>LR738711.1:941088503-941159670 GCA_902687465.1 Secale cereale
CCACTCCATTTTATTGATGAAGCAGATAGAAACCAACAAGCCAACTCCAGGCAAAAGCCCTTACAAACCGAACACTATTTCTACCCAGAAGCAGACCAAAACCTACTCCATCTGAGCACTACCAGCATACATGCTATGATAAAAGTTCAGACTGCAGTATTAGTATTTAGTAGTTCGATCACTCTTACTTTTAATACAGCACCCCTACTGAACAGCAAAACAAAACAGGTAATTTGTGCACGTCTTAACTAATACAAATACACCTAAAATACATAATACCATAGCAGAAATCTGAGCCTAAGAAACATATGATTTGCCGACCTTTGGTATGTTTTAGACTTTGATTTAAGACATTCCTACACATACCCATTCATTCGTCTACAAAACTGCATAAAATTGACAAGCATTCATGGATACATGAACCTTCGTTTTGACGGTCTTGTGAATACCTGAAATATGAGCGGTGGCTGGACGAAATGTGTTCGCTGCAGCATGGGAGCTAAATCACTCCAGCAGATTAGTGCCAAACATACCACGCTTCTCCGTAGGCACATGCCAACAAGCAGAGCACAATGATACTCAGATAATGGTAGGTGGGCAGAGAGAAGATCAAATCGACCCACCCAAGCAAGCAAAGCCAGCGAATCCATGGCGGAAGCGGAGGTGCACGTGCTGGAGCGGACTCGTGTGGCGCCGGCGCCGGGGACGCTGTGTCCAGAGCTCCCCATCACCTACTTCGATGACATGGGTTGGCTCTTCAAGGACCCAGTCAAGCGCCTCTTCTTCTACCGCCAGGTCGACCCGGCCTCCGTGTTCACGCTGCCCGCTGCCTTCCCTACGCACGCGCTGACCCGCTTCCTCCCGCTCGCCAACACCCACACGGCCGCGTCGGCTGGCTCTTCACGGCCGAGCCCGCCGTGTCCCACGCGACCGCCTCCACTGGAGGGAGGAGAGGGTCCCCGCCGCCGCCGACGCAGGCAGATCGCGTTGAGTCCCGCGCAGCCACTGCTTCTCGACGGAGAAGAGGAACCCCGCTGCCCACGCAGGCGAGCCCCTTGCATCTTGCGCCGCCGCCACCGTCGCTGCGGTTGCCGCCGCCGCTGCCTCTGCTCGGCGGGGAAAAGGAACCAGGCCGCCGACGAAGGCCGAGCTCGTTGTATCTCACGCCGTCGCCGCTGCTTGAGGGAGGAGAGGGACCCCGGCGGCGGCGAGGAGGAGAGAGGAGGGAGGGATGGGGACGATGGAGGCGGGGCAGGACAAAAGGTGGGCTCTTTTTTTTTGACGGGCGGATGGCAGAGTTTTCGTCCGCCGGATAGAATTGCTAAGGGTACTTTCGGTGAGGTGGGTTATTATGTTAACGGTTAGATCTAAATGAGTAGGTTTGATCATGAGGCTCTAATTGATTTAATGTGTTGTGTGTAAATTAGATGGGGTGTGTTTAGGAAAGAAAATGTTCTCTTGTTTAATAGTAGTATATAAAAGTAGCACAAAAACAAATAAAAAGTTTGATACAAACCTGAAGGGCCGAAAGGCACAAAGCCAAACTAAAAGTACGAAAACAGGCCCCTCAAGGCGAACAAAGAAGTAAGGCAAAGCATGAAGTATACATCAGCCTACATGGTGATCGGACTGGTCCATGTTGTTTTGAAGGGTCGTCGCCAATGTCCTGAGCTTTGCCACAAGCATCTAAATGATGGATACATCCGCCGATTTACTCAGAAGATTCCATAGGGGCAAGAATATTGTCACTTTGTACAAGGGTTCATCAGCATGTTTGATGAACTTTCCTTCAATTGAAGCTTTGTTTATAAAGGCATGTAAAATGATGGCATATGGATACAAATGCCTCATGACAAAAAATAATTTGAGGCACCTACATTTAGTTTTTCTCTTCAATGCAAGCTATCTCTAGTGGGCCTCACTATAAAAATAGAAAATTATGACTCTAATACACATGCATCTCTATTTTTCACTCCAACCTTTTCACCTTTTAACACCGGACCACACTTTTTAACTCCGAGCACCCGTCTCCTGCAGAGGATCCCGCTTTCCTATCCAAACCTACTTTATCTGTTATCCGATCCTACATGGCATGTGAGGCATCACCCTGGGGCTATGCATTATACATGCCCTAATATGCCAGAGGGACCAAGACATGGCCGCAAAGATCAGCCACGTTAGCCTACCGGTACGTCCGAACAGTCTTGATGTTAACGTGTGAAAAGCACCAAACGATGTCGGTGTCCAGCTGCACCCGGTGACATCGCGAACGCAGCCCCATAGGAATTAAGCAAGGATGCACTTAAAGAAAATATGGTTTGCATCTTCTTCTGTTCCGCATAGGGAACACAAACCGTCCCCTGGGCCATGGCATTTCTGGACTTGGACACCCATAGGCAGTTGTTGATGCACCTATGGGTCTCGGATCTCCTAACACATGTTGAGGAAGGCAGTCCAGGTTGCCAGTAACTGGTGATCAACTTCGGCAAGAGGACCATGCCTATAATATGGTTCAGTGTCAAACATTGGCTCTTCCTGCTCGTTTTCAATGATCATGTTATGCAAGATGACACAACAAGTCATGACTTCCCACGTTTGATCTTTCGACCAGGTCTGAGCGGGGTACCGGACAACACCAAATCAAGATTGGTGCACACCAAATGCCCGCTTGACATCCTTCCTGCAAGCCTCCTGAACCTTCGCAAAGTGGGAGTTCTCGCCTCCTGGCACAGGGTTTGAGATAGTCTTCACAAATGTAGACCATCTCGGATAGATGCCATCTTCTAGGTAGTATCCCTTGTTGTAGTGCCGCCATTGACCTCGAAGTTCACCGGAGGAGAATGACCTTCAGCCAGCTTGGCAAAGACAGGAGAGCACTGCAACACGTTGATGTCGTTGTGAGTTTCTGGCATACCAAAGAAGGAGTGCCAAATCCAGAGGTCCTGTGTGGCCACTGCCTCAAGTACCACACTGCAATCGCCTTTGACGCCTTTGTACACCCCCTGCCAACCAAATGGATATTTTTTTCATTTCCAATGCATGCAGTCGATGCTTCAAGCATCCCAGGAAATCCCCTTGCTGCATTCTGTGCTAGGATCCGAGTTGTGTCTTCAGCATTGGGTGATCACAAGTACCGCGGTCCAAACACTGCCACCACTGCCCTGCAGAACTAGTAGAAACACTCAATGGTCGTGGACTCGGCCATGCGCCCATAGTCGTCGAGTGAATCACCAGAAGCTCTGTATGAAAGCATCCTCATAGTTGTCGTGCACTTCTGGATTGAGGTGAATCCAAGTGTGCCGGTGCAATACTTCTTGCACTTGAAGTAGCTGTCGAACTCCCGGATGGAATTCACAATCCTGAGGAAAAGCTTTCGGCTCATCCTATAACGGCACCGAAATACTTTGTCGCCGTGCAGTGGAGCGTCAGTGAAGTAGTCGGAGTAGAGCATGCAATAGCCTTCTAGTCGATGTCGGTTCTTTGCTTTCAGCCGTCCCGGCACCGAGCCTCGCCGCGGCTTTGCATTGCTTGCGAGCAGGCTGGCCAGGGCGGCGAGTACCATGAGATGCTCTTCGTCCTAGACGTTGGCATCGGCTTCCTCCTCTAGCAGCGTCGTGAGCGCCTCCTCTTCGTCTGAGTCCATGGCCGAGCAGGAAAATCGCCGAACACCTGGCGGGCGTGGTGGGCGCACAGCCGCCGGTATCCCGCCCTGCGCGGACGGAGTGCCGAAAACACGCACAGGAAGGTGGTGGAGAGATTGCCGCGGCGAAACCCTCTCTCTTTTCCGGCGGGGAGTGGCCTACCCAGCGGTGGTGGACGATGGGCGGCGCCGGGATCGACAATGTGGCAGGGGGTGGGGGGCGTGGGGAGGAAGGCAAATCTGTCGACTTTTCGCCTGACAGTGTGACCCAGACATGGCTTTTCCTTCCGCTGGAGCCCCCGAGCGTCCCCCAGTGCGTTGGGATCGGCCCGGGATCGATGGGCCCAAAAACGGGCTGAGCCGACGGTTTTCAGCATCTTGGGGGCACGACTGGGCCTTTCTTTGGAAGACCGGTTGCGGGCGCGCTGGAGATGCTCTAAGACATCCAACCATAGAGTGGACTCGGTGGTGTACTGGCGTTAGATTGGAACGAGGGTAGAAGTGTCTTTACATGTGTCATTTAACAGTGTTTGTCACAGAGAGAGAAATGCACGGTGGCGTTAGATTGGAATCGAATTAAGACCCGGCGTCAAATTACGGAAGGATATTAGTTTCGGGTGCCAAATAAAGGAAGCCCATTATCTTACCAATCGTCAGGAAAGGAATTGCGTGAACAAATGCAGCCACCCCGCCGCGCTCCCGGTGCGTCACCGGCATCCCGTGGCGTGGACGTGAATTCCGCCCTATATATCCGCACGCACGCACGCCGCGCCCAAACATACAGTATTAATCACCACGGCCCGGCCGGCGACTCGTCCATCGCTAGCTAGCAACCACAGCCCGCACCATCCATCGAGGCCTCGTACGTAGCGATGGCCCGGCGCCGCTCCGGCCTCGCCGCCGCGGCCCTGCTCGTCCTCGCCCTCGCCGCCGGCTGCGGCGCGGCGCCGCGGGGCGCGGAGGTGACGGGGCTGCCGGGCTTGGACGGCGCGCTGCCGTCGAAGCACTACGCCGGGTACGTGACGGTGGACGAGCGGCACGGGCGGAACCTCTTCTACTACGCGGTGGAGTCGGAGCGCGACCCGGCCGAGGACCCCGTCGTGCTCTGGCTCAACGGCGGCCCCGGCTGCTCCAGCTTCGACGGCTTCGTCTACGAGCACGGTGCGTTCCCCTACCCCTATGATCCGTCCTCGTCGTCGTCCTCGTCCGTTCGTTGGCGCTAGCGGTGGCAGTAGGGAAGCGGCCGGGGCCCAGTTGCTACTTGCTGGCTGGTGGGAAGTCGCTGAGGGGCCGATGGAGGTGGTGGTGGTGACCGGCCGTGTCTGATTCGCTGGGTTTCCATGGTCGATGGAGTAAAGGTCTTGGCGTCAAGCGTACAAACGGAATCTGCCTCACGTACACACCACCCGTTTTAGTCCGTTTTTTTTTTGGTTTTTTTGAGCTGGAACACCGTGTGTGTGTTCCAATAATTACGAAGGACCGCCGACTCGGTCGTTTTTAGTCCGGTTCTCGTAATGGTGGTTCTGCGGCGACAACCGGGTTGAACGAAATCTATATCTTTATCGGGAACACAAATGTGATGCCATTTTAAAATAAACAACATCTACCTACCAGGGTCTCGAGTCATGGTTATTGGGTTAAGAACGTGTGTTTTTTTCTATCCCGTTGCAACGCACGGGCTCTTTTGCTAGTCTATATCTATACCTGTATACCTACCCCTGCTACTAAAGCAAGGTGATATTCTTGATTTCGTCTCGCTTAGGTGATTTTGTTTTGAGATAGGCGGCCTACAAAATCACCAGTTTTTATATGTTTTTTATTTACTTCGAGTATCAATAGGGGGCCTCCAAAATCAAGAAAGAGAGAGATGTCTTGGTCCTAGTGGAAAATGAAGGGAATAATTAACTCCCGGAAATTAGTGCCGATGGCTGCACATGCACTAAATGGGTGCCATTAAAAGCGGGATTGTCGTAAATCTGCATGGCATGCCTGGGCATCATTAAGATATGGATTCTGGGATAAATTTGCATGGGTAATTAAACGACTTAGATGCACGAAATCGCTGGTTAAAGGGTACCCCTAGCAAAAAGTTACTTTCAAACTTCTCTGGCAGAGAAGCAACGGTCGTGGCTAGTGCTCTGTAGTTACTGAACTCAATCTAGGCCGTCCATCCGTTGCTTCTCTGAAATCGGAGGAAAGTGACACACGCACTTGGTCTGATAGGTATCTTCAGAGAAGCAGAGGAAGCTGGGTCTACTCCTGGACACGACTCTTTTCTTCTTCTTCTTCTTCTTCTTCTTCTTCTAGAATAAAGGGATACCACGTAGGGTATGGGCAAGCAACAAGTCCCAAATAGAGCGAAGCACGCCCTGCGCGCGACGAAATGTCTGACCGCAACAAGATCCTTTTCCGAAGATTTATGGTTTGCCTTTAAGTAGATCCTTTTCTGAAAATTTATGGTTTGCCTTTAAGTAGAAACATTTAAGGTTTACTTTTCTTCACTACGTTTCACATGTATATCCATGCAATTTTTTGTTATGTCATGAATAAATGATTTAATCGATTAACTTGAAATTACAAGTGACCGTCAAGTTCATACAGTACTATTCATTTTTTTGTCTACATTCAGGGCCATTCAACTTCGAATCGGGCGGGTCGGTTAATAGCCTGCCAAAGCTTCATCTCAACCCTTACAGCTGGTCCAAGGTTGGATACTAGCTATTTGTTGTATATAATTACAAACAAACTATTTGTTGTTATATCTAACTTAGAGTAATTGTGGCTTAGGTGTCTACCATGATATACCTGGACTCCCCTGCTGGTGTGGGGCTGTCATACTCAAACAATGTTTCAGATTATCAAACGGGAGACCTCAAAACCGCGGCGGATTCGCATACTTTCCTTCTGAAGGTATGCATGTGTATTCATGTTAGCATGGTTTCTTAAGAGATTATTGTTATGCTATATAGCTCAAGTTATGTGGCTTGTATGTATGCAGTGGTTTCAGTTGTACCCTGAGTTCCTGAGCAACCCGTTCTACATAGCTGGGGAGTCGTATGCCGGGGTTTATGTCCCTACTCTTTCGCATGAAGTTGTCAAAGGTCTGGCCCCGGCTTTCTACTCACCTTCATCAGTATATACTGTAGTTACTAATCATTTAGGTTTCTTATTTACTGACTAATTAATTATCCGCAGGGATACAAGGAGGAGCTAAGCCAACTATAAACTTCAAGGTTAGTCTAGTACAGATGAATTTCCTCGGTTTGCCGATCGCAAACTTTATGAAATGCCAAGTAAATCAGGTTTGATGTTGTGACATGTACTTTTACGATAGGGCTACATGGTGGGGAATGGCGTCTGTGACACTGTTTTTGATGGTAATGCTCTTGTACCATTTGCACATGGAATGGGTCTAATATCAGAAGAAATATACCAGGTAGGTAATTCAGACAGACAGTGTTCATTCGAATCAGATTAGTTTTCAGTATCCTGCTGGTATTTGCTTCAAAACATTTCTTTTAAATCACCATGTCTACTCACAATGCAGCAAGCTGCTACAACGTGCCATGGAAATTACTGGAATGCCAGCGAGGGTAAATGTGAAAGCGCGTTGGTGAAAATCGACTCGGTAAAAACGCCGTGTCACCTTTTCAGAGTGGAAACTGCAAGCTCTTGTCTCATGATGATGCACTGACTATTTACTTATTCACAGTTAATCAGCGACCTGAACATTTACGACATTCTTGAACCATGCTACCACGGCAGAAGCATCAAAGAAGCGAACCCACAGAACAGCAAATTGCCTAAAAGTTTCAAAGATCTTGGTACAACTAACAAGCCCTTTCCTGTAAGAACGAGAATGCTCGGGCGTGCTTGGCCTCTGAGAGCTCCTGTAAAAGCCGGGCGCGTTCCATTATGGCAGGAAGTTGCAAGTGGTGTTCCATGCATGGTAAGCTTAAAGCATAATTCAGACAAAGATACTACACATCTAAATTTCTTGTGCTTGCGAATTAAGCATTGTTCAGAGGAAATTTGCTGTCTGCAAGAGATACATAACATGCTCATTCCCCAGTATGTGTTAACATTTAGTTTGCTTAATCTACAGAGTGATGAAGTGGCAACGGCATGGCTGGACAACGATCGCGTCAGATCTGCAATCCATGCCCAATCAGTATGATCATAAGTCAGCACTAGATGGAACTGAAGACACTTCCATTTTTCTAACTTCGGTTTTTTCATGCTCATGCTAGGTAAGTTCAATTGGGCCATGGCTCTTATGCACAGATAAAATTAATTTCAACCATGATGCTGGCAGTATGATCAGTTATCACAAGAACCTCACCAGCCAGGGTTATCGTGCCATCATATTCAGGTACACTATTGTGTGGCTGTTGTCTAATCTCTGTATTGAGCAAAAATTAGCATCGTAACTTTTCTGAAGATATTGAGTTGTTCACTATCTTGTAGTGAATATATTTCCTTAATGATTCATTAGCATTATCCTAACTTTTCTCAAGATATTGAGTTGTTCACTATCTTTTCTGAAAATTAGCATCCTAACTTTTCTGAAGATATTGAGTTGTTCACTATCTTGTAGTGAATATATTTCCTTAATGATTCATTAGCATTATCCTAGACAGATAGAAGCAAATCTGATGCCATATTATTCATGGATTGTCACATTCTCTGCTTTTATTAATGACTATTTTTGCATTTGTTTCAGTGGTGACCATGATATGTGTGTGCCATACACCGGGAGTGAAGCATGGACAAAATCTATGGGGTATGGAGTTGTTGACTCATGGCGACCATGGTTCACAAACGAACAAGTTTCCGGGTACTGAACTATTATTGCTGAATTTTATTAACGTCCAAGTAGAAGTATCCTTGAGATGAACTCACAATTACTTTCACGAGAGTTAACTCTAAAAACAAAAGGTAAAACGCTTGCGATGTTACTTTGCATTTGGCATGGTTCAAGCTAAGAATGTATGTTGCGAAAATACCAAGGAAACAAAAGAAGCAAAATGTAACCCATGATGCCTGTTTGTTCAACTCCTTAGGTACACCGAAGGCTATGAACATGGTCTCACTTTTGCTACTATTAAGGTAAGCAGACATTTTTTTTCATACATGGTCATTACATTTAGTAAAAATAAT
This sequence comes from Secale cereale, assembly GCA_902687465.1. Lineage (NCBI taxonomy): Eukaryota > Viridiplantae > Streptophyta > Magnoliopsida > Poales > Poaceae > Secale > Secale cereale. The sequence goes on from LR738711.1 coordinate 941,097,304, forward strand.
GTATGAGCACATCATTAACTTGAAAAATAAATTTCCCTACCTTTTCGTTTGTTTTTTCACAGGGAGCTGGACACACCGTTCCTGAATACAAACCACAGGAAGCATTGGCTTTCTACAGCCGTTGGCTCAATGGTTCAAAGTTGTGAGACTTGGGTCCAGCTGCGAATAATGGGGGAATATACTTCTGCATACAGTCAAGAATGAACAAATGTTTTTTTTGAAGAAGAAAGAGCTGACCTACATGCCATATAGATAGTCACATACTCAAATTTCAAAAATAGCAATTGGAACACTGCATTTTGTATTCATTCATGCAAATATATTTGGCCGATGCAGCTTTGGTATTATTGCTTTCATGATTTGTCCACTATGCGATCATGTCTTCTGAATTTCAGTTGATATGGAGAGTATATCGTATCCTTGACTGTAAAAGAAACAATGCCATATTTTGAAATGAGTACATACAGAATCATTCAAAAAAATGCTATGGGCGCTGCTACGCGTCTACCGGCCGATCCGCGCGATACATCCACACCTCGATGGCCGTTCGATCTACGCGCGAGTAGTTGTCCGATCGATCTCCTGGCACGCGGCTCAGTCGTCTACCCCATTTATTAATTCATGAAACAACGATGGAGTTGCAGAAACAAGTGCTTTCTCCCGGCCCCGATAGACCTGCGCCCAGCACGGCTCGGTTGCCTCGCCCCACTCATTACTTCACGTGGGTGTTGAGGCGACATGAGCAGGGCACCATTTTCACGTATCACGTGGGTACAGTGGGCCACAGTACTGGTTTAAACTATGTTACGTGCAGACACTCCATAAAATCAAGCTTGCTACTTTTGCACTGATGTACGGCTGGTTTTGAAACAAGCCAAGGGGCCATGCTGTCACGATATAGAAGCACATGCATCATTTTTTTCCTCTCATTACATTTGCAACTAATGCTTACGAAATGGTCGTAACACACACAATTTTAAAAATCATTGGATTAACCCATTAATCTTGCAGTGCTATCAAACTAGGACCGTGCTACGGGTCCGGCGTTAAAAGATCAGCCGCCTTGCAAACCGTCTGATTCAGTGATGCGAGCAGTCTGTAACGTTTCTACCTTTTCTATTTTCCTGCAGGAAGACCCTCGTTGCAAAATATCTTCTTCTCTAATTTTCTGCAACAAGACTCTTATTGCAAAAAAAAAAAAATACTCTCTCTAATTTCCTGCAACAAAACCCATGTGGCAAACATTTTCTCTATTTTTCTGCAAGAAGACATTTGTCGCAAAAATTGCGACAACATCTCCCGCCGCGACGTCTAATTTTCTGCAACAAAACCCTTGTTGCAGAAATTGCAACAACATCTCCCGCTGCGTCGCACACATTCTTATTCGTCGTTTGCTGCCACCGTTCTACAACAATGACGTTGTTGCAGAAAACATGTCTTGGAGGTGTTGTTGCAAACAGTGACGTAGGACCGAGCACGTAGTGGACTTGGACATATGTGCGTGGTGATGTGGTTGCTATCAGCGAGGGCGACGAAGTTCATAGTGCTCCACGACGGAGATGGCGGATCTTGCCAGTGTGGCGGGTCTCGCCAGATCTGTTGATCCGGTCGGCGGGGAGTTGTTTGCCGGTGGAGATCCGACATGGATGTGCTAAGCGATGACGACGTACAAGCGATAGCGCTTGTCTTGGTTGCCGTCGTCCTCCCTAGTCCGTGCGCTGCGGGATCTAGCCCTGTTCGTTTTCTAACAAAAGGCTAGTTGCAAACTCCATTCCTAAAACAAAGCACCGGTTGTAGAAACGTGGAGATAGAAGGGGTCGCTCTCCATCATCTAATCTACGGTGCATCCAATGGACAGGGAGGCGGCGGACGCTCGCACGGGATCTGAGGGCTGAAGGTACTCCCTCCGTTTCTTTTTAGTCTGCATATAAGATTTGATCAAAGTCAAGCGATGCAAAGTTTGACCAAATATATATCAAAAGATATCAACATTTACAATACTAAACCTATATGCCATGAAAATTAATATCTGGATGCATATAGTAATATTGATTTCATATTATGAATGTTGATATTTTGTTCTATAAAGTTAGTCAAAGTTTATGAAGTGTTACTTTGACCAAATCTTATATGCGGACTAAAAATAAACGGAGGGACTAAATGTTTCCCATCAAATTATATACAATTGTATTCGGACACTTTTCTTGCGGGGCCTGAGTTGAGGTCATCATCGAAGAAGAAGCTCGTTGCAACGGTGGCTTCTGACTTTACAACAACGGCAGTCCAGATTTGCAGCTGGGGAAAAAATGGTGGTTGGCTTGGCAACACTGCATGTTCAACTTACAGCAATACTGTTTGTTTGCAACATGGACTGTGTGTTGCAATCCATTTTAGTCAACCATTGCAAAACATTACAACATGAATCATGTTGTGGCCGCCCATTGCAATATGGATCATGTCATGGACACCTCTAGAGCTTGCATGGTGTGGATCCGCGTTCACCAATTGCAACGTGGACCACGTTGTGGTCACCCATTGCAACATGGACCCTACTGCACCTTTGCAACATTGGTGGTCTGACTTCCCGTGCTACAGGGTGGTGAGCTCGTCGTCCATGTTGCAATTGGACTCGCCACGATTTCTGTAACATCGACGATATTGCGTCGACGATCGCAATGGCCGCCATGTTGCTAGCGGGCTCATCGTGATGTCTGCAACATTGGCGATGTTGTAGCGATGACTGCAACAACGATCATGTTGCACTCGATGTTGGAAAAATCGCCTGTTTGGACCATGGCTCATGTTGCGCTTGTTGATATGTGACCCATCAGAAGTTCGCAACATGGCACACGTTGCCATTGCAACAAATCCCAAGTTTTGTCGGCCTTGTCCCCCAAAAAGTTGCGCCAAGCACTGTGTTGTCGACCGCCGCAACAACAACTACCATCCGCCAGTGGGAACGCCTCCTCCCTCTAATATGACATTTTGCAACATGGGGTGTGCTACGCGTCCACCGACTAAAAGATTAGCCGGGCCGCGAGCCGTCAGATTTACTGAATCACACAGCTGAACGTGCCTCCATTCTGCAACACAGGTCTTGTTACGGAATTATTTATGCAACGCAGGTATTGTTGCAAAATTATTTCTGCAACGCAATCCTTGTTGTGGATTTTTTTTGCAACAACATTTTTTTTTGTTTTTTTGCAACTAAGGTTTTTTTTGTAATTTTTTTTTTGCAACTGAGGTCTTGTTGCAGAAAAAATTCGCAAGAGAAGTTTTGTTGTAATACGTAGACCCGTCATAGAGTATTGCAACATCGTGTATGTTTCGGAAGCATACCTCCTGTTGCATAAGCGAGTTTATTGAAAGATGAAACGCGGGACGCGTGTCACGCAGGGAAAGTGACGGACACGACCCTGTTTTTTGGACGAGGGCAACATTTGTCCTTATCAACAACATTGTCACTTTTATTGCAGCACCATCAATATCGCCTCACCGTTGTTGCATCATCACAGGCCAGCTCGCCCCAACAACCACCCGCGCGCTCATAGCATGAGTGACTCATGCCGGCCATGGCAACAGCAACAGGAGGTCAGCCATGGGGAAGCTAGGACAAAATTACTGTTATGACCCTTTGTGCTAACAAAATGGGAATTTGACCTCGTTTTGAAAATAATTTCGTTTTTAACCTTTTCAGGTGACGCCAACATCCGTGGCGTCTGGGTTGCGAAGCAGACGCCAGCCACCCTGGCATCCGGCCCTGGCCCGCACGACCACCCGTGGCGTTGACCCTGCTGATGTGGCCGGCACCCAGACGCCAGGAACCTTGGCGTTTCCTCCTCGCGATCCAGACGCCACCCTCCTTGGCGTCTGGTTACGGTAAGTGGATAACCCCCCCCGGAGAGTGTGTGTGGGATCCTCCCCACTCACTCTCCCCAATCCATCCCGAGCTGCAAAGAGCTTTGCTGCTCTTCTCCTCTCTCCCACCCCTCAAGCTCTCCCTCAAATCCTCTCCAAAAGGTGCTTCTCTCAAGTGGATCTTTCCATCACTTTGTTACTTGTGGTAATCTCCCCCAAATCCCCCATTTTTTTTGTCAAATCTTGTTATTTTGGTTGCATATTTGACATGTGGGTGGAACCCTAGTTTATGTTTCCCCCCTTATTATAGTGTGGATTTCTTGTTTAACTTTGGAAATATAGTGATATGCATGGTGTGTAGTAGGAATATTTGCTTGTTGAGTAGAAAGATTGGGGGTTAGGGTTAGTTAGTGTTATGGGTAAATTTTGCATAGTGTGTGTTAATTAATGACACCTTTGTGGGCATCCAATAATTTAGTGTTTGATAAGATTTGGATATAATGAAATGCTTGTGGACAAACACCATTTCTCATTGATGCCTTAAATGCATTCATGTTGTTTTTAGATGGGGAGACTTGTTAATGTTCATTATATGGACAAGGAGGCATTCTTGAGTAACAATGCCGACACGGGTGAAGAAACAATGGTTTTTGATACAAACCCTAGCTATGAGGCTGTTGTTGCAAAAGTGAGACATATCTTAAAGTGGATGGGCAACAATGTTGATTTTAAGTTAATAGGAAGGTATGATGTTGGAGTTGGAACCAAATCTCGGTTGAAAAGTAAGCCCATCACCTCGGATTTGCATTGGGATGTATACAAGGAAAAAGTTTCTCAATCGGAAGATAAGTCACTTGAATTGTTTGCCACCAAGGTTGAATCTCCGCAGTTTACATTTGATTTGAACCTTCATGTCTCTTCCCCAATGAATGACATGACTGAGAGAATAATTGTGCCACTTTTTGAACAAAGGGTTCTCGTTGATGTCCCCAATTCTTATCGCCAACCACATCCCCGTCTACCATTTACTGAAGCAAATGAGGTTGAGTGGTATGCCCCCAATGCTTCTAGGCAACCACCAACTAGCCAAGCAAATGAAGTTGAAGTGATTGATAGTGACAAAGTATTTAAAGAGGATGGAGATTCTCATGATGATGATGAAGAGCAAGAGGAAGGCTTTCATGGGAATGATGTTGGTGACTTGGATGCGTACATAGCGCAAAAGGACATGGATCGTGAGTTGCATTTTAGGCGTCAATATGCGTATGACTCGGATGACGAAGGTCCGGGGCAAGATTTGGTTGAGGATGGATTCACAAAGGATGAAAATCAAATGCACTTTGAGCTGACGGGCTTAGAAAAAAGAACTCACTTGTTTCGAGATCTCAGCCTTGCCCATAAAGCCGTAGTTGACGGTGGCATGAGAATGACGGCGATTGATCCAACACCATGCCCGGATCCAGGCGAACCAAGGGAGGAGAACGAGGACGAGAATGCTTATCTGAAGAAAGGAGTGAAGTTTCTGACCTTGGCTATGCTGAAGATTTGGTTGTCTGACTATGCCATTCGGAACCATATGCCTTATTATGTTGAGCACTCTCACATTAAGTTGCGTTACACCATGATGTGTGAGCAAGAATGATGCCCATGGAAGGTTCATGCAAGAAAGCTTGAAGAAACTAGAGAATGGGTGTTAAGAAGTTGTGTTGCCACTCATAGGTGCAAACCGCCATCGAAACGACTTAGAAAGACACACCGTCAACTCACATATGAGTATCTTGGATACAAATTTATGAAAGACATAGCTGTTGATCCCACTGTGAAAGTGAGGTTTCTCGTGCGGATGGTAAAAAAACAGTTTGGTTATGAAGTGAAGTATGGGAAGGCATGGAAGGCAAAGGCAAGTGCTATCAGGATGTTGTATGGTGGTTATGAAGAAGCATACAATCAGCTGCCGAGGTTGTTGGGCGCAATTGCACATAGGAATCCAGGTATGTTTCATGTGGTCGATGATCATGAGGGAGTGTTTCACCGTGCCTTCTGGTGTTATGGGCAATGTGTGGCGGTGATACGTCTAAAACGTTTCTATAATTTCTGCTTGCTCCATGCCTCTTTTGTGTGATATTGCTATGATATTTATACACTTCCATACACTTTTGATCATATTTGGACTAACCTATTAACTCAGTGCACCCCAGTGCCAGTTTCTGTTTTCTGCTGTTTTTGTATTTCAGGTTTTCCCATCACGTAAACTGCCAGAAAAATCGCGGAAAAATTATATAAAAAATCAGCGTTCCAGAAGCTTCCACACGGCCGAAGTAGGGCCGAAGGGGGGCTACCATGGCTCCAGGCGCCCTGGTGGCGCGGCCCACCTCCTGGCCGCGCCGGGGGGGCGCCTGGGCCCCCCAGGTCTCCGCTGATGCCCCCTTTGGCATATATTTAACTCGCGTCCCGAAACCCTCGAGGACGGAACCCTTTTTCGCGATCTCATCTATGTTCCGCCGCCGCCGCGCTTCCAAGATCGGGAGCACCAGGAGAACTCTTCCCGGCACCCTGCCGGAGGGGAGGATCACCACCGGGAGCCTCTCCACCACCATGGACGCCTCCCGGATGAGTTGTGAGTAGTCTCCCTTGGACCATGGGTCCATGACCAGTAGCTATGTGATGTTCTCCTCCCCTTCTTGTGCTTCACTAATTAGACCTCGTGAGCTGCCCTACATGATCGAGGCACATATGTAATCCTTATGCTGTTGCTATGTTGAGTTTGCTGGGATCCGATGGATTGTGAGATTATGTTCAGATTGTGTTTGAGTAATATATTTGATTCACCTCTTTTATATTTATGTTCGTAAGTAATTCTTGCATGTTCTCCGTTGCTATTTATTGCTTTGGCCGAGTAGTAGGTAGTGACTCCAAGAGGGAACGTTATGCTTGATTGTGGGTTCATGCCCCTCGATGACTAGTTTGAGTGACAGAAACATGAGTCTAGGGGATGTGCTGTTGCCACAAGGGGGAAAACAACGGTGCTTGTGCCCGCGGGTGCAAGGATTGTTTACTTTACACAAAGTTCTTTTAATGCAGTTGTCTGTTGCTTTGAGTTTACACTATGGGTGGGACTCGCAACTTAATACCAGCGAGATGTTTTGGATAGATATCTCAAGGTGGATGATTAGTAGTAGATGCAGATGGATTTCGGTCTACTTGCCTTGGCGTACCGCCCATGCTTTGAACCTCTACCTTTCTTGCAACATAGTTAGCATTGGTTTGCGCACATAATTCTGTCAATTGCCCAGCTGTAATTCGTTTACCTCACATAGCTGTTTTATCGTCTTTTGGGAGAGAGACATCACTAGTGAACATCATGGGACCCCGGTCCATATTACCATCACTGATCACATCCGCTATTTACATTCTGCTTTTACATACTAGTTGCAGCAATACCTATCACTATTATCTCTTGTGTTTGATCCTTTGTAAACGACAAGGCCGGAGGGATTGAGAACCTCTCTGTACTCGTTGGGAGCAAAGTTATTTGTATCTGTGTGCAGGTCCGGTTGATTGCTAATATCTGGCACTGTTAGCAGTTGATGCCTTCTTGTTGAACCTAGGAGTCTCAGGGGAAATCGATCCTTGGTATCTTTGCCAAGAGAAAACTACCGCTACACTGCATCTCAAACCTTCCACTTGGGGTAACCAACGAGGGGCTGATACGTCCAAAACGTATCTATAATTTCTGCTTGCTCCATGCCTCTTTTGGGTGATATTGCTATGATATTTATACACTTCCATACACTTTTGATCATATTTGGACTAACCTATTAACTCAGTGCACCCCAGTGCCAGTTTCTATTTTCGGCTGTTTTTGTATTTGAGGTTTTCCCATTACGAGAACTGCCAGAAAAATACCGGAAAAATTATATAAAAAATCAGCGTTCCAGAAGCTACCAGGCACCCGAAGCACAGCCGGAGGGGGGACGCCAGGGCTCCAGGCGCCCTGGTGGCGCCCCCCCTGGGCCGCGTCGGGGGGGCGCCTGGGCCCCCCCAAGCCTCGTCTGATGCCCCCCTTTGGCATATATTTAACACCCGTCGCAGAAACCCTGATTCCAGACCCCTTTTCTCCAGATGCAATTCCGATCTCCGCCGCCATCGCCATCAAGCTTCGGGGGACCAGAATTCCTGTGCCGGCACCCTGCCGGGACGGGGAAGTGCCCCCGGATTCATCTCCATCGACGTTGCTTCCTCCCTCCATGATGCGGGAGTAGTTCCTCCTCGGGGCTGAGGTTTCTACCAGTAGCTATGTGGTCAATTCTCTCTCCCATGATGTGATCTTCGTTGTGATCATAGGCTATGTTAATCTAGGGTGATCCCATGATATTTCCCCTTCCTCTATGTATTGGATTGATGTACTCGCTTGTCTTTATCTAGTATAATCCCCGAGACCAAGGTGACAGCGGTCTATTGGACATGGATTAGAAAAATATTTTCATGAGTGATTTCCTCTCTTGTGTTGATTGAAGATTGAGAGTCTCTTGGTGCTTGTCTTTGACTATCCTTTAGATATGTTGTGGTGATTGTGGGACTCTCTTTGGATGGCCGCGGTGACATTGGGAAATCCTTAGATTGAGAACTACGAACTTTGAGGTGTGCTTTTGTAGCCCTACATAATTCTCGTCCTCTCTTGACCACGAAGGAATGACCTCTGGGTGCGTCTCCATTGCATGTTTTATGGGAAATATCATGTGATTCGATTATGTTAATGTTGTTGGGAGTTGCCACTAGTGAAAGTATGAAGCCTAGGCCTTGTTTCCACCATTGCAATACCATTTGTGCTCACGTTTACCGCTTGTTTGCTTGCTGCACTTTTTATTACAGATTTATATTACTTTGTTTTGCCATCCATATCACTTGCCATTTAACATCTCTTCGCCGAACTAGTGCACCTATACATCTGACAAGTGTATTAGGTGTGTTGGGGACACAAGAGACTTCTTGTATTTTAGTTGCAGGGTTGCTTGAGAGAGACCATCTTCAACCTCTACTTCCCTGAGTTCGATGAACCTTAGGTCATCTACTTGAGGGAAATTGTTGCTGTCCTACAAACCTCTGCGCTTGGAGGCCCAACATAGTCTACAAGAGTAGAAGCGTGTGTAGACATCAAGCTATTTCTGGCGCCGTTGCCGGGGAAGTGAGTGCTTGAAGGTATATCTTTAGATCTTGCAATTAAATCTTTTTGTTTCTTGTTTTTATTTCACTAGTTTTGTTTATGGACAACCTTGCTATTGGATCGTTGCTTGTGGGAAGACGCCCCACACCTGTGGTGGTTGCTCCTCCCCCTACTGAAATTGTGCCCTATAAAATACCAGCTGGTATTATCGATTATGTTTTGGCTAATCGTTATGCAGAAGACAGACATCCCGGTGAACACTTGCCATATCTGTCACAATTATGTTCATTACTTAAGCTTGCAGGTGTATCAAGGGAGTTTGTCATGAGGAAATTATTCGCCGTATCACTTATAGATAAAGCTTCAGATTGGTATAAGTTTCTCGATAACTCGCACTTGCTTGATTGGCAAGAGCTTATGTCTCTCTTTTATACTAAGTTTTATCCTCTTCATGAAATTCATCGAGATAGGAACTATATCTATAACTTTAGGTCTCATGACGGAGAGAGCGTAGCTCAAGCTTGGGGGAGACTGAAAACGTTAATGCTAAAAAGTCCTAACCATGGGCTCCCCAAAGATGCTTATGTGGAGAGTAAGAGTACCTTTTTGCATGTGGATCATGGTAACAATGCTTTATGTGATGCTTATATTGTTGAGTTTATTCGTGATCCCACTGAAAATTATTATGAGAAGGGAACATATGCTTATAGATATTTTAATAATATCAAGTTCCCTCTCTTTATGTTGAAGGTTTTGAAGCTGCACTTGTTTTGTCTTCCTATGCTTATTGCTTTGTGCTTCAATGAATTATTCTATTGCAATATTCCTATGCATAGGAAGCATGTTAGGCTTAAATGTGTTTGGTATTTGCTTCTTGATGCTCTCTTTTGTTCTTCAACTCTTATTACTACGAGAGCATCATTAAAGTCTCATGCCTAGCTTAAAGGCATAAAAGAAAGCGCTTTTGGGAGGCAGCCCACAATGAATAAAATTTTATTTTGCTTTTGTTGTGTCTTGATGTTGTTACTACAGTAGCATCATCATTGTATATTTACTTTTCAGCTTTGTGCCAAGTGTAGCCTCTGATTGCAGGAAAGTTCAAAAGTTGTGACGTGCTGTCCAGGAAACAGATTCTGTCCTTGGACAGAAAAATTCGTATAAAATCACCAGATCATCTTTTTGGTCTGAATTTTTTCGACAGCGTGCTCTATACAATTGGTTTTCGGGCGTATGTTCTGAGTTTTTTGATTTGAGTTGCAGAAGTGCCCCGAAAAAATCATTTACTACCTGCTGGTCTGTTTTTCACAGATTCTGTCCTGTTTTGCCTTTCCTTCATTTTGCAAACCTTGAGCTTGCTTTTTCTTTGCAAAAACCTTTTGGCAATCTTGAGAAACAGTAGACCTTCAAGAATATCCTTATTTCCAGCAAGGAACAATTATATTATTATGGGTACTAACCTCGCTAATCAGCTTATGATGAGTTATGTATGAAGGGAGTTTTCAAGTGTGCGAGGGAAGATGATAAAAAGATTCAGGAGTGTCAAACGCTCAAGCTTGGGGATGCCCCCATGCACCCCCAAGAAATATTCAAGAAGACTCAAGCGTCTAAGCTTGGGGATGCCCCGTGCATCCCCTTCTCCATCAACATTATCAGTTCGTCTTTCGTTCCACTATATTTTTATCACTTCATGTGTTATGTGCTATGCTTGGAGCGTCTTGCTTTTAGTTTCCTTTTTAGTTTTCTTTAGTTTTGCTTGCTGTTCATAACGAGTTGGAACTCAGCTTTCTTTATGTGGGAGAGAAACACGCTCCACTTCAACCTAGAACATAACATAGAATTTTCATTCCTATCCTTGCTGTGTGTGTTCTTTGTCTTTCAATAGCTACTATCATGTTCAGCTCTTAGTTTTCATGCTTATCTTGTTAAGAGAGTTGGCTTCTGTTGCACTGGTTGATATGTCTATGATAAAAATGCTATGTGCATAATGGTGCTTAGTAGTTCATGTTTTCTTATGGTTAGTCTCAAATAGCTGGGGGGTTCTCAATGTGTTAATGGAGTACCAACATGATTTGTTTGCCTATGATGTGGTATGGTTTAGTGGTATCTTCCTCCAGGAATTTATTTTGATTGACTTGGCGTATGCTCACGCATATTTAAGACTGTAAAGAAAGTCTATCAAGCCTTGATGATCTTTAATTTCTGAGTAGTGATATAACTTCCATGCCTGATTCAATGTTGCTTTGTCGCTCTGCATGATTATGACCGTCATTGCTCTTTTAGTTGGTCGCTCCCAGTCTTTTGCTAACCTTCGCCTGTACTAAGCGGACTGACTGCTTGTGCATCCAAAATCCTTTAAACCAGTTATGCCACATGAGTCCACCATACCTTCCTATACATGGTATTTACCTGCCATTCCTAACGAAGACTTTCATGTACCATCTCGAAATTATTGAAAAAAAGCATTTCTATTTTGTGCCTCTGTTTTAGCTCATGAGGAAGTTGTAGTTAATTCATGATCTTTTTAAGTTGGACAAGCTTCACCCCGGGATTGCATGTCTAATGTGCAAACCCATAATACGAGAAGTAACTGGCAAAGAGTGCGCCCGGCTCAAAAATAATATAACAAACAAACCCTCCTTCACGCTTTGTTCATGATAAATCAGAAAACTTTGGCAGTGATAAACAAAGGAGATTAAGAGGATGTGATCGTCCTCATTCGGGAGCCGTTCCTCGAAACTTGTCCATCTCAAGAAGTGATTGAGTTGTCTGCTAGCATTCGTTGACGAAACATGCATAATCTAAAAAAAATATTACCTCTGTTTTTAAAACCAAGAGCTCTGGTACATGTTTTGTCTTTGTTTCCGACTACGGGTTTTCAACCTTGCCAACAAAAGCCACGGTTCGAGAGTCTCCACCTTCTTTTAAAGCACCAACTACTGAGAGCATGATTGTCATTCTGAGTGTAATGTGCATTGTCCCAAAGTAGCATTGTCTTTTGCATGATTGTGATATCGTTTATTTTGAAATCATTGTATCTAGTCATCACTTAAAACTTGGAGGTGCCCCTGCATTTATGTTTTGCTTCACTAAAGAGGGCAAGCGAGATATCACTTTATCATATTTGCACACCATGTTCATTACAAATCTATTTGATGTTTCAGTATCATATTGTAAAACTTTCAGTTCTTTGTGATTTTCTCATGAGGCAACTTAATTACTATAGATTCATTGTCTCAGTAAGCTTTTGTCATGTGACTATGGAAAAATCCTTATATGGTTAATAGCATGTCACCACAGAAATTATTCTTGTTATCATTTACCTACTCGAGGACGAGCAGGAATTAAGCTTGGGGATGTTGATACGTCCAAAACGTATCTATAATTTCTGTTTGCTCCATGCCTCTTTTGGGTGATATTGCTATGATATTTATACACTTCCATACACTTTTAATCATATTTGGACTAACCTATTAACTCAGTGCACCCCAGTGCCAGTTTCTGTTTTCGGCTGTTTTTGTATTTGAGGTTTTCCCATTACGAGAACTGCCAGAAAAATACCGGAAAAATTATATAAAAAATCAGCGTTCCAGAAGCTACCAGGCACCCGAAGCACAGCCGGAGGGGGGCCACCAGGGCTCCAGGCGCCCTGGTGGCGCGCCCCCCCTTGGGCCGCGCCGGGGGGGCGCCTGGGCCCCCCGAGCCTCGTCTGATGCCCCCCTTTAGCATATATTTAACACCCGTCGCAGAAACCCTGATTCCAGACCCCTTTTCTCCAGACACAATTCCGATCTCCGCCGCCATCGCCATCAAGCTTCGGGGGACCAGAATTCCTGTGCCGGCACCCTGCCGGGACGGGGAAGTGCCCCCTGATTCATCTCCATCGACGTTGCTTCCTCCCTCCATGATGCGGGAGTAGTTCCTCCTCGGGGCTGAGGTTTCTACCAGTAGCTATGTGGTCAATTCTCTCTCCCATGATGTGATCTTCGTTGTGATCATAGGCTATGTTAATCTAGGGTGATCCCATGATATTTCCCCTTCCTCTATGTATTGGATTGATGTACTCACTTGTCTTTATCTAGTATAATCCCCGAGACCAAGGTGACAGCGGTCTATTGGACATGGATTAGACAAATATTTTCATGAGTGATTTCCTCTCTTGTGTTGATTGAAGATTGAGAGTCTCTTGGTGCTTGTCTTTGACTATCCTTTAGATATGTTGTGGTGATTGTGGGACTCTCTTTGGATGGCCGCGGTGACATTGGGAAATCCTTAGATTGAGAACTACGAACTTTGAGGTGTGCTTTTGTAGCCCTACATAATTCTCGTCCTCTCTTGACCACGAAGGAATGACCTCCGGGTGCGTCTCCATTGCATGTTTTATGGGAAATATCATGTGATTCGATTATGTTAATGTTGTTGGGAGTTGCCACTAGTGAAAGTATGAAGCCTAGGCCTTGTTTCCACCATTGCAATACCATTTGTGCTCACGTTTACCGCTTGTTTGCTTGCTGCACTTTTTATTACAGATTTATATTACTTTGTTTTGCCATCCATATCACTTGCCATTTAACATCTCTTCGCCGAACTAGTGCACCTATACATCTGACAAGTGTATTAGGTGTGTTGGGGACACAAGAGACTTCTTGTATTTTAGTTGCAGGGTTGCTTGAGAGAGACCATCTTCAACCTCTACTTCCCTGAGTTCGATAAACCTTAGGTCATCCAGTTGAGGGAAATTGCTGATGTCCTACAAACCTCTGCGCTTGGAGGCCCAACATAGTCTACAAGAGTAGAAGCGTGTGTAGACATCAGGGGCGAGAAGCCATCAAGCAAAGTTTTCTGGCGCCATTGCCGGGGACTCCACTCTTCAAGATAGGGGAGTTGCACGCTATCTTTTACCTTTGCTTTTTAGTCTTGTTAGTTTACCTTTCAGTTTTTGCTTTAGTGTCTTCTATCAAAAATTATAATTTTTTTTTTGCTTTTCTGCTAGTAGTCCTTTCTGTTTAGTCAAGCATGTTAGGATTTGGTGCTTTGAGGGAATCAGAAGTTCTAGATTTCCATCAAAGGGATGGAGAAAATATGAAGAAGGCATGGGACATAATTTCTGATGCACATAGGAGAATTATGCCTTGGATACCTATAAAAATTGTGCTTAGAAATTTTTATCATGGTCTTTTTAAATTGTGTAAACACTCTCTTGATATTATAGCTGAAGGAGATTTCCTAGAGTGTGATGAAGCTAGAGCTCTTGAAATTATACATGGTCTATCTAGTTACTTTGTTTATGATCATAATTTTGATACTGTCATAGATAGACTTGCTACTATTGAGAAAAGAATGGATGCTCTAGACTTGATGAAGGTAGAGAAACCCAAACCCAATAAGAGAGATATTTTGGAAATAGACAATGATTGGGAGCCTTTTGTTAGGATTAGCATCTCTAATCAAGACTTCCTTGCTTATTGTGATATTGGATCTATGGTTTCTACTATGCCAAACATTGTTCATGATTCTTTAAAATTTAACATGGATAGATTATCATCTTATCATGAACACACTAATGGAGATATTTCTGAAATCCAGGGAAGAATAAAAGACGTGCCAGTTAAATTCCTTAAAGGGATTGCAATGATTGATTTCTTCATCATGAAGCCAAACCAAGGAAATATAGTGCTTGGAAGGGACTTCCTCCGAGCAGTTAAAGGCTTCATCGATATAGGTAAGGGACAAATCCGCTTACGCGGGAAGGCAAAAGGTGTGTACCCCCTTCCTAGAAGGAACAAGAGTGAACTTGTTGAGGAACCATTTGAAGCAATTTATAACTCCAATTATTATGATGATTATTGATTCCTCTTTGCATTATGCCTAGCTTAAAGGCATAAAAGAAAGCGCTTTTGGGAGGCAGCCCACAATGAATAAAATTTTATTTTGCTTTTGTTGTGTCTTGATGTTGTTACTACAGTAGAATCATCATTGTATCTTTACTTTTCAGCTTTGTGCCAAGTGTAGCCTCTGATTGCAAGAAAGTTCAAAAGTTGTGACGTGCTGTCCAGGAAACAGATTCTGTCCTTGGACAGAAAAATTCGTATAAAATCACCAGATCATCTTTTTGGTCTGAATTTTTTCGACAGCGTGCTCTATACAATTGGCTTTCGGGCGTCTGTTCTGAGTTTTTTGATTTGAGTTGCAGAAGTGCCCCGAAAAAATCATTTACTACCTGCTGGTCTGTTTTTCACAGATTCTGTCCTGTTTTGCCTTTTCTTCGTTTTGCAAACCTTGAGCTTGCTTTTTCTTTGCAAAAACCTTTTGGCAATCTTGAGAAACAGTAGACCTTCAAGAAATATCTTTATTTCCAGCAAGGAACAATTATATTATTATGGGTACTAACCTCGCTAATCAGATTATGATGAGTTATGTATGAAGGGAGTTTTCAAGTGTGTGAGGGAAGATGATAAAAAGATTCAGGAGTGTCGAACGCTCAAGCTTGGGGATGCCCCCATGCACCCCCAAGAAATATTCAAGAAGACTCAAGCGTCTAAGCTTGGGGATGCCCCCGTGCATCCCCTTCTCCATCAACAAGTATCAGTTCGTCTTTCGTTCCACTATATTTTTATCACTTCATGTGTTATGTGCTATGCTTGAAGCGTCTTGGTTTTAGTTTTCCTTTTTAGTTTTCTTTAGCTTTTCATAACGAGTTTGAACTCAGCTTTCTTTGTGTGGGGGAGAAACACGCTCCACTTCAACCTAGAACACAACATAGAATTTTCATGTTTATCTTTGCTGTGTATGTTCTTGGTCTTTCAATAGCTACTGTCATGTTCAGCTCTTAGTTTTCATGCTTATCTTTTTAAAGAGCTTTTGTTTAGTTGGTCGCTGGAACTCTCTTTAGTTATCATGCTTATCTTATTAAGAGAGTTTGCTTCTGTTGCATTGCTCGATATGTCTATGATAAAAATGCTACGTGCATAATGGTGCTTAGTAGTTCATGTTTTCTTATGGTTAGTCTCAAATAGCTGGGGGGTTCCCAATGTGTTATTGGAGTACCAACATGATTTGTTTGCCTATGATGTGGTATGGTTTAGTGATACCTTCCTTTGAGAATTTATTTTGATTGACTTGGCGTATGCTCACGCATATTTAAGACTGTAAAGAAAGTCTGTCAAGCCTTGATGATCTTTTATTTCTGAGTAGCGATATAACTTCCATGCCTGATTCAATGTTGCTTTGTCGCTCTGCATGATTATGACCGTCATTGCTCTTTTAGTTGGTCGCTCCCAGTCTTTTGCTAACCTCCACCTGTACTAAGCGGACTGACTGCTTGTGCATCCAAAATCCTTTAAACCAGTTATGCCATATGAGTCCACCATACCTTCCTATACATGGTATTTACCTGCCATTCCTAACGAAGACTTTCATGTACCATCTCGAAATTATTCAAAAAAAAAGCATTTCTGTTTTGGGCCTCTGTTTTAGTTCATGAGGAAGTAGTAGTTAATTCATGATCATTTTAAGTTGGACAAGCTTCACCCCGGGATTGCATGTCTAATGTGCAAACCCATAATACGAGAAGGAACTGGCATAGAGTGCGCCCGGCTCATTAAAAAATAATATAAACAAACAAACCCTTCTTCACGCTTTGTTCATGAGAAATCAGAAAACTTTGGAAGTGATAAACAAAGGAGATTAAGAGGATGTGATCGTCCTCATTCGGGAGCCGTTCCTCGAAACTTGTCCATCTCAAGAAGTAATTGAGTTATCTGCTAGCATTCGTTGACGAAACATGCATAATCTAAAAAAATAATTATTACCTCTGTTTTTAAAACCAAGAGCTCTGGTACATGCTTTGTCTTTGTTTCCGACCATGGGTTTTCAACCTTGCCAACAAAAGCCACGGTTCGAGAGTCTCCACCTTCTTTAAGCACCAACTTCTGAGAGCATGATTGTCATTCTGAGTGTAATGTGCATTGTCCCAAAGTACCATTGTCTTTTGCATGATTGTGATATCGTTTATTCTGAAATCATTGTATCTAGTCATCACTTAAACCTTGGAGGTGCCCCTGCATGTGTTTTGCTTCACTAAAGGGGGCAAGCAAGATATCACTTTGTCATATTTGCACACCATGCTCATTACAAATCTATTTGATGTTTCAGTATCATGTTGTAAAACTTTCAGTTCTTTGTGATTTTCTCATAAGGCAACTTAATTACTACAGATTCATTGTCTCAGTAAGCTTTTGTCATGTGACTATGAAAAAGTCCTTATATGGTTAATAGCATGTCACCACAGAAATTATGCTTGTTATCATTTACCTACTCGAGGACGAGCAGGAATTAAGCTTGGGGATGTTGATACGTCTAAAACGTATTTATAATTTCTGCTTGCTCCATGCCTCTTTTGTGTGATATTGCTATGATATTTATACACTTCCATACACTTTTGATCATATTTGGACTAACCTATTAACTCAGTGCACCCCAGTGCCAGTTTCTGTTTTCTGCTGTTTTTGTATTTCAGGTTTTCCCATCACGTAAACTGCCAGAAAAATCCCGGAAAAATTATATAAAAAATCAGCGTTTCGGAAGCTTCCACACGGCCGAAGTAGGGCCGGAGGGGGGCCACCAGGGCTCCAGGCACCCTGGTGGCGCGGCCCCCCTCCTGGCCGCGCCGGGGGGGGCGCCTGGGCCCCCCACGTCTCCGCTGATGCCCCCCTTTGGCATATATTTAACACGCGTCCCGAAACCCTCGAGGACGGAACCCTTTTTCGCGATCTCATCTCTGTTCCGCCGCCGCCGCGCTTCCAAGATCGGGAGCACCAGGAGAACTCTTCCCGGCTCCCTGCCGGAGGGGAGGATCACCACCGGGAGCCTCTCCACCACCATGGACGCCTCCCGGATGAGTTGTGAGTAGTCTCCCTTGGACCATGGGTCCATGACCAGTAGCTATGTGATGTTCTCCTCCCCTTCTTGTGCTTCACTAATTAGACCTCGTGAGCTGCCCTACATGATCGATGCACATATGTAATCCTTATGCTGTTGCTATGTTGAGTTTGCTGGGATCCGATGGATTGTGAGATTATGTTCAGATTGTGTTTGAGTAATATATTTGATTCACCTCTTTTATATTTATGTTCGTAAGTAATTCTTGCATGTTCTCCGTTGCTATTTATTGCTTTGGCCGAGTAGTAGGTAGTGACTCCAAGAGGGAACGTTATGCTTGATTGTGAGTTCATGCCCCTCGATGACTAGTTTGAGTGACAGAAACATGAGTCTAGGGGATGTGCTGTTGCCACAAGGGGGAAAACAACGGTGCTTGTGCCCGCGGGTGCAAGGATTGTTTACTTTACGCAAAGTTCTTTTAATGCAGTTGTCTGTTGCTTTGAGTTTACACTATGGGTGGGACTCGCAACTTAATACCAGCGAGATGTTCTGGATAGATATCTCAAGGTGGATGATTAGTAGTAGATGCAGATGGATTTCGGTCTACTTGCCTTGGCGTACCGCCCATGCTTTGAACCTCTATCTTTCTTGCAACATAGTTAGCATTGGTTTGCGCACATAATTCTGTCAATTGCCCAGCTGTAATTCGTTTACCTCACATAGTTGTTTTATCGTCTTTTGGGAGAGAGACATCACTAGTGAACATCATGGGACCCCGGTCTATATTACCATCACTGATCACATCTGCTATTTACTTTCTGCTTTTACATACTAGTTGCAGCAATACCTATCACTATTATCTCTTGTGTTTGATCCTTTGTAAACGACAAGGCCGGAGGGATTGACAACCTCTCTGTACTCGTTCGGAGCAAAGTTATTTGTATCTGTGTGCAGGTCCGGTTGATTGCTAATATCTGGCGCCGTTAGCAGTTGACGCCTTCTTGTTGAACCTAGGAGTCTCAGGGGAAATCGATCCTTGGTATCTTTGCCAAGGGAAAACTACCGCTACACTGCATCTCAAACCTTCCACTTGGGGTAACCAACGAGGGGCGAGAAGCCATCAGGCGGCGTTTGAGCATTGTCGTCCGGTCTTGTCTATAGATGGCACATTCTTGACCGATAGATACAAGGGCACACTAATGGTAGCAATGGCACACTCGTCGAACGACAATGTGTTGCTAGTGGCATTTGCTTTGGTCCCTTCCGAGCACCAAGACAACTGGGAGTGGTTCATGGGTCATGTCAGACACAATGTGATCGGGGCTAGGGAGGTATGCATCATATCGTACAGGCACCATGGCATACTCAAGGCAATGGACATTGTTATTCCAGGGTTTCCAAAGCTTCACCACAGATGGTGCATGAGGCATTTTGTGGCTAACTTTTACCGGGCGTGTAAAAGCAAGGAGTTAAGCAAATACCTTACCCATGTATGTGTGGCCTTCACCACCTATGCCTTCGATGAGCGATACAACAAACTCTTTGCGGCGGTGAACGAAGGGGGGAAAGAATTCTTGACTAGGAATTTTAGCGAGAAACACAAGTGGGCATGCGCTCATGATGATGGAGGTAGGCGATATGGGGACATGACGAGCAACCTTGTTGAATGTTTCAACAAT
The DNA here is from genome assembly GCA_902687465.1 of Secale cereale. Classification (NCBI taxonomy): domain Eukaryota; kingdom Viridiplantae; phylum Streptophyta; class Magnoliopsida; order Poales; family Poaceae; genus Secale; species Secale cereale. Next base: position 941,116,882 of record LR738711.1, read on the forward strand.
GTGCTCAAGGGTGCTCGTTCGTTGCCGGTGACTGCAATAGTGGAGTATACCTTCTTCAAGCTTAATGAGTACTTTTAGAGGCATTCTAAAGAGACTGCAAAATGGATAGGTGAAAGCAAGGATTATCCGGATAAGGTTGATGAATGGCTGCTATTATAAGCAAGCAAATCTTCTCGACAACAAGTTATCATATTTGACAAAATTGAAATGATCTATCAAATTGATGAGCCAGGTGGCACTACACGTGACGGTTTGTCATATGGTGGTGCCGCATTTGAGGTGCGTCTCAAGACTCGGTGGTGCCAGTGCGAGAGGCCTAGTAAGTACCATTGGCCATGCCCGCATTTGATAACGGTGGCGAAGGCGAGAAACATACATGTTTCAGATGGGAAAACCGTGAGGATGCAAGAGTTCCATGTCGAAGCTACAAGGTTGACATGGGCTCCTCGATTTCAACCTTTCTTAGACCAATCACAGTGGCCTGAGTATCATGGCCCTCATATTAAGCCAGACCCTCTCATGAAGGTGGAGACCAAGGGTAGAAGGAGAACTAAGAGGTTCAGGGGTGATATGGATGACCTGGTTGGATTCACTGGCATGAACCAATTTGGTAGCGGTCATTTCATGGAGGCTCCTGACAATATCAATTGTGGGGGGTGTGATGAAGGTGGACACAATGCACGGTCATGCAAGAAAAGGAAGACCTCGAAGGGGGGCATTCCTAGCACTAGCCGTAGAGGAAGCACAAGTGCTAGAGGTGGTGGTGCCCGTAGAGGAACCACAAGTGCTAGAGGTGGTGGTGGTCGTAGAGGAAGCACAAGTGCCAGAGGTGGTCGTGCTGGTCGTAGAGGTGTCACAAGTGCCAGAGGTGGTGGTGGTGGTTGTAGAGGAAGCACTAGTGCCAGAGGTGGTGGTGGTGGTCGTAGAGGAAGCACAAGTGGTAGACGAATGGTTGATAATGGATCGGCCTTCGGTTATTTGCATAATACAGATGGTTGATCTAATAATCATGGTATATTATTTGTTCATCAACTTTTTCCTAGCATTTTCGGTGTTTGTGTCTTTTGCTAACAATTGGTCTTCTTGTAGGCATGGCTTCATTCGGTTCGAGCACGAGGCCGCCGTGCGCGGATCAGGAGGACATGCCGAAGACTTGGCTGGAGGCTAGTGTGGACAAGAAGGGGGAGGAGAATGTGGTCACACCAGCGTGTTGGTGTGGTGATGTTTGCAAGGTGAAAGTGTCCACTGAACGCAAAAAGGCATGGACCGAAGGTAGAAGATTTTGTGTGTGTCCCAACTATGCACATGATCGTGCGCGGCCAACTAATGCATATGACATACCACCGGTATGTTACACATACATACAAATAATGTCGATTTGATTGAACTCATATTACTAACACAAAACATGGTTTTCATGTAGTCACCTCCTCCACTTTGCAAATACTTCACTTGGATAGATGACGAAGTACCAAAAGTTGTCCAGGAGGACCAATATCGAGATTTCTTACGGAGGCAGCGCCTGTTTGAGGAGTCCTTAGCACGGGAGGAGGAGCGGCTGCGTCGTGAAACGGGGAGGAACGAGCGCAAGAAGCGTGAGCAAGAGAAGGCACGTAAAGAGAAGAAGGCTCGTGAAGAAGAGAGGGCACGAAAGCTTGCTAGGGCTCGCGATGCATGAGAGGAGGACGAGGCACGTGACAAGAAGGGAAAGTGGCCCCATACTACTCAGTAGACAAATGGAAAAGGCACCATTATCGTCGACGGACTTTTTAGCCATTCGGAACTTCTTTTGTGTTATGAACTTGTCATTAGAGATTATCTGAAAACTATGTATTCTGTGTGAAAACTATGTATCGTAATCTTGGGTGTGGGATTTATGTCATGTTTCAATGTGTGCAAAATTTCTGCAAACTATGTTTTGTGTGTGAAAACTATGTTTCAATTTGTGCAAAATTTGTGCAAGTCAGGATCAGACCCAGACGCCAAGGACTATGGCGTTTGGCCTCTGCTGCACAACCAAACGCCAGGGTTCACGGCGTCTGGCTCTACGCAGGCCACCAGACGGCCAGGGACAGTTGTCTGACGCTACGTGCGAACCAGACGCCACGGTCCCTGGCGTCTGGATCTACGCTCACCACCAGACAGGCAGAGACGTATGTCTGCCTCTACGCGCGACCCAGACGCCATAGGTCACGACGTTTGGCCCTCCTTCACCCAGACGCCAAGGTCCCTGGCATCTGGATCATTTGGTCACGCAGCACGCCAGACGCCTGGCTGATGCCTCACGCCTTTTTTTTGCAATTGCACACACCCAGACGCCACGTACCCTGGCGTCTGGCCATAGAAGCCACGTCAACCAGATGCCATGAACCTTGGCGTTTTGCCAGTTACCAGTGGATAAAATGCTTTGGGCCCACCTCTATCCCTCTCATTACATTCATCTCCACTCACATTCACGAGCTGCTGCCCCCCTCACTCCCTATCCACCACCATAACCCCCTCAAATCTCTCGCGAATCGGTCCCGTTTCACCGTTGGATCTTCGGGATTTTCAACCGAGAAGGTAAATCAACCCTACCCCCATTTTTTGGTTGGTTTAATGTATCATAGTTTTGTGCAAACCCTAATTTTCTTAGTGGTTATGCTCAAGGGATAGGTTAGGTACTTAGTGCTATATGTGTGTTGCAAATGGCTACGGGTACTCAGTGGGTGCTTAGCCCTATTGTTCATGTGCAAGGCTTTTCTTCAAGTGTTGTTCAAGTTAGTGAAGAGGAGCTCACTTTTGATTGGTTGAAGACTAAATTCATGTTGAAGCAAGGGCTGAAGGAAGACGATTTTGTGTACTACGTTAGCAGCAAGGAGTCAGATGGCCCCGGGGAAAGAAAATTGATTGACATAACTGATGATGGCAAGACTCAAGAAATGCTGAGCGAATGGGAATGGAAAAGGGTTGTTGAGTTGCATTGCTACAGGAAACCGAGTTATATTTGATGAACTTGTCATTCGAGATCCTCCTCTCCGCCGGGCCAGACGTTGTCACTGACGCTTCTATCTATCAGTAGAGACAGTACCATCTATTTCTGTATGAGATTTATGTCTATTCTATGTATGAGACAAATGACTATGTACTTATGTATGAGACATATGCCTACTCTATTTTAATACTCTGTTATCCGAACTACGGTACAATGCTTACCAATCCAGAGTCCCGAGGGTGTTTTATAGACATAAGTGGGGATCATACGGGGCAAAAATGGTGGCATGCAATTTAATAAGAATGGTGGCATGCAAATTAATTAAAATGTATTATTTAAAGCAAATAAGTGAAAAAGACTGCACCAGGGCCAGACGCCAGGGTCCATGGCGTCTGGTCCCCTGTTTCTGGTGTGCTCTGCTGATTCCTTTCCACACCCAGACGCCAGAGACAGTGGCGCCTGGTCCCTGATATGCAACCAGACGCCAAGGACCCTGGCGTCTGGTCCCCTGTGCATATAAATCACTAATTTGTTGCCTTTTGACAGATTTCACAAACATGCAGCCAACAAAGACATCACAGGAATCAACATTTCACAGATAGCACATGACTGAGTTATACTTTTAACCGACAAACGACAACAAGTTCATGGAAAGAAACGACAACAAGTTCATGCAAACAAAGTACACCAAGTCAAGATTTGCCAACGTACACCCAGTTCATTGAAACAAACTACAAGCTCACTTCCTACTCCTCCGCATCAGCCTCCTCCTCCTCCTCCGCATCAGCCTCCTCCTACGCATCAATGGTGGACTTATATCTTTGCATTCCTTTTGGTATAAGCTGATGAGGATACTCCGGACTATGGAATTGTGTGTTCCATGTCTTCTTTCTACCTTTCTTGGTTGGTGTCTTAGCTATGGCTTTGCCTTTCCTAGAGCGAGGATTGCCTTGTGTCGGTTGTGTAACCTGTGATGGTTGTGGAGCATCAACATCATACTCATGCTCTTCATGGACCTCCTCCTCTATATCCTCTTGATGTGTTGGCTCCTCTTGATGTGTTGGCTCCTCTTCATGGACCTCCACCTCTATGTCCTCTTCGTTCTGGAGATAACGACGTCTATTAGCTCTGGCGGCACGGCTACCAGGTGCAAACACATCACTGGACTGAGCACCATGGCAAGAAAGCATAGATGCCATCTTATGGAACCGCTTCTTGAACTTCTGCGACAACACAAAATATGCTATGATATGAGATGCAAATAACTAATCCGCGAAAAGAAGCTTTTATAATATATTGCTCACGCCTCCATCGTGCTCCTAAGAGTCCTCTCAGATAATGCACCACCATGTGGATGACTCAGTGCTACGTTGCCATCGTTGACGCACAGAAGCAACTCTCTGCCCTGCAATTCATGAACACACCAAACTTTTGTATTTGAAAGAAGAAAATATAGTGGAAGTATGGTAGATTAGGTTCATTAGCCTACCATTTTGTAATGCATCGGTGCATAGTCAACGTGAGCCCCTCTGGTGTCTCTCACCGCCGTGTTGAAGGTATTATAACCTTCTGCAGTCTCCGGGTCTTCGGACACCAACTCCGACCACTCCTCGTGAGTCCAACCAGGCTTTAGCTTTAACTGGTAACAATCCGCATACCACACTTGATACTTCTGATATGCTTACTGATTGTGAGGTCTATTCTATGATTCCACTAACGTGTCTCTTTGATTCCAAATTTGTATCCACTCACAGTGTTTGTTTGCCCAATCCGATATATCCTGATTGTTCCTTCGATCGAACCTACAAATGATGCATGGTACAAAGCATTAATAAACATCGACTTATTCAATGCTCTACTACATACTCAAGGACATGCTTGCTCACCGATGCAGAGATAGCATTCCCTCGTTGCTCTCCTCAATTGGAATACCTTGTCTTCTTCCAAATTGTCTTGCCACACGGTCTACGAAGTGCCACTCGACTGCGAAGAAGCATATCATTGGGAACCTCGCCCGCCAAAGATGGCTATCACGCGTGCACATATCGTTAAGAGAGAAGCCACGATCATCCACATAAGGCAACCAATGGACCTGCAAAACAAAGAGATACATTGTTAGATACAAATTTCACTCTTGACTAAATTTTGTCTCATTGAACTTCTCAATACCTGCTCAGTAGTCAAGGTGTCCAGCTCGTTCATATAGCACTTGTATCGCACATGCGAGCTTCCTATGTACACTGTCACATGTTCCCAATAGTACGCAAGTGTAGGGCGCCGATATGGATCAGCATCATGCACCCCGTCATGATTACCCCGTGGGTTTGGCATGTCGGGGTTCTTGAAATCGGGCCATTCAACCGGGATCCACTCCCACATCCACACAGATAGGCTCCAAACAAACCCATACAATGAGGATGTATCTCCCTTCCTTCGACACGCCAAGTCAAGCTGCAATCAAACAAACATGTTAGATATGGAGGCGCATGACAAATGCAAGATAGATGGTTGCAAATATCTCTTACCTGACGATACAAATATGCTAGTGCGGCCGAACCCCAACTATACTGGGTATCCCAGTTATTGAGTAGCTCCAGGAACATCCAGAGGGCTGAGTTCCCGGTTGCGTCTGAGAAGACTACCTTGGTTAATACATACCAAAGATAGGCCCGCTCGTACTGCTGCACAACCACGTCATTGGCACCCTCAGGGCACGGATTGGTTTCTCCCCCTGACTAGTTTTAGCCAAGAATGCCTCACTTTCGAGGCATCGGCCTTGCCTGGCAGAGGGGGGTCGGGCTGAACACCAATTAAAATGCCAGTCCGTTCTCGCCAATTAACGGCGCTGACACGACCGGTAACAGCTTTTCCGTTGATAGGAAGGCCGCTTATCATAGCTATGTCCTCTAGGGTCATCGTCATCTCCCCACATGGAAGGTGGAACGAGTGAGTGATACGTCCAAAACGTATCTATAATTTCTGCTTGCTCCATGCCTTTTTTGTGTGATATTGCTATGATATTTATGCACTTCCATACACTTTTGATCATATTTGGACTAACCTACTAATGGTTGCAAAAGTGCACAATGTTCTTGTTTTACACTTTATTGTGTAGGAATTACTTGGAAATTGACAAAAACGCAAAAGGAGTCGTATTGGAGTAGGACTCTGACTTTCCTGAAATCTGTCTGAGAACGTTTTTTAAAGATGGTCACGTTCCAGCCCGAAGACGACGTCAAACGGAAAACGTCTAGTTGCGAAAGTTGTGGGGAATTTCGAGGCGATGCTTCTGGATATAAAATTCGTCCAAATCGGAGTCCGGACGGCCGAGTAAAGCCCGTTTTACTGAGGCCCAAAATCTGATGACGGGAATCCGAGAGTCTATATAAAGAGAGGAAACCTAGGTCACCGAGGGCCACGAATTTTCCTCCTCCCGAGCCGCCGTCTTGGAGGGGAGGACCAGCACCATTGCAGCACCGTCCACAAGGAAGAAGGGGGGCCAAGGAGCCGCTGCCCCCTAGGGCCGCCGCCGCCCCGAGGGCCGCCGCCGCCCCCTAGGGCCGCCGCCGCCGCCGCGCCCCCAAGGGCCGCCGCCGCCGCCTCCGTGGCTGCCGCCGGCCATCTCCTCCTCGCGGGGCTGCACCTCTCCATCAACACCATCATCAACCTCCTCCTCACCATGTCCATGCGTGAGTAGTCTTCTCCGGGGCCGAGGGCTCGTACGTGTAGCTATGTGGTTATCTCTCTCTCCCATGATGTGATCTTCGTTGTGATCATAGGCTATGTTAATCTAGGGTGATCCCATGATATTTCCCCTTCCTCTATGTATTGGATTGATGTACTCACTTGTCTTTATCTAGTATAATCCCCGAGACCAAGGTGACAGCGGTCTATTGGACATGGATTAGAAAAATATTTTCATGAGTGATTTCCTCTCTTGTGTGTTGATTGAGGATTGAGAGTCTCTTGGTGCTTGTCTTTGACTATCCTTTAGATATGTTGTGGTGATTGTGGGACTCTCTTTGGATGGCCGCGGTGACATTGGGAAATCCTTAGATTGAGAACTACGAACTTTGAGGTGTGCTTTTGTAGCCCTACATAATTCTCGTCCTCTCTTGACCACGAAGGAATGACCTCCGGGTGCGTCTCCATTGCACGTTTTATGGGAAATATCATGTGATTCGATTATGTTAATGTTGTTGGGAGTTGCCTCTAGTGAAAGTATGATCCCTAGGCCTTATTTCCACCATTGCAATACCATTTGTGCTCACGTTTACCACTTGTTTGCTTGCTGCACTTTTTATTACAGATTTATATTACTTTGTTTTGCCATCCATATCACTTGCCATTTAACATCTCTTCGCCGAACTAGTGCACCTATACATCTAACAAGTGTATTAGGTGTGTTGTGGACACAAGAGACTTCTTGTATCTTAGTTGCAGGGTTGCTTGAGAGAGATCATCTTCAACCTCTACTTCCCTGAGTTCGATAAAACTTAGGTCATCCACTTGAGGGAAATTGCTGCTGTCCTACAAACCTCTGCGCTTGGAGGCCCAACATAGTCTACAAGAGTAGAAGCGTGTGTAGACATCAGTGAGTCTCGGGACTCCAATGATCCACAAGTGCGGTAAGCGCCACGTGGTTCACCGGCGGAGCGTGTCGCTTAAACTGCAACACGAATGGGAGAAGACCCAATCTCCGAATGTACGGCTCGTACCGCGCGTCGTAAGGAAAGTCATCAGCGGAATGACCCCTCATGCGCATAGCAACTACATGATGCAAATAAAGTCATGTTTTGATCAATACAAGAACACAAATGGGAAACGACGAAAATTGATAAGTCTTGCTTCTTACCTTTCCGTTCTCAATGGCACGAGCACGATGTTCCTTATCCCACTCCTCGATTAATCCATCATACCAAGGTCCATCATCATCCGCCATCCTACCAAACAAATCACAACATGAAATACAATTACAAACAATAGAATTTGCTTCTCCAAGTTATGCAAAATTTCTTCATATGCAATCTATATATGCAAAATTTCTCCAAATTTGCTTCTCTTAAATCATGTCACACACAATCATCATATTTCATCATCTCTTTTGCAAAAAATATTATACCATCTATATATTCAACTATATTGTCATACCACTTAACACATATAATATTTTTTCTACATATATTTGCTTGCCAGATATATTCTTCTCAGATTCAAACAAATATTATGCCATCTATAGATTCAACATATAGCTAATTTAATACCACATGCATACATCATCTATAATTCAAAAAAAAATCACAAACTAAGTCTATTGGTGGACAAGTACAAACATCTACCAACTACACTACCTACATAATCATCTACCAACTACAAACATATTCCTAAAACATATAATTCATCTACTCATGTAACATCACCTATTGTGAAATAATGCTTCCAAAAAGAGAGGGGAAAACCAAAACAAATTGGAGGGAATGGGGGAGAATACCTCAAAGATGCTTGGGGGGGTCAGATCTACGAGTTTGAGCGGAGGATGGAGTAGACCAGGGGGTGGTGGTGTGAGGGAGAGGAGGGGCGACGAACGAACAACCTCTGTTCGTGAGAGGCGCCGCTGGAGAATATGAGATGGGGATGGGTGGGCTGGCCCGCGCCGTTATCCACTTACCAGGGCCAGACGCCAAGGTCCCTGGCGTCTGGATGCCGGCCACGTCAGCAGGGTCAACAGGCAGGCGGGTCGTGTGGGCCAGGGGCCAGACACCAGGGTGGATGGCGGCTGCTTCGCAACCCAGATGCCTGGGATGTTGGCGTCACCTGAAAAGGTTAAAAACGAAATTATTTTCAAAACGAGGTCAAATTCTGATTTTGTTAGCACAAAGGGTCGGAACAGTAATTTTGTCCGGGAAGCTACTTCTCTCCTCAAGATGTCTTGGTTTCCTACTAGCTTACTAGTATTAGCTGGCTAGCTAGTATCGTGAAGTGCTGAAATTCAAGACACGGTGGTGTGAACACTGCATACAGGGCCATACAACTGAAAGGTAGCATGCCCGTGTGAGCGGTGCGCAACGCACACCAGTAAAAATCGTGATCATGCGCCATCCGACGGTGCACTGTTCAGAAGCTTTTTCCATACAGAAAGGACAATATACCTAAATTCATACTTGGGTATTTCATAATATGGAAACTGGGATTATGTGCTATCAGATACTTGAGCCTTGTATTAGTCTTCCGCTGAATAGGTAAGTTAGGCCATATGACTATATGAGCATTCTAATTAGCAAGTTATTGGTCGCGCTAAAAAAAATAAAGGTTTATAATAGATGAGTGGTGGCGGTGGTTCATCCACTTTCAAGCCAAAATTAGAAACACGTAATTTCAGAAAAGAGATGACCTACACGCCATATAGATAGTCACATTTGTTCTAAAATAGCAATTGGAACACTTCATGTTGTATTCTTTCTTGCAAATATTTGGTCGATGCAGCTTTGACATTGTTTTCATGCTTAGTTCACTGCTGATGCGTTTTGTAACCTGCACCTTTTTTCGGCCCCTTGCATGTGTGACTCAACTGGCCTGGCTGAGCTAATGCAGACTAAAAACCATGTTGTTCACATCGTTTGGTAGTCTGCATTGCATCAGTTGCCAGATTACGCATCCTGTTTGGTGTCGTGCATTTGTGCTTCAGGGGTGAGCACATGCAAACAACAATTGTTTGGCTGTGTGCACGTAGTTGTTCTGCTCACCCCTTTCGAATGTGGTAGTCTTTACCACCAAAAATGTAGCACACTTCATAGCAGACATCACATATGAACAACACAACACAATTAACACTACTCATAGTAACTATCACGCTATTAAACATGGCATCATAAGAACTAAGACATAAGTGTAAGACAACAGGGAAAACCCATGTCCCTGCACAACCCTAGGGTGCCGATCCCTGGGCAAAATATACATGTTTGGCAGCAAATTCATGACAAGTTCAGAACAAACACACCCAAACTGACAACAAGTTTAAGAGAGCTAATTAGAAAGCACGGCGGATGTCACCTTGACAGTAGTGCTTCTGGCACCTAACTTTGCACATGGTGGAGGTGGAGGCGCCGTAGAATTGCACCTTGAAGCCCAGACCGGACAGCCTCAGGACAAGTAGGTCATCGGGGACGATCTTGTGCTTCTAGCCGAAGTAGTCTCAACCCCTCCTCAGTACCATATGCTCGTGGAAGATCTAGACCTGGCCTAGAACTCGCACCACTTGTTAGCAGACAGCCTGACGACGTCAGGAGGCTTCAGGATGACAATCATGGCAATGTTGTCCATGTCCTTCATTGGCACGTAGAACCTCAACCGCTCTCATGCCCCCTCCTCGTGGCTAATCCTAGGCCTTCAACTAATGCCCAGCTGGTGGCTCATCGCAGCGAGCTTTCCCGGCATGTCTACCCTCTTGAGCCACCGGTTGGCCGAGATGATTTCCTCGGCATCCTCGGTGCCAGCGATGACATGTGCCCCTCTATCGGTGGTCTCCCACTCTGTCTTCACGACCTTGTCAGTTCAGTGGACACGAGTAAGTACAAAGCGCATCATACTATGATCATGCAGTTGGGTAGAACACGATCATAGCAACTTCACGACATGCATGCACATGTAGGGAATTGCTATGATCAGTGCTCAATTGCATTGATCAAATGGGTAATGCTATGATCAACTACAATTGGATAGTGCTATGATCTTATCATAGCATTCTCCAATTGCAATTGCCACTTATCATGGCAATTGCACTTGGACATTGCTATGGTCAGAACTACCTAAAATGCATTCACATTTGTCCTACTACTATTTATAGCATGCACATGCATTGTCCTACTACGATCATGCAAAAATGTAGCACCTACAATATGATCATGCACTCAAACTATATGTTCATGCACACACCCTAACTAGCATTGTGACTCTACAAACAACCTAGCAACCATTTTGATTACAGCAACACCCTAACCGGCATTGTGATCATAGCAAAGAACACCCTAACCAGCATTGCGATCATAGCAAGAACACCCTAACCAACATTGCGATTCTACCAAGAACGCCCTAACTACCAATCTAGCATAGTCGTGATAGGAAGAACAACCTAGTCAGTGTGGGTCAGTAGCATGAACACCTTAAGCAGTAGCAAGAACACCCAAACTACCAATCTAGCATTGTTGTGATTCACTGGCAATCAATTAGATTCGAATACAATCCAGTCAAGTGCAAGTGGATCCAATCGATTCGAAACTAGGCAAAAACTAACTGCTAACGGGAGCATGTGAAACAAATTGTTTACAGGAGCTATTGTCGGAGAAGGGAATGTTGGCGGAAACAGGGGTATGACCGACGCCAATCCGAGGGTGCTCGCCACGTCAGCGGTCCTCCTCATGACACGCGTGGTGGAGGAAGAGGACACCATCGTCGATGCTCCGGTCACGCTCCACTCGACCTGGCCCAGAGTTTGGGGAGAAAACCCTCGAACTGGGGTAAAGAAACCCCTAACAAGCGCGACCAATGGGCTTCCCGTCGTCGTCGTCACCATAGTCGACTTGCTTCCCTGCGCCAACACACCCTAAATGATTACCTCTGTAGTCGGAGTCGTATTGGCTGGCACGACAGCACACGGTGGGTCAATGGTTGCTGACTGCGGCCTGGTGTAGATGGGGGACGACGCCCGGTGTCGGAGATATTGACCATGTGTACCCCCAGCGCCTACCCTTGGTATTTTAAGACAAATAACAGCCGCTTGGTCTACCGCGGCAGTCTGCTCCTCGAGCCACCTCCTAGGGTAGCCTGCCCTAGGAGCCGGCTGCCAGCAGGCGGCAAGGACCCAACAGGCGGCGACACCAAGCACCACCAGCCAGCAGACAGCCCCGCACTCCACCCACAGGGAACACACTGAGGTGAGTCCTGGCGTGGCGGGGGCATGGCTACAGGAGAATATGTCCTTAGGAGATTTGTAAGGATGTGGCTACAGTGGCCGTGTACCTTATGAATATCCACTAAGCGGCGGGTCACTGTAGCCACGAGGCTCGTGACCAAGCAGCGGTCAGAGGAGGCCACGATCCCACTACCCACAAACGGTGGGGCCAGCAGGCGGCTGGCCCCATCGGTCAGCGAGCAAGCTCGAGAACTAACCGCCTCTGGCAGGCGGCCGGGGGAGACGGCCGTCTGGTAGCAGACGGTACCCCCGCCCTAGAAGTCCGAGCCTCATCAAGATGACGGGACGGGGCGAGGCGGCAGCGTACGGCGAGGGACGATGGCACTGTAGCCATCTCCTTCCCGACGAGGCTGGCATCAGCAAAAGCGCCCCCACAGTGAAAGGCAATCACGGGGGGCCCGCAGGCGGCGGTCCCTAGCAGACAGGCGGCGAGGCCGGCACCAGAAGACACTGACGGCTGGGGGCCACGACGTCGAAGTTACCATTGTACCCCTGGGGGGTAGGCCTATATAAACCCCCCAGGGTCCTCCATGTTGGGGGCGGGAGAGTTGGCTATTAGAAGTTCACAAGACAAGAACCCTAGATAGGAGAGACGAAGGAGGTGAGCTAGCCTTGTTCATCTTCTTCCTTCATACATCACAGCTCAAGGAGCAACCCTGTAATCACTCTAGTGCTATCAGTGATGACGTGGAGTCCCCGCAGAGCAGGATTAGGGGTGTTATCTCCCCGGAGAGCCCCGAACCTGGGTAAGATTCGTAGGCGTCCTAAGTATCGCCTTATCTCGCTTCCCGAGCCCGGTGACGTTCTTTTGACCCCATGCATGATAAGCCATCCTTTGGCATATGTCGTTCCCAAACCCCGACATTTGGCGCTCACCGTGGGGCTAGGTGCACCGTCGTCCGGAGACATGTTCTGGACGGGAACCTTGTTCCTTCCTGGCGAGAGTAGCCAGCCCGGCACGCCCGCTGGCGTGGAGACCGGGATGCTTCGCAGCGCTGAGGCTGCATGCGCCGTGAGCGGGCTCGCCGATCTGCTCGGCGCCGCTCGCGTCCACGACGAACCTTCTCTGACGGCCGAGCCAGTGGCGCCGGAGAGCTTCCTCGTCGAGCTCCTCGACAAGCTCCACCTCGTCGACGAGCGCGCCTCTGACGTGGAGTCAGTAGGCTCTTCTGACCCACCAGTCGACATGATCGTTGACCCCGACGACTCCTTCCCCGAGCATGTGGAGATCGTCAACGACCCTCTTCCCGTTCTTCCGATCTGCGGCACCGTTGGCATCATCACGCAGGTGCTCGTCACCGACCACGGCGAACCATCGTGCCGGATGGGGCCAGGCCCGCTCGAGGCCACTCTGCAGCACCTCGCCGCCCCTGTCGCGGCGGGGGCAGACGGCGCGGAGTTGGAGGCACTCCGCGTCTCGCTCCTCGACAGCGCCAACAAGTTAGCTGCCTCCCGACGCCTCACTGAATCTTACCGTCGCGAAATGGACCGCGCTATCTGTGGCACGCCGGCTGCTGGTGAGCCTAGCCGAGCCGACGTTGTCCGTGATCGCCGCGGGCTGCTAGGAAACATGCTGGGGGTCCCGCGGCCTATGTACCGCACTCCATCGGAGAACCTAAGGGCTACCCAGGCGGCAGTCGATGAGATGGGCCACTTGGAGGGAGACGAGCTCCGTTACATGACCCAGCGTGCCCGCCAGCTCCTCGATGCTGCTGCTATGCAGCAGGAGGCCCGTCGCCGGGTATCGGAGGTGGCTGCGCACGCCGATAACCGCCCTCTTCGGCGGGAGCAAGGAGCCACGTCCCGTTCTCCAAGAGTCGGCGCCACCAACCGGCGAGACTCAGAGCCCGCTGCCAGCCGCAGCCGGCAGACGCGCTTCACCATCGAGCGCGACGAAGATGGCCGCCCAAGGGCCGTAGAACAACGGGGGGAGCAGCCACCTCCTCCCAGGCGGGAGAGGCGCGTGTCTCCTCCGCCTGTTGACCACCCCTCTCTGGCTGGCCGCTTGGGCCGCCGCGAGGGGGTTGGGGAGAACGACGCCCGCCACCGCCTGGACCGTCTGGTTCGCTCCCAGGCGGTTGAAGAAGAAGATGACCTCGGTCCGTCCTGCTTCGGCCCCCGCATCCGCAATGAGCCTTTTCCCAAGGGCTTCTCGCTCCCCAGAGACACCCCCAAGTACAACGGATCGGTGAAACCAGAGGACTGACTGGTGGACTACTCCACGGCTGTCAGCATCGCCACCGGCAACAGGCGTGTCGCGGTGAAGTACGTGCCTCTCATGCTCCACGGCACGGCACAGACGTGGCTGAACAGCCTCAAGCCCAACAGCATCAACGGCTGGCTAGACTTCACCGACGCCTTCACTCGCAACTTCACCAGCACCTACAAGCGCCCTCCCAAGCTGCGTCAGCTCTCCCTGTGTGTCCAAGGCCCGGACGAGTCGGCTCGTGACAATCTGACGCGTTGGGCGGAGCTGCGAAACTCCTGCGAGGGAGTGCACGAGGTACAAGCCATTGAGTATTTCACGGCCGGGTGCAGAGAAGGCACCTTGCTCAAGCACCGGCTCCTGTGCGATGAGCCGGCCACGTTGGATGAGTTGCTAAGCATAGCGGACAAGTACGCCACCGCTGACTCCTCCATGAAGACCGAGCTGCAAGTAGATGCTTCTGGCCAGATGACCCCTCCAAAGACGCCGGCGAGAGAACCCAGCCGGCGCCAGCAGAATAACGACCAGAAGCACAAGGCCCAGGCGCCGGCTGCCAACAGCCGGCTGGTGGCAGCGGTCGACGGACAGCAGCCAGAAGCTCAAGCAGGGCCCAAGCGCCAGAAGGGCGGCAAACCGGTGTGGCAGTCGGCCTTCTCCTTTGATCAAGCTTTGGACGCCCCCTGCAAGTTCCATAGCGGCGCGAAGCCTTCCAACCACACCACACGAAAGTGTCACTGGCTCACAAGGATTGCGAGGGGAGAAGCTCTGCCTCCGCCGCCTGCTGGACCGCCGGCTCCGCCTCCTAATCCGCCAGCTGCTCATCCAGGCAGCCAGGTCCAGGATGAGTTCCCAGAGGAAAATGGAGCCTACGTTGTCTTCACCAGCCAGACGGATGATAGGCACAGCCGGCGCCAGCAGTGCAGAGAGGTCAACACTGTTGCAGCCAAGAGCCCAGAATTCATGCACTGGTCTGAAAGGCCTGTCAGCTGGAGCCGAGAGGATCACCCGGCTGTCATGCCGTCTCCAGGGGCCTATGCTTTGGTCCTGGACGCCACTCTTTCCACTGACAGGCGGGCCTGCCGTTTCTCCCGAGCCCTGGTAGACGGCGGCAGCAGTATCAACATCATGTACCGAGAGACCATGGAGAAATTGGGCATCAAAGAGAAGCAGCTCCAGCCCACCAGGACCATTTTCCATGGCATTGTGCCAGGCCTCTCTTGTTCACCAATTGGCAAGGCCAGGATCGGTGTCCTGTTTGGTGACAATATGCATTTCCGGAGGGAGCCGGTCTGGTTTGAAGTGGTGAATCTAGAAAGCCCATATCACGTGATCTTGGGTCGGCCTGCTCTTGCAAAGTTCATGGCAGTCCCCCATTATGCCTACCTCAAGATGAAGATGCTTGGTCCCAAGGGAATAATCACCATAACCGGGGACTACGAGAAGTCCATTGCATGTGCAACAGCCAGCAGTCGCCTGGCAGAAACCCTTGTTGTGGCTGAGGAAAAGCGCCGTCTGGAGCAGCTGGTGGCAATGGCTGGCGAGCAGCCGGACATACCAGCCGACCCCAAGGAGGCGGAGCCGCAAGGCTCGTTCCAGCCCTCCAAGGACACAAAGAAGATTGCCTTGGACCCATCTCACCCGGAGCGATTTGCTGTCATAGGGTCAAGCCTAGACAGCAAATAGGAAAGCGAGCTCGTCGATTTCCTCCGTGAGAATCGGGACATCTTTGCATGGTCCCCCAAGGACATGCCTGGTGTTCCAACGGAATTCGCCGAGCACAAGCTGCACATGAGAGAAGATGCAAATCCTGTCAGGCAGCCGTTGTGCCATCTGTCAGAAGAGAAGAGAAGAGTCGTTGGGGAGGAAGTCGCTCGCATGCTAGCAGCCGGCTTCATCGTGGAAGTTTTTTATCCCGAATGGCTAGCAAATCCAGTCCTGGTGCTGAAGAAGAACAATAAATGGCGCATGTGCATTGATTACACCAGCCTGAACAAAGCTTGCCCCAAAGATCCGTTTGCTCTGCCACGAATGGATCAAGTGATTGACTCCACAGCCGGATGCGAGCTACTGTCTTTCCTTGATGCCTATTCGGGGTACCACCAAATCAAGCTTGATCCAGCCGACCGTCTGAAGACTGCCTTCCTCACGCCGTTTGGGGCCTTCTGCTACCTGACCATGACGTTCGGCTTGAGAAATGTCGGCGCCACCTTTCAGCGTTGCATGCAGAAGTGTCTCATCAAGCAGCTTGGCAGGAATGCCCATATTTACGTGGATGATATTGTGGTAAAGACGGAGAAGAGAGGAACCCTTTTGGAGGATCTCCAAGAAACATTTGAGAATCTGCGCCGCTTTCGGATTAAGCTAAACCCGGAGAAATGCGTCTTCGGGGTACCAGCAGGCCAGCTCCTTGGCTTCCTGGCATCCGAACGCGGCATCGAGTGCAACCCTGCAAAGATCAAGGCCATCGAGAGGATGGAGTGACCGACCCGTGTGCGAGATGTCCAGAGATTCACGGGATGCCTGGCATCTCTCAGCCGCTTCATCAGCCGGCTGGGAGAAAAGGCACTCCCCCTGTATCAACTGATGAAGAAAACCACTTGCTTCGAGTGGAATGACCAAGCGGATGAAGCCTTCCAGCAGCTCAAGCGACTGCTGTCCACCCCGCCTGTCCTGGCGGCGCCAGCAGACAAGGAACCCATGTTCCTTTACACAGCCACCACCAGCCGGGTGGCCAGCACTGTCATCGTGGTCGAGCGCCCAGAAGACGGCAGAGCATTGCCCATCCAGCGGCCCGTCTACTACTTGAGCGAAGTACTGTCAGCGTCCAAGCAGAATTACCCCCATTACCAGAAGATGTGATACGGCGTGTACTTCACCGCCAAGAAACTCAAGCAGTACTTCCAAGAGCATTCTGTCACGATCGTCTGCACGGCCCCCCTTGCTGAAATCATGGGGAACAAAGATGCCTCAGGAAGAGTGGACAAGTGGGCCATCGAGCTGCCCCCCTTCACCATCTTCTACCAGCCGCGCACCACCATCAAGTCGCAAGCATTGGCCGACTTCCTCGTCGATTGGGCCGAAACCCAATACCTTCCACCTGTGCCAGACTCAACCCATTGGCGGATGCACTTTGATGGTTCAAAGATGCGCACCGGCCTGGGAGCCGGCGTCGTCCTCACCTCCCCCAAAGGCGATAAGCTGAAGTATACCCCGCAGATCCACTTTGCCGCCTCCAACAACGTGGCGGAATATGAGGCACTTATCCACGGGCTCCGGATGGCCAAAGAGATTGGCATCCGCCGAGTGTTGTGCTACGGTGACTCAGACTTGATTGTCCAGCAATCGTCTGGGGACTGGGACGCCAAGGATGCAAATATGGCAAGCTACCGCTTCCTTGTCCAGCAGATCAGCGGACACTTTGATGGCTGCGAGTTCCTCCATGTGCCACGAGCAGATAACATGCAAGCAGACACCTTGGCGCGAATCGGTTCCACCCGCCAAGCAATACCAGCCGGCGTATCTCTCCAGTGCCTGCGCAAACCGTCCATCAAGCCTTCACCAGAGTCGGAGTCAATCTTCGTACCAGCCGACCCCGAGGCAGGCGGCCCCGTGGTTTCGGCTGCTGGCCAAAAGATTGCCCCAGCAGACAGCCACGACACTCCAACTCCAACAGACGGATTACCTACAGTCGCGCCAGCTCCTGGCCCGGGGACTGCTCCAGCAGACGGCCAGGAGGCGCCGGCTCCAGCAGACGGCTCGGGGACTTCGGAAACACAGCAAGCGGCTCAGCCCAGCCCTCCACCTCCCAGCCCAACCACCCTGGTCTCTCTGGCCGAAGCAACTGGAGTCTCAGCGCCGTCTTGGGCACAGCCAATCCTCACATTTCTACTCAAAGGAGAGCTGCCAGCAGAAGAAACTTTGGCGCGTCAAGTTCAACGCCGAGCCTCAGCTTACACCATTGTCAACAAAGAGCTCGTCAGAAGGAGTGGGACGGGCGTTTTCCAGCGCTGTGTAGAAGCAACAAAAGGGCTGGCCATCTTGAAGGACATTCACCAAGGGGAGTGCGGCCACCACGCGGCCTCAATATCTCTCGTAGCCAAAGCTTTCCGCCACGGTTTCTTCTGGTCGACTGCTTTGGACGATGCCAAAGATTTGGTGAAGAAGTGCAACGGCTGCCAACGCTTCAGCTCCAAGCAACACTTGCCAGCTTCTGCACTCAAGACTATTCCGATCACTTGGCCATTTGCCGTCTGGGGCCTGGATATGGTGGGACCTTTCAAGACTGCCAGAGGAGGCCTGACACACTTACTTGTGGCAATAGATAAATTTACCAAGTGGATCGAAGCCAAGCCAATCAAGAAACTCAATGGCCCAACTGCTGTGACATTCATTGCAGACATCACAGTCCGGTATGGTATACCGCACAGCATCATCACTGACAACGGCACAAATTTTGCCAAAGGCGCACTTGCCCGTTTCTGTGCAACTCAGGGCATCCGGCTGGACCTAGCGTCCGTTGCCCACCCACAGTCTAACGGCCAAGTCGAGCGCGCCAACGGCCTTATCCTATCTGGCATCAAGCCCCGGATGGTCGAACCTTTGGAGCGGTCGGCCGGCTGCTGGATTGAAGAGCTGTCGTCTGTCCTATGGAGCCTCAGAACCACTCCGAACAAATCCACCGGCTTCACCCCTTTCTTCCTCGTCTATGGGGCCGAGGCAGTCATCCCAATAGACGTTGAGTTTGACTCACCTCGCATCACCATGTACATGGAAGCCGAAGCCAAAGAAGCACGCGAAGACGGCGTGGACTTGCTGGAAGAGGCCCGGCTGGTAGCACTCAGCCGCTCCGCCATCTATTAGCAGGGTCTCCGCCGCTATCACAGCCGGCGAGTGAAGCCACGCTCCTTCCGCGAGGGAGACCTTGTGTTCCGGCTGATCCAGCGAACAGCCGGCCAGCACAAGCTCTCGGCTCCTTGGGAAGGACCGTTCATCATCAGCAAGGTACTGGGCAACGACGCCTACTACCTCATCGACGCCCAGAAGCCAAGAGTGCGCAAGAGAGACGACTCAGGCAAGGAGTCAGAGCGCCCATGGAACGCGAACCTTCTTCGTCGCTTTTATATCTAAAAGACAGTATGTGTCATGCTATCTAAGTTATTTTGAGAATCAGTGGGAGCGCCGAGAGATTCTCGGGGACTGCCCAAGCCTTTATCTATATGATAAGAATTATGCCTGTGAATGTTTGTTGTTCACTCTTCTGTCCGGCACCGGAGCCTACCAGACGGCCCGGGGACTGGCCGCCTGGCCCTATGTCTAGAGGATTTTCCTTAAAAATTTGGACAAGTAATGTGATGGCACCCAAGCCCTCTCATGCATCCAGTCACAGACTCGCAGAACGCGGATGTCCGGCTGGCAGGAGTCAAAGGCAAGAAGCGGTGCCCACATAAAAAATGGCTAAGGAAAAAAGACATAGGTCCAGCCGGCCCTTAAGATTAACTGCCGGCTGCCGAGCAGCCGGCCAACCGGTTCTAGGCTTGGCCAGACCGTCTTCCAAAGGGCGAGATACTTGCCCGCCCCGAAAACAGCCAAGTCCTTGACCCAGCCACAGAACCACAGAGTGGCTGTCTGGCTGGCAGGACGGCAGTACAAAGGGTTGGCAAGGAAAATCGCCACGAGGAACTAAGGCAAGGCTAATACTAGGACTCGACATAATTGCATAAAAACGATGCTGCAATTAAAAGAATATTTACATCCAAAAGGCCTTAAGAGTCGCCTTGTAGCAATAACTTACTAAATACACCCAGTGGGTGGAATTGTTCGAATTAACCATGCGAGTCTTACAGAAAGATAGACGATACAAATGAAAATCCTAAGGAGCAGCAGGCTGGGCAGGCGGCACGACGGAGCCGGCTTCTCAGGAGGCCGCCTGCGGGGCTCGGTCTGGCCGTCTCCTGCAGCAGGCGGGGCCGTCACTCCTGGCCCGCTTGTGAGGGACTGGTCAGGCTGGCGACTGCCAGCTGGGTCCGCCTCCTGGGAGCTAGTCTCCTCGTCGTCGCCTTCCCCTTCCTCATCACCGTCGCTGGAGGCGATCTCCTCCTCCGAGTCCTCCGGCGTCGCCAAGTCCAGCCCGAAGTTGCCAGGCTGCACCACATGGCCCCTGTCATCCAACTCCGGGATGAAGAGGGAGGTATCGGCGTATTCGGCGAGGGCGGCAGCACGCTGGACGAGCTCCTTGTGCTCGGCAGCCAGCTCCGGCTGGGCCTCCGCGCGGAATGTCTCCAGCTGTTCCAGGCTCAGGCCAGGATACCAGCTCTTGGCGAACTCCAGGGCAGTCCGCGCGCCGGCCCTTGTTGCGGAGCCTTTCCAGGCCTCAAAGCGCTGACAGGCCGCCTCCAGCCAGACGGCCGTCCGGCTGGGGGTGTGATGGGCCTTGAACCCCTCGTTGGTTACCCCAAGTGGAAGGTGTAAGATGCAGTAAGTAGAAGTGTTTTCCCTTAGCAAAGATGCCAAGGATCGAATCCCCAGAGACTCCTAGGTTCAACAAGTAGGTGTCAACTGCTAACGGCGCAATTAGCAATCAACGTGGACCTGCACACAGATACAAATAACTTTGCTCCCAACGAGTACAGAAAGGTTGTCAATCCCTCCGGCCTTGTAGTTCACAAAGGGTTAAAAGCAATGATAGTAGTGATAGATAGTGTTTTGCAATAGTAAATAATAATGAAAAGTAAATAGCGGGTGTGATCAATGATGGTAATAAGGACCGGAGTCTCATGATGTTCACTAGTGATGTCTCTCTCCCAAAAGACGATAAAACAGCTATGTGAGGTAAACAAATTACAGCTGGGCAATTGACAGGACCACGAACGCAAACCAATGCTGACTACATTGCAAGAAAGGTTGAGGTTCAAAGCATGGGCGGTACGCCAAAGTAAGTAGACCGAAATCCATCAATGCCTACTACTAATCATCCACCTTGAGATATCTATCCAGAACATCTCGCTGGTATTAAGTTGCGAGTCCCACCCATAGTGTAAACTCAATGCAATAGACAACTGCATTAAAAGAACTTTGCGTAAAGTAAACAATCCTTGCACCCGCGGGCACAAGCACCGTTGTTTTCCCCCTTGTGGCAACAGCACATCCCCTAGACTCATGTTTCTGTCACTCAAGCTAGTCATCGAGGGGCATGAACCCACAATCAAGCATAATGTTCCCTCTTGGAGTCACTACCTACTACTCGGCCAAAGCAATAAATAACAACGGAGAACATGCAAGAATTACTTATGAACATAAATATAAAAGAGGTGAATCAAATATATTACTCAAGATCAATCTGAACATAATCTCATAATCCATCGGATCCTAGCAAAGTCAACATAGCAACAGCATAAGGATTACATAGGTGCCTCGATCATGTAGGGCAGCTCACGAGGACTAATTAGTGAAGCACAAGAACGGGAGGAGAACATCACATAGCTACTGGTCATGGACTCATGGTCCAAGGGAGACTACTCACGAGTCATCCGGGAGGCGTCCATGGTGGTGGAGAAGCTCCCGGTGGTGATCCTCTCCTCCGGCAGGGTGCCGGGAAGAGTTCTCCTGGTGCTCCCGATCTTGGGAGCGGCGGCGGCGGAACAGAGATGGGATCGCGAAAGGAAGTTCTTTTCTGAGGGTTTCGGAGGTCCCTATAAATATATGCCAAAGGGGGGCATCGGATGGGCTTCGGGGGGCCCAGGCGCTCCCCCGGCGCGGCCCAGGGGGGGGCGCGCCGCCAGGGCGCCTGGAGCCCTGGTGCCCCCCCCCCCCCAGGCTGCCCTTCGGACGCAGTGTTGTTTCCGGAACGCTGATTTTTAATATAATTTTTCTGGATTTTTCTGGGCAGTTCTCGAAACGTGAAAACCTGAAATACAAAAACAGCCGAAAACAGAAACTGGCACTGGGGTGCACTGGATTAGTAAGTTAGTCCAAATATGATCAAAAGTGTATGGAAGTGTATGAATATCATAGCAATATCACCCAAAAGTGGCATGGAGCAAGCAGAAATTATAGATACGTTTTGGACGTATCAGGGTGCGAGGCATTGGCACACCCGGCCAGAGGGCGGCGGCCAGGATCTGGGCGCCAGCTCGCTGCAGCTGACGAAGAAGACGACGGACTGGTACAAGACGCATCCGAATGGCAAGGAGCTCTTCGGCCGGGGTCCTGGGCGCATTGGGCGCGATTTCCCGGCCCGCTTGGCGCTTCGCTGCACGCTCGGCCTCGATGGCCTGGGTGGCGGCCACGGTGTAACCCGGGAAGAACTCTGAAAAGACTAGAACAAGGATCAGAAGAGAAGCAAAATGGTTGCTGCAAACGGCGGAAACAAAAGAGGGTAGATGACTCACCATCAACCATGTCTCCAATGGCTACATAGCCTTCTTGGAGAGCCGCCTCCTTCTCGGCCCAGTTCGAGCGCTCAGTCTCGAATTCGGCCCGTAGAAGGGACTTGGCGTCAGACATCTTTCCGAGCTCGACCTTATGGGCCGCCGCCTGGTCCGCCAGCTCCTTGGCCAGGCGATCGCGGTCTTGGGCGGCGAGGACACGCTCCTGCTCCTTTGCGGCCAGCTCCGTCTGGGCCTCGCCCAGCTGGCTGCGGAAGCTGGCTGCGGCCGCTGGCAGGGGAGAAAGAAAAAGAGCAAGGGTCAGCAGCAGAAGACACAACCTTGGAGTTCCAAGCCGCCTGCTCAGCAGCCGGCTCGGAACTCGGGGACTACACCCAGCGGGTGCGCTGACGCGCCCCCGCAAGGAGAAGAAGAGACACTCACCTCGGCTGTCTGCCAGGGCGGTCTGCAGCTGCGCTAGCTCCTGGCGATGCGCGTTGTAGGAGGCCACACGGAGGTTGTGGTACTCCTGCAACAAAAAGCAAGATCAGATATGGGTGAACACTTTGGAGTTCCAAGCCGCCTGCTCAGCAGCCGGCTCGGAACTCGGGGACTACACCCAGTGGGTGCGCTGACGCGCCCCCACGGAAAAAATTGAAGGAATAAAAGCAGAAAGTAATAACACACTTACCCGAACGGAGGACCGCGTCGCAATGAACTCCTGCATCGTCGTCTGCACGACGCTACCCAGAGAGTTCATGCGGTCCAAGACGTCCCGCGACGCAACGAGCCACGCGCCGCCTCCTCCGGATCTCCAGCTCGATGGCGCCGCGCTGGTCGCCTCGTTCTCCGGCGCGGACGAGCTGGCCCCGCCGACCTCCACCTGTTGGGGCATGGAGACCGCTCTTGCAAGGCGCCGGCGGGTTGGGCCTCGGGGGGCCGGCTGCGGGCCAACCGCCAGCGTGCCCCCAATCGGCGGCACCTCCGTCCCAACCGGCCGGCTGCCCAGCTCCCCAGCAGGCGGCGTTGGGGGTGGTGGCGCCGTCTCCAGGATGACGCACTCGTCGCCTCCGTCGCCCGGAGCCGGCTGCCCGTCAGCAGCCGGCGTCTGGGCGGAGGGCTCCTGGGACCTTGGCGCCGGGCGGTCGAAGTGGCCCGCCGGCTGCTGGGGGCCCTTCCCCCGCTCTCGAGCGCGGGCGGCGTCTGCCTCAGCCTTCTGGGCGGCTTCGGCCTCCGCCTGGGCGGCGGCATCGGTTGCCGCCCGCTCACGCTCCGCGGCCTCGCGCTCCGCGCATGCCTCGCGGGCGTTCCTCTCTGTCGCCTCCCGGAGCGCGGCGGCAGGATCCACACGGGGAGGCACAGGAGGGGCATCTGGGCCTCCTACCACAGAGCCCGCTGGCACCCGCGAGAGGGAGAGCGGCGCGCTGTGCGGACGTCCAGAAGAAAACAAAGAATCCAGAAAGAATCAGCCGTGAAAGAAGAACAAGACGCAAAGAAAGAATGAAGAATACTTACCCAGACACGACTGGCCTAGCCTTGGGCTTCTTCGGCATGTTGGCCCTGGCGGTTGCCTCCTGACGCCTCGTGGCGGCAGTCGACAGCCGAAGCTTCTTTGGCGGAGCGCCAGTCGGCCCTGACGTG
This sequence comes from Secale cereale, assembly GCA_902687465.1. Taxonomy (NCBI): domain Eukaryota; kingdom Viridiplantae; phylum Streptophyta; class Magnoliopsida; order Poales; family Poaceae; genus Secale; species Secale cereale. The sequence goes on from LR738711.1 coordinate 941,141,034, forward strand.
GACCGCCGTTTCCCGCCGCCGGCTGTGCCACACGGCCCCGCCTGCTGGCTGGCGTGGACGGGTGCCTCCTCCATCTCCTCGTCGTCGTCCGGCCAGTTCTCGAGGCCGCCTTCTGGCTGGCCTCCGCCGCCTGTCACCTCCTCCTCCTCCATGGCGGCGGCGGCCCCAAGTTCAGGGTCGCTCGTATCGCTCTGGGAGCGATCCTGCTCGAGGGGGCGGCCCGATTGGTCGGAGCCCGGCGCCGGCTGGCCTCAGAAGATCTGAGCCGGGTGTCAGCACCAGACGACTACAGTAGCCGGACAGAGAAGAAAGAAAATAGAAGGACAAAAACTTACTGCGGGCGGCTGGTTGTCGCGGCTGTACGGAGCCATGCTGAAGGCCCAGCCGGCGTCGGGGACCTGGCAGCTGGAGATGTGGTTCACCAGCTGGGCCACTTCCCTGTGTGGCAGGGGCTTGGTGCAGGTCCGGCTGGGGTCCTGGCGCCCGCTCATATCACAGATGATATGGGGCCGGCGCTGCAGCGGCAGCACCCGGCGCTCGGCGAACGTCAGGAGCAGATCCGCAAATTCCAGGCCTTCGTCGTCTCTCAGCTCCCGGAGACGGCGCATGGCGACGAAGGCGCCTTCAGTCAGGCCGACGGGCCGGGTCTTCCAAGAGTCCCGAGGCTCAGCAGGCGGCCTCGGCACCCACTCCGGCAGGCAGATGAGATCCTCCTTGGGGTCGACGTTGGAGACGTAAAAATACGTCTTCTGCCACTGCTTCTCCGATCCAATGAGCTTCGGCGGGGGAAAGAAGTTTCTCGCCCCGGTGCGCTTCACGGCGATGCATCCTCCACACTGGGCAGCCACGCTTTGGACGGCACTGCCCAACTTCACGTAGAAGAGCTCCGTCCAGAGCTTGACGGTGGGGAGGATGCCAAAATAGGCCTCGCAGAGGACGACGAAGGAAGAAATGGTGGTTATCGTGTTCGGCGTGAGGTGGTGCGGCTGGATGTGGAAGAAGTCGAGGAACGAGCAGAAGAAGCCGCTCGCTGGCAGGCCGAACCCGCACGGAAAGTGCGAGCGGAAGACGACCCGCTCGCCTTGCCGCGGGGCCGGTCTGATTTCCGCCGCCGGCGCCAGGCGCACGGCGACCTTGTCAGCCGGCGGCGGCTTCCACGACCGGTGGAGGACGTCTGTGTGCTCTTGCACTACCTCACTGCCGTCCCATTGGCCGTGGTGTCGGGTAGGTGCTGGAGCAGCCATGGTTCGGGCGGTGTTTCGCTGCGACTGCGGCAAGGAGAAGCGAGGAAGAAGATGAAGGACAGGGGAGAGTAAGCGCGAGAGCAACGCCAGCCCTCTCCCCCAGCCTATATATAGGCCCCGGCGACGAAGGCGAGGGGGCGGGCGTGGGCTTAACCACCCCACGTCCCGCGCGACCCCCGATTTTCTCGCGCCTAATCCGCGCGCATTTAATGCGCGTGGGAGGGTAATCGATTACCCCTGCCACTGTGGATCCGCGCGGGGTCCGAGGCCCTTAGTGGCGGGCCCCGGCCCACTGTTATGTCCTGTCACGCGCGTGGGCTGGCAGGCCGACGCGACAGGGCGGTGACGTGTGGGCGCTGCCAATGGTCCGCGGGTCCGTTCGACTGACCGCTGACCAGGCGGCGCCTTCTCGCCGAAGATTCCGAGACGGCGATACGGCTACCAAAGGCCGGCTCCTGCAGCGTAGAGCCGGCTGGTGGCAGACGGACTCCTTAAGCAAACAAGAGACAGACGACAAGCTGGTCTGGGGGGAGAAGCTGCTGTAACCCCTCAGCATCTCCAGCTTCCGCATCGGAGTTCCACCAGCTTCGGGGACTACTGTCGGAGATATTGACCGTGGGTACCCCTAGCGCCTACCCTTGGTATTTTAAGACAAATAACAGCCGCTTGGTCTACCGCGGCCGTCTGCTCCTCGAGTCGCCTCCTAGGGTAGCCTGCCCTAGGAGCTGGCTGCCAGCAGGCGGCAAGGACCCAACAGGCGGCGACATCAAGCACCACCAGCCAGCAGACGGCCCCGCACTCCACCCTCAGGGAACACACTGAGGTGAGTCCTGGCGTGGCGGGGGCATGGCTACAGGAGAATATGTCCTTAGGAGATCTATAAGGATGTGGCTACAGTGGTCGTGTACCTTATGAATATCCACTAAGCGGCGGGTCACTGTAGCCACGAGGCTCGTGACCAAGCAGCGGTCAGAGGAGGCCACGATCCCACTACCCACAAACGGCGGGGCCAGCAGACGGCTGGCCCCATCGGTCAGCGAGCAAGCTCGAGAACTAACCGCCTCTGGAAGGCGGCCGGGGGAGACGGCCGTCTGGTAGCAGACGGTACCCCCGCCCTAGAAGTCCGAGCCTCATCAAGATGACGGGACGGGGCGAGGCGGCAGCGTACGGCGAGGGACGATGGCACTGTAGCCATCTCCTTCCCGACGAGGCTGGCGTCAGCAAAAGTGCCCCCATAGTGAAAGGCAATCACGGGGGCCCCGCAGGCGGCGGTCCCCAGCAGACAGGCGGCGAGGCCGGCACCAGAAGACACTGACGGCTGGGGGCCATGACGTCGAAGTTACCATTGTACCCCTGGGGGTTAGGCCTATATAAACCCCCCAGGGTCCTCCATATTGGGGGCGGGAGAGTTGGCTATTAGAAGTTCACAAGACAAGAACCCTAGATAGGAGAGAGGAAGGAGGTGAGCTAGCCTTGTTCATCTTCTTCCTTCATACATCACAGCTCAAGGAGCAACCCTGTAATCACTCTAGTGCTATCAGTGATGATGCGGAGACCCCGCAGAGCAGGATTAGGGGTGTTATCTCCCCGGAGAGCCCCGAACCTGGGTAAGATTGGTAGGCGTCCTAAGTATCGCCTTATCCCGCTTCACGAGCCCGGCGACGTTCTTTTGACCCCATGCATGATAAGCCATCCTTCGGCATATGTCGTTCAAAACCCCGACACCCGGATTGCCAGCATCATGTCAATGTCGGGTTGGTTGAGGTCGACCACCCACCGGACTTCGATGGCGTCTTTACCAACGAGGATGGGGGCGACGCGCGGCTAGAGGTTGGCCACCGGAGAGCACGAAGGGGCGATGAGAGAGAGGGGAGGAGGGAGAAAAGGAGTGTTGTGTGAATGTGAATGGGCAATGATTGAAGAGAAGGGAGTATTTATGAGACGTCGAGTCATCTCCCGTGCTTCCCAATGCGTGCAGGCGAGAGCCACACGTGACTCACGAAAAACCTGCGGGCTGAGAAATGCGTGCAGCCCAGCTTACCAGATGCCCGACTTGTGCACCATGGGGGCCTGGTTGGGGCCCATGCAAACTGCCAAACGCATCGTACCCGAACATGGCTTCTGAATTTCAGTTGATTTGGAGTGTCTCCTATCCCCAAATTGTAAAAGAAACAATACCATATTTGTAATCATATGAAATCATTCAAAAAAATCATACTTGATAATGGACCCTGATAAGTGCCACAAGTATGGCACGAACACACGGCAACTCCGGACGTTTTTTATGACAAATTTAGTAACGTGAGGACGGCAATTTATTTATTTTTGAGGGAAAAATATACATGAGGACGGTAATTTTAGTTGTCAAGAATGATACGTAACTTTTTTTTCAAATGGCAAGTTTCTTTTTTCTTTTTGGATGGTAACTTTAGTTATAAAAAACGGCAGGGCTGGAGTGCTTCGTGCCACACGAGTAGCACTTATCATTTGGGTTCATAATTTGAACACTGGGCTTATCTGCTTGGATACTTGAGCTCTTTGAAATTACAGTGTTCAGTCCCGGTCTTTTGGATGAAAGGATTTTAGTGAGCAAGTCATTGGACGCGTTAAATTTTTAAGGAAAACGTTTCACGACAGAGCGCCGGCCGAACCTTTGTGGGGACCCCGACTTAAGAGTCGAGATCACCGAATGCACGTGTACAGTGATCCCAGAGATCAATGCTCACTGAACACACAGAAGCTGAATAACAAGAGTCTTACATCCATACATACCGTCTTACACAAATTATGGCCATTATGGCCAAGTCTTACATAGATAAAGCCTCAAGGGCTGAATAGCAAATAACTCAAATAGGGGAAGTCTTCGAAGATAAGTAGAACCCATGCCATCTGCCTTAACCCTACAAGCATTCTGACTGGGATAGCGTCCTAGTTCGCATGTTCGTCTCCATAGAATTCTTCTTCATATTCCTGTTCCTCCATGCCTGGCCAATTAAATAACCAGTGGCAAGCCAATGAGTACTTTGAATGTACTCGCAAGCAACCCATGATTTGGTTCAAAGTAACAATGCAATTGTACAACAATGAGCAATCTAGCCACGAGCTAGAATAAATATTCTACCATCAAGTATATGCATCAATAAACTCAGGTAACCTCGAAGACAGGTTACCGATATCAACATGGATAGGATTCAGCTCAACGAGTCAAGTCACCACCTTGACTCAACCCACACACACACACACACAAGGTTTCGCAAACATTGGACGTAGCCCAAGAGCGGTTACCCAACTGTCCTTGACCGTGGACACGGCTATTCGAATAGTTTTACACTCTGGAGAGGTTGCGCACTTTACCCACAAGATCCGGGAAGCTTTCGTGTCACCCACGATCCCGCAGTACCTCAAGTACTCGGGGGAAGCACCCGGTCATTATCTTTCCCTAGACGACACTAACATAGGGTCCACTCGTTGGTGCACAACCCTCGAGTACAAACAATAGATAATGGGACTTGCCCTATTTTCAATGTCATGCGTACACGAAGGGACCAACGGTGTGTCCGGTGCCCTGTGAAAACAGTCATGGTCGCCTATCCGAGCACGACCCCGTCCCGAGAAAGACCTCAAGTCTTCCCGTCACTAGTAATGTGGGCACCATGCTAGTATCGGCCTAAGTAATCAATAATGCCCCGTCCCATAAGGGGTAGAGTGGTTGCACATGTTTGGTTGGAATAACGGTCGCAACTTAAACCAATCCGTTTGAAAAACACCTCACACACTTGTCTTGGTACACCACTTCGCCATCAAGTGGTTACCCATCTCATCTTTTCCCCCGGGCATAAGTGGCACCCGATGGGGTCTTAAAAGAATGCAACCACGAAGGTATCATGGCACACATGCATCTCTAAGCATCACTACTAGTCATTTGCAATGCATCTAGCACATAGCAAGATTATGAGTAAAGCATGCATCATGTGGTGGTTCTTAACTAAGTCACCACCGTCATTCTTATCATCATGCACTACTAGGAAAAGGCCTACTAATGGCGCACCTAATTTGGCAATTAATGGCGCATTAGTGGTGCGCCATTAGTGCCACGCCATTAGTATATTTTACTAATGGCGCACCTCTGGTGCGCCATTAGTATCTGGTATACTAATGGCGCACCACAGATACGCCATTAGTACTAGTAGAACGCCCGTGCGTTGCTACGGGCTACAATGCATATAGATAGACATTAACTTGCACAACTCAAATAGGTATACACCCTATACAGCTCAACATGTCCCGCGCAACTCAATAAGTGTGCTCTCAATCTCAAGACAGAACAGGAAAACAAAGACATGTACATGGATTCATTCATGGAGTTGGACAATCAAATAAACACAACTGGAAAAAAGAATCAGTAGCAAACCATGACTAATGCAGATCGAAGCTAATTGTGAACTAAAACATATGAAAAACATACCGCAAGAATACTGCGTAACTTATGGCTAAATGGGACACCCTACCCTCCCCTCCCCACCCCCCTTTTTTGTGGATAGCAAATGAGACACTCCTATTAATTTGTCCTCTAAATAATCATAATATGATGAAAATTGAATCCACGGTGACCAAACTATCACTGGATTTCTAGGTGCAACATATTTGATCTTGAACAAATATGACGGCAGCGGAGATAAGTCGAGGTTGTGCCCACTCAGGTACCAACCTCGAACTTGACAACGCGGGCGGTGGAACGATGGGCTTATCGAGGTCATGCTCGTGCATTCCTACGAGCAACCATGCAGGTATATGTAAATGGAACAGCCCGTGCTCAGTCCACACAGATTGGAAAAGATGCATAATATTTAAATAAATGAATTAGAAACACTACCATTGTAAAAGAACGAATGACAAATGTTGTTTAGCCTTTGTGTGAAAACTGCAATAGGAAGATGAAAAACATAAAATATTTACAATTCTTGAGAAAAAAAGAGCACAAAAATGAAAACCTAGAATAAGCAAACATACTGGATGTAATGAATAAGCAAACAATTACATGGGTACACTTAGTTCTGCACACACAAATACACCTCTAGGTCATAACACTTATTCTGGGAGCCAGGTCATATGATTATTAGCAACATTTTTGAAAAAATAAACTTCCGCGGCTTCTGAAAATAGTATTTTGGCAATTTACTAAAATGAATATTGATATGGTTTTTGCGAGTATAGTTAGATGCTTTGGAAGTTCTTTGACATCTGAAAGTAATTTTTCCTATACCATAAATCATAAAATTTCATTAGGAGATTACAAATAGCTAGTTCTACGCCCACATTAGTGGACTGGATATCATACATCTAGCCATCTAGGTATCATAAACTAACGATAAGTAGATCATACTACAGACCATGCTTGTTCATATAATACTCTGATCTTGTTCAGGGAAGTGTACTAACTGTATAAACATGAGATATTCACATATACACCAGAAATTCACTATCATAATTCATAAATAAATCACTTGGTCTCTAAATAGAATCAGATAAAAGAGAAGCAAAATGTTTCGCGTGGTTAATAACATTTTGGTGAAAGAATAGAACAATTTGCATATGCACGACAACTTTTGCATCACAAACCTAAGGCACCTCAGCAGACATGAATGATCACATCAACGTGTGGCAGTAATCCACTAATCCCTGCTATCATCCAGTACAAGAAATAAATCTTGAATCTGCACAAATAAATCTTGAATCTGCACAAATAATATTTTGGTGAAATAAATCTTGAACCACAAGAAATGAAGCTTAAACCTTTGCAAAATATCAATTGATTTAGAGAACTAATTCGGTTGATTTAAAACAATGTTGAGGACACAATTATCCATTCGATTTAACAATCGGGCGAATAGGCAAGAAAATACCCTCATATCCACAAATCGGCTTCTCTTAGTTCATTCAATTTATCCACTTTTAAGTGCACACTTGCCAGCCATTAGGCACAAGAATGGATCAAAAAAATTCTAGCTTCCCATATACAACAGTCTGCCAATTAACCCCCTGTGAAAGCACCATAAAATCAATGGAACATGACATTCAAAGCTAAAATTAGTAAATCATCTTGTTGGGACATCAGAAAAGAAATAGAGTTTATCTATGACTGGATGTGTACCTTCCTGCTCGTAGACCATGAACTAAAGAGTTGTGATTTGCTTCCCTTCCTTCCTTGGTCCTCCATGTAACAAAACATTACTCATACTCCTTTTGTACGCAGCTAAATAATGAATCAAAGAAAAGTCTGAACAACTTCACACAAATAAAAGAGCATATCTAATGAAACACATCCAGTCAAAAAATTGTTCTCGTTGGAGAGCACATCAATATAAAATGAAAAGTATCAATCAACTTTTAAGTTGTACACGGAGTAAGGTGCGGAACGTAATTGTTTGTCATCCTCTGTCGTACACACCGACGCCCAATCTGCATCCCCGCTTGACAAAAAATCTGAATCAATTGTTCAGTCCGCATAGTTGAATAATGCGGCAGAACACTTCTACTAAAGCCAAGAAAATATTACAGAGTGGAATTATCAGAAGTCTCAATAATGACGTGGTATTTATTGTTGCCATTGCACACAAAGTGGATCTTGTTCTTCCACCTACGACAAACAAATATGTGCTTGCGAAAATTGCGGAATAACTTGTTATGTGAGCACGTTACATTATAGCAGGGATTAATAATTTAAAAAAGCATAATGCAAGTGATATAGGTACAATTTATCAAAAAAATGTGCAAATTAGCAGACGTCTTTTGTCCATATATAGTACCGTTAAGAGGTGAAAACCAAGTGAACTGTGGCATCCTGGAAGCACTGAATCAACAAGGATAGTTAGAATGCAAACATATTGGAGATGAGAACTCAATTAACCTTTTATCTGACACCAGCTTCGCCTCCGATCAACTTCATGAAGAAAATTAACTTGTACGTAGCATTGTGCTACCCTCTCGAGCTCTCACGCTCTTGTAGATGCATGTAATCTCAAATTCAAAGGACAATATAGTGGAGGCCTGATTACATACCGTGGCAGCTGGTCCGAATCTAAGAGCTACAGAGGATGACAAACCTAAGAGCTAGACTGTGGTCAGAATAAATGCAAACCAATTACGAAGTTCAGTAACAAACCAATTACAAAGTTCGGTAGGAAAAAAGTTTTGATTAGAGCTCAGGAGTTTCAATTCATCATTGAAGGCCAAATCAATATTCGAATCTAGCGAATTGATTTGCTAGGAAGGACCAGGGGGTGGGAGGGGGTGACCTTGCAAGTGGGCGTCGAGTACGATATCGCGGACGCGGAGGTTGAAGGCGCGAAAGAACACCTCCTGCCCGGTGGTGGGGTCAACGGCAAAGCGACGATGGACGGAGCCCAGGAGGCGCCTCGCCTCGTTTAGGCGCTTCGCCTCGATTCTCCTCTGCGGGTTCCTGGAGGCGCTCGAGAATGGCCATAGCAATGCCATACGCCTCATCATCGGCGGTTTGTGGACGGATCTGGGCGTGCCTCGCGCGGAAGGGGGTGCGGCATGACCAGTAGCTCCAAGTGATTGGGTAGGAGAGGCAGACGGCGACGTAGCCCATGGCGGCGGCTCTTTGGAAACGGCATGGCGGAGGGAACGGTGGCGGAGGAGAGGGATGGGAACCCTAATCGGGTTGGGAGGAAGAGAGAAGGGTGAGGAGGCGTCGGGGTGTACTTTTTGTTGTTGTTCTGCGGGACATGAAAAAAACCCTGTGGGAGAGGACGAGAGGTGGTGGGAGGTGGGACGAGATAAAATTGGATAAAAATAAATCGTGATTTAATATAAGGCTAAATAATTTAGATTTAAGGTAAGGATAATTAATTGAGATTTGATCTGGCCGAGCGATTTATGGTAAGGATAATTAATTTACATTTGATTTTTAGAGATTGATCGTAATTGATTCTTTCACATAAAGATATTACTAAATAACTTGTGCCAGCATGGAAATTTCTGATCCGTTTTGAGTTTTTTCGTTGTGTGAGAGGGTGACGCGAAACTAAACCGGTGGGGTGAGGGAGGGGACGAAAAAAAACTTGCGAAAATAAACCGTGGATACTATTCACCAACTCAGAGATTAGGAGTAGAGATTATTTCCCTACATACACGTGATTGTTTCCTTCTGATTTGTTAACAGGTTGGATAGCACCATTATATATCGGGAGCAAGGAAATCGCCCGAGATATCGCTCCGTTTTATTGAATTGATTGTGTCTGGTTACCTTAAGTTAATTGATTGCGTTTGGAAAGAATTGATTGTCATGCATTATTGCGTTTTATTGAATTGATTGTGTCTGGTTACCTTAAGTTAATTGATTTCGTTTGGAAAGAATTGATTGTCATGCATTATTGTGTTTGGAAAGAATTGATTGTCATGCATGATTGCGTTTGGAAAGAATTGATTGTCATGCATGAATCAGGGGCGTAAGGGGGGAAACGGAACCTGACTGCGTGCGGTGAGTGGGGTGGGGTTGGGGTGGGTTAATTGTAGCGAAAAAAACCGGTTGAAAAAAAATCAGACGAGGTGGGACGAAAAAAAACCAGACAAAGTGGGACGAAAAAAACCTGGAACAAAGACTACCAACTGCTCCATTAGGAGTAGAGATGCACAGTAGTGCGCCATTAGTATGCCTCCCAGGGGGGCCATGTATACCCAGGTGCTTTGGCATACTAATGGCGCACGCCAGCAAGATGCGCCATTAGTAACTTCGGCATAGTAATGGCGCACTGTCTAATGATGCGCCATTAGTATCCTTTGGCATACTAATGGCGCACTGTGATGTGATGCGCCATTAGTATGAATATTAGGTTTTTTTATTTTTTTTTATTTTCTGTTTTTTGCACAGGTTACAAAATGTATAATTGGACAGAATATAGACAGCACACATCAACAACAGATTCATCGAATACAATAGAAGATTTGTCTCTGAATACAATTCATCATATTAGTCTCCGAATACAATTCATCATATTAGTCTCCGAATTGAAAAGACCGAACAAAGATAGAACATTATATTACAAGTCTCGAGACCGCGAGTAGCGAGTTTGTCTTCACATTACAAGTCGATATCGATCCTCTAAACTACCATCACATAGAAGAGAGCTGCGGTCATCACGATGAGCATCATCACGATGAAACTCGTCTTCATCCGGTTCCTCCAACGCTCCCTCCCCTCTCCCGCTAGATAGCGGGCGTATCTAGATTCGGCCTCGGCCCTAGTGGTGTACCCTTTGTAACTGTTACCGCTGAATCGGTGAACCTGTCTCCGACACTCCTCCCAGTCGTCGTAGACTCCGGGAACCTTACCCTTGTACACGACATACGACGGCATCGCTATGCACTAGCCAAACGAAACGTTAGTACCAATTCACAGACAATACATAAGCAATATATAAGTATGCAACAGAACGATCGAAAGAGAAAAGCAAGACATTAATAGCATCGATTACATCTAAGTTGAACGACTCTCGAAACCAAAGAGACATACTACAAGTTCATTAAAGTTTAATTACAACATGAGCCAATCGATGTTTCAGAACTAGACACAGCATCACTGCTTTCGACTCGACTCAAGGGACCGGAGCGTGGATGAAGCCGCCGTCTATCGTGGGAGTCATGAAATCTGAAGGAAATATGCCCTAGAGGCAATAATAAAGTTGTTATTTATATTTCCTTATATCATGATAAATGTTTATTATTCATGTTAGAATTGTATTAACCGGAAACTTAGTACATGTGTGAATACATAGACAAAACAGAGTGTCCCTAGTATGCCTCTACTAGACTAGCTCATTGATCAAAGATGGTTATGTTTCCTAACCATAGACATGAGTTGTCATTTGATCAACGGGATCACATCATTAGGAGAATGATGTGATGGACAAGACCCATCCGTTAGCATAGCACTATGATCGTTTAGTTTTACTGCTATTGCTTCCTTCATGACTTATACATGTTCCTATGACTATGAGATTATGCAACTCCCGAATACCGTAGGAACACCTTGTGTGCTATAAAACGTCACAACGTAACTGGGTGATCATAAAGATGCTCTACAGGTGTCTCCGAAAGTATTCGTGGTGTTGGCATAGATCAAGATTAGGATTTGTCACTCCGAGTGTCGGAGAGGTATCTCTGGGCCCTCTCGGTAACACACATCACAATAAGCCTTGCAAGCAAAAGCCTAATAAGTTAGTCACGAGATGATGTGTTACGGAACGAGTAAAGAGACTTGCCGTTAACGAGATTGAACTAGGTATGGAGATACCGACGATCGAATCTCAGGCAAGTAACATACCGATGACAAAAGGAACAACGTATGTTGTTATGCGGTTTGACCGATAAAGATCTTCGTAGAATATGTAGGAGCCAATATGAACATCCAGGTTCCGCTATTGGTTATTGACCGGAGATGAGTCTCGGTCATGTCTACATAGTTCTCGAACCCGTAGGGTCCGCACGCTTAACGTTTGATGATGATCAGTATTATGAGTTTATGATTTTTGATGTACCGAAGGTAGTTCGGAGTCCCGGATGAGATCACGGACATGACGAGGAGTCTCGGAATGTCCGAGACATAAAGATTGATATATTGGACGACTATATTCGGAGACCGGAAGTGTTCCGGAAAAGTTTCGGATTTAACTGGATTGCCGGAGGGGGTTACCGGAACCCCCTACGAGGGGGGATGGTCCATAGTGGGCCTTGAGGAAAGGAGAGAGGCAGCCCATAGAGGCTGGCCGGCGCCCCACCTAGGGATCCTAGTTGGACTAGGATTGGGGGGGCGCCACCTCTCCCTCTTTTCTTTTCCCTCTCTTCCTTCTTGGTGGACTCCTACTAGGAATAGGATTGCAATCCTATTCCTAGTAGGATTGCCCTAGCCGCACCATAGGAGGCCGGCCGGCCCTCCCCTCTTGCTCCTTTATATACGGGGGCAGGGGGCACCCAAAGACACAAGTTGAATTGTTCCAGCCGTGTGCGGTGCCCCCCTCCACAGAAACACACCTCGGTCATACCGTTGCAGTGCTTAAGCGAAGCCCTGCGCCGGTAAATACATCATATCCGTCACCACGCCGTCGTGCTGACGAAACTCTCCCGTGAAGCTCAACTGGATCAAGAGCTCGTGGGACGTCATCAAGCTGAACGTGTGCTGAACGCGGAGGTGCCGTACGTTCGGTGCTTGATCGGTTGAATCGCGAAGAAGTTCGACTACATCAACCGCGTCACTTGACGCTTCCGCTTCCGGTCTACGAGGGTACGTAGACACACTCTTCCCTCTCGTTGCTATGCATCTGGTAGATAGATCTTGCGTGATCGTAGGAAATTTTTAAAATACTACGTTCCCCAACAAAATCACGGGCGTTGTCAGCCTGCATTTTTAGCATTGTGTCGATGTCACTGTTGGACGGTTGGTTCCTGAGGAAGAACTGCCCCGAGGTATGAACGACATCTTGATGGATGATTTCCGCAAACTCCGACTGGATGCGAAAGAATTCTTGTCTGATGTCCGCGTCCTGGATTGCCGACACGCTCGCGGCCCAATCTTTGAGTTTACTCGGTAGCAGAAGTTGATGATGGTCCCGTACGATCGCCCGCATGTGATGGATGGCGTAGTAGGCACCCTTCTGACCGACAGGCGGCTGCTTGACGCAGCAGAACGTCGTATTGTGGGAGAACACGTGCTTGCCGGTCTTATAAACTGTCCTGGTGAAGGTGCCTCCAGATTTGGCGTAGCCGGGGAGAACATCATCAAGAACCTTCTTGACATTTGTGTAGTCTACGTTCGACTGACGGTCCGGGTCGAAATACGTGGTCATGGAATATTTGGGGCTTAGGAGGATGAGCGTGCAATGTGTGTCACTGCAGAAAACACGGAATGTTAAAAGAAAAACGATCGAAATCTAAGAATTCATATGTTACGGGGCGGTTGAGGGGGAGGACTTACTCGGGAAAGTAAGGCACGAGGAAGTTATCCTTATCTCGGTTTGCCAGAATGACGCCTTTGAGGTAAGAACTCGCGACTTGCCGGTCCCCAGCGCTGCCCAAGATCTTGGCACGCATGTAGAAGGGGTCGACTATCACAATGTCCGGGGTCTTGTCGTGAATGATCCGCATCTCCATACTCAGCGAAAATAGCCGAACGAAGGTGTAGTGCAGTGGTGAAGGTTCAACATAGCGTGGATGTCATCAAACCGCAGGACGATCGTACCCCCGATGGAGTTATCCACAAAGCCCTTGCCCTCTGGCACCTTGGCCGCGAAAACCGGGTATGCCACATCCTTCTCTCTGAGATGCCGCTTCTCCAAAGAAAGAACACTGTCATGCAGACTCCGCATAGCACCGGTTGCAGCATCGAGCATATTTGTCGGTAGCATCGGCCTACCCGCCACATGCACCCTCCTCATTAGATCCTCAGGTGAAGGTGGCCCGTCCTGAGCACGGATCGTACTCGGTGCCGGCTGGCTCGCACCCTTGTTAGTTTTTCTTTTGCGTGCCTTCTTCTTCTCCTGAATTGGGACCGAGTTCTGCTCACAGACCGCCTTCTTGAGTGTGTTGGGGCTGATAATATTTCGCACCTCGCCTATCTGAGGCTCGGTGAAGTCGGCAGCTGGAGGCGTCTCCTGAGAGCTGAACGGCAGACGACGCCTGTTGCAACTTGGCTTCTCCGCGGTACCAGCTAGATCGCGCACGTCTTTTGTTGGGTTGGGTTCTTGAGAAGGAGGCCCCATGAAGTCGCCACCGTACCCATGATCGGCAAAGTACTGATCGACGTTGACAAATGTATCGTCGTCGTCGTCGTTCTGATCCTGTGCCATATGCATGTTTGGATCCAGTGGCATAGGGATGTCCGGCACCGTTGCGGCGGTCTTGCCATGGGGCCGACTTGGCGCCGGCACGACTGGCGGTGTTGTCTTTGGGGTGGTGTCCCCCGCCCCCAAACGAATCTGGCTCTTCGGCCAAAGCAGGGGCCATCTCAGGCAGGCGCTGAGGGTCATCACGTCATCATCGTCGGCCCCGACGAGTCGAATCGGAGGTAACACCTCGTCGCAGCCTGGCAGCACCCGAACCAGTTGAACCCTAAACAAGTTGGGTGGCATCTGGGTACCGTGGAACAAGGGGTTGCCCGGTTGAACGATTTTGCCCTTGGCGACATCGACCAACTCGTTGTTCACGAAGTGCAGGAGAGTGCACGGAACGTCGGCGGCGCCCTGCGAAAACATGTAGGGCGTCAGGGATGCCCAGTCAAAGGCAAGGAGATGAAGTCCTCGGCCGAGAGAGGCTTAATTAGTTACCGTGATGATGGCGTCAAGCTCGGCTAATGTCGAGGCACCGCCAACGGCGGGCGTGCAGTTGACGGAGGGGCCGCTTGCTGCAGAGGTGCCGGCCGGCGTACACCCGGGTGCATTAAGCTCCCGTGCCGGCGTCGGAGACACCAATGCCGCCTCTGCCGGAGACACCAATGGCCCCGCCATCGCGTTCTGCGAGTTGCTGGCCGTGAAGCTAGGAATCGGGGGCGGCCTCTGTTGGCCGCCCGCAATCCACGCACTCAACCCCTCGATCAAGGTAGGCACAATGGCGGTGATCGTCGCTCCGAGCTGTTGTTGCACTTGCTCTTGGACAATCTCCGGAATCCGCGCCACCTGTGCCTTGAGTTCTTGAACCTCGCGCGCCTGGCTTTCCGAGCTGGTCTTTTTCTCCTTTCGCCCACCAGCGTTATAGTATGATGACCATTTTGTCGACAAGCCTTTGCCGGCCACACGACCAGCTGACGTCGGCTTACTGAGCTTATCCTTGTTCTTCATTACATGCAACGCCCTATTTAGAGTCGTGTCCCAAGGGTTGCTCTTAGTCGACCCCGCGCTACTACTTTCAGTCGCCTGCGGAAGGAATGTGAACCATTTAGAAATTTGGCTTCATTAATTAGAATGCAACCATATGGAGCTAATTACGCGGAGGTGTATTCCTTACCAGAACAAGCTCAAGCGCCCTGGTCTTCGGATCCGTGGTAAGCTCCTTTGTTTTCGGGTCCTTCTTGTATGGGGCCCTGACAAAGTTCCTGGTCTGCTTGTCACCGTATTTATCGAAGAGGGGCGGTAGGCCTTGCTCGGCACGGTCCGCCTCCTCCTTGTCCCATATAGGCTCCGCCACTCTGTAACCGCCGGGACAGAGTGTGTGTTCCCCTAAGTTCAGCTCCCACATTTCTTTCCCCCACTGACTTGATTCGGAGTGTGCGGTGCTCGAGCAATTGATCTTGAAGTCGTTGTAGTCATCTTCGGTGATCGAAGGATTTTTCTCCTTGATCTTCTCATCACTCTCACCTTTCTCGATCATTCTCTTCACATTGCTTTTCCAAGTAGACAGGGCCTTGCTCATCTTCGTGAGGGCAGCATTGTTCACTTTATTCCCTTTGAGGCTTGTGTTTTCAAATTCAGCGGGGAACTTGTATCGTTCGTGGACCTTCGTGAAGAGGAGGTTGCGCAAATTCCCTCGGTCAGGATGCCTCAGGTTCTCGGTGTTGATCGAGACGGTGCTCCGGAGAATGCACCCGAGCTGAAGTGAGTACCCCTTGACTATTCGTTCGGGCGCCGTTGGATTCCTGTCGGAGTCCACTTCAGTAACTTCCTCCTTGAGGGTGCGGAGCACGGTCGGGCGCCGGTCCTTCCGTTGCCTCTTCGGTTGGCTGCCATCTATGCATGCGCCGCCATCATCAGTGGTGGCATCCTCGGCGGCAGCATCAGTGGTGGCATCAGTGGGGTCATCCTCGGCGGTACCATCAGTGGTCTCAGGATCGGTGGGGAAGGCGGCGTCCTCATACAAGTGAGGTTGTTCCTCCATCTCCTGGGACAGCTCCCAGAATGCCTTGCCGCCCGAACCCCCGGCCTCATCGTTGTTGGCCATGTTTCTCTCTAAATAGGAACAAAGTTTGGTCAAAAAGTTGGTTATTGTCAAGGAACAAGATCATGGTCTCATCATTTAGGGTTTGTCGACACCGAGGCATCCTAAAAGCTAAGCTTTTATAATTGAGGGGTTTTCGACACCGAGGCACCCTAAAAGCCTAAGCTTTCATCATTTCGGTTTTTATCGACACCGAGGCACCCTAAAAACCAAGGTTTTATAATTTATGGTTTGTCGACACCGAGGCATCCTAAAAGCTAAGCTGGGAAGGAGAATTCTAAGTTGGGCCTAATCACTTGGCTCTATTGCCGCCTATGGTTTAATTCAGCTAGAATAAAGGGGCACTTGATCCTGCTTAATTAACTACTAAGATACCCCGGCCCATGCATTAGTCACAAGTACCCCATATGTCCTATTTTTAGCAAAGTCATGCTAAAATTCACGGAAAATTTCAGCATGACCTTTGCTGAAAATAGGACATATGGAGTACCCGAATTTGCCGGAACGGAAGTTAATCGACATTCCAGCAAACTCAAGGGCCTCTCGGGGTACCTGCAAAATCATTATCCCCGCATAATGAAGTCGCCAATGGGTCATTTCAGAAGATCACAAGTAGCATCATCACAAGTACAACATCATCACAAGTACAGCAGCAACAGCAGTGAATACAGGCATAACAGCAGCATCAACAGTTAAGAAAAAGTTGCAGAAGCTTGTAAAACAATACTTTGAAGTTCAAATATTTACAACAAGGAACCAAATACATGACCACCATTATTATCATTGTGCTAGTGTGACATACAAGTAGTACTAGTGTACATGAAAAAAAAACCTAAAACCTAAAACCCCAACAGAACATCAAGCCCACCAACAGGCTAAACGAACTAAAGATCTCACTTGGGATGACAGCAAATAAACGTAACCAACCCTAACTCCAAATTAACTAGAGTTGAAGCTGGTAAACAGGAGAACAAGAGCATTAGGTAAGGGTCCATCAATGTTCAAGCATCTTTTATTTAGGATCAAATTAAGCTCCACAGAGATGTATAAATACAATATATATGAGACTATAAACCTATTTCAACTACACTGAACCTATTTCACGGAGACAAAAAGAAGAAAGACATGAGAAACTACTTGGTTTTCTGTGGCAGGGGGTCTTTCTTTTATTCCAAAAGTACTTTTGGCAAGATCTTGAGACCATTTTCAAGATAATGAATACTAGTGGGTGGCTGATCTCACCGCTCGCCTGACTGCTATCGTCTAGTGGGTACTTGTTTCAAAAGTCCATATGAAAGATCGAGTCATTGAAATCGACTGTCTCCCTCGTTTTAGTCATTGTACTTGATAAAATATAAATTACGTTCAGTAAGATACAGCTTTGGTCTGCTTTCGAAAATGGGATAGCCCTGGTCTTTGCGTCATCTAGATATATATATATATATATATATATATATATATATATATATATATATATATATATATATAGGGTCTATAAACGAGGAGTATTTATTTTTTATTTTAGGAGTTAACTGAATTTACACTGCTGATAACCAAATGTACTCCACAGGAACTTAATTTACACTGAATTCAGTTAACCAAATGTTAACTAAATTTTAGGAGTAGAAGAATAATGTACTAACTGATTTTAGCTGCTGCAGTAGGTGAAAAAATTGAATTTTAACACTGAAATTCAGGTTGTGAACAAATTCAGTAGGTGAACAAATTTAACACTGAAATTTACGCACAGATTGTACAATTTTACATGCCTATAGAAATAAAACAAGGTACCTTGTGCAGAAACAAAACAAAACAGACTGTATTCGTTGTTCCTATAGGAATAAACAGACCGCATTCGTTGTTCCTATAGGAATAAACAAGGTACCTGTTTCTCAGGTCTTGCAACTACACTGAACCTATTTCAAAAAGACATAAAATGAACACATAAAAAGAACACTACATATACTCATCTATTTTACTCAGTTTTTAAACAAAAAATGGACAAACATGAACTCCAGCTACTGATATGGTCTACTGCCAAACATGAACTGCAGAAAAAAGAAAAAGGAGAGGAAAGTGGTTAGGGTTCAAACCCAATACTGATCCACCACCACCCCCGACCCCCATCCCACCTATCAAATAAGCCCCATTGATCCCCACCATCAAAATCTGCCACTGATCTAAAAACGGTCCTGAACTTAGATGTGAGAGCAAATCTGTATAGCATGTACCATTCACCTACTAGGTATAGCATGTATCATTCGCCTAAAATTTTGTGGTGGTGATTAGAGAGGAAGGAGGGAGGAGTGATAGCTACCTGCATATGGAGTGGTCGCCGGCGTAGCTCCGGGTGGCGGCGTTGCTGCAGAGTCGGGGGAGGCCGCGGCAGAGGGCGAGGGGCTCGTCCGGGGGGGTGGGGAGGCGTCGGGGGCGTCGGACGTCGGGGGCGT
>LR738711.1:941160236-941248405 GCA_902687465.1 Secale cereale
GGAATCGAGGGTGCGGGGGGTCGGCGGCGGCGGCCGGTGGACCGGGGGGTGCTCGGCGGCGAGGGGGAACGGATCTGGCGAGGTGGGATAGCGATCGAGATGGAGGGGGGGTCGAGATCGAGTGTCCATGAAATTTAAAAATATTCATGATAGTTCAAAAAGTGCCCATGAAATACAATCGAGAAATGATGGCTACGATTTAAATACAATCGATCTTAGCTAGCTATCTGTTCACAATCTTCTTGCCCTTCTTTTTCGCAAATGGAGTTCTTCTGTGGAACGGACGTCCTTTAGGTAGGGTGGTCCTGCTTCTTCTTGTGGTGTATGCTGCTACTTCATCGTCGTCGTCATGTTCGATCCTCGGGTCGCCATACTTGTCGAAGTCTTGCTCATTGGCTACTCCATCCATTCCGATGATCTTCCTTTTGCCTCTCCTCACGACAACACGACTGGCCTTTGACGGGTCAGTAATGAAGAAGCATTGGTCTACTTGGGAAGCCAGTACCCATGGCTCATTTTTCGCGGTGACGTTTGCGCCCGCGGTCTTGGATTTGGCTTCGGGTATAACCATGGTGGTGAAATACCGGTCTTCTTTTAGGACGCTCTTGGCCCATCTGACACGGAACATCGAGACCTTCTCTCCAGCGTAGCTCAGCTCCCAGATCTCCTTGATCCTTCCGTAGTATCTGTCCTTGTCATTACCGGTGTAGGATTCCATCGTTACCCCGGAGTTCTGATAACCATCGCTCTTCATGTCCTTGGCCTCGGTGTAGAATGTGTAGCCGTTGATATCGTACGCCTCATAGGTCATCAGGTTGTGCTCGGCGCCCTATGACAAGGCGAATATGAGTTGTTCTTCCGTGGAAGAATCCTCATGTAAAGGGTACGACAGAAGCTTCTGCTTGAACCAACGCATGAAACATGAGTTGTGCTCTTTGATTATATCTTCGTCCGTCCTCTGTTGGCCTCGGTCATTGTACGTCTTCTCAATAAAGGTTTTGTGCTCTACCACCCAAGGATCGACCACGTCTATGTGTTGTAGCGCGACTAGGTTTGCTCTTTCAAAGTCGGCGAGTCGACCCTCGAAGTCGACATGCATTTCGCGGCGACCATCACGGTGAACCCATCCAGCGAGCCTGCCGAGGTGCCTGTTGACGGGCAGACCAACGGGGTTCTCGATGCCTAGATAATTCATGCAGTAGGAGATGCACTCTTCGGTCAGAAAGCCCCTGGCTATGCTTCCCTCTGGACGTGACATGTTGCGAACATATCCTTTGATGACACCATTCATCCTTTCGAACGGCATCATGCTGTGCAGGAACGTCGGCCCAAGTTGGATGATATCGTCCACGATATGGACCAGCAGATGCACCATAACGTCGAAGAATGCGGGCGGGAAGTACATCTCAAGCTCGCATAGTATCACCACGATCTCTTCCTGTAGCCTTCTGAGTTGCCTCACGCCAACAGACTTCCGAGAGATGACGTCGAAAAAGTTGCATAGGCCAAATAGGGTTTCACGGACGTGCGCGTCCATGATCCCACGGATTGCAACTGGAAGTATCTGCGTCATCAGCACGTGACAGTCGTGAGACTTCATCCCGCTGAACTTCAGCTTCGCCCGATCTAGGTATCTGCTTATCTTCCCCGCGTAACCGTAAGGAAGTTGTACTCCTACGAGGCAGGTGAAAAACTGCTCGATCTCCTCCTGACTTAGAGTGAAGCACGCGGGAGGGTAGTCATTTCCGGTCTTCTTGGCCTTTTTGCCTTTGCGACGACTTTCCGTGTCCTGCTTCGCCTCATCATCATCATCATCATCATCATGATCATCATATATAGCGTGAAGCTCCTGCCTAATGCCCATTGATTTCAAGTCTGCCCTTGCCTTCGGCCCATCTTTGGTCCTCTCTGGCATGTTGAGCAGGGTACCAAGCAGACTCTTGCACACGTTCTTCGTGATATGTATTACATCAAGGTTGTGAGGCACACGGTGGATCTTCCAGTACGGCAAGTCCCAGAAAACAGACCTCGTTTTCCATACCTTCAGCAGCGGCTCTGGCGCCTTTCGCTTCTTTCCCGGCTCTGGCGCCTTTTGCTTCTTTCCCGGCAGTGGGCAATCTTTCCAATTTTTCAACAGCTCGTCTATTTCCTCGCCGCTCCTCGTACGTGGGCGTCCTTGGGGTTCGGTTTCACCATCGAACAGATCCTTGCGTTTTCTCCACAGGTCATCGTCGCGAAGCCACCTTCGATGTCCCATGAACATGGTTTTCGAAGACCCGGGATCTCTATCTAGCTGGCGATACGTTGTGTCATCCATGCACCTGACGCATCCAGAAAATCCGTGGACCACCTACCCCGCGACATATCCGTAACCGAGATAGTCGTGCACCGTCGTGAGCAGCGCGGCTCTCATAGGGAAATATTCTTTCTTTGCGGCGTCCCACGTATTGGCTGGCGTTTTCCACAGCGTGTCTAGCTCCTCTTTCAGCAGCCCCAGATATAGATTGATGTCGTTCCCTGGTTGTTTCGGTCCTTCAATTAGCATACTCATGTGAATGTACTTCCTCTTCATGCACAACCAGGGGGAAGGTTGTACAACCACACAAACACAGGCCAGGTGCTATGTGTGCTTCTCTGGCTGCCAAACGGATTGACTCCATCGGTGCTCGCGCCCAGCACGATGTTCCTTGGATCGTTCCCAAATTCTAGGTCTTCGAAGTTCAACGCTTGCCACTGGCTCGCATCCTTAGGGTGACTCAGCATCTTGTCTTTTTTATCTATCTCCGGATCATTTGCGTCATCTTCTCGCTTCTTCTCCTCCCTATCCGCGTGCCAACGCAGGAGCTTTGCTACCTTAGGGTCCGCGAAATACCGTTGCAGACGAGGAGTGATCGGAAAGTACCACACCACTTTTCGAGGAGCTTTCTTCCTCTTCTTGTATCGAGTGACGCCGCACACCGGACATATGGTAGACTCCGCGTGCTCGTCCCGATAAATGATGCAATTGTTCATGCACACATGGTATTTCACGTGCGGTAAATCCAGAGGACACACGATTTTCTTCGCCTCCTCCAAACTGGTGGGGCACTTGTTCCCCTTGGGAAGACGTTCATGCCAGAATGACATGTTCTCGTCGAAGCATGCGTCGGTCATTTTGTGTTTTACCTTCATCTCCAGAGCCATGAGCGTTACTTTCAGGCGGGTATCCTCGGGCCTGCATCCTTCATACAATGGAGTAACCGCGTCTAACTCAAGTTGATCCATCTTGGCTTTCTCTCGGGCGGCAGCTCTTGCGTTATCGGTCTGCTTGAGAAGCAGCTCTTGAATATGAGGGTCCTGCACCCAGCCCATCGATGGTCCAGCGTCGTCTGCTCCGCCGGCATCATCATCTTCATGATCATGCCCATCGTCTGCTCCGGCATCTTCCTCATCATCATGTCCTGCATCTTCTACATGATGACTGTGTACAGCATCACCGTCGTGATCATCTCCTGGGGATTCTTCGTCTTCTCGCCCGCCCGAGCCGCGGTGGTTGTCTTGCTGCCCTTCCTCATTTCTTGCCCGGCCCCCATGGACGACTTCGTAGTCATCTTCATCACCTTGCCACCGATAGCCATCCAGGAAACCACGCAAGAGCAGGTGGTCCCGCACCTGCCCGGAATCCGGGTCCGCAATAAGGCTCTTCAGCTTGCATCTTCGACACAGACATCTTATCTCCGTCTCGTTCTTTTGAAGCATCTCGGCCTTCGCGGACCTCAAAAACCTATTCATGATGCCTTCGGTCATCGTGCGCACCATGGTCGCCTGCGGGGTAGAGCAAAACGATATTTTAGAACCAAGAAAAAATTTGCCATGACTTTCCCTAAAAATAGGACAAAAAAGAATGCTTAATGCCAAAATTCTCACCGAAACGGAAATGAATCAACATTCCGGGAAAATATTGGCAACTATCGCATTTCAAATACCGGTACACCTCCAAACACAAACACATATGCAACACAACAAACATATGCAACACCACGAACATACAAAGATCTAGCAAGGCCATAAAAAGTGCATGTGCACATTGTTGTATGGAGAACAACATAAATATAGCTTCCCCCTTTACTTACCTATCAAAACAAGGTAATTTAACCACTTAATTTGAATGAATCTATGGTGGAAATGAGGTGAAAAAGAGGAGGGACCCGAGACAAGGAGGAGGTGGAGAGAATTGATACGTCCAAAACGTATCTATAATTTATGCTTGCTCCATGCCTCTTTTGGGTGATATTGCTATGATATTTATACACTTCCATACACTTTTGATCATATTTGGACTAACCTATTAAATCAGTGCACCCCAGTGCCAGTTTCTGTTTTCGGCTGTTTTTATATTTCAGGTTTTCACATTACGAGAACTGCCAGGAAAAATTCAGAAAAAATATATAAAAAATCAGCGTTCCGGAAGCTTCCATGCGGCCGAAGTAGGGCCGAAGGGGACCCACAGGGGCTCCAGGCGGCCTGCCCACGCGGCCCCCCTGGGCCGCGCCGGGGGGCGCCTGGGCACCCCTGACCCCCTCCGATGCCCCCCTTTGGCATATATTTAAAGCGTCTCGCGGAAACCCTGATTCCGGACCCCTTTTCTCCAGACGCGATTCCGATCTCCGCCGCCATCGCCATCAAGCTTCGGGGGACCAGAATTCCTGTGCCGGCACCCTGCCGGGACGGGGAAGTGCCCCCGGATTCATCTCCATCGACATTGCTTCCTCCCTCCATGATGCGGGAGTAGTTCCTCCTCGGGGCTGAGTTTCTTACCAGTAGCTATGTGGTCAATTCTCTCTCCCATGATGTGATCTTCGTTGTGATCATAGGCTATGTTAATCTAGGGTGATCCCATGATATTTCCCCTTCCTCTATGTATTGGATTGATGTACTCACTTGTCTTTATCTAGTATAATCCCCGAGACCAAGGTGACAGCGGTCTATTGGACATGGATTAGAACAATATTTTCATGAGTGATTTCCTCTCTTGTGTGTTGATTGAAGATTGAGAGTCTCTTGGTGCTTGTCTTTGACTATCCTTTAGATATGTTGTGGTGATTGTGGGACTCTCTTTGGATGGCCGCGGTGACATTGGGAAATCCTTAGATTGGGAACTACGAACTTTGAGGTGTGCTTTTGTAGCCCTACATAATTCTCGTCCTCTCTTGACCACGAAGGAATGACCTCCGAGTGTGTCCCCTTTGCATGTTTTATGGGAAATATCATGTGATTCGATTATGTTAATGTTGTTGGGAGTTGCCACTAGTGAAAGTATGAACCCTAGGCCTTGTTTCCACCATTGCAATACCATTTGTGCTCACGTTTACCACTTGTTTGCTTTCTGCACTTTTTATTACAGATTTATATTACTTTGTTTTGCCATCCATATCACTTGCCATTTAACATCTCTTCGCCGAACTAGTGCACCTATACATCTAACAAGTGTATTAGGTGTGTTGGGGACACAAGAGACTTCTTGTATCTTAGTTGCAGGGTTGCTTGAGAGAGACCATCTTCAACCTCTACTTCCCTGAGTTCGATAAACCTTAGGTCATCCACTTGAGGGAAATTGCTGCTGTCCTACAAACCTCTGCGCTTGGAGGCCCAACATAGTCTACAAGTATAGAAGCGTGTGTAGACATCAGCCGGCACCCTGCCGGGACGGGGAAGTGCCCCCGGATTCATCTCCATCGACGTTGCTTCCTCCCTCCATGATGCGGGAGTAGTTCCTCCTCGGGGCTGAGGTTTCTACCAGTAGCTATGTGGTTATCTCTCTCTCCCATGATGTGATCTTCGTTGTGATCATAGGCTATGTTAATCTAGGGTGATCCCATGATGTTTCCCCTTCCTCTATGTATTGGATTGATGTACTCACTTGTCTTTATCTAGTATAATCCCCGAGACCAAGGTGACAGCGGTCTATTGGACATGGATTAGAAAAATATTTTCATGAGTGATTTCCTCTCTTGTGTGTTGATTGAAGATTGAGAGTCTCTTGGTGCTTGTCTTTGACTATCCTTTAGATATGTTGTGGTGATTGTGGGACTCTCTTTGGATGGCCGCGGTGACATTGGGAAATCCTTAGATTGAGAACTACGAACTTTGAGGTGTGCTTTTCTAGCCCTACATAATTCTTGTCCTCTCTTGACCACGAAGGAATGACCTCCGGGTGCGTCTCCATTGCATGTTTTATGGGAAATATCATGTGATTCGATTATGTTAATGTTGTTGGGAGTTGCCTCTAGTGAAAGTATGATCCCTAGGCCTTGTTTCCACCATTGCAATACCATTTGTGCTCACGTTTACCACTTGTTTGCTTGCTGCACTTTTTATTACAGATTTATATTACTTTGTTTTGCCATCCATATCACTTGCCATTTAACATCTCTTCGCCGAACTAGTGCACCTATACATCTAACAAGTGTATTAGGTGTGTTGGGGACACAAGAGACTTCTTGTATCTTAGTTGCAGGGTTGCTTGAGAGAGACCATCTTCAACCTCTACTTCCCTGAGTTCGATAAACCTTAGGTCATCCACTTGAGGGAAATTGCTGCTGTCCTACAAACCTCTGCGCTTGGAGGCCCAACATAGTCTACAAGTGTAGAAGCGTGTGTAGACATCAGCCGGCACCCTGCCGGGATGGGGAAGTGCCCCCGGATTCATCTCCATCGACGTTGCTTCCTCCCTCCATGATGCGGGAGTAGTTCCTCCTCGGGGCTGAGGTTTCTACCAGTAGCTATGTGGTTATCTCTCTCTCCCATGATGTGATCTTCGTTGTGATCATAGGCTATGTTAATCTAGGGTGATCCCATGATGTTTCCCCTTCCTCTATGTATTGGATTGATGTACTCACTTGTCTTTATCTAGTATAATCCCCGAGACCAAGGTGACAGCGGTCTATTGGACATGGATTAGAAAAATATTTTCATGAGTGATTTCCTCTCTTGTGTGTTGATTGAAGATTGAGAGTCTCTTGGTGCTTGTCTTTGACTATCCTTTAGATATGTTGTGGTGATTGTGGGACTCTCTTTGGATGGCCGCGGTGACATTGGGAAATCCTTAGATTGAGAACTGCGAACTTTGAGGTGTGCTTTTGTAGCCCTACATAATTCTCGTCCTCTCTTGACCACGAAGGAATGACCTCCGAGTGTGTCCCCTTTGCATGTTTTATGGGAAATATCATGTGATTCGATTATGTTAATGTTGTTGGGAGTTGCCACTAGTGAAAGTATGAAGCCTAGGCCTTGTTTCCACCATTGCAATACCATTTGTGCTCACGTTTACCACTTGTTTGCTTGCTGCACTTTTTATTACAGAATTATATTACTTTGTTTTGCCATCCATATTACTTGCCATTTAACATCTCTTCGCCGAACTAGTGCACCTATACATCTAACAAGTGTATTAGGTGTGTTGGGGACACAAGAGACTTCTTGTATCTTAGTTGCAGGGTTGCTTGAGAGAGACCATCTTCAACCTCTACTTCCCTAAGTTCGATAAACCTTAGGTCATCCACTTGAGGGAAATTGCTACTGTCCTACAAACCTCTGCGCTTGGAGGCCCAACATAGTCTACAAGAGTAGAAACGTGCGTAGACATCAAGCTATTTCTGGCGCCGTTGCCGGGGAGGTGAGTACTTGAAGGTATATTTTTAGATCTTGCAATTAAATCTTTTTGTTTCTTGTTTTTATTTCACTAGTTATGTTTATGGACAACCTTGCTATTGGATCGTTGCTTGCGGGAAGACGCCCCACACCTGTGGTGGGTTCTCCTCCTCCTACTGAAATTGTGCCCTATAAAATACCAGCTGGTATTACCGATTATATTTTGGCTAATCGTTATGCAGGAGACAGACATCCCGGTGAACACTTGCTATATCTATCACAACTATGTTCATTATTTAAGCTTGCAGGTGAATCAATGGAGTTTGTCATGAGGAAATTGTTCGCCGTATCACTTATAGATAAAGCTTCAGATTGGTATAAGCTTCTCGATAACTCGCACTTGCTTGATTGGCAAGAGCTTATGTCTCTTTTTTATACTAAGTTTTATCCTCTTCATGATGCTTATGTGGAGAGTAAGAGTACCTTTTTGCATGTGGATCATGGTAACAATGCTTTATGCGATGCTTATATTGTTGAGTTTGTTCGTGATCCCACTGAAAATTATTATGAGAAGGGAACATATGCTTATAGATATTTCAATAATATTAAGTTCCCTCTCTTTATGTTGAAGGTTTTGAAGTTATGCTTGTTTTGCCTTCCTATGCTAGTTGCTTTATGCTTCAATAATTTATTCTCTTGCAATATTCATATGCATAGGAAGCATGTTAGGCTTAAATGTGTTTTGTATTTGCTTCTTGATGCTCTCTTTTGTTCTTCAACTCTTATTCCTACGAGAGCATCATTAAAGTCTTAAGCCCATCTTTATGGCTATAAAGAAAGAGCTCTAGGGAGACAACCCTTGTTATCTTTGCTTTCAGTTTGTTCTTTCAGTTTTTGTTGTGTCTTGATGTTGTTACTACTGTAGCATCATCATTGTATCTTTGCTTTTCATAATTGTGCCAAGTATAGCCTCTGATTGCTAGAAAGTTCAAAAGTTGTGAGGTGCTGTCCAGGAAACAGATTCTGTCCTTGGATAGAAAAATTCGTATAAAATCACGAGATCATCTTTTTGGTCTGAATTTTTTCGACAGCGTTCTCTATATAATTGTATTTCGTGCGTCTGTTCTGAGTTTTTTCATTTGAGTTGCAGAAGTACCCCGAACAAATCATTTACTACCTGCTGTTCTGTTTTTCACAGATTCTGTCATGTTTTGCCTTTCCTTCATTTTGCAAACCAAGAGCTTGCTTTTTCTTTGCAAAAACCTTTTGGCAATCTTGAGAAACAGTAGAACTTCAAGAATATCTTTATTTCCAGCAAGGAACAATTATTTTATTAAGGGTACTAACCTCGCTAATCAGATTATGATGAGTTATGTATGAAGGGAGTTTTCAAGTGTGCGAGGGAAGATGATAAAAAGATTCAGGAGTGTCAAGCGCTCAAGCTTGGGGATGCCCCCGTGCACCCCCAAGAAATATTCAAGGAGACTCAAGCGTCTAAGCTTGGGGATGCCCCGTGCATCCCCTTCTCCATCAACATTATCCGTTCGTCTTTCGTTCCACTATATTTTTATCACTTCATGTGTTATGTGCTATGCTTGGAGCGTCTTGCTTTTTAGTTTGCTTTAGCTTTTCATAACGAGTCGGAACTCAGCTTTCTTTGTGTGGGAGAGAAACACGCTCCACTTCTACCTAGAACATAACATAGAATTTTCATGTCTATCTATGATGTGTGTGTTCTTTGTCTTTCAATAGCTACTATCATGTTTAGCTTTTAGTTTTCATGCTTATCTTTTTAAAGAGCTTTTGTTTAGTTGGTTGCTTGAACTCTCTTTAGTTATCATGCTTATCTTATTAAGAGGGTTTGCTTCTGTTGCATTGGTTGATATGTCTATGATGAAAATGCTATGTGCATAATGGTGCTTAGTAGTTCATGTTTTCTTATGGTTAGTCTGGGGGGTTCCCAATGTGTCATTGGAGTACCAACATGATTTGTTTGCCTATGATGTGGTATGGTTTAGTAATATCTTCCTTCAAGAATTTATTTTGATTGACTTGGCGTATGCTCATGCATATTTAAGACTGTAAAGAAAGTCTGTCAAGCCTTGATGATCTTTTGTTTCTGAGTAGCGATATAACTTCCATGCCTGATTCAATGTTGCTTTGTCGCTCTGCATGATTATGACCGTCATTGCTCTTTTAGTTGGTCGCTCCCAGTCTTTTGCTAACCTCCACCTGTACTAAGCGGACTGACTGCTTGTGCATCCACATTCTTTTAATCCAGTTATGCCATATGAGTCCACCATACCTACCTATATGTGGTATTTCACCGCCACTCCAAGTAAATTTACATGTGCTACCTTTAAAACCTTCATTTTTGCAATACATAGCTCATGGGAAAGTAGCTTAAAAACTATTGTGGTAAAGAATATGTCGCTTATGTATCTTATTTCTTATAAGTTGCTTGTTGAGCGGTATCCATGTTTCTGGGGACGCCATCAACTGTTACACTTTTGTTGAATATCATGTGAGTTGCTATGCATGTTCGTCTTGTCCGAAGTAAGGGTGATTTGCCATGAGTTTAATGGTTTGAGTATGCATATTGTTAGAGAAGAACATTGGGCCGCCAACCAAAGCCATGTATCATGGTGGAAGTTTTAGCTTGGACATTAATCCTCAACCTCTTATGAATGCTTAAGCATTAAAGAGGAGTCCATTATCTATTTTCTATGTTGTCCCGGTATGGATGTCCTCAAGTTGAGATCTATCAAAAACGAGAAATCAAATGTGATTTATCTCCTTGGACCTTTGTACAGGTGGCATAGAGGTACCCCTTTGTGACACTTGGTTGAAACATATGTAATGCAATGATAAACCCATGGAAATCCGAGCTAATTAGGACAAGGTGCGAGCACTATTGGTATTCGATGCATGAGGCTTGCAACTTATAGGATGTCTTATGCATAACACATATGAAGTATTACTACCGTTGACAAAATTGCTTCTATGTTTTCAAAATAAAAAAACTCTAGCACATGAGTAATCCCTGCTTCCCTCTGCGAAGGTCCATTCTTTTACTTTTATGTTGAGTCTCCACCTTCTTTTAAAGCACCAACTACTGAGAGCATGATTGTCATTCTGAGTGTAATGTGCATTGTCCCAAAGTAGCATTGTCTTTTGCATGATTGTGATATCGTTTATTCTGAAATCATTGTATCTAGTAATCACTTAAACCTTGAAGGTGCCCCTGCATTTATGTTTTGCTTCACTAAAGGGGGCAAGCTAGATATCACTTTATCATATTTGCATATCATGTTCATTGCAAATCTAGATGTTTAAGTATCATATTGTAAAACTTTCAGTTCTTTGTGATTTTCTCATGAGGCAACTTAATTACTACAGATTCATTGTCTCAGTAAGCTTTTGTCATATGACTATGAATAAGTCCTATATGGTTAATAGCATGTCACCACAGAAATTATTCTTGTTATCATTTACCTACTCGAGAACGAGCAGGAATTAAGCTTGGGGATGTTGATACGTCCAAAACGTATCTATAATTTCTGCTTGCTCCATGCCTCTTTTGGGTGATATTGCTATGATATTTATACACTTCCATACACTTTTGATCATATTTGGACTAACCTATTAACTCAGTGCACCCCAGTGCCAGTTTCTGTTTTCGGCTGTTTTTGTATTTCAGGTTTTCACATTACGAGAACTGCCAGGAAAAATCCAGAAAAAATATATAAAAATCAGCGTTCCGGAAGCTTCCATGCGGCCGAAGTAGGGCCGGAGGGGACCCACAGGGGCTCCAGGCGGCCTGCCCACGCGGCCCCACCCCCGGGCCGCGCCGGGGGGGCGCCTGGGCACCCCTGACCCCCTCCGATGCCCCCCTTTGGCATATATTTAAAGCGTCTCGCGGAAACCCTGATTCCGGACCCCTTTTCTCCAGACGCGATTCCGATCTCCACCGCCATCGCCATCAAGCTTCGGGGGACCAGAATTCCTGTGCCGACACCCTGCCGGGACGGGGAAGTGCCCCCGGATTCATCTCCATCGACGTTGCTTCCTCCCTCCATGATGCGGGAGTAGTTCCTCCTCGGGGCTGAGGTTCTTACCAGTAGCTATATGGTCAATTCTCTCTCCCATGAGGTGATCTTCGTTGTGATCATAGGCTATGTTAATCTAGGGTGATCCCATGATATTTCCCCTTCCTCTATGTATTGGATTGATGTACTCACTTGTCTTTATCTAGTATAATCCCCGAGACCAAGGTGACAGCGGTCTATTGGACATGGATTAGAACAATATTTTCATGAGTGATTTCCTCTCTTGTGTGTTGATTGAAGATTGAGAGTCTCTTGGTGCTTGTCTTTGACTATCCTTTAGATATGTTGTGGTGATTGTGGGACTCTCTTTGGATGGCCGCGGTGACATTGGGAAATCCTTAGATTGGGAACTACGAACTTTGAGGTGTGCTTTTGTAGCCCTACATAATTCTCGTCCTCTCTTGACTACGAAGGAATGACCTCCGAGTGTGTCCCCTTTGCATGTTTTATGGGAAATATCATGTGATTCGATTATGTTAATGTTGTTGGGAGTTGCCACTAGTGAAAGTATGAAGCCTAGGCCTTGTTTCCACCATTGCAATACCATTTGTGCTCACGTTTACCACTTGTTTGCTTGCTGCACTTTTTATTACAGAATTATATTACTTTGTTTTGCCATCCATATTACTTGCCATTTAACATCTCTTCGCCGAACTAGTGCACCTATACATCTAACAAGTGTATTAGGTGTGTTGGGGACACAAGAGACTTCTTGTATCTTAGTTGCAGGGTTGCTTGAGAGAGACCATCTTCAACCTCTACTTCCCTAAGTTCGATAAACCTTAGGTCATCCACTTGAGGGAAATTGCTACTGTCCTACAAACCTCTGCGCTTGGAGGCCCAACATAGTCTACAAGAGTAGAAACGTGCGTAGACATCAAGCTATTTCTGGCGCCGTTGCCGGGGAGGTGAGTACTTGAAGGTATATTTTTAGATCTTGCAATTAAATCTTTTTGTTTCTTGTTTTTATTTCACTAGTTATGTTTATGGACAACCTTGCTATTGGATCGTTGCTTGCGGGAAGACGCCCCACACCTGTGGTGGTTGCTCCTCCTCCTACTGAAATTGTGCCCTATAAAATACCAGCTGGTATTACCGATTATATTTTGGCTAATCGTTATGCAGGAGACAGACATCCCGGTGAACACTTGCTATATCTATCACAACTATGTTCATTATTTAAGCTTGCAGGTGAATCAATGGAGTTTGTCATGAGGAAATTGTTCGCCGTATCACTTATAGATAAAGCTTCAGATTGGTATAAGCTTCTCGATAACTCGCACTTGCTTGATTGGCAAGAGCTTATGTCTCTTTTTTATACTAAGTTTTATCCTCTTCATGATGCTTATGTGGAGAGTAAGAGTACCTTTTTGCATGTGGATCATGGTAACAATGCTTTATGCGATGCTTATATTGTTGAGTTTGTTCGTGATCCCACTGAAAATTATTATGAGAAGGGAACATATGCTTATAGATATTTCAATAATATTAAGTTCCCTCTCTTTATGTTGAAGGTTTTGAAGTTGTGCTTGTTTTGCCTTCCTATGCTAGTTGCTTTATGCTTCAATAATTTATTCTCTTGCAATATTCATATGCATAGGAAGCATGTTAGGCTTAAATGTGTTTTGTATTTGCTTCTTGATGCTCTCTTTTGTTCTTCAACTCTTATTCCTACGAGAGCATCATTAAAGTCTTAAGCCCATCTTTATGGCTATAAAGAAAGAGCTCTAGGGAGACAACCCTTGTTATCTTTGCTTTCAGTTTGTTCTTTCAGTTTTTGTTGTGTCTTGATGTTGTTACTACTGTAGCATCATCATTGTATCTTTGCTTTTCATAATTGTGCTAAGTATAGCCTCTGATTGCTAGAAAGTTCAAAAGTTGTGAGGTGCTGTCCAGGAAACAGATTCTGTCCTTGGATAGAAAAATTCGTATAAAATCACCAGATCATCTTTTTGGTCTGAATTTTTTCGACAGCGTTCTCTATATAATTGTCTTTCGTGCGTCTGTTCTGAGTTTTTTCATTTGAGTTGCAGAAGTACCGCGAACAAATCATTTACTACCTGCTGTTCTGTTTTTCACAGATTTTGTCATGTTTTGCCTTTCCTTCATTTTGCAAACCAAGAGCTTGCTTTTTCTTTGCAAAAACCTTTTGGCAATCTTGAGAAACAGTAGAACTTCAAGAATATCTTTATTTCCAGCAAGGAACAATTATTTTATTAAGGGTACTAACCTCGCTAATCAGATTATGATGAGTTATGTATGAAGGGAGTTTTCAAGTGTGCGAGGGAAGATGATAAAAAGATTCAGGAGTGTCAAGCGCTCAAGCTTGGGGATGCCCCCGTGCACCACCAAGAAATATTCAAGGAGACTCAAGCGTCTAAGCTTGGGGATGCCCCCGTGCATCCCCTTCTCCATCAACATTATCAGTTCGTCTTTCGTTCCACTATATTTTTATCACTTCATGTGTTATGTGCTATGCTTGGAGCGTCTTGCTTTTTAGTTTGCTTTAGCTTTTCATAACGAGTCGGAACTCAGATTTCTTTGTGTGGGAGAGAAACACGCTCCACTTCTACCTAGAACATAACATAGAATTTTCATGTCTATCTATGCTGTGTGTGTTCTTTGTCTTTCAATAGCTACTGTCATGTTTAGCTTTTAGTTTTCATGCTTATCTTTTTAAAGAGATTTTGTTTAGTTGGTTGCTTGAACTCTCTTTAGTTATCATGCTTATCTTATTAAGAGAGTTTGCTTCTGTTGCATTGGTTGATATGTCTATGATGAAAATGCTACGTGCATAATGGTGCTTAGTAGTTCATGTTTTCTTATGGTTAGTCTCAAATAGCTGGGGGGTTCCCAATGTGTCATTGGAGTACCAACATGATTTGTTTGCCTATGATGTGGTATGGTTTAGTAATATCTTCCTTCAAGAATTTATTTTGATTGACTTGGCGTATGCTCATGCATATTTAAGAATGTAAAGAAAGTCTGTCAAGCCTTGATGATCTTTTGTTTCTGAGTAGCGATATAACTTCCATGCCTGATTCAATGTTGCTTTGTCGCTCTGCATGATTATGACCGTCATTGCTCTTTTAGTTGGTCGCTTCCAGTCTTTTGCTAACCTCCACCTGTACTAAGCGGACTGACTGCTTGTGCATCCACATTCTTTTAATCCAGTTAATGGCGCACTTACTAATGGCGCACCCACTATAAATGCGCCATTAGTAATCAAGGTTACTAATGGCGCATCTGCAGTTAGTGCGTCATTACTAGTTTTGAAACAAACAAAAACAATACTAATGGCGCACTGTCGCACAGTGTGCCATTACTAGTTTAAATTAGAGAGGCGCACTAGTTCAAAAAAAACTTTTTGATACTAATGGCGCACCCTGGGCCAGGTGCGCCATTAGTAGTTTGAACTCTAATGGCGTATCTGAGGTTGGTGCGCCATTAGTATATACTAATGGCGCACTGCTTGTCTGGTGCGCCATTAGTATCAATTCCATCTATAGCTCTTTTCCTAGTAGTGATGCATTCGGAAGTAAACGGGGTCCGAAGAACACAAGTGTATCATGGTCAAAGGGCTGCTTGCTTGGATTGGCTTGGTCTTCAAAGTCTTCAAATCCTTCCACTCCTTCTTCTTCAGCAACCTCGTCAAATACGGTATCTAATCGTCGCAAAATAACAACGGGAAAATAAGACCACAATAAAAATAGAAAAATCAAAGTGCCCAGAAAAATGTCAACTTATTTTTGTTAAATACTAGAGGGAAAACTAAGATGGCAAAAATTCCTAGTTTGAGTTTTGGAGTGGCAGAATGGGATCTAAGAATATTTGAACAGAAGTTTTAATGTTCAAATATGAATTTAAATTTGAACAGAACAGAAAAGGTTCATGGACATGTGTGAAAGTGACACCATTAAATAGGTTGGATTTTTACAAGTTTTTAGGAACTGGAATTAATACATTTGGATATATATTTAATTCTGTGAAACTATTTGAAAATCCACAGAAAAGGAAAAAAGAAAAAGGCTCTGTGCCACTTGGCCAGAACGGCCACAGTGCAACGGCCCAGGGCGAATTTAGCCCACCGCACGGCGCCAGCGCGCGCCAGGGTTTTTTAAACCTGACGGGCGGGGCCCGACGGTCAGCGTCAGAGAGGGGAGCGAGAGAGGGGTGAGGATGACAGGCGAGGCCCGCCTGTCATCTTCAACCTCGCGGCCAGAGAAGCGGCGAGCTCACCGGCGGCGATATGGTGCACGGCGGGGCAATCTGAGGGCACGGTCGTGCTCAGGGAGGAGTCGCGGTTCTGGTGGTGCTGGAGTTGGCCGCCGGAGGGGCCAGGTTCGTCGGCGGCGAGGTGGAACGGCGGCGGAGCGTCGGGAGGGTCCTGATTGGCTTGCTCCGGGCTGCAACAGGAGGGGGAGAAGGAGGGGAATGGGTCAGTGAGGTCCGGTGACTCCAGATCGAGCAAGAGCTGGGGTGGAGGGAGGCCGTACCGTGAGATCACCGGTCGCCCGAGGCGGCGGAGCTCCGGTCGATCCTGTGCACAGAGGCTCTTCGAGGGCGAATGGGAGGTGCTGGTGTGCTTCTGGGGGTATGGGGAGGCGATGGATGCCAGTGGAGAGGCCTGGGGCATGCTTATATAGCCGGGCCCCGGTCCACCGTGGACTCGTGCGCCGGCGAGGTTACGAGCGAGGCCAGAGGCCGTGCAGGCACTTGTGATCGAGTCGGGGGCGTTCGTGGATGAGGTCTACGCCTAGGGGAGGGAAGAGGAGGAGCGGGGAAGCATCCAGAGAGCTCGCGCGTGTGAGGCCAGAGGTTGGAGCTCGCGGGCGGCTGGCGCGCGTGCGAGGGCGTCCACTGGAGGGAGAAGGAGGAGGGGGACAGCGCCGGGGGGAGTTGCGGACGTCGAGGCGCATTGAACGGCGCGAGGGGGAAGCACGAGGTGGTCGGGGGCGATGGATTGGGCGAGGCTACAGTGCGGGTGCGCACTGTAGCGCGCTCTGGAGCGTGCTAATTGCATGCCACGGCATAACGTTGGCTCACTGGTCGTGTCCGTCGTGTCTGGGGGGTCCAGCACGAAGTAAACAACCCAGCTGTGGCTTTGGATGCCTTGGATGCTCAGTGAGAGAGGAGGGAAGCTGGTAGATGGGTAGAATTGGGCTGTCCAGCAAGGTAATTTGGGGTTTTCACCCCTCAATCATTGAGCTGTGGACATGGGGAAGTTACTGGAGGTAGAATGTAACTAGGTGAGGTTGTGGTAGAAAGTTGAAGCAAAAATAAATAGTAAAAGAGGTCAAGATGATGGTTTTGGTAAAATGGCAGAAGGTGTTTGATCAAGTTTTGGGCAAGCAAATGATCTCCACTAGCCATGACACTTAACAGGATTGAATGTCATATGGAAATAGGGTGTTTCACCAAATTTGGGCTTGTTTGAAGAAACTAGCCAATGCAACTTTGGTGAACCCTAGAAATCAACAGGAATGGCTTCACCATGTTTAAGTCAAGCTAATCATCTCCCCTTGATGCACCACTTGGTGTAGTGTCATCATTTGGGGTTATGATCATGCCCACAAAGTTTGAAGCCCCAGGTAAAAAGTTGGTAATGTAAAGTTGTTCAAATTTGAATTTGAACAGAAATGGTTTTGGGGTATACTGATCAAGTTATCCTTCTCCAAAGCTTGTTCCATTTGGTCTAAATGCCTTATTAGACCATTCTAGCATGTGCACCAAGTTTGAGAGCATTTGGATAAGTTTGGCAATGTAAAGTTGCTCAAACTTCAGATATGGACAGAATGGTTTTGAGGGGTTTTGATGATGTTATCTTGCTTCCCAAGGCATGGGGCTTGGCAAGATCATCAAATATGTCATGTATGACATGATAGAATTTCCTTGAAATTTTTAGGGAATATTTCCTTCGTAAATATTTCAAAAGCTTGAAATATCCAGAAAGGGTTTCTGAGGGATTAGCCCATTATTTTTAACATGACCAAGTGTTGAAACTCTTATATATGGACAATATATGTCCTATGAGTCTCCCTGAATTTTGGCAAATATTTTTGAAATAATTAAATAATTTTTCCCTATTAAAGACCATTTCTGGCCTTAAGAAAAAGCTTTTAAATAAAATAGGAAAATAACTTTTAAAATTATACTTTTGTGGTTTCTGGGAGTCCTATGACTACTAGGTATCAAATATACTTTTTGAAATAATTTTCTCACCCTAAATCATGCACTTGCAGTGCAAACCTCAATTCAGGGGTTTTTGGAATACTAATCTTTGAAAATACATTTTGGCCAAATTAATTTTATAAGAAAATACTATACTGCTATAAACACTTGGTATGATCATTGGACAAAAGGTTTGGGTCAGGAGATGAATTCTACAAGAGGTAGTAGTTGACTTTAATGAGCACATGAAAAACATAGGAAGAAAAACTCAATTCCAAATAAAAGCCAAATGATGCCAAAAAAAATTGCTGGTCCAAATTTCCATGCTTCATTTATGCAAATGACATGTTACAAAATGCAGGGTGTGACAACCTTCGGCCGGTCGCGTCCACGCGTGAACACATCTAGCGACTTGGCTAGCGACACGTAGGATTGGGGGCCCGCCCACGTGCGTCTTCTTCCTCTTTTTTCTCTTCTCTGGTCGCTCATCTCTTCCTCTCCTTTCTCTGTCTCCTTTAAAGCCCCGCTCCCATGGTCAACCGTCGCCGCCCGGAGGCCTCCCAGGGCGCCGTCGCCACGTGAATCAGCCGATCCGACCGCCCTCGGCCAGATCCGCTTTGGATTCGCGCCACCGGAGCTCTACCTGCCTCGCCGGACCCGGCCACACCGGAGCTGCAACCATCCATGACGGGACTACACCCCTCGGCGCAATTTTGCTGGAACCGGCGAACGTCGAAGTTACAACCATGGTGATTTTTTGCTACAACCGACGAGCCTCGGTGCTACAACCTCTCGGCGTAAAATTGCTGGAACCAGCGGACGTCGAGGTTACGACCATGGGGATTTTTTGCTACAACCGACGAGCATCGGTGCTACAACCTGCATCTCTTTTTGCTACAAACAATCATGGCAAAACGA
Organism: Secale cereale; assembly: GCA_902687465.1. Classification (NCBI taxonomy): domain Eukaryota; kingdom Viridiplantae; phylum Streptophyta; class Magnoliopsida; order Poales; family Poaceae; genus Secale; species Secale cereale. The sequence goes on from LR738711.1 coordinate 941,179,064, forward strand.
CAGACAACAATTTTTTGTTACAACCGTTGTTGGTTTTGCTACTACCGGCGATCATTTTTGTTGCATCGGTGACTGTGGTCCAACGGAGCTGCAACGGCGGTCCAATGGAGCTGCATTTTTTGCTTCAACCGGCAGTAGGAAAGCTACAACCGGTACTCAAATTTGCCACAACCACGACAATGAAGTGTGGCCGGCGGGGATGACGCACGATTTGTTTTTGCTGCAACTAGGCGCCGGCAAGGGTCGCCGGCGATGACGGCGAGGGTCGCGACGACGACGGCGCACTTTTTTTGCTACAACAGGCAACCATGGGAGCTTCCACCGGCGTGAGATTTTTGCTGCAACCATGGGTGGGCTCCTCGAACTGCGGCTTTCCAGGAACGAGGACGGCGAGCGGCGGCGAGCCGACGAGGTCATCGGCGTTGGGGGTGGTCGGGAGGCGGGTTCTCTGGCGCGCGCTGTTCGTGCGGATCTGATGCGCTAGCGGGTGGGAAACAAAAGAAGAGATCAAGCAGGAAGAAACAGGATGACTAAGAGCAGATCTGACGGTCTCATGTGGCTGTATCGGACGGCTGAGGGCCGACCGGCCCAAATTTGGGCCGGCGCGCCGACGCCCAGCACTGCCCAATTTTTAAAGGCTTGTGATAGATAAGTGGTGGAGGTGATTCTAGTATTTGACGATCATCCATACATCAGGCTGCAGGTGGGAGCGCGTTGCGGTGGGACTCCACGACCCATCCCACTTAAAAGTGTTTAGTGGGCACCCGTGAGACACAGCAAAATTTTGATGGGCTATCCCAATTCAGGCTGCAGGTGGGATTGCCCGTGGGCGTCCCACCTCGACCCACTCGGTCCCATTAGGAATTGGTGGACGCAATGGAATAATCCAGAAAAACTTGGCGAGGGTTAAGTGGATAAATGTGGAGTCCCCTCAAATGGGACAACGTCCCGCCAAATCCGGACTCCTCGAGTGGGGGTGATACTATGGAGATAGCATGCATACATTCAGTCTCCATGAGGAAACGAGCGAGAAAGATGTGCTAGCTAATTTCCGTCGAATCAACCAATTAGTCAAGGAATCGGACGGTCTTAATCGCATTCAATACATGTGCGTGCACCGAATGCATTTAAGGCCGTCCGATTACTTCTTGACTAATTGATTGATTCTGCAGAAATTAGCTAGCACGTCTTCCTCGCTCGTTTCTTTGCTATCCCCACGGTATCGCCCCCACTCAAGGAGTTCGGATTTGGCAGTACATTGTCCCATTTGAAGGGACTCCATATTTACCCACTTAACCCTCACCAAATTTTCCTGGATTATCCCATTGCACACACCAATTCCTAATGGGACCGAGTGGATCAGGACTCCACATTTACCCACTTAACCCTCGCCAAGTTTTCCTGGATTATCCCATTGCGCCCACCAATTCCTAATGGACCGAGTGGGTCGAGGTGGGACGCCCACGGGCAATCCCACCTGCAGCCTGATCCATACATATCCCTAACCCGGTAAAAGATATTGATTGGCTGCGGTGGTTCATCCACATTGAAGCCAACGCACCCCTAAGCGAAGCACGGACAAAAGTATGATAAGATTGAGAAGGCCTTCCATAAGGCTTTTATCGTTCATATTATTATCCTTAGGCACAAAGAGTTTGGAGTTAAAGTGGCGCTGCTGGAAAACATATCAACGCTGTAGCAAACCAACATACAGACCGGTAGGTAAGGCAACAAATTCTTGAGCAGATACAAAACTCGGAAGGAGATACAAAACCTGTGCTGTCTAAAAAACTTTACCAAGAAAAACCAAACTTCTTCCGGTCGGTGCAGCCTCGTTGCTTCTATAGTTGAAGTCCTGGATTCAACAAGCACCAACAGCTAAATTCTGATTTGATACACATGCACACGCAACAGAGTCCCACCAGGCAGCTGATCTGAACACAACCGACGACGATGTGTTGCAATCGAGTAAAGCTTTCTCCGCCTTCATTCCTCTCCCCTTCCTACTTCTTCCTTCTCTTCCTTCGCTTTTTCTCGCTCTCGTCGGAACTTGATTCCGACTGAGAACTGGACCCTGAATCGGAGCTTTCTCCGCTTGATTCCGACTCGGATGGGGAGGGAGGCTTCTGTTGCTGCATTATCATGCGGGGCATGTTCTTCAGGTACTCCCGCAGGCTCTCCGTGATGCCTCCCAGACCGATGGAGGTGAAGAAATTTATCGAGAATCTGGTGTTCTTCGGGTGGTCTCTTGGGAAGACCGACTCAAACGACTCTTGCATGTTTGGATCATTTAGTCTCTCGTTGAGCAATCGTATACCAAGATGCTCTGACAGTTCCTGCATGTGGAGCAACTTATTCAGTTGTCTGCTATGGTCAAGGGCAAAGTGACATATAAGATATAACAGGGAAGTAGCACGTTTATTTACAACATACCTGGAAGAGAATCTTTATGAAAATCCGGGAGGAAGACGTGGTGTCTTCCTCCGTCAACCGGATATAGGCCAAGACATGCCAAGGGAGAGCATCAGTACCCAACAAATGCGCAAAGAACTTGGCGACATTCCTCAACTTGTTTGTTTCCAGACGATGAATCATCGAATACTGTTGCACGAAACATTTTTCAAAGTTTTCTTGAAAAACTTTGTTAATCATGCAAAACCGCTGCCCTAATAAACCATAGTATCGAAGGTATGTCCTCTCTTGACTGCAACACTCGAGAAGCATGATGTTCAGCTCCATCTGTCAAATGATGAAACAAACGAGTTTAGCTTTAAGGCCAATGGCATCTTCTGTAGATTTAGCATCAAACTATCAATAGAACACACAAGAAGGAAAAATAAAGTCTGGCCATACAATGGTTTGTCAGTTAAAATAAATTAGTGCAATGGAAAAAAAATGCATTATTTGGCACAACTGCAAAAGCTCATATCAGCACATATAATAGTATCAAGTATACAAATGCATGAAATCAACTCCAAAAAAAAAAAAATTGTACAGAAGGAAATGTAAGATAATACATGCAAAATGCAAATTAGAAGCAACTTTAACAAACAAAACTGCAATCAACATCAAATACCAAATCAGGAATATACAGCGCTTACCTCTTGCCCGGGTTCAAGTTTAATTTTTAGAAGCTTGTGACCAGCTTCTTCAAAATCAACACTGGACATGATTGTCAAATATATGGTTCTTCGAAGGTTGATAAGATTGGTCTCAGTTTTATCTCTTATCTCCATCTGCTCTTCATCCTCTTCATCATCTGATTCTTCTTCGTCCTCGCCATCAGAAGCATCATCAGACCCTTCTTCATCTTCATCATCTTCTCCCAGGATGCTTTTCTTTAGGTTCTCGTAGGCCTTCTCATCTTCAGCAAAGTTCGGGTTTACTCTGAAAACATCTGTAGGTTGAAAAGGTCAGCGCTATACCACACAAAGGTACAAATTTATCCACTCATGTGATGGAAATAACAGAGAACAATGCCTATTATTGAAACAAAACCTTACTTAGATTAGTCTCAGGGTCTAGTTCAGTTTCAAGGGACATATCATGAGTAAATTGGTCCTCCTGCTCCACAAGATCCAGTTCTGGCCTGATGGCTGGGAATCCCTTTATATAGGCAAAGAAATAATATAATCAGAATTTATTGTGCAAGTGCAGCAAAAAAGGCACCAGTTAGGACAACTATGCATTTACCTGAAATTTGGCCTTTCTAATAGCAAAAAGGCCTTCAATGAGAAACTGTACTCTCTTGTCTATTTCACCTTCATGAAGAATGCCTCGGAATCGTTCAAACATGGCTGCATAGACCAAGTGATATGTAAATACATTGAGAATTAAACACAACAAAACTGTGGGAAAGACTTGACAAAAATAAACAAGGAGACCGAAAAATATTATATGACCAAAGTTGTTTTTAAACCAAAATAGTTACAATTAACAACAAATATGGACAGACGATTTAGTTCAGAGGATATAAACTTTCTGTTCTGTTAACGTTAAAAGCATTAAGGTCATTTTTCGAAGTATGCCCTCAAGATGCAGCTTAGTTAGTTTGAAAGTTTAAAATTTGAAATTTCACAAGCTTAAGGACGTAGAATTAGTTGACCTGAAAAAAAAAATGATGCTTGCCGGATCTTAAGAAGTCATTCAAGAGTCAGCACTCTAAGGAAAACAACGAATGCAGAAGGGGAAAGTGAGGCATGTCTCTACAACTAACAATAGCCGTAAATTTAGTAGTGGTAGTAGATTCATACAATTCACTAGTAAGGCCTTTAGGCCCCTAGTCAGGCCCCTTTGACACTCATAATAAACTTCTAGCCATGCAGAACTTAGACTCGATAGTCCACCCATTCAGAAATAATAATTTTCAGCTACATTTCGACATGTTTGGCCAAAATGTAGGTGTGCACTTCAGTGCAAGTGCGTCAGAAACAATTAACCGATGGAAAAAAAATGAATCGTATTTTCATATAGTGCTATTTCCGAACCAAAATTTTAATTTACCATGAAAATGATATCTGCAGACCCCATGTGTCATTGTAACGAATACTAAGTGCCCAATTTTGTGTCAAACATTATAGTCAGCAAATTATGTATCTAACTTAAGCTTTCCAGAATGTACAAAGTCAAGAACACAAATATATATTTAGGTGACAGACAAATCTAATCAACATATATATTTCCAGAAGAACCAAATCCAAAACAACATTCCTAAAGCTGCATTTACAATAAACGTTAATTTCAACAACTCACCATGAAGCCCCTGAGGAGTCAAGTCCTGCAATATTGCTCCGCATTCTTTCACAAACCCCACTGCCACCTGCCAGATGAGAGATATAACGTACATACTTCAGATATTTCTTCACAATAAGAGAGTACATACAAAGGAATACCGAATACTCATGGAACTGAGCTACGCACCTCAACACTATCATCACTTGGATTATCAAGAAGTACAGTAAGAAGCTCCAGGGCCACAAGCTCATGCACAACCACCTGATTAACCAAGTGTGCTATGAACTTGGTTGCCTCAAGCAATTGGGGCTGCAATCAACAAGAGCTGCAGTGAGCATTTATGCAGAAAAAGAAAAAGCAATTAAGTGCATGGGTAATTCTTCAGCAGATAATTTCAGCAGAATCATAAGACCCAACTCTAAACAACAAACAATGTTTGATCTTATATTCTTCACCAGATAATATCAGCAGAATATAAGCCCCAACTCCAAAGAACAAACAATGTTTGATCTTATATTCTTCACCAGATAATATCAGCAGAATCATAAGCCCCAACTCCAAACAACAAACAATGTTTGATCTTATACTTTGAGAGTTCGATCCTAAATATCAAGTAAAAGATTGCCTTCATACATCAAAGGCATACATTCGGATTCATAATTCTCATCATCAAACATATAACGATCCTGAATGCAGAGCACAAGTTTACCATATGTAACTATGGATAAAGATTATATCTTAGGTTCATACATACAACTACATTGTTCTTTTTTACTTAACCTGCTGTAACCAACATTGTTCTTTTTATACAGACTACTAAGAATCATCAGGATAGCTCATCTGATGAATGGTTAGGCTACAGAATGGCAGAAACCTTGATTGGGGTTTGGGTGTACATAAACAAGCATAAATTACTAACATAGTATATCAACATAATTTGAAAATGAGTACCAAGTAGACAGTAAGTATCAATTCTTACATGACAAGCTAAAAGAACGACCGAGTAACTCACCTTGTCATTTCTCTTATAGGCCCTCTTGAGCTGAAGCATCACACGAACAAGAAGCAGCCGACCAATCTCAGGGAACTTGGTATTGACAACTGCAACCAGCGCGGCAAACACATCTGTAAACCCGGGTGAAGCCATCTGCGACTTTATGCATGACTGGCAGAAGAGGCCCCGCCCGCGAACCAGGTTCTCGGCCAACAGCTCCGGCACCAGATTCTTGATATTGGTGGCATTCACCTTGTTGACCAGCCCATTGATGCTCTTCTTGAGAGCATCCCAGGTGAGCCTCTGGTACTCGGGGCTCGCCTTGTCCTCCACGTCCCGCAGCATCTGCGCCATGCGGAAAGGCGGGATGTAGATCCCTCCCGTGCGGCCGGGGATCATCTCCGGCAGCGGCGGCGGGGGCGGCAGAGGTGGCGTCGGCTCCTTCCTCTCGGGGCTCGCCCGGCGCTCCTCGCGGCCACGGTCCTCCACCCGCCGCCTAGAGCTCTCCTTCTCGTCGCGGCGGTGACGCCTCCGGCGGTCGTCAGGGGAGGATCCCGACTCGGAGCTGGGGCTCCGGCGGCGGCGGCGCCGGTCCCGGTCGCGCTTGCTGCCGCGACGGTCGTCCCTCCCGTCGTCGGAATCCCTGGGGCGCCTCCGCCGGCGGTCGCCCTCCTTCTCGTCGTCGGAAGCCCTAGGCCGCCTCGCCCGGCGGCCGTCCTCCTCCTCCCCGTCGGAAACCCTAGCGCGCGAGCGCGGGGGGTCGTCGGCCTTGCCGGGCTTGGCGACCCCGTTGTCCTCCGGGGGCTTGGGGTCGTGGCGGCGGCGGCGGCCGGCATCGCGGTCGGGCGGGGAAGCCCTAGATCTGCGGCGGCGGCGGTCGGCGTCGCGGTCGGGGGAGGGGGAAGGCGACGGGGACGGGGACGGCCGCGGCTTGCGGTGGTCGCCGCGGCGCGGGGAGCCGTCGCGGGGCCTGCGGCGGCGGGGCGGCGAGGCGGCGGGCGAGGCGGAGGCGGAGGCGGCCATCGGGCGATGTCCAATCCCCTGGGATTCTAGCGAGGGGAGGCGGAGTAGTGTTTTTTTTCCCCGTCGGGTAAAGAAGCGGGAGAATATATCCGGGTGATACTAATAGCCAATACCGACTCCGTCTGCTCTCAGGCTCCTATTCCTATTTAAAAAGGGTCAAGTTTAAAGGCCTATTCGGTTTATAGAATTTTTAAATTTAAATCCAAAATAATAATAGTAGGAAAATCAGCATCGATGCTATAGGACCGACGCCGGATTTTAGAGCAATTCAAGCGAACGCCCTCAAGTATGCCGGATCCCTGCACGAATCCTAAATCATTCGCCCCCACGTACCCTCTTTGAGCGAACTACGAAGGCGGCGGTAAAAATAGTCGCTCGGGATGACAGTATGAGCAAACACATTTCGGATGGCAATTTCAGTTTTTAGAGCATGTCAATTTTCTACCCTTTTCCGTTGATGTAGCGCGGCAATTCCTTTCAGCCAACATGGCAATTTCGGAAAGGCAATTCTCGCTTTAGAACATGGCAATTCCCTGCAATTTTACGTTTTCACATGGCAATTCCGAAGCATTCATTGGGAGTAGTTTTTTTGAGCGAGCGAAACGTCACTCAGTCCTCTCTGCCTAGGAAAACGATCATTAATTCGGGTTATCCCCTGAGCTGGCACCAGATGTATACTGTCGTCCATGACCTACAAGTTATAGAATTGAAATGCCTTCTCTACTTCTGTCTTTAGAAACTTTTCATGAGATCGGGCCTGATGCTAAGAGTCCTTAAAATTTTGGCCAATATGAACATAATCCTAAAGACAACAATCTGTGTATCATGTCAACATAATACATCATCTAACCATATTAGTGATTGTCGATGCCGACTTATGACACCTTAGTGGCCGTAAACAACCAACATGTGTTTACCAAGTTTTTGTTTGTGACCAAACTTTTGGTCCTCATTTGGATGGTTGCCAACCTTTTAGCATGTCAATGGCTCCTTATGGGTTCTAGTTTATTATTGTAGGGGAAATTGGCCAACTCTTGGGCACATAAAAGCTTGATCCAAATTTTGGCTACCCAAAAGTTTGGTGGTGCAACCTTGGGCTAAAATCAAATGCACCTTGAATTTAGCATGCAACCCTGGTAGGACCTTTGGGACCGCTTAGATTTGATCACGGGATGCCAGACCAAGACGAATTCCACTGGAATCTAATACAAAGTGGCTGAGTGGTTTTTATATGTAGACTACAAGCATCGAGTGCTCACACGCTCTAGGACTTCAGTGGAAATAACAACAAAAATTGAAGTCGGCGATGCAACTAAGTTAAAATTTGAGTAAATAGCATAAAACTACTGGTTTACAGGCTAGGGTTCCAAAAAACTACCACTTTTTAATTTTTCTCAGAAACCTACCAGTCGCGCGGTCCGCTGTTTCAAAAAAACCCAAAATGCTTTGTGACTAGCGATTGAACCGTTTTTCTGACCGCCTGGACCCACATGTCAGGCCACCTGGCCACGCGCGCTCACGGCGCGGCCGTTGACGGCCGTTAGCCCGTGCGGTCCGGTCCGGTATACCCCACCCTGCTCCCACTCACTGCTCGCTCACTCCCCTGCTCGCTCTCTCCCCTGCTCCCACTCCCCTGCTCCAGTACGAGCTCGCCGCCGCTCGCCGTCTTTGAGGTCGGTCGGCGTCGACCTCCTTGCAGCCATGCCTTCCTGGAACGACGAGGAAACGAGCTCGGAGGAGGAGTGCGAGGTCGTCAGCATGGACATGGGACTTATGGTAAGTTCTTTGCCACCTAGGGTTAGGGTTAGGTGCTAGTAGGCCTAGGCTACCGCCATGGATCTTGCTAAGTGTAGTGTTGCTGTTGTAGGATTCTTGTTCAATAGTGAGGCTGGGGTTTGATTGTAGGATTAATGTAAGCTACGGTTCATCTCTGTATAGTGTTAGGGTTCATGCTGAGTTGGGGATTTTTTTAGTGTTCATGTTTAATGAACCGTGCAAGTTGATTCTGGTGTTGAGTGCAGATTGAAACTAGTGTTTGCTGGTTATTTTGGTTGCAGAAGGAACCAGACACCACTGTGGAGCCCCTTTTCTATGGCCAACTTGTGCTTGCTCATCCCAAGTGCATTCTGCATCAAATGAGGCCTATTAAGCGTGTTGCTTTTGAAGGGCCAGTAACGGGAAGGCGTTTCTATGGCTGCCCAATCCAGGTTAGATGCCAATAAATTTTTCTACGTGTAACAGGAAGTCTATACAAGTTAATCATGGAACTGAAATAAGCTCCTAGTCCATTTGTAATAACTTATCACATTTATAAATGCAGGAAAATGGTGTGAATTGTGGTGTTGTAGAGTGGGTTGATGGGCCTTGGCCAACTGTTCTTCAGAGATGTTTGTGCAAGCTATGGGAGATGTTCCATGAGCAGAACCTTGGAAGGGTACATGACAAGGAGAAGTTTGAGAAGGAGTTGGCCAGGCTTAAGAGTGAACATGAAAGGGAGTTGGCCAAGCTTAGGACTGAAAATGACAAGCTTTGCATTGAGTACACCAAGCTTGTTGATGATGTATCCAAGATGTTTGATTGGCAGGATGGTAGGGTGGACAAGAAGGTGTACCAGAAACAAGTGGAGGAGGAAGAACGTGAGAAGAAGAAGAAGGAGCTAGAGGAGAAAGCTATGTTGGAGGTGCAGATGGAAAAGCTCAAACTTGCAAAAGAGCAGAGGTGCATTTTGCAGAGCCAAGCTGATATCATCAAGAACACCAGGAAGGCTATGAAGGATGTTGAAGTTGACAGAGATGTTCTTCAGAAGGAGATGGCAAAGCTTGAGCTGGTTGTTGCTGAGCTGCTGAAAGAAGGGTATGGCCGCAAGGAGAAGTTAGAGCAAATCAAGGCCATCCTTGAGTCTTCAACTTGTTGTGATATGTTGGTGAAGTAAGTACATCCAAAGGCCTTTATATAAGGATGTGGCCTGTGTTGGGGAACGTAGCAGAATTCAAAAAATTTCTACGCTTTCACCAAGATCCAACTATGGAGACATCTAGCAACGAGCAAATAAGAGTGCATCTACGTACCGTTATGTAGATCGCGTGCGGAAGCTTTCGAAGAAGCGTGGATGAAGTAGCCGTACTCTTCGCGTTCTTCGTCACCGATGATCTAGCGCCGAACGGACGACACCTCCGCGTTCAACACACGTCCGGTGCAGCAACGTCACCTCCTTCTTGATCCAGCAAGGGGGAGGAGAAGTCGTTAGAGATCCAGCAGCACAACGGCGTGGTGGTGGATGCAGTGGAGATCGCAGCAGGGTTTCGTCGGGCGCCCTGCGATGGGAGTATGGAGGTGTGACGGGGGAGGGAGAGGCGCCAGGGCAAGGGTGCGGCTGCCCTCTCCCCTCCCACATATATATAGGGGGCCAGCGGGTGCGCCAGGGCCCCTGCAGATCCAATCTGCAGGGGGGCGGCGGCCAGGGGGGTTCCTTGCCCCCCAAGGCTAGTGGGGCGCCCCCTCCCCCCTAGGGTTTCAACCCTAGGCGCATGGGGAGGTGGGCCTCTAGTGGTGCGCCAGCCCATTAGGGCTGGACACTTCCCCTTGCGGCCTAGGGGCCCCACCGGGATGGGTGGCCCCACCCGGTGGACCCCCGGGGCCCCTCCGGTGGTCCCGGGACGCTCCTGGTGACCCCCGGAGATCACCCGATGGCCGAAACTGGACTTCCTATATATCAATCTTTACCTCCGGACCATTCCGGAACTCCTCGTGACGTCCGGGATCTCATCCGGGACTCCGAACAACTTTCGGGTTTCCACGTGCATGTATCTCTACGACCCTAGCTTTACCGAACCTTAAGTGTGTAGACCCTACGGGTTCGGGAGACACGTAGACATGACCGAGACCACTCTCCGGTCAATAACCAACAGCGGGATCTGGATACCCATGTTGGTTCCCACGTGTTCCTCGATGATCTTCATCGGATGAACCACCGTGTCAAGGATTCACTCAATCCCGTATGTTATTCCCTTTGTCCATCGGTACGGTACTTGCCCGAGATTCGATCGTCGGTATTCCCGATACCTTGTTCAATCTCGTCATGGCAAGTCTCTTTACTCGATCCGTAATCTATCATCCCGTGACTAACTACTTAGTCACATTGAGCTCATTATGATGATGTCTTACCGAGTGGGCCCAGAGGTACCTCTCCGTCATACGGAGTGACAACATCCCAGTCTCGGTTCGTACCAACTCAACAGACACTTTCGGAGATACCCGATGCGTACCTTTATAGCCACCCAGTTACGTTGTGACGTTTGGCACACCCAAAGTATTCCTACGGCATCCGGGAGTTGTACAACCTCATGGTCTAAGGAATAAATACTTGACACCGAAAAGCTTATGCATTGCGAACTATACGATCTCGTGCTATGCTTAGGATTGGGTCTTGTCCATCACATCATTCTCCTAATGATGTGATCCCGTTATCACCGACATCCCATGTCCATGGTCAGGAAACCGTGACCATCTGTTGATCAACGAGCTGGTAACTAGAGGCTCACCAGGGACTCATTATGGTCTATGTATTCACACATGTATCGTTGTTTCCGTAAAATACAATTCAAGCATGAATAACAGACGATTACCATGAACAAGGAAATATAATAATACTTTTATTATTGCCTCAAGGGCATATTTCCAACAGTCTCCCACTTGCACTAGAGTCAATAATCTAGTTACATTGTGATGAATCGAACACCCATAGAGTTCTGGTGTTGATCATGTTTTGCCCGTGAAAGAGGTTTAGTCAACGGGTCTGCAACATTCAGATCCGTATGCACTTTACAAATATCTATATCTCCATCCTGAACATAATTACGGATGGAGTTGAAATGGCGCTTGATGTGCTTGGTCTTCTTGTGAAACCTGGGCTCCTTGGTAATGGCAATAGCACTAGTGTTGTCACAGAAGAGAGTCATCGGGCTTGACGCGCTTGGAATGACTCCTAGGTCGGTGATGAACTCCTTCATCCAGACTCCTTCCTGCGCTGCTTCGAAAGCAGCTATGTACTCCGCTTCACATGTAGACGCTGCCACCACGCTCTGTTTGCAACTGCACCAGCTGACTGCCCCTCCGTTCAAAATATACACGTATCCGGTTTGTGACTTAGAGTCATCCAGATCTGTGTCGAAGCTAGCATCGACGTAACCCTTTACGACGAGCTCTTCGTCACCTCCATAAACGAGAAACATATCCTTAGTCCTTTTCAGGTACTTCAGGATGTTCTTGACCGCTGTCTAGTGTTCCGTACCGGGATCACTTTGGTACCTCCCTACCAAACTTATGGCAAGGTTCACATCAGGTCTGGTACACAGCATGGCATACATGATAGAACCTATGGCCGAGGCATAGGGAATGACACTCATCTTTTCTCTATCTTCTGCCGTGGTCGGCGACTGAGCCTTGCTCAATCTCATACCTTGCAAAACAGGTAAGAATCCTTTCTTTGACTGATCCATATTGAACTTCTTCAATATTTTGTCAAGGTATGTACTTTGTGAAAGACCAATGAGGCGTCTTGATCTATCTCTATAGATTTTGATGCCTAATATGTAAGCAGCTTCTCCAAGGTCCTTCATTGAAAAACTTTTATTCAGGTAGGCCTTTATATTTTCCAAGAATTCTATATCATTTCCCATCAGCAATATGTCATCCACATATAATATGAGAAATGCCACATAGCTCCCACTCACTTTCTTGTAAATACAGGCTTCTCCATAAGTCTGTATAAATCCAAACGCTTTGATCACTTCATCAAAGCGAATATTCCAACTCTGAGATGCTTGCACCAGCCCGTAAATCGAGCGATGGAGCTTGCATACCTTGTTAGCGTTCTCTGGATCGACAAAACCTTCCGGTTGCATCATATACAACTCTTCCTTGAGGAAGCCGTTAAGGAATGTTGTTTTGACGTCCATTTGCCATATTTCATAATCATAGAATGCGGCAATAGCTAACATGATTCTGACTGACTTCAGCATCGCTACGGGAGAGAAAGTCTCGTCGTAGTCAATCCCTTGAACTTGTCGATAACCCTTAGCGACAAGCCGAGCTTTATAGATGGTCACATTACCATCCGCGTCTGTCTTCTTCTTAAATATCCATTTGTTTTCTATGGCGTGCCTGTCAACAGGCAAGTCCACCAAAGTCCATACTTTGTTTTCATACATGGATTCTATCTCGGATTTCATGGCTCCAAGCCATTTATTGGAATCCGGGCCCGCCATTGCTTCTTCATAGTTCGAAGGTTCACCGTTGTCTAACAACATGATTTCCAGGACGGGGTTGCCGTACCACTCTGGTGCGGAATGTGCCCTCGTGGACCTTCGAAGTTCAGTAGTAACTTGATCTGTTTCTTCATGATCATTATCATTAACTTCCTCCCTTGTCGGTGCAGGCACCTCAGGAACAGTTTCCTGCGCTGCGCTACTTTCCGGTACAGGAGGGGTGACTGTCACCTCATCAAGTTCTACTTTCCTCCCACTCACTTCTTTCGAGAGAAACTCTTTCTCCAGAAAGCATCCATTCTTGGCAACAAAGACTTTGCCTTCGGATCTGTGGTAGAAGGTGTACCCAATTGTTTCCTTTGGGTATCCTATGAAGACGCATTTCTCCGATTTGGGTTCGAGCTTTTCAGGTTGAAGTTTCTTGACATAAGCATCGCAACCCCAAACTTTTAGAAACGACAGCTTCGGTTTCTTGCCAAACCAAAGTTCATACGGAGTCGTCTCAACGGATTTCGACGGAGCCCTATTTAAAGTGAATGCGGCAGTCTCTAAAGCATAACCCCAAAAAGATAGCGGTAAATCGGTGAGGGACATCATAGATCGCACCATGTCCAACAAAGTACGATTTCGATGTTCGGACACACCGTTACGTTGAGGTGTTCCGGGCGGTGTCAATTGTGAAACAATTCCACAGCTCCTAAGGTGTGTGCCAAATTCATGACTTAAATATTCACCCCCACGATCCGATCGCAAGAACTTTATTTTTCTGTCACGTTGATTCTCAACCTCATTCTGAAATTCCTTGAACTTTTCAAAGGTCTCAGACTTGTGTTTCATCAAATAGATATACCCATATCTACTCAAGTCATCTGTGAGGGTGAGAACATAACGATAGCCTCCGCGAGCCTCAACACTCATTGGACCGCACACATCGGTATGTATGATTTCCAACAAGTTGGTTGCTCGCTCCATTGTTCCGGAGAACGGAGTCTTGGTCATCTTGCCCAAGAGGCATGGTTCACACGTGTCAAATGATTCATAATCAAGAGACTCTAGAAGTCCATCTGACTGGAGCTTCTTCATACGTTTGACACCAATATGACCAAGGCGGCAATGCCACAAGTATGTGGGACTATCATTATCAACTTTACATCTTTTGGCATCTACACTATGAATATGTGTATCACTACGTTCGAGATTCATCAAAAATAAACCATTGACCAGCGGGGCATGACCATAAAACATATCTCTCAAATAAATAGAACAACCATTATTCTCCGATTTGAAAGAGTAGCCATCTCGCATAAGACGAGATCCAGAAACAATGTTCATGCTCAAAGCTGGTACTAAATAACAATTATTGAGGTTTAAAACTAATCCCGAGGGTAGATGTAGAGGCAGCGTGCCGACGGCGATCACATCGACCTTGGAACCATTCCCGACGCGCATCGTCACCTCATCCTTCGCCAGTCTCCGTTTATTCCGCAGCTCCTGTTTTGAGTTACAAATGTGAGCAACTGCACCGGTATCGAATACCCAGGAGCTACTACGAGTGCTGGTAAGGTACACATCAATAACATGTATATCATATATACCTTTGACGTTGCCGGCCTTCTTGTCTGCTAAGTATTTGGGGCAGTTCCGTTTCCAGTGACCCGTTCCCTTGCAATAAAAGCACTCTGTCTCAGGCTTGGGTCCATACTTTGGCCTCTTCCCGGCAACAGGCTTGCCAGGCGCGGCAACTCCCTTGCCGTCCTTCTTGAAGTTCTTCTTACCCTTGCCTTTCTTGAACTTAGTGATTTTATTGACCATCAACACTTGATGTTCTTTCTTGATGTCTACCTCCGCTGATTTCAGCATCGAATACACCTCGGGAATGGACTTCTCCATCCCCTGCATATTGAAGTTTCAACACGAAGCTCTTGAAGCTTGGTGGGAGCGACTGGAGGATTCTGTCAACGACCGCTTCATCCGGGAGATTCATTCCCAGCTGAGACAAGCGGTTGTGCAATCCAGAAATCTTGAGGATGTGCTCACTGACAGAACTGTTCTCCTCCATCTTACAACTGTAGAATGCGTCGGAGACATCATATCTCTCGACTCGGGCATGAGCTTGGAAAACCATTTTCAGCTCTTCGAACATCTCATATGCTCCGTGGTGCTCAAAACGTTTTTGGAGCCCCGACTCTAAGCTGTAAAGCATGCCACACTGAACCAGGGAGTAATCATCACAACGCGACTGCCAAGCGTTCATAACATCTTGGTTTGCCGGGGCGGGAGCGTCACCTAGCGGTGCTTCTAGGACATAGGTTCTCTTGGCAGCTATGAGGATAATCCTCAGGTTACGGACCCAATCCGTGTAGTTGCTACCATCGTCTTTCACCTTGGTTTTCTCTAGGAACGCGTTGAGGGAAACTGGAGCGTGGGCCATTTGATCTACAAGAGATATTGTAAAGAATTTAGACTAAGTTCATGATAATTAAGTTCATCTTAATCAAATTTTAATGAACTCCCACTCAGAATGACATCTCTCTAGTCATCTAAGTGATACACGATCCGAATCGACTAGCCCGTGTCCGATCATCACGTGAGACGGACTAGTCATCAACGGTGAACATCTTCATGTTGATCGTATCTTCTATACGACTCGTGTTCGACCTTTCGGTCTTCCGTGTTCCGAGGCCATGTCTGTACATGCTAGGCTCGTCAAGTGAACCCTAAGTGTATCGCGTGTGTAAATCTGTCTTACACCCGTTGTATGCGAACGTTAGAACCTATCACACCCGATCATCACGTGGTGCTTCGGAGCAACGAGCTTTAGCAACGGTGCACAGTTAGGGGAAACACAATACTTGAAATTTGAGTGAGAGATCATCTTATTTACTACCGTCGTTCTAAGTAAACAAGATGCATAAACATGATAAACATCACATGCAATCAATTAAAGTGACATGATATGGCCAATATCATCTTGCTCCTTGGATCTCCATCTTCGGGGCACCATGATCATCTTGTCACCGGCTCGACACCATGATCTTCATCATCATGATCTCCATCATCGTGTCTTGAAGAAGTCGTCACGCCAACTATTACTTCTACTACTATAGCTAACGTTTAGCAATGAAGTAAAGTAATTACATGGCGTTATTCAGTGACACGCAGGTCATACAATAATTAAGACAACTCCTATGGCTCCTGCCGGTTGTCAAGTTCATCGACATGCAAGTCATGATTCCCTATTACAAAAACATGATCAATCTCATACATCACATATATCATTCATCACATCTTCGTTTTTGGCCATACCACGTCACATAGCACATGCTGCAAAAACAAGTTAGACGTCCTCTAATTGTTGTTGCAAGTTTTACGTGGCTTCTATAGGATTTCTAGCAAGAACGTTTCTTACCTACGCCAAAACCACAACGTGATTTGTCAACTTCTATTTACCCTTCATAAGGACCCTTTTCATCGAATCCGATCCGACTAAAGTAGGAGAGACAGACACCCGCCAACCACCTTATGCATCTAGTGCATGTCTGTCGGTGGAACCAGTCTCACGTAAGCGTACGTGTAAAGTCGGTCCGGGCCGCTTCATCCCACAATACCGCCGAATCAAGATTGACTAGTAACGGTAAGAAAATTGAACAAACTCAAACGCCCACAACTGCTTTGTGTTCTACTCGTGCAAGATGCTACGCATAAAACCTAGCTCAGATGCCACTGTTGGGGAACGTAGCAGAATTCAAAAAAATTCTACGCTTTCACCAAGATCCAACTATGGAGACATCTAGCAATGAGCAAATAAGAGTGCATCTACATACCGTTATGTAGATCGCGTGCGGAAGCTTTCGAAGAAGCGTGGATGAAGTAGTCGTACTCTTCGCGTTCTTCGTCACCGATGATCTAGCGCCGAACGGACGGCACCTCCGCGTTCAACACACGTCCGGTGCAGCAACGTCACCTACTTCTTGATCCAGCAAGGGGGGAGGAGAAGTCGTTAGAGATCCAGCAGCACAACGGCGTGGTGGTGGATGTAGTGGAGATCGCAGCAGGGCTTCGCCGGGCGCCCTGCGATGGGAGTATGGAGGTGTGACGGGGGAGGGAGAGGCGCCAGGGCAAGGGTGCGGCTGCCCTCTCCCCTCCCACATATATATAGGGGGCCAGGGGGTGCGCCAGGGCCCCTGCAGATCCAATCTGCAGGGGCGGCGGCGGCCAGGGGGGGTTCCTTGCCCCCCAAGGCTAGTGGGGCGCCCCCTCCCCCCTAGGGTTTCAACCCTAGGCGCATGGGGAGGTGGGCCCCTAGTGGTGCGCCAGCCCATTAGGGCTGGACACTTTCCCTTGCGGCCTAGGGGCCCCACCGGGATGGGTGGCCCCACCCGGTGGACCCCCGGGGCCCCTCCGGTGGTCTCGGGACGCTCCCGGTGACCCCCGGAGATCACCCGATGGCCGAAACTGGACTTCCTATATATCAATCTTTACCTCCGGACCATTCCGGAACTCCTCGTGACGTCCGGGATCTCATCCGGGACTCCGAACAACTTTCGGGTTTCCACGTGCATGTATCTCTACGACCCTAGCGTTACCGAACCTTAAGTGTGTAGACCCTACAGGTTCGATAGACACGTAGACATGACCGAGACCACTCTCCGGTCAATAACCAACAGCAGGATCTGGATACCCATGTTGGTTCCCATGTGTTCCTCGATGATCTTCATCGGATGAACCA
The DNA here is from genome assembly GCA_902687465.1 of Secale cereale. Lineage (NCBI taxonomy): Eukaryota > Viridiplantae > Streptophyta > Magnoliopsida > Poales > Poaceae > Secale > Secale cereale. Next base: position 941,196,810 of record LR738711.1, read on the forward strand.
CCGTGTCAAGGATTCACTCAATCCCGTATGTTATTCCCTTTGTCCATCGGTACGGTACTTGCCCGAGATTCGATCGTCGGTATTCCCGATACCTTGTTCAATCTCGTCATGGCAAGTCTCTTTACTCGATCCGTAATCCGTCATCCCGTGACTAACTACTTAGTCACATTGAGCTCATTATGATGATGTCTTACCGAGTGGGCCCAGAGGTACCTCTCCGTCATACGGAGTGACAACATCCCAGTCTCGGTTCGTACCAACTCAACAGACACTTTCGGAGATACCCGATGCGTACCTTTATAGCCACCCAGTTACGTTGTGACGTTTGGCACACCCAAAGTATTCCTACGACATCCGGGAGTTGTACAACCTCATGGTCTAAGGAATAAATACTTGACACCGAAAAGCTTATGCATTGCGAACTATACGATCTCGTGCTATGCTCAGGATTGGGTCTTGTCCATCACATCATTCTCCTAATGATGTGATCCCGTTATCACCGACATCCCATGTCCATGGTCAGGAAACCGTGACCATCTGTTGATCAACGAGCTGGTAACTAGAGGCTCACCAGGGACTCATTGTGGTCTATGTATTCACACATGTATCGTTGTTTCCGTACAATACAATTCAAGCATGAATAACAGACGATTATTGTCGGGGAAACTGTCCGCCCACGAACACCTATGGGACCGGAGCCCCTTCTACGTTGCGGTAAGGGAGCGGAGGGAGCACGAAGAGCAGATCGAGGAGCGCACGCGGGCAGTTTACCCAGGTTCGGGCCGCGCGGACGCGTAAAACCCTACTCCTGCTTTGGTTGTATTAAGTTCTTGGGCTCGGGAGCTTGAAGATCTACAGTACCAGCTACGTCGAGCGAGGGAGTGAGCGAGTTTCTGGGATCGAACCCTCTCTACGTTGTGCATGGGCCTCCTTTTATAGCCCAAAGGGGTCACCGACAGGTGTCAACGTAGAGGAGGGTAAAAATGTAAAATCGGTGGTAGTTGTAACAGTGCATGAACAGTGTATGAACAGTGGTCTTCACCTAACTCTGACGGTGGGGGACAAGAGCATTGAATGCCCGTCGCCGTCGCCCCAAAAAGCGTCCGTCCATGCGTCTCCGTTCGCCACGGCGACGTCTTCGTCACCGTGGCTCGCCACCGTGTACCCTAGGCTGCACAGCCGTCTGCCACGCGCCCCTAGAAGGGCCCCAGGGCGACGCGTGGACAGACGAGCTGGAGCGCAGGCACACAGTGTAAGTCTCCCCCGGCAAGCACCTTGCCGGGGTCACTATCTTGCCGGGCCCGGAAGCCTTGCCGCTCCCCGGGCCCCGCCGGGGCGTACGATGCGCCACGATGTATCTTCTGAAGTGTTATCCTTTGGTCTTCCTGACAAACACCTCCTGCCAGGGTCTTGTGCTGAAAAGATGTCCTTGAGCCTGGTGCGGCCTTCCCGGCAAGCTCCTCTTGCCGGGGTCTTGTTTCTTAACTTAAATACTTTGTTCTTGAACGGCTTCATAGGGACCAGAGCGGACCTTGGCGAGCGCGTGGTAAGCCCTGCCACGGGAAGCTGCTACTGCCCGTGCACAAGTAGGGGTTCTAAGGTACCCCTATCTTAGTACACCGACAATTATCATGAATAAGGAAATATAATAATACTTTTATTATTGCCTCTAGGGCATATTTCCAACAGCCTGGCATGACTGCAAGTGATTATGGGTGTACATTTTGGGGGAATGTGAAGTTTAACCTAGTGTAAGAACCGTATTTCCTATGTTGTTAGGTTGTAATGGATCGCCTATGCTATTAAGTGTTGTAATGGATCTCCTATGCTATTAAGTAGTGGAAATGGATCTCTTATGCTACTAAGTTGTGGAAAATGGATCTTGTATGCTATTAAGTATTCAACTTGATCTTCTATCTTTTAGATGTTATTTGTTAGCCTACATATATTATTTCTGTGGGTAATTGGGCTTAGTGGCCCACTATTCTCTGACCAAATGCAACCCTAGGCCTACTAAACCCTGAAGGAAATATGCCCTAGAGGCAATAATAAAGTTGTTATTTTATATTTCCTTATATCATGACAAATGTTTATTATTCATGCTAGAATTGTATTAACCGGAAACTTAGTACATGTGTGAATACATAGACAAAACAGAGTGTCCCTAGTATGCCTCTACTAGACTAGCTCATTGATCGAAGATGGTTATGTTTCTTAACCATAGACATGAGTTGTCATTTGATCAACGGGATCACATCATTAGGAGAATGATGTGATGGACAAGACCCATCCGTTAGCTTAGCACTATGATCGTTTAGTTTTACTGCTATTGCTTTCTCCATAACTTATACATGTTCCTATCACTATGAGATTATGCAACTCCCGAATACCGGAGGAAGACCTTGTGTGTTATCAAACGTCACAACGTAACTGGGTGATTATAAAGATGCTCTACAGGTGTCTCCGAAGGTGTTCGTGGTGTTGGCATAGATCAAGATTGGGATTTGTCACTCCGAGTGTCGGAGAGGTATCTCTGGGCCCTCTCAGTAATGCACATCATAATAAGCCTTGCAAGCAAATGACTAATGAGTTAGTCACGAGATGATGTATTACGAAACGAGTAAAGAGACTTGCCGGTAATGAGATTGAACTAGGTATTGAGATACCGACGATCGAATCTCGGGCAAGTAACATACCGATGACAAAGGGAACAACGTATGTTGTTATGCGGTTCGATCGATAAAGATCTTCATAGAATATGTAGGAGCCAATATGAGCATTCAGGTTCCGCTATTGGTTATTGACCGGAGAGATGTCTCGGTCATGTCTACATAGTTCTCGAACCCGTAGGGTCCGCACGCTTAAACGTTCGTTGACGATATAGTATTTAATGAGTTATGTATGTTGGTGACCGAATGTTATTTGGAGTCCCGGATGTGATCACGGACATAATGAGGAACTCCGGAATGGTCCGGAGATAAATATTAATATATGGGATAATAGTGTTTGACCTCCGGAAGGGGTTCCGGATGTTTCTCGAAATGTTTGGGTATGAGAACACTTTATTTGGGCCAAAGGGGAAAGCCCATGAGGCTTTAGGAAAGTGCAAAAGGAAGTTTTGCGGAGACCAGAGGCTAGACGCCAGGAACCCTGGCGTCTAGGGGGTAGACGCCGGGAACCCTGGCGTCTAGCCCTGGAGTCCGAGTGGGACTCTTTCCTTTCGGGCAAAACCGACTTTGAGGAGGCTTTTGCTCCAAGTTTCGACCCCAGGGCTCAACATATAAATAGAGGGGTAGGGCTAGCACCCAAGACACGTCAAGATACACCAAGCCGTGTGCCGGCAACCCCGACCCTCTAGTTTATCCTCCGCCTAGTTTCTATAGTGCTTGGCGAAGCCCTGCAGAGATTGTTCTTCATCAACAACCGTCACCACGCCGTCGTGCTGCCGGAACTCATCTACTACTTCGCCCGTCTTGCTGGATCAAGAAGGCGAGGGCGTCATCGAGCTGAACGTGTGCTGAACGCGGAGGTGCCGTACGTTCGGTACTAGACCGGGACGGATCGTGAAGGTGCACTACTACATCAACCGCGTTGATAAACGCTTCCGCTTTCGGTCTACGAGGGTACGTAGACACACTCTCCCCTCTCGTTGCTATGCATCTAGTAGATAGATCTTGCGTGATCGTAGAATTTTTTTGAAATACTACGTTCCCCAACAAACCCAACCCCATCCATCTGTTAATATAAACCCCTCCCCACCCCCACCCTTTCCCAGTGACTCCACCAGCCGCCACCCAAAAGAAACCCTACAGATGGATCCTGACATGGGAGATGTCACAGAGGAGGAGGGGGAGGTTGTGGAGGTTAGGACAGCAGCAGCAGCACAGAGGAGGAGGAGGCGCGGGCAGAGGGCACTAGAGGCGGCCCAGGATGAGCAGCAAGAGGAGTTCAACTGCCGACTCTCCGACAAGGTACTGGAGAAGTGCAACGATGAAGAACTGGAGATGGTTTTCACTGGTGGCAGGGGAAGGTCATTCATGGAGATCATTAGGTGGGCAAGGATGAGGGCAGTCATGGCTCCTCATCCAGCAACTAGGGCCAAGTGGGTCCGTTTCTTCGAGCGCTATGACTGATACGTCAATCTCATCTCATCCTTCTATATACCTATCTATCTATCTTTCTATGTTGGTGTTCTATGTAAGATCTGGTGTACTATGTAAGATCCACTCTATTCTATGTAATAACCGGCATTTGATGCTACTCTGAACCAATGTATCTATGTATTTATGCTACTCTCAATGAAATTATGCAGTGGATATGAAATGTACTGACTGAATTAACTAACAGAAGATACACTGACTGAAATGTACTGACTGAATCAACACAGGAATGACTGTCTGAATGAACACACTGCATAGTAGTTATTACAAACCATGGTAGTTCAACTGACTGAATATCTCTAAAACAAAATAAAGTTTAGTCATTACAAACCATAGTAGATCCAAATCCATCCATATTTGTTCACTGACACAAACAGAACCATGCCAAATGAACTAAAGTTACCCAAATCCAAGAGCTAGTTACCACTTGCATAAAAATAGTCTTTCAGCCTCCCACTTGGCTTCCTGATCCTCTTTGACCCCTCCTGGACAATAGTTTAATTTGATTTCCTTTGTGCAATGAAAGTTCTTCTCTGGGCACTTGGAGATCTGGTGTTCTTTGCTGGAGAAGTTGTAGATGATCTGGTGTTCTTAGCTCGAGAAGAAGTGTTAGTCTTGCTCCTCTTAGCTGGTGGTGCTTGTGCTGTAACTGCTGGAATAGTTGAAGCAGCCCTTTTTCTTGCCCTAGAAGTAGAAACTGGAGCTGGTGAAGGTGCATAAGGTGTAGCTCTTGATGTAGCTGGTCTTGCTTCAGGTGCAGTAGCAGCAGGTACTCTTGGAGGCCTCTGAGCATTTTGTAGCCATAGAAGAACCAGCTTGAGAGTAATTTGCTCTATTTTCCTACACAATTAAGAAACATTGTAAGAAAATGAACAATGAAATGAGACAATGAAATGAAATGAGACATGGCCTCAAATGACCTGGTGCTTGTTCATCCTCGTCTGAAACTTAGGCCTCAAAGGGTCACCACAGTTGCTGAACCTATGCCCTTGCTTCTTGCAGTTGCTACATGTGACAGTACCAATTCTTGAGGTATCCTTTTTTGCTGGCACCTCAAATACACCTTTCCTCCTGGCAGTTTACTTTTTGCCCTTCTTTTCTTTGAACACTGGTGGAGATATGTCATGTCCAGGTGTATGAGGCCAGTGGTCAGGACGTGGAACTGGGAAAATTATATGCTTGTATGTTTCACAGTACATGGGCTTTTTGAAGAAGTCATTGACAAAGTCTTCAGGATGTAGCTTCACTTTCTGCATTGCAGCAATGGAATGACTGCAAGGCACAACAGTCATGTCCCACCTCCTACAGTCACATGTATGGTTGTTCAAGTTAACACAATATGTGTTCTCTAAGCTACTAGTCACCTGCCAGATGCCTGCACCTGCCATGTATGCATCACAATACTTAGCCCACTTCTTGCCTTCTTCTAAAATTTCTGAGTAGGTTGGTGTGATCTCCCATCTACATGACTCTATTTTCTCTCTGGTTTTCTGAAACTTGATCATCAACTTTGTTCTTATGCCCTCCAACATAGTCCTGATTGGCTTGTTCCTAACATCCAATATCATTCTGTTGAAAACTTCACTGAGGTTATTAACAACCAGGTCAGTTTTGCAAACAGTATCCATTTTATATCTTGCCCATGTATGGTCTGGTATCTGTGACAACCACTGCCAAGCTTCAAAACTTTCTTTCTTCAAATTTCCATCCCTTTTTCATGACCACTCTTAGTGAAGGAATAGGCAGCCTGATCTAAGTGTTTCTTGAGTTCCTCCCCTCTAAAACCAGCAGATTCAAAGTTGGCATATATATGTCTAAGACAGAACCTCTGTGGGGAGTCAGGGAATACATCATTGATTGCATTCAACAATCCCTGTTAATTATGAATTAATGATGGCTTAGAATGATGGATAAGTATGATGGTAAGTTTAAAGTGTGGTTGTCATGAGTATGGAGCACATACCTTTTGCCTGTCAGACATAATTGTGTACTTGCCAAACTTGTTCCCACTTCCAATAACAGTTCTCAGCTGTGTGAGAAACCATGTCCAGCTGTCTGTGTCTTCCTTGTCAACAACACCAAATGCAATGGGGAAGATGTTGTTGTTCCCATCCCTGCCAGTAGCTGCCAATATTTGTTGTCTAGTGCTGAGCTTGATGAAGCAACCATCTAAACCTGAAAATATGATAACATTAGTTGTAAATAACATGAATGCAACCATCTTAGATATATGTGTAAGGATCATGTACCTATAAATGGCCTGCATCCATTGAGAAAGCCCTCTTTGCATGCAAAAAGGCAGTAGAACATGTAGTGGAACCTGGGGGTAGGAGCTGGATTTTCTATGTCCTCTTTGGTTGTCACTATGCATCTACTGCTTGGATTAGTATCTAGCACACACTGTAGATAGTCCCTTAGTCTGTGATAGACCTGGCCAAACCTCGGGCCGGGCCGGGCTTCGGGCCGGGCCTACCAAAGCCCGGTGCAAAAAACCCAGGCCCGAGCCCGGCCCGGTCCGGCCGTCGGGCCTAAAAGTCGGGCCCGAGCCCGGCCCGAACATGCAAAAGCCCGACAGGCCTCGGGCCGGGCCCCTTCGCTAATGTGCAAAAATGACGGGCCCGGGCCCGGCCCGGCCACCGGGCTTGAAATCTAGGCCGAGCCCGGCCCGTGGACAAGGTCGGGCCGGGCGGGGTCGGGCTTTTTCGGGCCGGGCTGGGTCGGGCCGACCGGGCCGGGCTGCCCATGGCCAGGTCTAGTCTGTGATATTGGAGTCTGTGATCTCCTTGCACAACTTCAACTGCTTGCCTCCTTGCCCTATATGCCAAGCTTTTAGGCACATGAACACCAAATGTTTTCTTTGTGTATGACATAATTGTCTCAACACCAGCTCTAGGGTTTGATCTAATGGTATCCTCACAAACCTTGGCAACCCAGTTTACTGTAACCTTGGTGCTCTCTCCACTTGGTCCACAAGTGTGATCCAAATTCATCTTCTTGATGCTGAAAGTAGACTCATTAGCTATTCTAGAGGCCACTATATAAAACTAACAACCTTGCTTTCTATCAGAGCACCAAGTAATAACCCTAGTTGGTTCATTTCTGTGATACTCAAAATTCCTAAGTGTCCTGACATGGAAATTTCTTAGTGCTTCTCTGAACTCCACAACATTTAGGAAGCACAAATGCCTTGTATGATATATTCTGCCCTTTGTAATCACCCCTAAAAAACACAAAATCTGAATAGGATTTGTCCATCTCATCTTCATCTTCATCATGTTCTACTTCTACATCTTCTTCTTCTTCCACAACATTTTCCCCCCTGTTGAAATTACAACTGTGTTGTGTGTTAAGATAGGGCTCCTCAGGGATTGCTGGTGCCAAAGTTGCATTATGGAGTGGATACAGGACACCTTGTTGGGAAACACTATAAACAACAGGTTCACCAACATGATCAATGGGGATCTGCTCCTCAAGCATGATGTGATCCATGTTAACATCTGATGGGCTTGGATCAGTAGGCTTTCTGACAGTGATGTTCAGGATCTTCTTATCAACAAACAAGTCAATCATTTCCTCTAATGCCTCCTCACTATCCAGGACCTCCACCCCCTCCAAGCCCTTTCCCTCTTCCTTTACATAAGTCAGACAAGCATCCATTCCATAACCCTCCAACTCAGCCAATGCCAATATGGTCAGATAACTAATGTCTGGAGAAACTGAATACTTTCTCTCCATGTTATCTGTTCCTTGAAAATGTAGCCTCATGTCCCAAATCTCATCATCTAAGCTGTAGGATTAAATTGACAAACAATTAATTTTTAACTCACTAAAACTTAAAACAATGACCAAATGTACTGAACATTACTGAACTTTCTTCTAATTACAGTGAATGCACTGACCAAATGAACTAACCAAATGCACTTTCTTCTGCAGTGACTTAACCAATAAAATAAAGTACCATGCCAAGACCAAACAATTACTAACCCTAGTTCTAAATTGAACTAAAGGACCCAGAAACTTGTAATTTGAACTAAAAGTATGAAGGGCCCAGAAATTTCTTACCTTACTCCACCAAAGGATGAAGCCCAAGTGTGGCCGCCATCTGGATCCGCGTGGATGGACTTCGCCACTGCCCTAGCCGCGCGGACTGCCGGATCTGAGCTCGCCGGATCGACCTCATCCACGGGCGGTGATGGCTGCTGCAACCGCTGCGCCGGGAAGCTCGAGTTGCCTCGCCCTGGGGCCACCTCTGGATGTCCACCGACCTCCTGGCCGATGACGCCTTGGCTCAATACCTCACCGCCGACGGCATTTGGCTACGCCGCCGCCATCGCCAACCTAGGTCACTGCGTGGGAGAGGGGAGAGGAGGGGGAGACTGAGAGAGAGTGCGGCCCGACCAGCTCCTTTCGTTCCGACCGGACCGCACGGGCTAACGGCCATCAACGGCCGCGCCATGAGCGCGCGTGGCCAGGTGGCCTGACATGTGGGTCCAGGCGGTCAGAAAAACGGTTCAATCGCTAGTCACGAGCGTTTTGGGTTTTTTGAAACAGCGGACCGCGCGACTGGTAGGTTTCTGAGAAAAAAATTAAAAAATGGTAGTTTTTTGGAACCCTAGCCTGTAAACCAGTAGTTTTATGCTATTTACTCTTAAAATTTCATGTGGTATCTTTGCCGAGGTGTGGTTCTGACAAAGGACAACCTTACTCTATGCAGCTGACAAAGAAGAAAGAAGTGTTGTTTCTGCCATATTGACGAGACAATTAAATAACTTTTCCCTTTAGAAGTGTTATATTGATGACAAGGAAGAAAGAAGTGTTGACGAGATCTACAACAAAACTCCAAACAAAAAAAATGTATACAATAGAACTTCAAAAATCCAAGCCCTTTTCTTTTATAACCCTCAACTTCAAAACTCCAAAATGGACCAAGACCAGTATACAACAAAAAAATGTGGATTGAAATTACTAAATACTACTCCTTGTCCACTACTTGTTGCCCCGAAGAGAGTTTGTTGTCCTAAGGAAAATGGAGGCCTCGAATCAACATCATGGTGCACAATCAAGCATTGGTACTAAAATTCCTTGAGAGATTTTACAGCCATGCAAACATTCAGTGGGTTAACTTGCTTTGGGAATCATACACCTTGGGCTCATACCACATGCTGAAAAATCTTGTGGTTCGTTCTGGATTTTTGAACACCAAATCTGAAGATATTTGGGTCCAGAGCTTCTATTCGATAGATGACCAAAGCCTTCTCTTCAATTTGCATGCCACTTGTCATGTCCATGGGGATCAGGCTATCCGGCCAAAAAATAGTTGTATATGCAATATCACAGAGAATCACCTGCCAGGAGCCGTTCAAATGGATTTGGAAATCCAAGTTACAAATGAAGCTCAAGGTCTTTACATGGCTATTACTGTACTTGTTGACAGGATGAACACTAGGAATATGCTCAAAAGAAGACACTATCAGATTGGCAATAATTTGAGATGTGTCATGTGTGATTCAATTGCACTTTCAGTAAATAAAAAAAAGTGCTGGACCATAATGGGGATCCAGTATACATCTGGATGCTCCACAACTGAGGCAGTGCAAAGGGCTAAACAAAAAGCATTCTGGAAAACTGTTTCTTCAGATCTTCAGTATTACTGCTTGGATAATCTGGAAGGAGAGGAAGAAAACAATTACATTTTCAACCCCATAAATCCTTCCAGTAGAGCATGGTTAGAAAGAAGAAAGGCTGATCTCACTTGGCTAAAATATAGGGCCTGTTTGGGACGGCTTCGCTCCACGAAATTCAGTTTTACTCCATCAAATTCATTTTGGAGCAGTTTCGCAGAGGAGTTGCAGCTCCACCAAAGAGAATGTTTGGCTTCCAGTTAACTCCAGCTTCAAGAATGAGAATTTGGTGGAAAGGATCTATTTGATTGGCTGACGAAGGGGTATCCACTTACTGGTGGCAGTGGTGGGTAATTTTCCTCCAACTCCAGCTTCTAGATTCTTTTGAAGCACCCCCTAGAGAGCTTCACAAAAAACAAGGAGTTGGACCCCAGATTCTAGTTTTTTTGTGGAGCAGCATATTGTGGAGCTACCCCGTTTGGATTGTGTTTTCTAGAGCAGAGCTGAATTTTGAGAAGCGGAGTAGTCCCAAACAGGCCCATAGAGTATCCTCTGATCTCAGTGATTTCATCACTTCTTTTGTAAACTATCTCTAGTTCCTGTTTTGTTTACAAATTCTCTGAACCAATGTGAGGATACACATCCCACACTCATTCTATTAAAATTTAATATAGTAGCATAGTAGGAGCCTCTCCTACTATTTCAGAGTCAAAAAAATTACTCGAAAAAGACTGCAAATTGAAGGTTCTATAATCAAATAGTATTTCAATACAACTGAGAACATTATGGCAAGGTCCACTGTCAGCAAGCAACCGAATGAACTGAAGCATGAACATTCTATTATTGGGTGGAGCAACAAGCGGATGTAAACCATAGCAAGTAGGAGCAAACGATAAACCAAACAAAGCCCGATCTTAACTGCGGAAGATGAGGCAGGTAGTAAACTTAGGTACCATCCTTCCTTCAGCGACCCCCGAGCTAGAGCATCAGGCTTTGATGGTGACGCTGCACAAGCACAATCCCGACGGCCTGAGCGTAGACTTGCACCATTCAGAGCCTGCTGGCGCGGCAGGATCATACATCAGCGTCTGATATCCGGGTTCTTCCTCCAGCGAGAAGAGCAGCAGCTTCCCATCATGTGTCCCGAGAGAAAAACGCGTGCTGGAACTACCAGTAAGCGGCACTGGGACCCTCTGCCAGGAATTGTCTGCTGGGTCGAAAATCGCCAGAGACCTCTGGTTCTTCCACTCGATGCAGAAGAGCTTCTCACCAAGAACAGCATGAGCCGTCACCATTACACAGCCATTCCTAAACTCACCCCAGGCATGGCTATTTGTATCGTACACGTCAATGAAACGGGAGTTACCAATTGTGAAGCTCGAACGGCCACCCATGACGTACATCTTGCCTTCAAAGCTACACCCAAAGCAACCCCATCTTGGCCTGCGAAGGCCCCCGATCAACGTCCATTTATTTTGTTCTGGGTCATAAACTTCGACACTAGATAAACTATCACCATTGGGACCAAATCCACCAGCAACATATATCACACCGTTGACCTCTGCACACGCGAAGTCGCAACGGGCGACATTCATCTTAGAAAGGGCGGTCCACCTGCAGAATCAGAGGATAAATGAGTTGGTCCAACATTCGATAAAATGTTGAGGACTTAAGTATTGTTCTGCATTTGAACACTGTACATCACCAAGTTACTATTGTTAATTCATTCACATTATTTGGAAACACAAGGTCAAACTTTAAAGTTTGTCAGACTAATAATGGACTTTCTTTTCTGATGCATGAGGATCCACAAGAAACATACCTGTTGAGGAAACAATCATACTGGTAAACCTCATCAGAAACACATTCCTTGCCATGGTCAGCAGCATAGCCAGCAATGACGATGAGCTTCCCATCAAGGACAACCACACCAAATCCAGCTTTGGTTGGTCCAGGCATAGGCGGAAGAGGGGTGTTCTTTTGCCCCTGACATCCCAAAACCTCCCAATGAGAAGCCTTTGCTCGAGCATCAGCGGTCAAGACATACACACACTCGTCAAGCTTCCGAACCTCTTTCCTTACAGCAATTAATTCTTTGCTCTCTAGGAATGACATCCACCTCTTGGATACTCCACCCATGACAGGGAAATGAGTTCGAGGAACAAGGGCAAGACATATCTTTGCTAGGTCTTCTGGCAAGCCAGGGATTAAACCACAGTATTGATCGCAATCCCCTTGTGGCGTAAAGCAGAAGGAAAGTTTTGGCCTTGTTGGGGACTTGAGCTGCATTGTAGCACGGAGGAATGACTGTGGTTGAACAAACTGTTCCCGTGTACCAACGATTGTAACCATTGCAAAATGTGGCAGCAAGCAGCTCAATGTTTGCCTCCCCTTCTTGGCCAAGTACTGAAAACCTTTGGCTTACTTATGAACCTTAGTAGATACTATAAATAGCAATGGCTTGAATGGAACGATTCGTGGAATCCGTCTCCTATGGGAATGGTAAGAGACAAGGGTTTGAATGATGCTGAAATGATGTTCTTCAACTTTGATGTCTCTGTTTTAGTTATTCTTGCTGTATCAGCCATCCGATGAGAATTTTTGGAATTGTTTTCCCTGATTGAATCAGCACTTGTCTCCTTATTGATGAAGTAGAAACCGTTTCCTCCCTTGCGCATTGCCTTAATATCTACATCCACAGAACATAAATATTAAAATATCAGCTAAATTTGCAGTCAAAGTTGCTAGTAGGAACAAATAGGTGTAAGATATATATACCTTTGGCCATATAATCGTTTTACTATTAGCCAGCAGTAGTGTCCATCTCTGCGAGTTTAATTGCCTGCAGTCAGCATACAAAACGATTTAGCACCAAGTAGAAACTGTAGAAGCAATCATGTGATACTGTTTGAGCAACTCCAAAGTAACACCAGTAAAACAACATAACAGAATATTCATTGCAGCAGCTTTGTTTAATACTATTAGTCACTAGAGAATGGAAAGGAGCACAAACTGTCAAACTTCGCCTTTTAACAACAGAAGCAGTTTTTCTATGACACCCACAGTGTGAGGAGGGTCTCCAATTTTAAAATTGATGTGAACATGTCAATACTGTCATGATCTTCACATGAGCAAGTTCTTAAAACACATATGCTCTGCAGGTGAAATGGACATCTAATTCTAGGAGATACAAGAACTTCCTGAGGTTTGACACTACCAACAGACAGTGCAAATATAGACTAGTCCATCGTCGTGTACGGTAAGAAAAAAGATGAATCTCTCTGCCATGACACAAACAAACAGATGTTTCTAGCATGAGAGGAACTACGAATCAGTTATAACTCATAAGGTCCCGTAGCAGAATTCATGTCGAGACATTTATTGCCGGAACAAATTACTGTGTATAACAAGCTAGAAAAGCCATCTTTTAGCAAGCAGCCGAAGCAAGTTATCGTGACAAACCAATTCACCTTATACACAAATAAAAGAAAGATAGAGCAGAACTGATCCACATGTCGTTTGATAAGTATAATGAAGTGAAACCCAATCCTCTCAATCAAAGAAGATAAACAAAATGTAACTTTTACACAGTAGGTTCCCAAGCAAAGCAAATCGTCAAGTTGGAACCAGTCTGAATCACTGATGAATAAATCATCTGTCATGAAGTAAGTAATTCTCAAGAGTCAACAGCTGGAGGACACCACAGGCCGAAGCCCAGCGAACCTAAACAAGTTGGCCATTAAAATAAGGATCGTGTGGCCTCCAGGAAAACTGGAGCTGCGGGCTTGAGATCTACTTCAAATTTAGACGACAGCATCAAAGTAATTCACCATCGAGAACATATAAATGGACATGGGGATCTGAGACTGGATTATGAGTCTATGACAGCGAACTGAAATCTCGGCCTAGGAATTAATGCCGGAGCCAATCGGGCAAGCAGAAATCGCCGGCGCAGGCAGAGGGCGAGAAGGCTGGGATTGCCCCTAGAAAATCCGATTCTTGCAGGCTTCCCGAATCCAGGAAGAACCCATCAATTCTGCGCCGGAGCGGCGGAGCAAATACAGTTGATTCGAGCAGAAGGGATGGTACCTGAAATGGGAAAAAGGAGGCCGATCCGACGAGTCCCACCGAAGCTGTGGAAGGAGCAGCAGCTGCAGATTGGGCAGACGAGGAAATCGGCCGGGATGATTGGGGAGGCGGTGGGTGGTACCGTGTGAGACTCAGACCAGGGCTTCCTATAAAAGGTTTCTTTATACGGGGTGTGTAGACGGGATGGGGATGACGCGCTTGTGGAAGCTCACAGCGGGGTGAAATCAGACAGAAATATGCGATTCTACTGCTGGCTGTTCCTCGCTAGCTTTTGGTCCCATCGCTCTCCCCGTCGGCAATTGTGGATAAATATTCACAAAGCTCAGATGGTCCGTTAAAACGTGGCTCGTACTGATTTGCAGTATAGTACCTCCGTCCCAAAATTCTTGTCTTAGAGCATCTCCAACAGGCGCGCTAAGCGGCGCGCCCAAAAAAACCATATAGCGCGCGCGCAACGCCTGTTTTGCCGCGGCGCGCAGTGCTGGCTCCAGCAGCAGCGCTATTATGCAGCGCGCGCGTGCTGCTCCAGCGGTGCCCAAAAAATACAGCGCGCGCACACTTTTTTTTTCATACTATTGCATTAAAATAAAAAGATACAAAGATAGATAGTTCAAACATAGATAAAAAACATAGTTCTAAAACATAGATAGATAGTTCTAGATAGATAGATATATAGTTCGAAAACATAAAAAAAAAACTAATCGCTCCAGTCATCATCATCGCCTTCGTTGTTGTCGTCGGAGGAGGTCGACAGCCAAATGTCGAACCAGCGGTCATCCTGATCAGTGAAGATGGATTGGCCGCCGGCATCGCGGATGGCGGCCTGCTGACACGCCAACTCCCTCCGACGACGCCTGTCCTCGCGGCGACGTTCCCAGAACTGATGCTCGGCGACGACATCCTCCGGGTGGAGGCGGCGCCACTCCGCCATGCGTCGCTCGTCCTCCTGGGCGACGAGGAGGCGGTTCTGCGCCGCCGTGTGCTCCGCACGATCTCGCGTGGTGTGCAGACGAGGCGGCGGGGCGAGCTCCAACGCCTGCTCGAGGGTGCGGGCGTCGTCGAAGTTCATCTGACGACGCGGCCGGCCTAGGCGCCACGCCGCCGCGTCGTACGCCCGGGCGGCCTCGTGCGCCGTCTCGTACGTGCCGAGGGGGAGCCGGAGATCGCCGGAGCGTATCTCGGCGTAGAAACCGCCGCCGTTCGGGCGCTCGCGGACGCCGCGGTAGCCGGAGGAAGAACGGCGGCGCGGCGGCATGGTGGCGCGTCGGGGGCGGCGGCGGTGCTCCGGTGCGGCGGCGGTGCGCCGGTGCGGCGGTAGGGATCGGCGGGCGAGAGAGAGAAGAGCAGAGAGGGAGAGGGAGAGGTGCAGCGCGGCGATCGGGCGCGCGGCGTTTTATAGCGCGCGCGGGGCGCGCCGCCGCAAAAAAGGCGCGCGGGAGGCCGCCGTTTCGCGCGCGCGCGCAAGCGGTTCCCGCGCGCGCGTCTTTCCCGCCGCCGCTGGAGCGCGGTTTTTTTCCCGCGCGCGCGAAAACGCCGATTTAGCGCGCGCGCGCGCCTTTTTCAGCGCCCGTTGGAGATGCTCTTAGATTTGTCTAGATACGGATGTATCTAATACTAAAATCTAAGACAAGAATTTTGGGACGAAGGGAGTAATACTTCTTCCATTCACAAATATCACTCTGTCCGAAAATACTTGTCATCAAAATGGATAAAAAAAGATGTATCTAGAACTAAAATACATCTAGATGCATCCCTTTTTATTCAGTTTGATGACAAGTATTTCCGGACGGAGGGAGTATAATACTCCAATAACAAACCGTAAAATCAGTGTGCGGATAAGGGGACCGGTCCACAGACACGGATGCGGAATACCGCCATCCAACGTTGCTCGCGTACATTTTCAATATTGTTTCAACAAGCATGATGAAATTCATGCAAACACAACGGAATTTATATAAACCGAACGAAATTCATTGCATTTTGGACATATTTTAACTAAAATAGTTAAAATTATGTGCACGTCCAGCGACGCGGAGCTTCACTCACACGACACGGATATACTACACTAGTCGATGGTCGGTCCCAACGGATCTCATTGTCTTCCCATGTCCGGCGGCCCGCTCGTCGGATTGCCTTTGAGTCCCTGTGGTATATTCTTCACCCGTATCTTCCTATGTCCGGCTGTGCCGCTCATCGGGGTAGCAGAGGGGGTGCTTCAGCCGAACGATATTGGGGGCTCCGCAGTTGTGAAGCCGAGGAAGGGGTCGACTATGGTCTGCGCCAAACCGGGAAAGACACCGGATGTGTACGTCGGCGTCGGCCTCCCGTGTTCTACTTCTCCTTGATGACCTCGCCGGGTGCGGACGTGGTGGACGCCACGTCTCCGACCTCCACTGGCAGGGTGCGGTCACGGACACGTTGACGGCAAAATGGCACGAGCAGCAACAGTACGGGAGGAGCGGTGCACCTCGGCGGCGTCCACGGTAGGCACAATGCTTGTGCCACCATGGCCCACCGTGTGCCAGCCTGAAGCAACACGCCACTACTCGGTTAGCTGGCTTGGAGTGGCGAGTTGTTGAATAACTTGCCGACTAGGAGCTTCTGCCTCCGCGAGCTAGCCTGCAGCTGCCTGGACCGTCGATGGAGGCGGAGCTAAGAGTTGTCTAGCTCGTATCCGGCGGGCTCGACGGGCCACCCAGCTAGATTGTATGCCGGAGAACTCAGCTTCCTGCTTGCCGAATGTCATGGAGTTTGTGGAGAAAATGGTGTGCAAGGAGGAGATGGGGGGTGGAGTATGGTGCGATTTTTGCGTGGCATTTGGGCATCATCTAAAAATCGGTGAATGGCTCGGCCAACCGTTGTGTTTAATGACGGGCGGCTTGCGAACGAATGTGTGGTTGGAGTAGGTTTCTCGGCACATATGCGGATTTTACTGGAGGAAGATGGACAATCTGTGGTCGTTTGAATGCGGGAAGGAGGCGCGTTTAGCAGGGCGAGCAGCGGGCGACGCTCACTCGAGTGGTGCGTCGCTTCAATGCTAGCAGTGTGTGGGGACCCCGACTTGTAAGTCGAGATCGCCGAATGCACGTGTACAATGATCCCAGAGATCAATGCTCACTGAACACACAGAAGTTGAATAACAAGAGTCTTGCATCCATACATACCTTCTTACACAAATTATGACCATTATGGCCAAGTCTTACATAGATAATGCCTCATGGGCTGAATAGCAAATAAACTCGAATAGCGAAAGTCTTCGTAGATAAGTAGAACCCATGCCATCTGCCTTAACCCTACAAGCATTCTGACTGGGAAAACGTCCTAGTTCGCATGTTGATGGGCCTCGAACCCCTCGTTGGTTACCCCAAGTGGAAGGTGTAAGATGCAGTGTTGTGGAAGTGTTTTCCCTTAGCAAAGATGCCAAGGATCGAATCCCCAGAGACTCCTAGGTTCAACAAGTAGGTGTCAACTGCTACGGCGCCAGATAGTAGCAATCAACGTGGACCTGCACACAGATACAAATAACTTTGCTCCCAACGAGTACAGAGAGGTTGTCAATCCCTCCGGCCTTGTAGTTCACAAAGGATTAAAAGCAATGATAGTAGTGATAGATAATGTTTGCAATAGTAAATAATAGCGAAAAGTAAATAGTGGATGTGATCAATGATGGTAATATGGACCGGAGTCTCATGATGTTCACTAGTGATGTCTCTCTCCCAAAAGACGATAAAACAGCTATGTGAGGTAAACAAATTACAGCTGGGCAATTGATAGGACTCACGAGCGCAAACCAATGCTGATTACATTGCAAGAAAGGTTGAGGTTCAAAGCATGGGCGGTACGCCAAAGTAAGTAGACCGAAATCCATCAATATCTACTACTAATCATCCACCTTGAGATATCTATCCAGATCATCTCGCTGGTATTAAGTTGCGAGTCACACCCATAGTGTAAACTCAATGCAACAGACAACTGCATTAAAAGAACTTTGCGTAAAGTAAACAATCCTTGCACCCGCGGGCACAAGCACCGTTGTTTTCCCCCTTGTGGCAACAACACATCCCCTAGACTCATGTTTCTGTCACTCAAGCTAGTCATCGAGGGGCATGAACCCACAATCAAGCATAACGTTCCCTCTTGGAGTCACTACTTACTACTCGGCCAAAGCAATAAATAACAACGGAGAACATGCAAGAATTACTTATGAACATAAATATAAAAGAGGTAAATCAAATATATTACTCAAGATCAATCTAAACATAATCTCATAATCCATCGGATCCCAGCAAACTCAACATAGCAACAGCATAAGGATTACATATGTGCCTCGATCATGTAGGGCAGCTCACGAGGACTAATTAGTGAAGCACAAGAACGGGAGGAGAACATCACATAGCTACTGGTCATGGACTCATGGTCCAAGGGAGACTACTCACGAGTCATCCGGGAGGCGTCCATGGTGGTGGAGAAGCTCCCGGTGGTGATTCTCCCCTCCGGCAGGGTGCCGGGAAGAGTTCTCCTGGTGCTCCAGATCTTGGAAGCGGCGGCGGCGGCGGAACAGAGATGGGATCGTGAAAAGAGTTCCTGTTCTGAGGGTTTCGGAGGACGCTTTAAATATATGCCAAAGGGGGGCATCGGGGAAGCTTCGGGGGGCCCAGGCGCTCCCCCCGGCGCGGCCCAGGGGGGGGGGCGCCGCCAGGGCGCCTGGAGCCCTGGTGCCCCCCCCCCCCGGATGTCCTTCGGACGCAAGGTTGTTTCCGAAACGCTGATTTTTTATATAATTTTTCTGGATTTTTTCTGGCAGTTCTCGTAACGTGAAAACCTGAAATACAAAAACAGCCGAAAACAGAAACTGGCACTGGGGTGCACTGGATTAGTAAGTTAGTCCAAATATGATCAAAAGTGTATGGAAGTGTATGAATATCATGGCAATATCACCCAAAAGTGGCATGGAGCAAGCAGAAATTATAGATACGTTTTGGACGTATCAACATCCCCAAGCTTAATTCCTGCTCGTCCTCGAGTAGGTAAATGATAACAAGAATAATTTCTGTGGTGACATGCTATTAACCATATAGGACTTTTTATAGTCATATGACAAAAGCTTACTGAGACAATGATTCTATAGTAATTAAGTTGCCTCATGAGAAAATCACAAATGACTGAAAGTTTTACAACATGAAACTGAAACATCAAAAAGATTTGCAATGAACATGATGTGCAGATATGATAAAGTGATATCTAGCTTGCCCCCTTTAGTGATGCAAAACATAAATGCAGGGGCACCTTCAAGGTTTAAGTGATGACTAGATACAATGATTTCAGAATAAACAATATCACAATCATGCAAAAGACAATGCTACTTTGGGACAATGCACATTACACTCAGAATGACAATCATGCTCTCAGTAGTTGGTGCTTCAACATAAAAGTAAAAGAAAGGTTAAGTGCTAGAGCTTTTTATTTTGAAAACATGGAAGCAATTGTGTCAACGGTAGTAGTACTTCATATGTGTCATGCATAAGACATCCTATAAGTTGCAAGCCTCATGCATCAAATACCAATAGTGCTCGCACCTTGTCCTAATTAGCTCGGATCTCCATGGGTTATCATTGCATTACATATGTTTCAACCAAGTGTCACAAAGGGGTACCTCTATGCCACCTGTACAAAGGTCCAAGGAGATAAATCGCATTTGATTTCTCGTTTTTGATAGATCTCAACTTGAGGACATCCATACCGGGACAACATAGAAAATAGATGATGGACTCCTCTTTAATGCATAAGCATGTTCTCATAAGAGATTGAGGATTAATGTCCAAGCTAAAACTTCCACCATGATACATGGCTTTGGTTGGCGGCCCAATGTTCTTCTCTAACCATATGCATATTCATACAACCCACGGCAAATCACCCTTACTTCAGACAAGACGAACATGCATAGCAACTCACATGATATTCAACAAAAGTGTAATAGTTGATGGCGTCCCCAGAAACGTGGTTACCGCTCAGCAAGCAACTTATAAGAAATAAGATACATAAGCAACATATTCTTTACCACAATAGTTTTTAGGCTACTTTCCCATGAGCTATGTATTGCAAGGTTAGTTTGCTTAGTACAGGTGGAGGTTAGCAAAAAGACTGGGAGCGACCAACTAAGAGAGCAATGACGGTCATAATCATGCAGAGCGACAAAGCAATATTGAATCAGGCATGGTAGTTATATCGCTACTCAGAAATAAAAGATCATCAAGGCTTGACAGACTTTCTTTACAGTCTTAAATATGCGTGAGCATACGCCAAGTCAATCAAAATAAATTCTCGAAGGAAGATATTACTAAACCATACCACATCATAGGCAAACAAATCATGTTGGTACTCCAATAACACATTGGGAACCCCCCAGCTATTTGAGATTAACCATAAGAAAACCTGAACTACTAAGCACCATTATGCACGTAGCATCTTTATCATAGACACATTAACCAATGCAACGGAAGCAAACTCTCTTAATAAGGTGAGCATGATAATTAAAGAGAGTTCAAGCAACCAACTAGACAAAAGCTCTTTGAAAAGATAAGCATGAATACTAAGAGCAGAGCATGATAGTAGCTATTAAAAGACAAAGAACACACACATCATAGATAGACATGAAAATTCTATGTTATGTTCTAGGTAGAGGTGGAGCGTGTTTCTCTCCCACATAAAGGAATGCTGAGTTCCGACTCATTATGAAAAACTAAAAAGAAAACTAAAAGCAAGACGCTCCAAGCATAGCACATAACACATGAAGTGATAAAAATATAGTGGAACGAAAGACGAACTGATAATGTTGATGGAGAAGGGGATGCACGGGGGCATCCCCAAGCTTAGACGCTTGAGTATCCTTGAATATTTCTTGGGGGTGCACGGGGGCATCCCCAAGCTTGAGCACTTGACACTCCTGAATCTTTTTATCATCTTCCCTCGCACACTTGAAAACTCCCTTCATACATAACTCATCATAATCTGATTAGCGAGGTTAGTACCCTTAATAAAATAATTATACCTTGCTGGAAATAAAGATATTCTTGAAGTTTTACTGTTTCTCAAGATTGCCAAAAGGTTTTTGCAAAGAAAAAGCAAGTTCTTGATTTGCAAAGTGAAGGAAAGGCAAAACAGGACAGAATCTGTGAAAAACAGAACAGCAGGTAGTAATTGATCTGTTCGGGATACTTCTAAACTCAAATAAAAAAACTCAGAACAGACGCACGAAAGACAATTATATAGAGAACGCTGTCGAAAAAATTCAGACCAAAAAGATGATCTGGTGATTTTATACGAATTTTTCTATCCAAGGACAGAATCTGTTTCCTGGACAGCACCTCACAACTTTTGAACTTTCTAGCAATCAGAGGCTATACTTGGCACAAATATGAAAAGCAAAGATACAATGATGATGCTACAGCAGTAAACAACATCAAGACACAACAAAAGCAAAATATTTATTCATGTGGGCTGCCTCCCAAAAGCGCTTTCTTTTATGCCTTTAAGCTAGGCATAATGCATAGATCAAGTTTTATCAAGAGTAAAAGAATAGCTAGCCCGTACAACGGACTCAAAAGGTAACTTGATCTTCTTACGAGGGAAGTGTTCCATCCCTTTCTTGAGAGGAAACTGAAATTTTATATTACCCTCTTTCATGTCAATGATAGCACCAACGGTGCGCAAAAAGGGACGTCCCAAAATAATTGGACATGAAGGATCACATTCAATATCCATAATAGTAAAATCAACGGGCACATAATTATCATTGACAACAATATGAACACCGTCGATCCTCCCCAAAGGTTTCTTTATGGAAGAATCAACGAGACGAACACCAAAAGAACAAGAATCATAAGGTTTCAATTTAAGCATATCATATATTCTTTTGGGCATAACAGAGGTACTAGCACCAACATCACATAATGCATAACAAGAGAAGTCATTCAATTTAATTTTTATCATAGGATCCCAACCATCTTCTAGCTTTCTAGGTATGGAGGCTTCTACCTTAAGTTTCTCCTCCCTAGCTTTGATGAGAGCATTAGTGATATGCTCTGTGAAGGCAAGGTTAAGCGTGCTAGTGCGGGGATCTCTAGACATCTTGTGAAGGAAATCAATAACTTCGGTAAGAGTGCAATTATCAAAATCAAGGTCACGAGCATCAAGTAAAGTGGTAGTGGTGTCCTTAAGGTTCACTTGTTTGGTAGTTTCTATAGTCATAGCATCACCATTAATAGGTCCATTGGGACCAGGAGTACATTGGGTGCTAAGAGTTTGAACATCCTCAATAACTTGGATAGTAGCAACAGTGTGGTGGGTAGGAAGGCTCTTAATTCTATCCTCTTCCTCCCTTTCTCTAGCCCATCTTTCTTTAAGTTTAGCCATCATCCTAATGTTTTCATTAATTTGCACTTGAATAGCATTTATAGGAGTGACTTCCCTCTCCTCAAGAGGAGAAGTTTTAATTTTTAGCAATTTTACCTCATTGGCTAAATGGTCTACCTTAAAAGAAAGATCATCTAGTTTATGTAGTTTTTCTTCTACACTCTTATTGAAGGCTTTTTGGGTAGTGATGAAATCTCTAAGCATAGTCTCTAGTTCAGTATTGGAGTTCTTGGTACTAGGATAAGCATTATTGTTCCCATAAGAATTAGAGGGGAACGGTCTAGGATTGCTACCAAAATTACTCCTATAAGCATTGTTGTTAAAATTGTTTCTAGAGATAAAATTCACATCTACTTGTTCTTGAGCAATCAAAGAATTTAAAGGAACATCACGAGGATCAACAGTAGATTGCTTCGAAAGTAGAGACATGATCAAGTCAACTTTTTCATTAAGGGAGGAAATCTCCTCGACAGAGTTTACCTTCCTACCTGTTGGAGCGCGTTCGGTGTGCCATTGGGAATAGTTGGTCATCGTCTCATCGAGAAGCTTTGTGGCAGCACCAAGTGTAGTTGACATAAAAGTTCCTCCCGCGGCCGAATCTAACAAGTTCCGCGAGGTAAAGTTCAAGCCTGCATAAAAAGTTTGGATAACCATCCAAGTAGTCAAACCGTGAGTAGGGCAGTTCTTGATAAGAGATTTCATACGTTCCCAAGCTTGGGCAACGTGTTCATTATCCAATTATTTAAAATTCATTATGTTACTTCTAAGTTGGATAATTTTAGCAGGTGGATAGTATTTTCCAATAAAAGCATCTTTGCACTTGTCCCATGAATCTATGCTATTTCTAGGCAAAGACTGAAACCAAATTTTAGCTCCTCCTCTCAAGGAGAAAGGAAAAAGCTTAAGCTTAACAATATTACCATCTATTTCTTGGTACTTTTGCATATCACAAAGTTCAACAAAGTTGTTCAAGTGTAAAGCAGCATCATCTCCAGCACCGGAGAATTGTTCTCTCATAACTAAGTTCAGTAAAGCAGGTTTAATTTCATATGAAGGTGCTGAAGTGGCAGGTGTAGTGATAGGTGTGCTGATAAAGTCATCGTTGTTGTGACTAGTGAAGTCACACAACTTGGTGTTCTCGGTGGAACCCATAGTAGCAAGCAAGCAAGATAACTATTTTTGTGATTTTCGATAAAAAGATACTAAAGCAAAAACTGAAAGGTAAACTAACAAGACTAAAAAGCAAAGGTAAAAGATAGCATGCAACTCCCCTATCCTGAAGAGTGGATTCCCCGGCAACGGCGCCAGAAAATACTCCTTGATGGGCCTCGTACCCCTTGTTGGTTACCCCAAGTGGAAGGTGTAAGATGCAATGTTGTGGAAGTGTTTTCCCTTAGCAAAGATGCCAAGGATCGAATCCCCAGAGACTCCTAGGTTCAACAAGTAGGTGTCAACTGCTACGACGCCATATAGTAGCAATCAACGTGGACCTGCACACAGATACAAATAACTTTGTCCCAACGAGTACAGAGAGGTTGTCAATCCCTCCGGCCTTGTAGTTCACAAAGGATAAAAGCAATGATAGTAGTGATAGATAATGTTTGCAATAGTAAATAATAGCGAAAAGTAAATAGTGGATGTGATCAATGATGGTAATATGGACCGGAGTCTCATGATGTTCACTAGTGATGTCTCTCTCCCAAAAGACGATAAAACAGCTATGTGAGGTAAACAAATTACAGCTGGGCAATTGACAGGACCCACGAGCGCAAACCAATGCTGATTACATTGCAAGAAAGGTTGAGGTTCAAAGCATGGGCGGTACGCCAAAGTAAGTAGACCGAAATCCATCAATATCTACTACTAATCATCCACCTTGAGATATCTATCCAGAACATCTCGCTGGTATTAAGTTGCGAGTCCCACCCATAGTGTAAACTCAATGCAACAGACAACTGCATTAAAAGAACTTTGCGTAAAGTAAACAATCCTTGCACCCGCGGGCACAAGCACCGTTGTTTTCCCCCTTGTGGCAACAGCACATCCCCTAGACTCATGTTTCTGTCACTCAAGCTAGTCATCGAGGGGCATGAACCCACAATCAAGCATAACGTTCCCTCTTGGAGTCACTACTTACTACTCGGCCAAAGCAATAAATAACAACGGAGAACATGCAAGAATTACTTATGAACATAAATATAAAAGAGGTAAATCAAATATATTACTCAAGATCAATCTGAACATAATCTCATAATCCATCGGATCCCAGCAAACTCAACATAGCAACAGCATAAGGATTACATATGTGCCTCGATCATGTAGGGCAGCTCACGAGGACTAATTAGTGAAGCACAAGAATGGGAGGAGAACATCACATAGCTACTGGTCATGGACTCATGGTCCAAGGGAGACTACTCACGAGTCATCCGGGAGGCGTCCATGGTGGTGGAGAAGCTCCCGGTGGTGAACCTCCCCTCCGGCAGGGTGCCGGGAAGAGTTCTCCTGGTGCTCCCGATCTTGGAAGCGGCGGCGGCGGCGGAACAGAGATGGGATCGCGAAAAGAGTTCCTGTTCTGAGGGTTTCGGAGGACGCTTTAAATATATGCCAAAGGGGGACATCGGGGAAGCTTCGGGGGGCCCAGGCGCCCCCCCCCCCCGGCGCGGCCCAGGGGGGGCGCGCCGCCAGGGCGCCTGGAGCCCTGGTGGCCCCCACCGGCTGTCCTTCGGACACAAGGTTGTTTCCGAAACGCTGATTTTTTATATAATTTTTCTGGATTTTTTCTGGCAGTTCTCGTAACGTGAAAACCTGAAATACAAAAATAGCCGAAAACAGAAACTGGCACTGGGGTGCACTGGATTAGTAAGTTAGTCCAAATATGATCAAAAGTGTATGGAAGTGTATGAATATCATGGCAATATCACCCAAAAGTGGCATGGAGCAAGCAGAAATTATAGATACATTTTGGACGTATCACATGTTCGCCTCCATAGAATTTTTCTTCAAATTCCTGCTCTTCCATGCCTCGCCAATTAAATAACCAGTGGCAAGCCAATGAGTACTTTGAATGTACTCGCAAACAACCCATGTTTTTGGAACAAGTATGACAAGGTATGAAATAGCACTAAATAGGGTATGTTTGCTGAAAGCAAATTTGTGAGTGCAATGTCATGAACTACCACTTTAGTGAAGCATGCATCATAGGAGAATAGGTTACAGATACCAACATAGCCAAGTTATGATCCCTTTCATCTTGTCAAGTCTTTTTGACTTAATTCAAACGGTGCTTCCACACCCACACACACACAAAGGGTTTCGCAAACATTGGACATAGCCCAAGAGCGATTACCCAACCGTCCTTAATCGTGGACACGGCTATTCGAATAGTTTTACACTCTGCAGAGGTTGCACACTTTACCCACAAGATCCGGGGAACTTCCGTGTCATCCACGACCCGCGGTACCTCAAGTACCTGGGGTAAGCACCCGATCACTATCTTTCCCTAGGCGATACTAACATGGAGTCCACTCGATTGGTAGCAACCCCCCGTGCCCAACATTTCGCATCTTAATATTGTGGAGCCTTGCTCCCATATCACATACCACTGGCACGGGGTACCAACGGTGTGTCCGGTGCCCTGTGAAAACAGTCATGGTCGCCTATCCAAGCACGACCCCGTCCCAAGAGTGACCTCATGTCACTCCCGTCACTAGTAATGCGGGCACCATGCTAGTATCGGCCTAGGTAATTGATACGTCTCCAACGTATCTATAATTTTTGATTGTTCCATGCTATTATTTATGAAGTCTTGGATGTTTAATGGGCTTTATCATTCACTTTTATATCATTTTTGGGACTAACCTACTAACCCAAAGGCCCAGTCCAGATTGCCGTTTTTTGCCTATTACAGGGTTTTACAGAAAAAGAATATCAAACAGAGTCCAAACGGAATGAAACCTTCGCAAGAGATATTTTTGGAGAAAATCACGCACAGGAAACTTCAGGACCAAGTCAGGGGACAGAGGGGCTGCCCTCGAGGGTGGGGGGGCCCTACCCACGGCGCGCCCCCTGCCTCGAGGCTTCCTCGTGTGGCCCCCGGTGCCCTCCTTCTTCCTATATATATCCACGTACCCCAGAAACTCCATACGCAGAGAGAAAACCCTAATTCCACCGCCGTAGCTTCTGTTCCCGTGGAGATCCCATCTTGGAGCCTGTTCCGGAGCTCCACCGGATGGGGATCCATCACGTAGGCCTTCATCATCATCATCATCGCCCTCACCATGAGTTGTGAGTAGTTTACCACAGACCTTCGGGTCCATAGCTAGTATCTAGATGGCTTATTCTCTCTCTCTGGATCTCAATACAAAGTTCTCCTCGGTCTTCGAGGAGATCTATTCGATGTAATCTCTTTTTGCTGTGTGTTTGTCGAGATCCGATGAATTGTGAGTTTATGACCAGGTTATCTATGAAAGATATTTGGTTCTTCTCTGAACTTTTTATGTGTGCTCATAATATCCTTGCAAGTCTCTTCGAATTATTGGTTTGGTTTGGCCTACTAGATCTATAGTTCTTGCAATGGGAGAAGTGCTTGGCTTTGGGTTCAATCTTGCGGTGTCCTTTCCCAGTGATAGTAGGGGCAGCAAGGCACGTATTGTATTGTTGCCATCGAGGATAAAAAGATGGGGGTTACATCATATTGCTTGAGTTTATCCCTCTACATCATGTCATCTTGCTTAAGGCGTTACTCTGTTCGTATGAACTCAATACACTAGATGCATGCTGGATAGCGGCCGATGTGTGGAGTAATAGTAGTAGATGCAGAATCGTTTCGGTCCACTTGTCTCGGACGTGATGCCTATATACAATGATCATGCCTAGATAGTCTCATAATTATTCACTTTTCTATCAATTCCTCGACAGTAATTTGTTTACCCGCCGTAGAATATCGCTATCATGAGAGAAGCCACTAGAGAAAACTATGGCCCCCGGGTCTATTCTCAACATATCAATCTACATCTACTTTACTTTTACCGCTTTTATTTGCTGTTTTATTAAACTAAAAATACCAAAAATATAATTATCATCTCTATCAGATCTCACTCTCATAAGTGACCGTAAAGGGATTGACAACCCCTTATCGCGTTGGCTGTGAAGTTCTTATTTGTTTGTGCAGGTGCGACGGACTGGCGCGTGGTCTCCTACTGGATTGATACCTTGGTTCTCAAAAACTGAGGGAAATACTTACGCTACTATGCTGCATCTCCCTTTCCTCTTCGAGGGAATACAACGCAAGCTCAAGAGGTATCAGTCTTCCTGGGCTTGTTCTGCAGTGACGTGATTCACACGCCCCTTTCCATTGTTGGGCGGGTTGCGAGGAGCCTGGTTCCTTGGCGGCATCCCGCGGCCTTGTCCTGGGTTCTGCGCATTGGGGCGCGGGGGATCGAGCTTCTTGTTGGGGCACACCTTAGAGATGTGTCCGGACTGACTACACCCAAAGCAAGTGACTTGGTTTGGGTTGCTGACCTTGTTGCCACCACTGTTATTGGGATTCAATGCTGGCCTTGGGTTGGCATACTGCTGAGGCTGATAGTTGGTGCGAGGTGCAGGAGCTCTTGGCTGCTGATAGGTTGGCCTGGCCGGGGCTGGCTGCCACGGGCGAGGCTTCTGGTTGCTGGAACTTCCCTTGCTGATCATCTTGCGCTTCCGAGTGTTTTCCAAAGCATGCCGCTTGTCTTCAAGCATGAGTGCTTTGTTCACCAGGTTATGAAAGGTTGGGCAGTCACACACGACAAGCGAGTACTGCAGAGTCTGATTGAGGCCTTCCATGAAGTGCTCCCTTTTTGCAGCATCTGTGCTGACATCTTCAGGGGCATACCTTGACAGAACACTGAACTTCTGCATGTACTCCTTGACAGTGCCACTTCCTTGCTTCAGGGCTCGAAACTCACGCTTCTTGATAGCCATGATTCCGGAAGGAATATGGGCCTTGCGGAATTCTGCCTTGAAGTTATTCCAAGTGATGTATTGCCCAGCATGCATGACCTTGAATTCATCCCACCAAGCTCTAGCAGTCCCCCCGAGGCAGTGGGCAGCATAAGCCACCTTCTCGCGGTCTTCGGTGCAGCCGACTAGTTCCAGCAAGTCCTCAATGGTGCGGACCCAGTCGTTTGCATCCAGGGGTTCAGCAGTCTCGATGAAGGTTGGTGGTGCATGCTTCTTGAACTCTGCCAACGTGGAACGTCCATTGCCATTCACCGCCGGCTGGCGGTTGTTGGTGACGGCTTGAGAATCATCTGGAGGGCTGCGGTGTTGGCTTGGCGTTCCTCTCGGAAGGCTTGGAGAAGCTGCGCCATATCCATGATCGGGGGAGGTGGTGGTGGAGCTTGGTCGTGGGTTTGGTCTTGGCTGACCTCTGCTTGGGCGGATGCTCCGGCTTCGGGCTGCTGGGTAGAGGTACCTGTACGAGTTACATCATGCATCCTGTTGGAGCGGTCAAGGTCTTATGATTTGGAATGAAGAGGGAAAGCAATAAAGATGGGTGCCTAGTAAGGGGGTGGGTGTGACACTAATTATTTTCATGCAAGGGCCAAAAGGGCCAAACACATTCATTAAAATTCCAAATGGGTGATGTAGTCGTTTACACGTTCCCGAAGGGAAGATACGACTGACATCCAAACACAACAAAAGCAAACACTAGATGGCTTCATATGAACCATACAAGGACTCGACTTCGCATAGGGGTTACACGACCTATCCTACCGTAGAGGTCACAAGCTAGTATATCCGAGTTGCGAATAATGCCGAAGTGGCGGAATGCTCGGTCGCGTATTCTTGCTCTTCTGGGTCTTCCTCCTTGTCTTCATCTGTCTGGGCTCCCCTATCACTTGAGGGTGTGGGGGAGTGGAGGAGTTGGACATGGCGTTGTTTTGCCGGTGGTGCAGGGAAAAGCTTGCGAAATTCCCTTGCCGTCATACGGCGTCGTTGGGGTGGTTCTTCATCTTTGGAAGACACATCTCCTGAGGGCCTTCCGCCTCGGTACGCGATAGCGGGTTGCCCGGGAGGCGCACCTTCCTTCTTGATCCTATCCGTCTTTTCATGTGATCGCCGAAGAAGTGCCTTGGTCTTGTGAAGTTCTTCTCGGAGCTTCATCGATTCCGAGGCCAACTCTTGTGCCAAGCTGTCGGCACAAAGGCTGAAGTAGGTCTGGAATCTAAGTGGAAGTCCTTCCTTCAGTGGAGGGGCTTGTGCGATGCTCTCATCTTCACCTTCCTTCCGGTAAGGCAAGAAGCGGGTTGTCATCTTGGCTGCCATCTCCGGAAGAAGTTCTCGGAGGCGGGTTAGTGCCTTGAGTGCAGTTGCCTCGATAGCGAGGAGTAGTGTTGCCATCTGGGGTCCCTCGAAGAACCAACTTGTGGGAGGATCGTTTGCCTTCACGATTACTTCCACATGGTACTCCACCTAGGTGTCGCTAACCCAATGCTCATGGTAGGTGAGGATGGGTGCTCGATGAAACTGGCACTCCTGGAGGCTATCCTCGAGAAGCAAGGGGAACCCAGTGGTCAGGAGCTCTTCAGGTACAACAACCATCTACAAAGGTTGAATGTGATAGGTTAATAAGCTGATGATATCTCAGGTTTGGCAAGGTTTAGAAAAGAAGAGAGGTTCAGAAGGCTTATGAAAATGGTCTCATCCTAACTAACGCCCATGCTAACTAAGGCTTCCTACAGTCAGGATGGCTCTGATACCAGCTCTGTGGGGACCCCGACTTGTAAGTTGAGATCGCCGAATGCACGTGTATAGTGATCCCAGAGATCAATGCTCATTGAACACACAGAAGCTGAATAACAAGAGTTTACATCCATACATACCGTCTTACACAAATTATGACCATTATGGCCTAGTCTTACATAGATAATGCCTCATGGGCTGAATATCAAATAAACTCGAATAGCGGAAGTCTTCGTAGATAAGTAGAACCCATGCCATCTGCCTTAACCCTACAAGCATTCTGACTGGGAAAACGTCCTAGTTCGCATGTTTGCCTCCATAGAATTCTTCTTCAAATTCCTGCTCTTCCATGCCTGGCCAATTAAATAACGAGTGGCAAGCCAATGAGTACTTTGAATGTACTCGCAAGCAACCCATGTTTTTGGAACAAGTATGACAAGGTATGAAATAGCACTAAATAGGGTATGTTTGCAGAAAGCAAGTTTGTGAGTGCAATGTCATGAACTACCTCTTTAGTGAAGCATGCATCACAGGAGAATAAGTTACAAATACCAACACAGCCAAGTTATGATCCCTTTCATCTTGTCAAGTCTTTTTGACTTAATTCAAACGGTGCTTCCACACCCACACACACACACAAAGGGTTTGGCAAACATTGGGCGTAGCCCAAGAGCGGTTACCCAACCGTCCTTAACCATGGACACAGCTATTCGAATAATTTTACACTCTGCAGAGGTTGCACACTTTACCCACAAGATTCGGGGAACTTCCGTGTCATCCACGACCCGCGGTACCTCAAGTACCCGGGGTAAGCACCCGATCACTATCTTTCCCTAGACGATACCAACATGGAGTCCACTCGATTGGTAGCAACCCCCCATGCCCAACATTCGCATCTTAATATTTTGGAGCCTCGCTCCCATATCACATACCACTGGCACGGGGTACCAACGGTGTGTCTGGTGCCCTGTGAAAACAGTCATGGCCGCCTATCCAAGAACGACCCCGTCCCAAGAGTGAACTCATGTCACACCCGTCACTAGTAATGCGGGCACCATGTAGTATCGGCCTAGGTAATCAATAATGCCCTATCCCATATAAGGGTAGAGTGGTTGCGCATGTAAGGTTGGAATAATGGTCGCAACTTAAACCAATCCATTTGAAAAACATCACACACACTTGCCTCGGTACACCACTTCGTCATCAAGTGGTTACCCAACTCATCATCTCCCTCGGGCATAAGTGACACCCGGCGGGGTTTTTGAAAGAGTCTTTTGAAAGTACTATGCTTCCACCATCATGCATATTCCCGTTCCACTTGCATAGCCACTACCATAGCAACCTATCTATTCCCACTCGCATAACCCTCATAGGAAGGTAGGGTCATGCTTGATGCAAGTTTCAATATGGAAGAAACAAGGTAACCCACACAAGTGGTCATTATCTCAACATGATTCCGGTGCATTGACAATAAGTGATATATGACATGCATAGGAAAAAGGGTGTTTCATAGACATGGTCAAAGGGCTGCTTGCCTTGGTTGGCTTGGTCTTCAAAGCCTTCAAGTCCTTCTCCTTCTTCTTCTTCAACATCTTCGTCAAACACGGTATCTAATCGTCGCAATAAAATAACGGGAAAATAAGACAATAATAAAAACAGAAAAATCAAAGTGCTCAGAAAAATGTCAACCTATTTTTATAAAATACTAAAAGGAAAACTAAGAGGGCAAAAATTCTTAGTTTTGGTTTTGGAGTGACAGAATAGGGTGGATGGATTTTCAAACAGAGGTTATATTGTTCAAATTTGAAATTTGATTTGAACAGTACAGAAAAAGTTTAGGAACATGAGTGAAAGTTACATCATTAAATAGGTTGGAATATTACAAGATTTTAGGAGTTGGAATAAATTAATTTGGATAATTATTTTGAAAATCTACAGAAAAGAAAAAGAAAAGTCCTACTGTGCAACTAGGCCAGAACGGCCTCAGTGCACAGGCCCATAGAGGTTTCGTCCCGGCGAGCCGAGCGGTGCACGCGCGCCAGGTTTAAACCTGACGGGCGGGGCCCAGCTGCCAGTGTGAGAGAGGGGAGGCGAGAGGGATGGGAGGCTGACAGGCGGGGCCCGCCTGTCATCCCTAACCCCCGTCCAGATGACCGGCGAGCTCACCGGCGGCGATGCAGGGCACGGCAGGGTGAGCTGAGGGCAGGGATGGAGTCAGCGTGGTGTCGCCATTCGGGTGGTGGTGGAGGCGGTCGCCTGAGCAGTCGGGTTCGCCGGCGACGAGGTTGCACGGCGGAGGGGCGTCGGGTGGTGGTTGCTTCGGTCGTTTCCGACTTCAACAGAGAGGGGAAAGGGTCAGTGAGGCTTGGCGGTTCCAGATCGAGGCACAGGGACGGCGGTGACGGCTCGTACCGAGCGGTCGACGGCGAGCCGCCGCGGCGGAGCTCGAGCTCGATCTCAAGCTCGAGAGCTTCTGGGAGAGAGCTGGGAGTGTAGGGGGGTGTTTGAGCGAGTCCAGAGGCGAGTGATGGAGAGGAGAGGGCTCGGGGACGCCTTTTTGTAGGCGGGCGGCGGTCCATCGAGGAGGTGTGCGCCGACGAGCTTGTTGCGGTCGCTACGGGCCACGGGGGCTCGTCGGGGCGTGTCTGGGGTGCTCGTGGGCGTGGTTCACGTCTAGAGAAGGGAAGGGAAGGAGAGGGGGAAGGCTCCAGAGGCTTGTGCGTGTGAGGCCGAAGATTGGAGCTCGCGGGCGCCAGGCGCGCGTGCGAGGGAAGCCATAGGAGGGAGAAGGAGGAGGGGGACAGGGCCGTGGCGTGTCGCGGACATCAAGGCGCCTCGGCTGGCGCGAGGGGGAGGCCCGAGGTGGTCGGAGGCGCCTGCTCAGGAGCGGCTACAGTGCCAGAGCGCACTGTAGCGTGCTCCAGAGCGCGCATATGGCCGGCATGGCATTCTTTATGCCCTGTGGTCATGGCCATCAGTGTCTAGAGGATAAGGGAGACAATAAACAACATGGTATTGGCATTGGATGCTCTGGAGGGCTTCTAGAAGGAGAGAGGATTGAGAAAGAAGGGTGAAAGTGGCTGTCCAGAGATGTAAAATGGGGTTTTACCCCCGTCAATCATTGAGCTGCGATCCAGCCATTGCTGCTGGAGGTAGAAGAGGTCTTGGGGGTGCCGTGGTAAGAACCTGAGGCAAGGGGAAATAGTGGAAGGGGTCAAAACAAAGGTTTTGGTAAAATAGCAGAAGGTGTTTGATGGTGTTTTGGGCAAGCAAATGGGTTTCATTTGGCATGAGACTCCACAGGATGAAATGGCACATATAATTAGGCCCTTTCACCAAATTAGAGCTCATTTGGGCAAAGTTGCCAATGCAACTTTTGTAAACCCTAGAAATCAATAGAAATGGATTTTCCAAGATTTAGTCATGCAAATCATCCCTTCTTGATGCACCACTTGGTTTAGTTTCATCATTTGGGGGTGTGGACTTGTCCACCAAATTTGGGGTCTCAAGTAAAAAGTTGGTAATGTAAAGTTGTTCAAATTTGAATCTGAACATAAATGATTTTGGGGCACTTTGATCAAGTTACCCTTATCCAAAACTTGTGCCATTTGGTCTAGATGCATAACTAGACCATTTTAGCATGTGTCCCAAGTTTGAGGGCATTTGGACAAGTTTGGAAATGTAAAGTTGCTCAAACTTAAAAATGGACAGAAATGGTTTTGAGGGGATTTGATGATGTTTTCTTGTTCCCCAAAGCAGGAGGCTTGGCAAGATCATCAAATATGCCATTCTTGACATGATAGAATTTCCCTGGAATTTTTAGAGAATATTTCCTTTGTAAATATTTCAAAAGCTTGAAATATCCAGAAAGGATTTCTGAGGGATTTTCCCGATATTTTGAACATGACCATGTGTTGAAACTCTTATATATGGACAATATATGTCCTAAGAGTCTCTCTGAATTTTGACAAATATTTTTGAAACAGTTAAATATTTTTTACCTATTAAAGACCATTTATGGCCTAAAGAAAAAGCCTTTAAGTAAAATAGGAAAATAACTTCTAAAATTATACTTTTGTGGTTTTGGGGAGTCCTATACCTAATAGGATTCAAACATACCTTTTCAAAGATTTTGGTCACCCTAAATCAAGTACTTACAGTGCAATTCTCAATTCAGGGGTTTTTGGAAAACTAATTTTTGAAAATACCCTTTGGCCAAAATATTTTTATAAGAATATACTATACTGTTCTATACACATGGTATGATCATTGGGTAGAAGTTTGGGGGTAAGGAGATGAAGCATAAAAGGTGAGGCTATGTTGACTTTTAAAGAGCACTAGCAATCAGAGAGCAAAAAATTCAATTCCAAATAAAGCCAAATGATGCAAAAAGTTTTTGTTGGTCCAAATTTTCATGCTTTAATAATGCAATAACTAGGTTACAAAATGCAAGGTGTGACACCGTGAGAGGTCGTATCCGCCAGCGCCACCCTCCCATCGTGTCAAATCGCAAGCGTCAATTGCGTCCACTGCATGCTCTGGGCCGACATGAATGCGGGCAACGCATGGTATGAAAAGCACTGGAGGGGTGGGTGGGGGACAATACGATTCGGCCATATGCGGGTGGTTTGAAGGTCGCCGTTGAAGATGCCCTAACTTGAAAGTATATGGGCATAGTTTAGTGTGTTTATTCACTCTTTGTATGTGGTCCATATTGAAATGTCCAAAAGTATTTTATGGACGGAGGGAGGGCAATACAACCGAAGGGAGCAGCAGTACGGGAGGAGCGGTGGCCTTTATGTGATACAACCGGAAGGTTTTGTTGATCCTAAGGATGCTAAAAGGTATGCAAGCTCCAGCGATCCTTCTATGGACTGGAGTAAGCATCTCGGAGTTGGGATATACGCTTTGATGAGGTAATCAAAGCTAGTGGGTTTATACAAAGTTTGCAAGAAACTTATATTTATAAGAAAGTGAGTGGGAGCACTACAACATTTCTGATAAGTATATGTGGATGACATATTGTTGATCGGAAATGATGTAAAATTTCTGGAAAGCATAAAGGGATGTTTGAAAGGAGTTTTTCATAGGAAGCCCTGGGTAAAACTGCTTACATATTGGGCATCAAGATCTATAGAAATAGATCAAGACGCCTGATAAGACTTTCACAGAGCACATACCTTGACATGACTTTGAAGGATTTCAAAATGGATCAGACAAAGAAGGAGTTCTTGCATGAATGGTAAGGTGTGAAGTTGAGTGGGACTCAAAGCTCGACCACGGCTGAAGAAGAGAAAGGACGAAGGTCATCCCTATGCCTTAGCCATAGGCTCTATACGATGTGACATGGTGTGTACTGCACCTACGGTGTGCCTTGCCACGTGTTTGGCAAGGGGGTACAAAAGTGACCCAGGAGTGGATCACTGGACAACGGTCAAAATGTACTTTGAGGAATAAGGAAATGTTTCTCGATTATGAAGGTGATAACGAGTTCGACGTAAAGAGTTACGTCGATGCAAGCTTTAACACCTATCCGGATGACTCTGGGTAGCAAACCGTATACGTATAGTGGAGCAACCATTTGGAATAGCTCCAAGTGGAGCATGGTAGCATCATCTACAATATGACATAGAGATTTGCGAAGTACATACGGATCTGAATGTTGCAGACCCGTTGACTAAAACCTCTCTCACAAGCATAACATGATCAAACCCCAAAACTCATTGAGTGTTAACCACATGGTGATGCTTGCTAGATTATTTACTCTAGTAAAATCTTTGGGTGTTAGTCACATGGCGATGTGAACTATGAATGGTAATCACATGGCGATGTGAACTAGATTATTGACTCTAGTGCAAGTGGGAGACTGTTGGAAATACGCCCTAGAGCCAATAATAAATTGGTTATTATCATATTTCCTTGTTCATGATAATCGTTTATTATCCATGTTAGAATTGTATTGATCGGAAACTGAAATACATGTGTGGATACATAGACAACAAGATGTCCTTAGTCAGCCTCTACCGGACTAGCTCGTTGATCAAAGATGGCTATGGTTTCCTAGCCATTGACATGAGTTGTGATTTGATAACGAGGTCACATTATTAGGAGAATGATGTGATGGACGAGACCCAAACTATAAACGTAGCATATGATCGTATCAAGTTTATTACTATCGTTTTCTGCATGTCAAG
The DNA here is from genome assembly GCA_902687465.1 of Secale cereale. Lineage (NCBI taxonomy): Eukaryota > Viridiplantae > Streptophyta > Magnoliopsida > Poales > Poaceae > Secale > Secale cereale. Next base: position 941,233,011 of record LR738711.1, read on the forward strand.
TATATATGTTCCTATGACCATGAGATCATGAACCTCACTAACACCAGAGGAATACCTTGTGTGTACCAAACGTCGCAACATAACTAGGTGACTATAAAGGTGCTCTACAGGTATCTCCGAGGGTGTCTGTTGAGTTGGCATCGATCAAGACTGGGATTTGTCACTCCATGTGACGGAGAGGTATCTCAGGGCCCACTCGGTAATACAACATCACAAGAAGCTTGCAAGCAATGTGACTAATGGGTTAGCCATAGGATATTGTATTACGGAACGAGTAAAGAGACTTATTGGTAACGAGATTGAACTAAGTATAGAGATACCGATGATCGAATCTCGGGCAAGTAACACACAGATAGACAAATGGAACTGCATACTGGATTAGCAGAATCCTTAACATTGAGGTTCGACCGATAATATCTTCGTAGAATATGTAGGAACCAATATGGGCATCCAGGTCCCGCTATTGGTTATTGATCGTAGAGGTGTCTCGGCCATGTATGCATAGTTCTCGAACCCGCAGGGTATACACACTTAACGCTTGGTGACGATATAAGTATAGTTCAGTCATTATGGTGGTTACCGAAGGTTGTTCGGAGTCCGGGATGAGATCCCAGACGTGACGAGGAACACCGGAATAGTCCGAAGATGAAGATTGGTATATTGGACGAAGAGTATTGGAGTCCGGAATTGTTCCGGGGGTACTGGGTGATGATCAGCATCACCAAAAGGGGGTTCGGGGGGCCCCGACAAGTGTTGGGGGCCCCATGGGCCAAGGGGAGGGGGCAAACCAGCCCACTAAGGGGATGTGCACCTCCCTCACCCTTTCCCACGTAACCAGAAGGGGTGGGGGCACTCCCCTAGGGCAGCCACCCCCTTTGCCTTGGGGGCCAAGGCTCCCGGGGGGAGGCACACCAAAAGCCATCTAGGGTTTTCCCCTGGTGGCTGCCCCCCGGTAGGGAACCCTAGGGCGCCCCTCCTCCTCCCTCCCCCCTATATATCGAGGGGTAGAGGGAGGGCAGCCGCACCCATCTATGCCACGACACTGCCCTCCCTCTCCCTTGTAGTCTCCTTCCTCTCTGTAGTGCTTAGCGAAGCTCTGCTGAGATTCCACCACCACCATCGTCACCACGCTGTTGTGTTGCCGGAGTACTCGAGCTACTACTTCACCATCGCTCGCTGGATCAAGGATGTGAAGGCGTCATCAAGCCGTACGTGTGTTGAACGCGAAGGTGTCATCCGTTCGGCACTTGGGTCAAAGTTTGTGGGACGGATCGTGATTGGATCGTGAAGATGTTCGGCTACATCAACCGCGTTTCTTAACGCTTCCGCTTAGCGATCTACAAGGGTATGTAGATCTAATCTCTCCTCTCGTAGATGGTCATCTCCTAGATTGATCTTGGTGAGCGTAGGAAATTTTTTGTTTCACATGCAACATTCCCCAACACTCCTAGCATTGAGACTAGCTCAACACACTACAAAAAAACAAGCACAATCGACATTCTACACATGGATTGATCTTGAAGCTCAAAGCAAACCATGGTATTCAACACACAGCCACATGTAGCAAGGTCAAAGCAAACCATGGAGTTCAACACAGTGTCACATCTAGCAAGCTCAAAGCAAACCATAGAGTTCAGCACACTACCACATCGAGCTATCGAGCATACTTGTGTACTACCATATTACACATGCCCCGATCATCATCGAAAACGACATGAAAAACAACATGAACATCACCAACATCGACAAGCAAAACTTAGCATGCTACCAAAACATCACCACTACCATTTGATCTACAACATCCTCACATATTTAGTCTTACCACATGCTGAGATATCTAATATCGAAAGAGTAGGCAGGGGGAGTAATTGAACTTGTAGTCATCGGTGGAGCAGCATGGAGGCGTTGATGGCAACCGTCTCTGAACACACTTACGCACACCTGACCTAAAAAACACTACCCAAATAATCGAGCTTTTTTTTAACCGAATAGCGACACGAGGTCGTTGTGCAGATACACTTTTCTTTCTTCTTCCCCAAGGCGGCTTGGGAAAGCCTTCCTTCGCTCGATCTCCGCCGATGAACCCTTGGATTTGCCTCCCCTCCGCCTCTGCTCCGGCGGCTGGTGGCGGGGAGGAGAATTCTGGTGTCTCGGCTCCTACTGGTAGATAAGTAGAATTTTAGTCCTCATATGGGCGGCGTTTGGACGGATGGCGGTGCTCCTTCTTCGAGACGGTCTTTCAGGCTCCGATCCTCTTCAAGTTCGCCCATTGGGACGGGTTAGACGAAGCTCAGGCATAGATTCCTGCCAGTTCCATGGGTGGCGTGGTTAGGTTTTCTTGTCGTGCATACGCAATGGTGATATTTGATGTCAGATTCTTCAGATTGACTCAAGGATTAAAAGGCGATGACTGCGGCTCCAGGGTGCTGGTCCTTACAGGCACGCACATGAAAACTCTCCGACTGTCATCGACAAGGTCAGGCCGGCTCCGCTACGGGAGCGACAACAACGGCGTGTCGGCGACTCGTTCTCGAAGCGGCAATTGTCATTCGGTGGTCTATGGACCCGATGTAATGTTTACTACACTACTAGGAAAAGGCCTACTAATGGCGCACCTATTTTGGCCATTAATGGCGTATTAGTGGTGTGCCATTAGTATATTTTACGCGCCATTAGTATCTGGTATACTAATGGCGCACCACAGATGCGCCATTAGTATACACCACGGTGCGCCATTAGTATGCCTCCCAGGGGGCCATATATACCCAGGTGCTTTGGCATACTAATGGCGCACTCTTGCCTGATCGCCATTAGTAACTTTGGCATACTAATGGCGCACTGTTGGGTGATGCGCCATTAGTATCCTTTGGCATACTAATGGCACACTATGATGTGATGCGCCATTAGTATGAATATTAGGTTTTTTATTTATTTTTTAATTTTCTATTTTTTGCACAGGTTACAAAATGTATTATTGAACAGAATATAGACAGCAGCACACAGCAACAACAGATTCATCGAATACAATAGAAGATTAGTCTCTGAATACAATTCATCATATTAGTCTCTGAATACAATTCATCATATTAGTCTCCGAATTCAAAAGACCGAATAAAGATAGAACATTATATTACAAGTCTCGAGACCGCGAGTAGCGAGTTTGTCCTCACATTACAAGTCGATATTGATCATCTAAACTACCATCACATAGAAGAGAGCTGCGGTCATCACGAGGAGCATCATCATGATGAAACTCGTCTTCATCCGGTTCCTCCAACGCTCCCTCCCCTCTCCCGCTAGATAGCGGGCGTATCTAGATTCCGCCTCGGCCCTAGTGGTGTACCCTTTGTAACTGTTACCGCTGAATCGGTGAACCTGTCTCCGACACTCCTCCTAGTCGTCGTAGACTCCGGGAACCTTATCCTTGTACACGACATACGACGGCATCGCTATGCACTAGACAAACGAAACGTTAGTACCAATTCACAGACAATACATAAGCAATATATAAGTATGCAACAGAACGATCAGAAGAGAAAAGCAAGACATTAATAGCATCGATTACATCTAAGTTAAACGACTGTCGAAACCAAAGAGACATACTACAAGTTCATTAAAGTTTAATTACAACATGAGCCAATCGATGTTTCAGAACTAGACACAGCATCACTACTTTCGACTCGACTCAAGGGACCGGAGCGTGGATGAAGCCGCCGTCTATCGTGGGAGTCATGAAATCGCGGGCGTTGTCAGCCTGCATTTGTAGCATTGTGTCGATGTCACTGTTGGACGGTTGATTTCTGAGGTAGAACTGCCCCGAGGTACGAAGGACATCTTGATGGATGATTTCCGCAAACTCCGACTGGATGCGAAAGAATTCTTGTCTGATGTCCGCGTCCTGGATTGCCGACACGCTCGCGGCCCAATCTTTGAGTTTACTCGGTAGCAGAAGGTGATGATGGTCCCGTACGATCGCCCACATGTGATGGATGGCGTAGTAGGCACCCTTCTGACCGCCAGGCGGCTGCTTGACGCAGCAGAACGTCGTATTTTGGGAGAACACGTGCTTGCCGTACTTACTAATAGGCCTGGTGAAGGTGCCTCCAGATTTGGCGTAGCCGGGGAGAACATCATCAAGAACATTCTTGACATTTGTGTAGTCTACCTTCGACTGACGGTCCGAGTCGAAATACGTGGCCGTGGAATACTTGGGGCTTAGGAGGATGAGTGTGCAATGTGTGTCACTGCACAAAACATGGAATGTTAAAAGAAAAACGATCGAAATCTAAGAATTCATATGTTACGGGTCGGTTGAGGGGAGGACTTACTCGGGAAAGTAAGGCACGAGGAAGTTATCCTTATCTCGGTTTGCCAGAATGACGCCTTCGAGGTAAGAACTCGCGACTTGCCGGTCCCCAGCGCTGCCCAAGATCTTGGCACGCATGTAGAAGGGGTCGACTATCACCATGTCCGGGGTCTTGTCGCGAATGATTCGCATCTCCATACTCAGCGAAAATAGTCGAACGAAGGTGTAGTGCAGCGGATGAAGGTTCAACATAGCGTAGATGTCATCAAACCGCAGGCCGATCGTACCCCCGATGGAGTTATCCACAAAGCCCTTGCCCTCTGGCACCTTGGCCACGAAAACCGGGTATGCCACATCCTTCTCTCTGAGACGCCGCTTCTCCAAAGAAAGAACACTGTCATGCAGACTCCGCATAGCACCGGTTGCAGCATTGAGCATATTACTCGGTAGCATCGGCCTACCCGCCACATGCACCCTCCTCATTACATCCTCAGGTGAAGGTGGCCCGTCCTGAGCACGGATCGTACTCGGTGCCGGCTGGCTCGCACCCTTGTTAGTCTTTCTTTTCCGTGCCTTCTTCTTCTGCTGTAATGGGACCGAGTTCTGCTCACAGACCGCCTTCTTGAGTGTGTTGGGGCTGATAATATTTCGCACCTCGCCTATCTGAGGCTCGGTGAAGTCGGAAGCTGGAGGCGTCTCCTGAGAATTGAACGGCAGACGACGCCTGTTGCAACTTGGTTTCTCTGCGGTACCAGCTAGATCGCGCACGTCTTTTGTAGGGTTGGGTTCTTGAGAAGGAGGCCCCATGAAGTCGCCACCGTACCCATGATCGGCAAAGTACTGATCGACGTTGGCAAATGTATCGTCGTCGTTGTCATCATCGTCGTTCGGATCCTGTGCCATATGCATGTTTGGATCCAGTGGCATAGGGATGTCCGGCACCGTTGCGGCGGTCTTGCCATGGCTTGGCGCCGGCACGACTGGCGGTGTTGTCTTTGGGGTGGTGTCCCCCGCCCCCAAATGAATCTGGCTCTTCGGCCAAAGCAGGGGCCAGCTCAGGCAGGCGCTGAGGGTCATCACATCATCTTCGTCGGCCCTGACGGGTCGAATCGGAGGTAACAACTCGTCGCAGCCTGGCAGCACCTGAACTAGTTGAACCCTATACAAGTTGGGTGGCATCCTAGTACTGTGGAACACGGGGTTGCCCAGTTGAACGATTTTGCCCTTGGTGACATCGACCAACTCGTTGTTCACGAAGTGCAGGAGAGTGCACGGAACGTCGGCGGCGCCCTGCGAAAACATGTAGGGCGTCAGGGATGCCCAGTCAAAGGCAAGGAGATGAAGTCCTCGGCCGAGAGAGGCTTAATTAGTTACCGTGATGATGGCGTCGAGCTCGGCTAATGTCGAGGCACCGCCAACGGCGGGCGTGCAGTTGACGGAGGGGCCACTTGCTGCAGAGGTGCTGGCCGGCATACACCCGGGTGCATTAAGCTCCCGTGCCGGCGTCGGAGACACCAATGCCGCCACCGCCGGAGACACCAATGGCCCCGCCATCGCGCTCTGCGAGTTGCTGGCCGTGAAGCTGGGAATCGGGGGCGGCCCCTGTTGGCCGCCCGCAATCCACGCCTGCAACCCCTCAATCAAGGTAGGCACAATGGCGGTGATCGTCGCTCCCAGTTGTTGTTGCACTTGCTCTTGAAAAATCTCCGGAATCCGCGCCACTTGTGCCTTGAGTTCTTGAACCTCGCGCGACTGGCTTTCCGAGCTGGTCTTTTTATACTTTCGCCCACCAGCGTTATAGTATGACGACCATTTTATGGACAAGCCTTTGCCGGCCACACGACCAGCTGACGACGGCTTACTGAGCTTATCCTTTTTCTTCATTAAATTCAACGCCCTATTTAGAGTGGTGTCCCAAGGGTTGCTCTTAGTCGACCCCGCGCTACTGCTTTCAGTCGCCTGCGGAAGGAATGTGAACCATTTAGAAATTTGGCTTCATTAATTAGAATGCAACCATATGGAGCTAATTACGGGGAGGTGTATTCCTTACCAGAACAAGCTCAAGCGCCCTGGTCTTCGGATCCGTGGTAAGCTCCTTTGTTTTCGGGTCTTTCTTGTACCGGGCCCTGACAAAGTTCCTGGTCTGCTTGTCACCGTATTTATCGAAGAGGGGCGGTAGGCCTTGCTCGGCACGGTCCGCCTCCTCCTTGTCCCATATAGGCTCCGCCACTCTGTAATCGCCGGGACCGAGTGTTTGTTCCCCTAAGTTCATCTCTCGCATTTCTTTCCCCCACTGACTTGATTCGGAGGTTGCGGTACTCGAGCACTTGATCTTGAAGTCGTTGTAGTCATCTTCGATGATCGAAGGATTTTTCTCCTTGATCTTCTCATAACTAAAACCTTTGTCAATCATTCTCTTCACCGTGCTTTTCCAAGTAGACAGGGCCGTGCTCATCTTCGAGAGGGTGGCATTGTTCACTTTATTCCCTTTGAGGCTTTTGTTTTCAAATTCAGCGGGGAACTTGTATCATTCGTGCAGCTTCGTGAAGAGGAGGTTGCGCAAATTCCCTCGGTCAGGATGCCTCAGGTTCTCGGTGTTGATCGAGACGGTGCTCCGGAGAATGCACCCGAGCTGAAGCGAGTACCCCTTGACTATTCGTTCGGGCGCCGTTGGATTCCCGTCGGAGTCTACTTCAGTAAATTCCTCCTTGACGGTGCGGAGCACGGTCGGGTGATAAGGGGTAGCCCGATCTTCTCAGTGAGCCGATGGGGAGATGGATGATAAATCAAAGATAACTCGCGGATGCTCTCGAACTCTCCGGCTGTTCCCCCGTTGCCAATGCAACAGCTCTTCAACCCAATGGATATTCGCAACACCACACGCTATGCAACGTAGCCGCCGACCACGAAGCGGTTCTGCAATCTTCCAATTCCCGGTGGAACGACAGATCACACTCAAACTTTGGTACCAATAACCTCCGAGCGCAACACAGTGGAGGGGTTGAATTCCGAGCGAAACATAGAGGAATTCGATTATAGATGAAAGCTTACAACAGTTCAATCTAGGGTTTAATCAAAACGTGGTCTAACCCTTGGAGGCGCAGCTCCCTGGGTATTTATGACGGGGGGTGCAGCCTCTCGCATGCACACCGGCCCAACTCAGGTTCGACTCGAACACGACTTAACTAAGGTACAAACCAACCCAAAGTGGGTTCAGCCAACTTAGGCATGTAAGCCTCATATGGCAGGACATAAGACATGTCCTAGCTCTTCTCAATTCGTGGCTCTTGTATTTCTGGTGCAGCGTAGGACTTATCCTCGCTGCTCTCATCCTTCTCTTCTTGTGGTGCGCCTGCCTCCCTCTCCTCCCTCGCGCATATGTGCATCATGTGCTCCATGTCTTGCTGCTCCTCTTCTTCTCCAATGCGTGCATCATCTCCTCCTCTAGCGCTTGTGTTATTAATAACCCTGATCATACACAAGTGCAAAGATTGAGGCAGTATAAAATTCTCATAAGCACAAACATTATATTCAACTAAGAGTGAGTTCACCTGTTGTTGTAATAGCTTGGCACGAGACCTTGTAATAGGTCCAATCCTCACTTCATTAGGCTTATCTTGAGCAGCAACAATATCATCAGGAAAAGATGGCAAAGGACTAGGGATGTCCTCATCATCCTCCCCCCTTGAAAAGGCGTCGACCTCGACGCGTCAAGGTCATCTCCGGCAAAATGCGTCAAATCAGCAACATTGAATGTATTACTCACGCCAAACTGAGTTGTAGGAAGATCTATCTTGTATGCATTATCATTTATCTTGGCAAGAACCTTGTAAGGACCATCACCACGCGGCATCAATTTAGACTTGCGCTGAACAGGAAATCTGTCCTTGCGAAAGTGCACCCAAACCATGTCACCGGGCTGAAAAATCACCTCCTTTCTTTTCTTGTTAACGCGATCAGCAGTGTACTTGCCCTTCTTTTCTATAGCTTCTTTAGTCTTCTCATGTATCTTCCTCACAAAATCTGCACGCTTCGATGCCTCCATGTTGACTCTCTCATGTAAAGGAAGCGGCAGCAAATCAAGCGGCGTAATGGGTTTGAAACCATACACCACCTCAAACGGACAAAGCTGCGTGGTAGAATGCACCGCCCTGTTATAAGCAAACTCCACATGCGGCAAACAGTCCTCCCACTCACGCAAATTCTTCTTGATCATGGCTCGCAGCAAGGTGGACAATGTGCGATTCACCACCTCCGTTTGGCCATCGGTTTGGGGATGACAAGTGGTACTAAACAACAGCTTCGTTCCCAGCTTGCCCCAAAGTGTCTTCCAAAAGTAGCTCATGAACTTCACATCACGATCAGAAACAATAGTCCTCGGTACTCCATGTAAGCGCACTATGTCCCTGAAAAACAGATTAGCAATATGCGACGCATCGTCGCTTTTGTGGCAGGCAATAAAATGTGACATCTTAGAAAATCTGTCCACTACCACAAATATAGAATCATGTCCTCTCTTTGTTCTAGGCAAACCTAATACAAAATCCATGCTAATATCCTCCCATGGAGATGTAGGTGTAGGGAGAGGAGTATACAAACCGTGAGGCTTAAGTTTGGACTTTGCCTTGTTGCATGTGATACAACGTTTAACAAACCTGTCCACATCACGCCGCATCCGTGGCCAATAAAATTGATTAGCCAACATCAACAACGTCTTCTCACGTCCAAAATGTCCCATCAAGCCGCCTCCATGTGATTCCTGCAACAATAACAAACGCACGGACGACTCGGGCACACACAGTTTATTAGCTCGAAACATGTATCCATCATGCATATGGTATTTTTCCCATGCTTTCACAGCAGAACATTTAGCAAAAGGCATGGCAAAGTCAGTATCATTAGCATATAAATCACGCAAACTCTCCAAACCAGAAACTTTAACATCTAGTTGAGTCAATAACATGCTTTTCCTAGAGAGTGCATCAGCAACAACATTATCTTTGCCTTTCTTATACTTAATTATGTATGGGAAAGATTCAATGAATTCAACCCATTTAGCATGACGTTTATTAAGATTAGATTGGCTTTTCAGAAATTTCAATGCCTCATGATCAGAATGTATGATAAATTCTTTTGGCCACAAATAATGCTGCCAAACTTCAAGAACTCTAACGAGCGCATACAATTCTTTATCATAAACGGGATAGTTCAATTGTGCACCATTCAACTTTTCAGAAAAATATGCAACCGGTTTACCCTCTTGCATCAACACACCTCCAATTCCAATACCACTAGCATCACATTCAATTTCGAATTGCTTATTGAAATCAGGAAGTACAAGCAAAGGTGCAGAAATCAAACGACGTTTCAGCTCCTCAAATGCAGAATCTTGGGCTGCGCCCCACACAAACTCGACACCTTTCTTAGTTAGATCAATCAAAGGTGCAGCAATGGTACTGAAATCTTTCACAAAACGCCTATAAAAACCAGCAAGACCGTGAAAGCTTCGTACTTGACTAACATTGATAGGAGTAGGCCAATTTTTAATAGCTTCAATTTTAGTTTCATCTACCTCCACACCATGCTTAGAAACCACGTATCCAAGAAATATGACCTTGTCTTTGCAAAATGTGCACTTATCCATCTTAGCATACAAGTTATTATCACGTAACACTTGCAAAACTTGTCTAATATGATCACTATGTTCAGATTCATTGCGGCTGTAAATTAATATATCATCAAAATAGACAACCACAAATTTGCCAATGAATTGCCTTAAAACATGGTTCATCAGTCTCATGAAAGTACTAGGTGCATTAGTTAACCCAAAAGGCATGACTAACCACTCATATAAACCAAACTTAGTTTTAAAGGCAGTTTTCCATTCATCCCCTTCTTTCATCCTTATTTGATGATACCCACTACGCAAATCAATTTTAGAGAAAACAACAGCACCACTTAATTCATCTAACATGTCTTCCAAACGAGGTATAGGATGACGATAACGAATAGTGATGTTATTAATCGCTCTACAATCTACACACATGCGCCAAGTACCATCTTTCTTAGGAACTAAAATAACAGGAACAGCACAAGGGCTTAAGCTCACACGAATATACCCTTTGTCAAGAAGCTCTTGTACTTGTCGCTCAATTTCTTTCGTTTCCTCGGGGTTTGTTCTGTAAGGGGCTCGGTTTGGCAATGACGCTCCAGGAATCAAATCAATTTGATGCTCAATCCCGCGTAACGGTGGCAAACCAGCGGGCACCTCCTCCGAAAAAACGTCACCAAATTCCTGCAAAACATGAGAAACACCAATAGAGAGAGGGGTCATGTCGTTAGAAACAAGAATTCCCCCCTTGCACATAAGCACAAGAGGTACTAGAGTAGGATCCTCACGAAATTCTCTCAAATCTGATTTGGTGGCTAACATTACTAATAAACTCTTTCCCTCACTTTTCTGTTTACCACTCGAATTTGGCTGGTGGCTCTCACTCACCGAAGGTGGAGGCGGATTTGACTTTGACTTTTTTTCGACTCTTTTTTTTTTTGCACTCGCGCTAGGGTTCCTCTACCGGCCGCCGCCGACACGAACTCGAACATGAACGAAACAAAGACACAAACGGAAAAACGGGAACACAAAAACGATCAGCAACTAGAACAAGCGAACCGATGCTATCTAGGCTATGGCGAAAATCTACTCCTAATATTTTTGGCTTTTTCTGGATAGGACGAAAAACAGTAAACTACGAGTACGGGATGGATTGCTCACCGAGTAAACTCTGGAAATCAGATACCAAGATGATAAGGGGTGGCCCGATCTTCTCAGTGAGTCGATGGGGAGATGGATGATAAATCAAAGATAACTCGCGGATGCTCTCGAACTCTCCGGCTGTTCCCCCGTTGCCAATGCAACAACTCTTCAACCCAATGGATATTCGCAACACCACACGCTATGCAACGTAGCCGCCGACCACGAAGCGGTTCTGCAATCTTCCAATTCCCAATGGAACGACAGATCACACTCAAACTTTGGTAGCAATAACCTCCGAGCGCAACACAGTGGAGGGGTTGAATTCCGAGCGAAACACAGAGGAATTCGATTATAGATGAAAGCTTACAGCAGTTCAATCTAGGGTTTAATCAAAACGTGGTCTAACCCTTGGAGGCGCAGCTCCCTGGGTATTTATGATGGGGGGCGGTGCAGCCTCTCGCACGCACACCGGCCCAACTCAGGTTCGACTCGAACACGACTTAACTAAGGTACAAACCAACCCAAAGTGGGTTCGGCCAACTTAGGCATGTAAGCCTCATATGGCAGGACATAAGACATGTCCTAGCTCTTCTCAATTCGTGGCTCTTGTATTTCTGGTGCAGCGTAGGACTTATCCTCGCTGCTCTCATCCTTCTCTTCTTGTGGTGCGCCTGCCTCCCTCTCCTCCCTCGCGCATATGTGCATCATGTGCTCCATGTCTTGCTGCTCCTCTTCTTCTCCAATGCGTGCATCATCTCCTCTCTAGCGCTTGTGTTATTAATAACCCTGATCATACACAAGTGCAAAGATTGAGGCAGTATAAAATTCTCATAAGCACAAACATTATATTCAACTAAGAGTGAGTTCACCTATTGTTGTAATAGCTTGGCACGAGACCTTGTAATAGGTCCAATCCTCACTTCATTAGGCTTATCTTGAGCAGCAACAATATCATCAGGAAAAGATGGCAAAGGACTAGGGATGTCCTCATCATCGGGCGCCGGTCCTTCCGTTGCCTCTTCGGTTGGCTGCCATCTGTGCGTGCGCCGCCATCATCAGTGGTGGCATCCTCGGCGGCACCATCAGTGGTGTCATCCCCGACGGCATCATCAGTGGGGTCATCCTCGGCGGCACCATCAGTGGTGTCAGGATCGGTGGGGAAGGCGGCGTCCTCATACAAGTGAGGTTGTTCCTCCATCTCCTGGGACAGCTCCCAGAATGCCTTGCCGCCCGAACCCCCGGCCTCATCGTCGTGGGCCATGTTTCTCTCTATATAGGAAAAAAGTTTGGTCAAAAAGTTGGTTATTGTCAAGGAACAAGATCATGGTCTCATCATTTAGGGTTTGTCGACACCGAGGCATCCTAAAAGCTAAGCTTTTATGATTGAGGGTTTTTCGACGCCGAGGCACCCTAAAAGCCTAAGCTTTCATCATTTAGGTTTTTATCGACATCGAGGCACCCTAAAAGCCAAGGTTTTATAATTTATGGTTTGTCGACACCGAGGCATCCTAAAAGCTAAGCTGGGAAGGAGAATTCTAAGTTGGGCCTAATCACTTGGCTCTATTGCCGCCTATGGTTTAATGCAGCAAGAATAAAGGGGCAGTTGATCCTACTTAATTAACTACTAAGATACCCCGGCCCATGCATTAGTCACAAGTACCCCATATGTCCTATTTTTTAGCAAAGTCATGCTAAAAATCACGGAAAATTTCAGCATGACCTTTGCTGAAAATAGGACATATGGAGTACCCGAATTTGCCGTAACGGAAGTTAATCGACATTCCAGCAAACTCAAGGGCCTCTCGGGGTACCTGCAAAATCATCACGACACGATGGTCGGAGACAAAACCCAGCAAAAATCTGGATGGAGTGCATCCGGCTTTCAACTCCACTTTAGACTATTCAAATTCCAGTTTGCATAGGCTTGAGTATATCATTTCAAATAGATGTGTATAGCTTGCAAAAGCATATATTGTCTGGTACTGAAGCTTCATAAAGACAAGCACCAACATTGTATAAGAGAAAATAAAAGCCGACATATTGGAATAACAATGATCCTATAAGAGAAAATATAAGCACCAACACTGGATGGATCAGTTAATAAAAATTGAAATAACAACAAGACTATCGAGACTTCTACAACCAAGTTAGCATTTCGACACTATCACGTAAGACCACTCTCTTAGGTGACTTGTAGTGAAGTGAGTATGCTTATGCAGGCATTACTTGTGTTACTATCTACTTTGACAAACGTTCCAATTAAGAAAAGAGATACCCTGGCTTATTTACTTAACTATTGAATAGAGATCAAGGAACCATTTGATCCACAAGCCTCTTAGGAATCAGTCAAACAGTATGTACATATTTCAACATAACAACAACTAGAAGAAATCTCAGAACAGATAGAGTTCATCATGAGTGAGATACGGGCGCAATGCGGAAAATATTTCTGTAATTATTGTCGTCCTTCTAGTGAAAAGTGAAATGCAGTTCTTTTAGACAGGACAGATCCATTAACTATGAAACATGGAGAGAACAGTTGCAGAGATGATGATAGTGCAACTAACATAATGAAGCATACAAGGACAATGATGCCCTTATCAAGCAAGGCATCAACAGTAACATCATTCAAGTGTCCAAATCATAACTGAATTCTGAGAAAATAACTGGAAGTAGAACAGTAGAAAGAGTATCTACCCTTGCACATGTAAGGTTCAGTAAGCTAGCAGGTCACAAGATAATCTATGTACATACTAACAGATAACACGATCTTGCATCTGCAATATGGATCAATGTGAAATTTACGAGTGAGGAGATAGTCCAAGCGAACAATTCGGCGCTGTTCTTCGATAACAAGATGATGTGCATCAGATTCATACCAAACACAGAGGTGATTAAACCAAGTAGTTCAAGCCTGCATCTTTACTGGCATCTCAAAACTACATAACGGAGCTTCTTCCGACCCTTAGAGTCCACACGTCTGACTAAACACTTGACTTGACTTACTAGTCCACAAGGTCAAAAATATTGACAATACTCATTCTTAAAAATATATTTATTGGCAGTACAAAAGAACTCGCTTTTCTTTGGCCGCAAAAAATTCATGCAAATGTTTTTTATTCAGTAAAGGTCTTTCTAGGAATTTGATTTGGCCTCAAGCATGAACATCCCTTTCAATTCCTGTAAATGCCAATGTTCACTTGTTCTTGTGGTCTGCTACACGAAGCAAGCAAATCAGTTGATGTGCTATTTTGACCTTGATGCAGTTTCAACACTATATGATGCAGTTTCCACACATACTCTTAGACCACATACCTAAATGCAGTTTCTACACATGCAAATTATCCAGCTAAATTCACAGCTAAACCAAGAACCAGCTAGGGTTTCGGCGCAGGGGCGAGAGGGGGAGAGCGAACCTCACGGGTGGGGTGGGGAAGCAGACGGCGATGCCGATGCGGTCGCCGGCGTCCTCTTCTCCAGGGGTGTCGGGTCGCCGCGCTCGCCGGCTGCTGCAGGGGCAGGCGGGGTGGGTGCGTCGGGGCCGCGCTCGCCGGCTGCTGCAGGGGCCGGAGGAGGCCCTCGCTCGTCGGAGGGAGGAGGAGAGGAGAGGAGCGGGCGGCGCGCAGGCGCGGCGGACGGAGGGGGCGGCGGCGGACGGAGGGAACTACTCTGGTGCGGCGGACAGAGGGGGAGGGGTCGAGTGGGGGATCTGGTGAGGGAGGGAGGCCACAGTGCGTGGGGAATAGGTGGAGTGGGGGGAGGGTACTAATGGCGCACCTCCCCCTAGTGCGCCATAAGTACGGCGATTCTAATGGCGCACCTCCCCCTGGTGCGCCATTAGTATTTTGTTTTAGTTACTAGCCCGACTGGTCAGGTTATATCCCACCTAACCCTCTCCCCATTAGAACACACCCACTAGCCTAACTGGTCAGCACGCAGCACACCCACTGGGAGGTCCTGGGTTCGATTCCCAGGCTCCCCAAATTTTTTTATGCATTTAAAATGTTGTTTGACACTTATTTGTGTTTAAATATGTTCAAACTTGTTTAAATCATAACAGTAATATTTTTTTATAAAACAGTAATAATTTTTTAAAAAATATCATCAAATTTGTTATTTGAAAATATTTATGAATATGAAAAATATCATTAAATTTAATATTTGAAAATATCATGAGTTCATGGGTCGGCGGCGGTGGCCGGTGGAGCGAGGGAGGGTGCGGTGGGTCGTCGGCGGCGGTGGAGTAGGGGAGGGTGCGGGGGGTCGGTGGCGGCGGCCGGTGGAGCTGGGGGTGCTCGTCGGCGAGGGGGCCCGGATCTGGCGAGGTGGCAGTAA
>LR738711.1:941248685-941268602 GCA_902687465.1 Secale cereale
GGTCGGCGGCGGCGGCCGGTGGAGCGGGGGAGGGTGCGGTGGGTCGTCGGCGGCGGCCGGTGGAGCGGGGGAGGGTGCGGTGGATCGTCGGCGGCGGTTGAGTAGGGGAGGGTGCGGGGGGTCGGCGGTGGCGGCCGGTGGAGCGGGGGTGCTCGGCTGCGAGGGGGACCGGATCTGGCGAGGTGGGATAGCGATCGAGATGGAGGGGGATCCAGATCGAGTGTCCATGAAATTTAAAAACATTCAAGAGTTCAAAAAGTGCCCATGAAATACAATCGAGAAATGAAGGCTACGATTTAAATACAATCGATCTTAGCTAGCTATCTGTTCACAATCTTCTTGCCCTTCTTTTTCGCAAATGGAGTTCTTCTGTGGAACGGACGTCCTTTAGGTAGGGTGGTCCTGCTTCTTCTTCTGGTGTATGCTGCTACTTCATCATCGTCGTCATGTTCGATCTTCGGGTCGCCGTACTTGTCGAAGTCTTGCTCATTGGCTACTCCATCCATTCCGATGATCTTCCTTTTGCCTCTCCTCACGACAACACGACTGGGCTTTGATGGGTCGGTAATGAAGAACCATTGGTCAACTTGGGAAGCTAGTACCCATGGCTCATTTTTCGCGGTGACGTTTGCGCCCGCGGTCTTGGATTTGGCTTCGGGTATAACCATGGTGGTGAAATACCGGTCTTCTTTTAGGACGCTCTTGGCCCATCTAACACGGAACATCGGGACCTTCTCTCCAGCGTAGCTCAGCTCCCAGATCTCCTCGATCCTTCCGTAGTATCTGTCCTTGTCGTTACCGGTGTAGGATTCCATCGCTATCCCGGAGTTCTGATAACCATCGCTCTTCATGTCCTTGGCCTCGGTGTAGAATGTGTAGCCGTTGATATCGTACGCCTCATAGGTCATCAGGTTGTACTCGGCGCCCTGTGACAAGGCGAATATGAGTTGTTCTTCCGCGGAAGAATCCTCATGTAAAGGGTACGACAGAAGCTTCTGCTTCAACCAACGCGTGAAACATGAGTTGTGTTGTTTGATTATATCTCCGTCCGTCCTCTGTTGGCCTCGGTCATTGTACGTCTTCTCAATAAAGGTTTTGTGCTCTACCACCCAAGGATCGACCACGTCTATGTGTTGTAGCGTGACTAGGTTTGCTCTTTCAAAGTCGGCGAGTCGACCCGAAGTCGACATGCATTTCGCGGCGACCCTCACGGTGACCCCTGTTGGAAATATGCCCTAGAGGCAATAATAAATTGGTTATTATTATATTTCCTTGTTCACGATAATTGTTTATTATCCATGCTAGAATTGTATTGATAGGAAACTCAGATACATGTGTGGATACATAGACAAACACCATGTCCCTAGTGAGCCTCTAGATGACTAGCTCGTTGATCAATAGATGGTTACGGTTTCCTGACCATGGACATTGGATGTCGTTGATAACGGGATCACATCATTAGGAGAATGATGTGATGGACAAGACCCAATCCTAAGCCTAGCACAGATCGTGTAGTTCGTATGCTAAAGCTTTTCTATATGTCAAGTATATTTTCCTTAGACCATGAGATTGTGCAACTCCCGGATACCGTAGGAATGCTTTGGGTGTACCAAACGTCACAACGTAACTGGGTGGCTATAAAGGTGCACTACAGGTATCTCCGAAAGTGTCTGTTGGGTTGGCACGAATCGAGACTGGGATTTGTCACTCCGTATGACGGAGAGGTATCTCTGGGCCCACTCGGTAGGACATCATCATAATGTGCACAATATGTGATCAAGGAGTTGATCACGGGATGATGTGTTACGAAACGAGTAAAGAGACTTGCCGGTAACGAGTTTGAGCAAGGTATCGGTATACCGACGATCGAATCTCGGGCAAGTGCTATACCGATAGACAAAGGGAATCGTATACGGGATTGATTGAATCCTTGACATCGTGGTTCATCCGATGAGATCATCGTGGAACATGTGGGAGCCAACATGGGTATCCAGATCCCGCTGTTGGTTATTGACCAGAGAGTCGTCTCGGTCATGTCTGCGTGTCTCCCGAACCCGTAGGGTCTACACACTTAAGGTTCGGTGACGCTAGGGTTGTAGAGATATAAGTATGCGGAAACCCGAAAGTTGTTCGGAGTCCCGGATGAGATCCCGGACGTCACGAGGAGTTCCGGAATGGTCCGGAGGTAAAGATTTATATATAGGAAGTCCTATTTTGGCCACCGGAAAATGTTCGGGATTTTTCGGCATTGTACCGGGAAGGTTCTAGAAGGTTCCGAAGTGGGGCCCACCTGCATGGGGGGACCCACATGAACGTGGGTAGTGGGGGCAAGGCCCCACACCCCTGGTCAAGGCGCACCAAGATCCCCCCTTAGAAGGAATAAGATCATATCCCGAAGGGATAAGATCAAGATCCCTAAAAAGGGGGGATAACAATCGGTGGGGAAAGGAAATGATGGGATTTCTTTCCCCCACCTTTGCCAACGCCCCAATGGACTTGGAGGGCAAGAAACCAGCCCCCTCCACCCCTATATATAGTGGGGAGGCGCATGGGAGCCGCACCCCAAGCCCTGGCGCCTCCCTCTCCCTCCCGTGACACATCTCCCTCCTCCCGCAGCGCTTGGCGAAGCCCTGCTGGAATCCCGCTACTTCCACCACCACGCCGTCGTGCTGCTGGATCTCCATCAACCTCTCCTCCCCCCTTGCTGGATCAAGAAGGAGGAGACGTCCCCGCTCCGTACGTGTGTTGAACACGGAGGTGCCGTCCGTTCGGCGCTAGGATCATCGGTGATTTGGATCACGACGAGTACGACTCCATCATCCCCGTTCTCTTTAACGCTTCCGCTCGCGATCTACAAGGGTATGTAGATGCACTCCCCTTTATGCTCGTTGCTAGATTACTCCATAGATAGATCTTGGTGATGCGTAGGAAAAATTTTGATTTTCTGCTACGATCCCCAACAGTGGCATCATGAGCTAGGTCTATGCGTAGTATCTTGCACGAGTAGAACACAAAGTAGTTGTGGGCGTAGATCATGTCAATTCTCTTGCCGTTACTAGTCTTATCTTGATTCGGCGGCATCGTGGGATGAAGCGGCCCGGACCGACCTTACACGTACTCTTACGTGAGACAGGTTCCACCGACTGACATGCACTAGTTGCATAAGGTGGCTAGCGGGTGTCTGTCTCTCCCACTTTAGTCGGATCGGATTCGATGAAAAGGGTCCTTATGAAGGGTAAATAGAAATTGGCATATCACGTTGTGGTTTTGGCGTAGGTAAGAAACGTTCTTGCTAGAAACCTATAGCAGCCACGTAAAAACTTGCAACAACAATTAGAGGACGTCTAACTTGTTCTTGCAGCATGTGTCGTGTGATGTGATATGGCCAAAAGGATGTGATGAATGATTTATATGTGATGTATGAGATTGATCATGTTCTTGTAATAGGAATCACGACTTGCATGTCGATGAGAATGACAACCGGCAGGAGCCATAGGAGTTGTCTTATTTATTGTATGACCTGCGTGTCACTGAATAACGCCATGTAATTACTTTACTTTATTGCTAAACGTTAGCCATAGTAGTAGAAGTAATGTTTGGCGAGACGACTTCATGAAGACACGATGATGGAGATCATGATGATGGAGATCATGGTGTCATGCCGGTGACGATAATGATCATGGAGCCCCAAAGATGAAGATCAAAAGGAGCAAAATGATATTGGCCATATCATGTCACTATTTGATTGCATGTGATGTTTATCATGTTTTACATCTTATTTGCTTAAAAACGACGGTAGTGAATAAGATGATCTCTCACTAAAATTTCAAGAATTGTGTTCCCCCTAACTGTGCACCGTTGCTAAGGTTCGTTGTTCCGAAGCACCACGTGATGATCGGGTGTGATAGGTTCTAACGTTCGCATACAACGGGTGTAAGCCAGATTTACACACGCGATACACTTAGGGTTGACTTGACGAGCCTAGCATGTACAGACATGGCCTCGGAACACGGAAGACCGAAAGGTCGAACATGAGTCGTATAGAAGATACGATCAACATGAAGATGTTCACCGTTGATGACTAGTCCGTCTCACGTGATGATCGGACACGGCCTAGTCGATTCGGATCATGTATCACTTAGATGACTAGAGAGATGTCTATCTGAGTGGGAGTTCATTAGATGAACTTCATTGTCATGAACAATAGTCTATGTTGTCTTCGCAAATTATGTTGTAGACCAATAACTGCGTTGTAGCTCCCTGTTTAATACGATCCTAGAGAAAGACTAAGTTGAAAGGTATTGTAAGCAATGATGCGGACTGGGTCCGTAGTCCGAGGAGTGTCCTCACTGCTGCACAGAAAGCTTACGTCTTTGATGCACCGCTCGATGTGCAAACCCCTACAACGTTGTCTGTGGATGTTGTGAACACCTGACAGACACGTCCTGATGACTACTTGATAGTTTAGTGCACCATACTTTACGGCTTAGAATCGGGATTCCAATGACGTTTTGAACGTCATAGAACATATGAGATGTTCTAAGAGCTGAGATTGGGTTTTCAGGCTCATGCCCGTGTTGAGAGGTATGAGACCTCTGACAAGTTCTTTTGCCAAAAGGATGGAGGAGAATAGCTCAACTTGTGAGCATGTGCTCAGAATGTCTGGGTGCTAAAATCACTTGAACCAAGTGGGAGTTAATCTTCCAGATGAGATAGTGGTTGACGGAATTCTCTAGACACTATCACCAAGCTACTAGAACTTCGTGATGAACTATGACATGCAAAGGATGGAGATGATCCCGGTGCTGATTAGCGGTTCTTAGTACCGCAAAAGTAGAAATCAAGAAGGAGCATCAAGTGTTGATGGTTTAGCAAGACCACTGGTTTCAAAAGGGGTAAGGGCTAGAAGGGAAACTTCATGAATGACAAACCTGTTGTCGCTCTGATCAAGGAACCCATGGTTGAACCCAAACCTCGAGACTAAGTGCTTCTATTGTAAGGGGAACGGTCACATGGTAGCGGAACCACCCCAAATACATGGTAGATATGATAGCTGGCAACTTCAACAAAGTATATTTGATATACGTGTTATTGATGTGTACCTTAGTAGTACTCCTTGTAGCACCTGGGTATTGGATACCGGTTCAGTTGCTATTATTAGTGACTTGAAGCAAAAGCTACGGACTGAACGGAGACTAGCTAAAGGCGAGGTGACGATGTGTGTTGGAAGTGTTTCCAAGGTTGATAAGATCACCATCGCACACTTCCTCTATTTTCGAGATTAGTGTTGAACCTAGATAAATGTTATCGGGTGTCTACGTTGAGCATGAATATGATTAGATCATGTTCATTGCAATACGGTTATTCATTTAAGTCAGAGAATAATGGTTATTCTGTTTACATGAATAATACCTTTATGGTCATGCACCCAATGGTTTGTTGAATCTCGATCATAGTAATACACATGATGATAATATTAATGCCAAAAGATGTAGAGTTAATGATGATAGTACCACTTTCTTGTGGCACTGCCGCTTAGGTCATTTTGGCATAGAATGCATGAAGAAACTCCATGCTGATGGATGTTTTGAGTCACTTGATTTTGAATCGCTTGACACATGCGAGCCATGCCTCATGGGCAGGATGACTGAGATCTCGTTTTCAGGTACAATGAAACGGGCAAGTGACTTGTTGGAAATCATACATGCTGATGTATGTGATCCAATGAGAATTAAGGCGTGTGGTGGATATCGTTATTTTCTCATCTTCACTGACGATTTGAGTAGATATGGTATATTTACTTAATGAAGCAAAAGTCTGAAACGTTTGAAAGGTTCAAACAATTTCAGAGTGAAGATTAAGAATCATCATAACAAGAAGATCATGTTCCTACGATCTGATCAAGGGGATATTTTCTGAATTATGAGTTTGGCAATCACTTAAGACATTGTGGAAATGTTTCACAGTTGAAGCCACCTGGAACACCACAGCGTAATGGTGTGTCCGGACATCGTAATCGAACCTTATGAGATATGGTGCGATCTATGATGTATCTTACCGATCTACCGCTATTATTTTGAGGTTATGCATTAGAGACAGCTGCATTCACTTTAGATAGGGCACCATCTAAGTCCGTTGAGACGACGTCGTATGGTTTGGCAAGAAACCGTAGTTGTCGTTTCTCAATGTTTGGGGCTGTGAGGCTTATGGCTTCAGCCGGGAAAAGCTCGAACCCAAAGCGGACAAAACATCTTCATAGGATACCCAAAGGTAACAGTTGGGTATACCTTCTATCTCAGATCCAAGGACAAAAATGTTTTTCGCTAAGAATGGGTCCTTTCTCGAGAAGGAGTTTCTCTCGAAAGAATTGAGTGGGAGGAAGATAGAACTTGATGAGGTTGTCGAACCCTCACTTCAACCGGAGAGTAGTACAACACAGAAAGATGTTTCTGTGGAACCTACGACAGTTGAAGAGGAAACTAATGATAGTGATCATGAAGCTCCAGATCAAGTTGCTATCGAACCTCGTAGGTCGACAAGGATATGTACTACTCCTGAGTGGTACGGTGATCCTGTCTTAGAGGTCATGTTGTTGGACAACGATGAACCTACGAACTATGGAGAAGCGATGGTGGGCCCATATTCCGACAAATGGTTAGAAGCCGATAAACCCGAGATAGGATCCATGTATCAAAACAAAGTATGGACTTTGGTGGACTTGCCCTATGATCGGCAAGCCATTGAGACAAATGGATCTTTAAGACTAAGACGGACGTGGACGGTAATGTCACCGTCTATGAAGCTCGACTTGTGGCGAAGAGTTTTCCACAAGTTCAAGGAGTTGACTACGATGAGATTTTCTCACCCGTAGCGATGCTTAAGTCCGTCGGAATCATGTTAGCATTAGCTGCATTTATGAAATCTGGCAGATGGATGACAAAACAAGTTTCCTTACCTGTTTTTGTAAGGAAAGGTTGTATATGATACAATCAGAAAGGTTTTGTCGATCCTAAGGATGCTAAAAGATATGCTAGCTCCAGCGATCCTTCTATGGACTAGAGCAAGCATCTCGGAGTCGGAATATATGCTTTGATGGAGTGATCAAAGTTTTTGGGTTTATACTAAGTTTGTTAGAAACTTGTATTTGCAATAAAGTGAGTGGGAGCACTACAGCATTTCTGATAAGTATATGTGAATGACATATGGTTGATCCGAAATGATGTTGAATTTCTGGAAAGCGTAAAGGGTTGTTTGAAATGAGTTTTTCAAAGGAAGACCTGGATAAAGCTGCTTACATATTGGGCATCAAGATCTATACAGATAGATCAAGACGCCTGATGATACTTTCAAAAAGAACACACACCTTTGACATGATTTTGAAGGAGTTCAAAATAGATCAGTCAAAGAAGGAGTTCTTGCCTGAGTTGTAAGGTGTGAAGTTGAGTAAGACTCAAAGCTTGACCACGGCAGAAGGAAGAGGAAGGACGAAGGTCGTCCCCTATGCTTTTGTCATAGGCTCTATACGGTATGCCATGATGAGTACCGCACCTGATGTGTGCCTTGCCACATGTCTGGCAAGAGGGTACAAAGGTGATCCAGGAGTGGATCACTAGATAGTGGTCAAAATTATCCTTAGAGGAATAAGGAAATGTTTCTCGGTTATGGAGGTGATAAAGAGTTCGACGTAAACAGTTACGTCGATGCAAGCTTAGCACCTATCCGGGTAACTCTAAGTGGAGATACCGGATACGTATAATGGAGCAACAGTTTGGAATAGCTCCAAGTGGAACGTGGTAGCAGCATCTACGATATGACATAAAGTTTTGCGAAGTACATAGGGATCTGAATGTTACAGACCCGTTGACTACAACCTCTCTCACGAGCATAACATGATCAAACCCAGAACTCATTGAGTGTTAATCACATATTGATGTGAACTAGATTACTGACTCTAGTGAACTCTTTGGATGTTAGTCACATGGCGATGTGACATATGAGTGTTAATCACATGGCGATGTGAACTAGATTATTGACTCTAGTGCAAGTGGGAGACTGTTGGAAATATGCCCTAGAGGCAATAATAAATTGGTTATTATTATATTTCCTTGTTCACGATAATTGTTTATTATCCATGCTAGAATTGTATTGATAGGAAACTCAGATACATGTGTGGATACATAGACAAACACCATGTCCCTAGTGAGCCTCTAGATGACTAGCTCGTTGATCAATAGATGGTTACGGTTTCCTGACCATGGACATTGGATGTCGTTGATAACGGGATCACATCATTAGGAGAATGATGTGATGGACAAGACCCAATCCTAAGCCTAGCACAGATCGTGTAGTTCGTATGCTAAAGCTTTTCTATATGTCAAGTATATTTTCCTTAGACCATGAGATTGTGCAACTCCCGGATACCGTAGGAATGCTTTGGGTGTACCAAACGTCACAACGTAACTGGGTGGCTATAAAGGTGCACTACAGGTATCTCCGAAAGTGTCTGTTGGGTTGGCACGAATCGAGACTGGGATTTGTCACTCCGTATGACGGAGAGGTATCTCTGGGCCCACTCGGTAGGACATCATCATAATGTGCACAATATGTGATCAAGGAGTTGATCACGGGATGATGTGTTACGAAACGAGTAAAGAGACTTGCCGGTAACGAGTTTGAGCAAGGTATCGGTATACCGACGATCGAATCTCGGGCAAGTGCTATACCGATAGACAAAGGGAATCGTATACGGGATTGATTGAATCCTTGACATCGTGGTTCATCCGATGAGATCATCGTGGAACATGTGGGAGCCAACATGGGTATCCAGATCCCGCTGTTGGTTATTGACCAGAGAGTCGTCTCGGTCATGTCTGCGTGTCTCCCGAACCCGTAGGGTCTACACACTTAAGGTTCGGTGACGCTAGGGTTGTAGAGATATAAGTATGCGGAAACCCGAAAGTTGTTCGGAGTCCCGGATGAGATCCCGGACGTCACGAGGAGTTCCGGAATGGTCCGGAGGTAAAGATTTATATATAGGAAGTCCTATTTTGGCCACCGGAAAATGTTCGGGATTTTTCGGCATTGTACCGGGAAGGTTCTAGAAGGTTCCGAAGTGGGGCCCACCTGCATGGGGGGACCCACATGAACGTGGGTAGTGGGGGCAAGGCCCCACACCCCTGGTCAAGGCGCACCAAGATCCCCCCTTAGAAGGAATAAGATCATATCCCGAAGGGATAAGATCAAGATCCCTAAAAAGGGGGGATAACAATCGGTGGGGAAAGGAAATGATGGGATTTCTTTCCCCCACCTTTGCCAACGCCCCAATGGACTTGGAGGGCAAGAAACCAGCCCCCTCCACCCCTATATATAGTGGGGAGGCGCATGGGAGCCGCACCCCAAGCCCTGGCGCCTCCCTCTCCCTCCCGTGACACATCTCCCTCCTCCCGCAGCGCTTGGCGAAGCCCTGCTGGAATCCCGCTACTTCCACCACCACGCCGTCGTGCTGCTGGATCTCCATCAACCTCTCCTCCCCCCTTGCTCGATCAAGAAGGAGGAGACGTCCCCGCTCCGTACGTGTGTTGAACACGGAGGTGCCGTCCGTTCGGCGCTAGGATCATCGGTGACTTGGATCACGACGAGTACGACTCCATCATCCCCGTTCTCTTGAACGCTTCCGCTCGCGATCTACAAGGGTATGTAGATGCACTCCCCTTTATGCTCGTTGCTAGATTACTCCATAGATAGATCTTGGTGATGCGTAGGAAAAATTTTGATTTTCTGCTACGATCCCCAACAACCCCATCGAGCGAGCCTGCCGAGGTGCCTGTTGACGGGCAGACCAATGGGGTTCTCGATGCCTAGATAATTCGTGCAGTAGGAGATGCACTCTTCGGTCAGAAAGCCCCTGGCTATGCTTCCCTCTGGACGTGACATGTTGCGAACGTATCCTTTGATGACACCATTCATCCTTTCGAACGGCATCATGCTGTGCAGGAACGTCGGCCCGAGTTGGATGATATCGTCCACGATATGGACCAGCAGATGCACCATAACATCAAAGAATGCGGGCGGGAAGTACATCTCAAGCTCGCATAGTATCACCACGATCTCTTCCTGTAGCCTTCTGAGTTGCCTCACGCCAACCGACTTCCGAGAGATGACGTCGAAAAAGTTGCATAGGCCAAATAGCGTTTCACGGACGTGCGCATCCATGATCCCACGGATTGCAACTGGAAGTATCTGCGTCATCAGCACGTGACAGTCGTCAGACTTCATCCCGCTGAACTTCTGCTTCGCTGGGTCTAGATATCTGCTTATCTTCCCCGCGTAACCGTAAGGAAGTTTTACTCCTACGAGGCAGGTGAAAAACTGCTCGATCTCCTCCTGATTTAGAGTGAAGCACGCGGGAGGGTAGTCATTTCCGGTCTTCTTGGCCTTTTTGCCTTTGCGACGACTATCCGTGTCCTGCTTCGCCTCATCATCATCATCATCATCATCATCATCATTAGCGTGAAGCTCCTGCCTGATGCCCATTGATTTCAAGTCTGCCCTTGCTTTCGGCCCATCATTGGTCCTCTCTGGCATGTTGAGCAGGGCACCAAGCAGACTCTCGCACACGTTCTTCATGATATGCATGACATCTAGGCTGTGAGGCACACGGTGGATCTTCCAGTACGACAAGTCCCAGAAAACAGACATCGTTTTCCATTACTTCAGCAGCGGCTCTGGCGCCTTTCGCTTCTTTCCCGGCTCTGGCGCCTTTTGCTTCTTTCCCGGCAGTGGGCAATCTTTCCAATTTTTCAACAGCTCGTCTATTTCCATGCCGCTCCTCGTACGCGGGCGTCCTCGGGGTTCGGTTTCACCATCGAACAGATCCTTGCGTTTTCTCCACAGGTCATCGTCGCGAAGCCACCTTCGATGTCCCATGAACACGGTTTTCGAAGACCCGGGATCTCTATCTAGCTGGCGATACGTTGTGTCATCCATGCACCTGACGCATCCAGAAAATCCGTGGACCACCTACCCCGCGACATATCCGTAACCGAGATAGTCGTGCACCGTCGTGAGCAGTGCGGCTCTCATATGGAAATATTCTTTCTTTGCGGCGTCCCACGTATTGGCTGGCGTTTTCCACAGCGTGTCTAGCTCCTCTTTCAGCAGTCCCAGATACAGATTGATGTCGTTCCCTAGTTGTTTCGGTCCTTCAATTATCATACTCATGTGAATGTACTTCCTCTTCATGCACAACCAGGGGGGAAGGTTGTACATCCACACAAACACAGGCCATGTGCTATGTGTGCTTCTCTGGCTGCCAAACGGATTGACTCCATCGGTGCTCGCGCCCAGCACGATGTTCCTTGGATCGTTCCTAAATTCTGCGTCTTCGAAGTTCAACGCTTGCCACTGGCTCGCATCCTTAGGGTGACTCAGCATCTTGTCTTTTTTATCTATCTCCGGATCATTTGCGTCATCTTCTCGCTTCTTCTCCTCCCTATCCGCGTGCCAACGCAGGAGCTTTGCTACCTTAGGGTCCGCGAAATACCGCTGCAGACGAGGAGTGATCGAAAGTACCACACCGCTTTTCGAGGAGCTTTCTTCCTCTTCTTGTATCGAGTGACGCCGCACACCGGACATATGGTAGACTCCGCGTGCTCGTCCCGATAAATGATGCAATTGTTCATGCACACATGGTATTTCACATGCGGTAAATCCAGAGGACACACGATTTTCTTCGCCTCCTCGAAACTGGTCGGGCACTTGTTCCCCTTGGGAAGACGTTCGTGCCAGAATGACATGTTCTCGTCGAAGCATGCGTCGGTCATTTTGTGTTTTACCTTCATCTCCACAGCCATGAGCGTTACTTGCAGGCGGGTATCCTCGGGCTTGCATCCTTCATACAATGGAGTAACCGCGTCTATCTCCAGTTGATCCATCTTGGCTTTCTCTCGGGCGGCAGCTCTTGCGTTATCCGTCTGCTTGAGAAGCAGCTCTTGAATATGAGGGTCCTGCACCCAGCCCATCGATGGTCCAGCGTCGTCTGCTCCGCCGGTATCATCATCTTCATGATCATGCCCGTCGTCTGCTCCGGCATCTTCCTCATCATCATGTCCTGCATCTTCTACATGATGAATGTGTACATCATCACCGTCGTGATCATCTCCTGGAGATTCTTCGTCTTCTCGCCCGCCCGAGCCGTGGTGGTTGTCTTGCTGCCCTTCCTCATTTCTTGCCCGGCCCCCATGGACGACTTCGTAGTCATCTTCATCACCTTGCCACCGATAGCCATCCACGAAACCACGCAAGAGCAGGTGGTCCCGCACCTGCCCGGAATCCGGGTCCGCAATAAGGCTCTTCAGCTTGCATCTTCGACACGGACATCTTATCTCCGTCTCGTTCTTTTGAAGCATCTCGGCCTTCGCGGAACTCAAAAACCTATTCACGATGCCTTCGGTCATCGTGCGAACCATGGTCGCCTGCGGGGTAGAGCAAAACGATATTTTAGAACCAAGAAAAAATTTGGCATGACTTTCCCTAAAAATAGGACCATAAAGAATGCTTAATGCCAAAATTCTCGCCGAAACGGAAATGAATCAACATTCCGGCAAAATATTGGCAACTATCGCATTTCAAATACCGGTACACCTGCAAACACAAACATATATGCAACACCACAAACATATGCAACACCACGAACATACATAGATCTAGCTAGGCCATAAAAAGTGCATGTGCACATTGCTGTAGGGAGAACAACATAAATATAGTTTCCCCCTTACTTACCTATCAAAAAAAGGTAATTTAACCACTTAATTTGAATGAATCTATGGTGGAAATGAGATGACAAAGAGGAGGCACCCGAGACAAGCTTTGGAGAGGAGGTGGAGAGAATGAAATGGGGAGAAAGTGAGTGGGTAGGAGTGGCTGTCCAAAATATCTTGTTGGTGCCTTCATACTAATGACGCACCACCTCCAAATGCGCCATTAGTACTAATGGCGCACCAATAATAATAATAAAAAACATACTAATGACGCATTGTGCCAAAGTGCGCCATTACTAGTTTAAACTAGTAATGGTGCACTGTGGCACAGTGCGCCATTAGTAGTTTTGCAAAAAATAAAATAAAAAATATAATAAAAAATACAACAGTAGTGCCGCACTGTGTTTGGATGCGCCATTAGTATGTTTGGAAAAGGAAAAAAAATTGATACTAATGACACACCCTGAGCCAGGTGCGCCATCTGGTGCGCCATTAGTGTCAATCACATCTATAGCCCTTTTTCTAGTAATGCTATGTTTAATTAATGTGCTTCATACTCTGGGCGAATATTTATAATAGAACTGTTCCTTCCCGTGGCGGAAAACCTGCACGAGTTCAGTGTTTTCAGTGCATTTTCGCCTGACGTGTGGTGCGTGAGTCACCGCTCCAATCAACCAATTCCGGTGGGATTCTGGTGGCCATGATGCGTTATTCGTGCACCATCACGCAATCCATAAAAGTCTTCAACTAGACAATGGACGGCTCACTGAATGATCAGCTTCCACGACGATTCCACGTCGCAGTTCATAACGGGCGCGCCTCTTGCTACGTCGTCGGCATGGTTTCTACGTCGGGGGCGCTTGCCATCGTCGTCGCCATCCTCACCATGCTGGCGTCGCCGGCGAGCTGCCGCCAGGTACTAGTGGCTGCCAACAACGGGTCCGGCAGGGAGGCCGAGGCGGCAGACCAGTGCGTGCACGGCTGCGTTGGCGAGATGCTGGCATGCCAGCAGGCGTCGGCCGGCTGCGCCACCGCGACGGCGGCCGTGCCGTCGCGGCGGCAGACGACGAGCCAGCAGCAGCGGAGCTTTCCGTGCGGCTACGGCGGCTGCGAGGACGAGTACCTTGGCTGCATCGACGTCTGCTAATTGATAAGCTCTTGTTTCAACTTTCAAGTGCCATGTGAATCTATCTCCAGTTCTCTACTCATCATATCATAATCTTCTTGTGCGTCCAGTATGAGATGCAATTACCGAACATCATGATTTCAAGACGGACCAAACGATACGTCTGATTGATTACGTTTGCTATTTCTCAGTTGCCTCGTAAATTAGCTCGCATCACTCGATTTCGACAACCACTCCTCGAGCCGCTAGTCCTGCCGGTGCTGCAACGCTCAGTGTTCGGGAGGCGAGACGAGGCAGCTAGCGTGTGGTGGCTATGGTGGTTGTGCTCGGCGCCCGGCCGGATCTCGGATTGGCGGCGGCGGCATGAAGGGTCTGGTGGACGAATCGGCTGTAAGTATGGTCCGGCCTCTCGTCAGATTTGATGTGACCGGTGCGGCCTCCTCCATGCGCGGCGGCGGTGATCAGTGACGGTCCCGTGCACACAAGGCTGGATGGAAGTTCCTATCCGGGTGCAAATCCTACTCTTGCCTCGTTTCAAGGCCCGCGATGGCGCAGTTTTTTGCGTCGTCCCCTTCTTGAATACATCATCATGAAGAAGCTCTACATCACTATCCGCCACCTTCGGGAAAAACCCTAGATCGGTCGATCGGCTGACGGCGACGCTCTTGTGTCGTATCCCTCTTGGGGGCGTCATTCTTGGAGATATGCATAGGCTCGAAGGACCAGTGGACGACATATGAGGTGGAGCGGCATTCCATGTGACTTATCAACGACTTGGAGTCTCTGTGGCGTGGCACGGCAGGGCCTTGACGACAGATGTGTGATGATGGACGCGCGTAGGGAGGCGGTGTTGTCTGGCGTTGTGGTGCCATCGACAACATGCCTTGCAAGGTCGATGCATTAGTATCTGCTCTGAAGATGGATCGATGGAAGACGGCGACGACGACCTATGGGAGTGTATCGGACCGGTTTGTGTCCCATACCTGGTATGTGGCTTGGTTGGTGTCTCCGGCTTTAGATGTTAGGCCTAGGTCAAAGGTATGGGTATTCGGCTCACATTTTCTGCACCCCTTCATCAATGAATAGGAGTAGCAATAGATGTTGTCAAGATGACGGCTTCAGACATATTGATGTATTACTCTGTAAGGTCTTCTCCACGAAGCCACCCACAAGAGGTTGACAACGCAACACGCCGTCGCCGTCGAAACCGAAGATAGGGTCAAGAGTTTTCACCCCTGGTGTGTCCACCTCTGACTTGCCTCCCAAACCGAATGGGTTGCGACCTTCGGTGCATTTGTACATGGCTTAACTCTCCTGGGCTCGTGTCCTTCAGCTGGGTCGAATGTCAGCGTAGGCCTAGCCGCTCGTAACGATTTTTGTCTTTTATGGCTGGGTGGAGACTGAGAGTCCCTACTCGACGACCTCTCGCTAGGGGATACCTCTTTGAAACCAATAGACCACACGAGTTCTAGTTCTACATTTGCAGTGCCCGAATTTAAGAAAGAATTTGCATCCCCTGATCAGTTAAAGTACTATGTACATGGCGGACCCGTTTCTTTTTTCAAACTTTTCAACATTTTTTCAGAAAAAGAATGATTTTTTTAATAATGTGTGAAAATCTTAAACAAGTTTAGAAATTTGATCAAACTTTAAAAACATGAAAAATATTGAAAACATGACCAAATTTTTTGAAATTTCAAATGATGTTTTTTTAAATATATATTGAACTTTTTGTGATATACGCTGAACAAATTTTAAATACATACTGAACATTTTGTGATATACGCTGAACAAATTTTAAATACATACTGAACATTTTGTGATATACGCTGAACTAATATGTATTTAAATACACATTAAACATTTTAGTGATATACGTTGTGCACCATTTAAATACACATTAAACATTCTAGTGATATACGCCGAAAATATTACAATATTTAAGTACACATTGAATGTTTTTTGTGAATATACGTTGAATCATTTTAAAATACACAATGAACATTTCTGAAAATTATGCTGAGCCTTTTCTTAATATGGTGCAAACATTTTCTTAAATATGTGAAGAACATTTTTTTACACAGGCAATGAACTGTGTATAAAACACGAAAAAGAAATGAAAAGAAATAGAAACAGAAACAGGAAAATGTAGAAAAAAGAGACCGTGAGCCGGCCCAAAACTGGAGTGAGGGTGGCCAGGCTTCACTTCAGCGAAGCCACATCTTTTTGACTCCTTCGGGCGTCAAATAGGATCTCCCGGTGGGAATTCCCTTGTCTGTATCTATTTCAACATTTTGCACAGTTTGCCTCCCTTTTTATGTAGCTCAGTTTGCCTCCATGCACTACCGCCAAAAGTTGTAACATTCTTATCTTTGGCCAAAGCATTCGTATGGCGCTCGCGAAGGATGTTTCCAGGGCTGAAAATTAAAGCTTAGGGAAAAAACGGCTCAACTCATGGGCTGGATGCTTCCAGGCCCGCGCATCATACCCGCTCAACTCATGGGCTGGAATCTGGATGCCTCCTGGCCTGCCCATGAGTGACGCCCTCCCAGATCCCACGGCCTTCTTTCCCTCAAAATAAAAGAAAATCTAACGGCCTTTCCTCCATCTCAGCTCACGCCACGCACGCGAGGAAGGGAGGGAGGGGCGATTCGGTAATTTGGCCGGGGAAAATATCAACGCACGCACACGCACGCACGCACTGGAGACAGGGGGTGGTCGGCTCGTCGTGCGAGCGTGTCAGGCCGTGGGTGGCCGGGCCGGCGACGAGATCTGGTCCACGGGGCGTGAGATCCAAGGCAAAGAGTACAGCTTGCTTGCTTGCTGCATGTGCGTGCCTGGGGAACCGATCCAACAAACGGAAAAGAACAAGGCTGCCGTCTCCCGCAACGCCGCAAACCGCGCGGTGCCTCCTCCATCATCCTGTCGGTTGCTCGCTCGCCCCCTCCAACATGCGGCGGACGGCACACGCGTACACACACAACAAGAGATAGAAAAAAAAACTCACGTCACATGCTTGTTTGCTGTTGTTGTTGTAGAGCACTTCCCTGCCATTTTGAACAAAAAAATTTAAGAAAACTTTTCATGTATTCGTCGACCTTCATGTGAGTACAAAGAACATCAAATGTAATAAACATTAATTCTACCTCCCATAATATAAGAGTGTTTTTGACTGATCCGCAAACCGCTTGCGTCTTCCGGACCGTGGAAGTCATCCAGTGCGGGCGTGTATCGATTCGAAGGGCGGTCCACACGCGTTTTCTCTCGCAAACCCGACACAAACGTTGAGAGTCCGGACATCCGAAACGTAGGAATCCGACATCCCGGCCCACCCAAAAACCTTTCCGGACCCCGCGACTTCATCCTCATCATTTTCTTTCCTTTCTTCTTGCTCTCTTGCCTTCGCCGCCGCTGCAACACCCCGGCTGCCACGCCACACCCCTGTCGGAACTCTACGTCTCCGTCACCTCCAACGCTCCAGCAAGGCTCCACCCCCCTTCTCCTCCATTGTCGTTCAACCCTTGTCCTCCGACCGCCCCGCCAGGTACCATCTGCTACTGCTATACTCACCATGCCCGACAACTGTTCGATGAATCCCCGGAGCTAAAAACAACTTTCAATTCTTCTTTCTAGCAATGGATTCTGATTTGGAGTACATATACGATCATTATGAGTCTTTCGACGGCTCGTCATACAAGGAGGAGTACTCCGATGAGACAGGGATGGTGTAGGCGGTCCTTGAACACGTAGAGCGTGCAGAGCAGCATGTTCTCAATTTCAAGGGCTCGGTCAAGGGTCATCGAGTGCTCAACCACAACAGGGTGCATATCCATTTGACACTGATGGCCGACTACTTTGCCCACGATGCACTATTTGCTGACCATTTTCGCCGTGTTTTCGGATGCATAAGACTGTCTTCGATCGTTTGTACCATGGAATCCGGTCCTAGGATGACTATTTCACCCTGAAGAAGGACGCCGTGGGAACGTTTTGCGTCTCTGGTTACTAGAAGTGCATGGCCACACTCTGGATGCTTGCATATGGCACGACCGCCGATTTGTGGGATGAGTACCTACGGATGTCTGAAAGCACCTGCGGAAATGCCATGGTTAGATTTGCAACTACCGTGGTTGAGGTATTCAGACCTTAGTACCCGAAATAACCAACTGTGTCAGACACCAAGAGGCTCTGGGCGATCTCAGAAGCAAGAGGATGGCCAGGTTTTCTTGGATCTCTTGGCTGCATGCATTGGAAATGGAAAATCTGACCGAAAGCTTTACAAGGGCAATATCAATCGAAAGAACATGCGGTGCCCCCATGTTTGGTTTTGGTAATTGATGACAATATCTATGGACTAATGGTTACCTTGAGTTATATTTGAAGGATTTGTCCATAGGAATTTCTTGAAGTCCATGTGTTGGTTTCAAGGAGTTTATGTGTTGACCAGATGCTATTCAAGGAATTATCTAAAGAATATTAGTCATAATACATGGAAAGTGAAGACTTTGGATTTTTGAAGACTTTTTGAAGATTTTGAAAGTGAAGAAATTGGTGTAACCTTGAAGACTTGATATTCATGCGAGGAACATGAAGCGTGAAGACTTTTGTTCTCGTAGTTTCATTTTCTCTTTCTTGAGTCATAGGAAACACCGTACTGTTAAACAGGGTCAAGGAAAAACTAAGGAAACATATTTACAAGTGATGCTCAACTCAAAGCCTACACTACCCAATCCTTTCGAGTGAAGCCATTGGAAATCTCATACAGTTCAGTCAATATCTTCAATGACAGAGACGAAGTTCTTCTGGTCTCTGAGAAATTTGTTCTGACTTAGGAATTCGCCAGTGCGGATTTCCTACATGCGAGGAACATGATAGCCCTGAGGAATTTGATACTCAAGATTCCGACCGTTGTTGTGCTATGCGCCAACTGTCCCAAAATATCTACCCATCATAACTGTCATATCATAGGGCATTTATGTCTTATCATGTCGGGCTGCTCCCTAGGCTATAAATAGCCGCCCCCTACAACCACTAGCTGGTTGGCTGCTCCGAGAGAAACCGACACTTGTCATTAGAGCAACCCATCCTCCGAGGACTTTGAGCGAAAATCATCAAGTGAGGAAAAACCCAAAACCCAAACACCTAAAACCCCAAAGTGACTGAGCATCACTGAAGAGATTGTTCCTGTGTGGAACCGATGCTTGTTACCTTTGAAGACTGTGATCTTCCAGACGGTTAGGCGTCAATTGTCTAGAGCATCCAAGAGGAATTATGGATTGCCGGGTGACCGAGTTTGTGAAGGTTTGGAAGTCACCTGTGAAGACTT
Source organism: Secale cereale (assembly GCA_902687465.1). Lineage (NCBI taxonomy): Eukaryota > Viridiplantae > Streptophyta > Magnoliopsida > Poales > Poaceae > Secale > Secale cereale. Next base: position 941,267,896 of record LR738711.1, read on the forward strand.
ACCACGAGTGATTGGGCGAGGTCTGTGTGACCTTAGCTCAAGGAGCATACGGTGAGGACTTGATGTCTTGGCCTGTGTGTCCAGGACTGGGTGTCCGGGACTGTGTGTCCTTAGGTTTAAATACCTAGCCGCTCCAACCAGATGTACAACTATCACAGCAGTTGAAACTGGTTCAACAAATCATTGTCTTCATCAAGCCTACTGGTTCTATTTCCTTAATTCTTCCATTTACTCATTCATGTGTTGTTGAACTTGATCTGTACTGTTTGAAGACTTTGACTGAAGACTTTCTCAATTTCCTGAACCCTATTTCTTCAGTCCTAAGTCCTCAGCCTATTTATCCTGTTTACACGCTACTTGTACTCTGTGCTTGCCTTCATTTCATCATGATGACCATGCTACTGTCTTGTTATGCTTGCACCTGAGTATCTATTCCGTTGCTAAGTAGTTCGTTGCTTAGGAAATTTCTCAGTTAGAATTTCATCAATGACGAATTTATAAAAATCGCCTATTCACCCCGCCCTCTAGTCGATATAACGCACTTTCAGAAAACTCAAGGAACGCTTGGGCCAGGGGCCATAGTCGTATGTGTGGTGCCAATGTTTTCAGAGGATATAACTTGCTTCCCTTTCTTTTGGTCCTAAGCACAAGGACACAAATCCAAAACAAGCTCACAAAAACACTTAAAAATGAAGCATGAGCCCCCC
>LR738711.1:941268666-941290052 GCA_902687465.1 Secale cereale
CCCCCCCCCCCCCGCCACCGCCAAGGACATGATTTCACCGCGTCTTCATGGTCCTAGTGCCACATGAGACGAGGCAGATCATCGGCAATGTGATGAGAGGTGACGAAACCCTAGATGCTTGGGATAGTATTATTTCTTTCTTTCTCGGGACGAAAGAAAACAAGCCAACATACGTTCCATGGGTTTCAATTGAGTTTGCGTCTTTGCCATTTTGTATTTGTACATGGCAACAATAGTACATTTTTCTCTAAAATAGTGTTTTTCTGGATCATTTTTTCTACAAATAGTTATGCATACACGTAGAGCCAACTTGTGGCGAATGGTTCTGTAACATAGAGAAACCACGCAGCAGCAACACCCGCCTCTCGGAGAAGAAAAAAAATTGGGTTCCTCTGCCTCAAGCCTGCACCGACGCTGGTCCGTATCGTCTCCCGTTACCCTAGGGCCATGGAGGCACGATGGACCGCGACCCTTGCTGGTTGGAGGGAACTTGCTTTGTTTTAGGTGTTTTTGTGAGTTTGTTTTGGATTTTGGTCCTGCTCAGGAAGATGATGTGGTGATGATATGAAGATGAAGTAAGATTCTCTCCGTTTAGTCCCCGCTCTGGTGATGCGTCTAGTGTCATCAAAGCACATGTGGTGGTGTGTCTTCGGTGGATCTCGTAGGATTTGGACCGTGCTGGTTTTCGGTGGATCTGCTTGGATCTACGTCGTTCGTGCATCTACATGTTGGATCATTACGATATATACTTCTTTTCATCGGTGATGGTTGCTATTCTGGTACGCTTGTCCTACAAAGTCTTAGCAAAATGACTTCCCGGATGTCTACTACAAAAAGTTTAGCCCGATTTCGATGAAGGAGTGATTACGTCGACGCACCTTCAACTCGCTTTAGTGCTTGTGGTTGTCCTTAAATGATCCACGAACATGAATGTATTCTTTTGTTATTTATGTGTGTCTATGTACCGCTATGACAATGATGAATAGATCTAGAGTTTACAGCCGTAAGGGCATCTTTAAGATGGATGTGTAAACCTCCTGGAATCGTTCGCACCACAAAAGGCATCCAACGCCGACCTGTATCGATCCACGGGATAATCAGGACGCAATTTGGTCCGTAAACTGGAGACAAACGTGGGCAGGTTTGCGGGAGTCCGGACCGATCCCAAGCTCACTTCTGACCATCCTCGCCCACCAAAACCCCCCTCCTCCCGCACACGCTCCTACCTGGCGCTAGTTGCCTGCATTCATGGCGCTGTACAGCGTGCGGCTCAATATTGAAGACGCCTCAGGGTGGATTCGACCTCTCACTGCCTTCTTCGTTGAAACGACGCGCCGGCCAAGGTCGCCGCCCGCAACGTGTCTCCGGTGTCCGTGTCTGTTCAATACCGAAGACGCGTGTGTAGGAGATATGCCCTAGAGGCAGTAACAACAGTTATTTAGTATCTCCTGGTTTGTAAAGAAAGTTTATGTTCCATGCTATAACTGCAATGATTCTCGAGTCTACTATAAAACGAGGCTTGGAGGGAAACTCATGTGCACGTGTGGTATAATAAACGATGAAATGTATTCCTAGTCTTGCCTCTAAGACTGGCTCAAGTATTGCATGATGATCCTGTTTTCCTGATCATGGGCATGGCTATGCCAGCAATTTTGAGGGCACGATGTTAGTAGAACACTTGTGTTGAATCGACCCAATTTGATGTTATGCTATGAGATACGTTCGTCACCAGTTTTTTGGTTTATAACTGTGACGACCCCGGCCCGACCGTGCACTAACCATACACGCAAATGCACACGATCAAGCCTAAGGACTCACGTGAAGGAATCACAGCACAACTCTAAAACATAAATAAATACATACAAGTTATATATTACAAGCCAGGGGCCTCGAGGGCTCGAATAAATAACAAGTGTCATACACAAGGTTAGCGGAAGCGTTAGGTATCTGGGTACAGATACAACACAGAACAGAGATAGGCCTTTGTCAAGGCGGGGCAAAAGAAAAGCTACGATCGAAAAGGCGCAGGCCTCCTGCCTGGGACCTCCGATCCTACTCCTGGTCGTCGTCCGCCGGCTCCTCGTAGAAGTACTCGCCGGCCGGGTAGTAGTAGTAGCCAGCCTCGGGCTGGTAGTAGTAGTCGTCAACGGGGGCTGCAGGCATCATGGCTCCGTCGTCTGGTTTATCAAGCGGGTAGGACAAAAGAGGAAGCAAAGCAACCGTGAGTACTCATCCAAAGTACTCAGCAAGACTTACATCAGATCTATACTAAGCAATGCATCATTTTCAAAGGAGGCTTTATGTGGGTGGACTAGACTGCAGAAAGCCAGAGTAGAGAGGGGAAAAGCCTAGTCCTGACGAAGACTAGCATCTTCAGGGTCTTGCAGCAATTAGAAGGGTGCAGATTAGTACATCATAATGTAAAGTGTTCATAGCAATAACCCTCATATCTCAAGTCACCAGTTCTAGTTGTACCGAAGTGGATACAACTCCGAGTGTCCGTTACCGTAGGACAGGCTATCGATAGATGTTTTCTTCCCTGCAGGGGTGCACCAACTTACCCACCACGCTCGCTTAACTCCGGCCGGACACACTGGCTGGGTCCTGCCCGGCCTCGGCTAAACAACACGACGCAACCCGACCGGAAACCGACAGAGAGGATCGAGCACGCCGGACTAAGCCTATGCCCCCGGGGGTCATGGTCCATCACCCCGGACGCTCCTGCACGTTGCGAGGCCGTTCGGTAGCAGACCTAGCAACCCCTTATACAAGCACGCAGTTGCATCCTGGGTCCAATCCGAACGGGCCGCTCAATCGCTGACGTCGTGACGACTCCGGCTGATGTATACGACGCAGAGCACCCACTCACACCCACGTGGTGGTTAGTGCTATCGGACCCGAAGGCCCCTCGGATCAAATATCCAAATCGCTTAGTGGATTGGGAGCGCGCGGTAACGAGCGTTGCCACCACACCGGTGGCCCCGACGCCCCGTCTCGAAGACTTGTGACAAGGACCTTACAGGACCGGCCACGCTTCGTAGTTATCTCGCGGGTACCCTCACTGGTCACCTGACTCCACAGCTCACGCCTCAAAGGCACTCGCGGGTACCCCTCAGGGTCAACCCGTCTCTATCCAACATGTGTAGTAGTAACTTTAAAGTGTCTTCAGACGCACGATACCTCTGGCCGCACGCCTTTGTTCCTGGCGACGTCCGGCCTCGGGGATCGATACGTCTTTAAACACGGTACGGTAAACCAGGGCATCGGTGTGGTTTCCATGCCGATGAGGAATCCGAGGAATCACCCTCGTTGGACTCCTAAACGACAAGTCCCGTTAAGGTGATACCGGAGGAATCACCCTCGGCGGTAATCACCATAGCGGATGCACGACAAAAGCTAAGTCGGAAGTGGGAAGAGGAATCACCCTCGGTAACCCACAACGAGCTAGCTATACTACAGGGACAACATCGGAAGTGAGTTCGGAGGTATCACCCTCGTCACCCGATGTTAACTCTGCGGAGTCGAGCATATTAGGGGGTGTGCGGTGATGTGAAGAAGGTCAGGGGAAGGGGCTCGATCGCTTGATCGAGGCAAGGGTACTATGCGAGGCAACTACGAGAAAGCGGGACCACAGCAGTGCTACCCAACCTATACTAAGCAGTTTATGAATAAAGACAGGTATCAACAGTATTGCAAAAACAGGCTATGCAACAGTAATAGGAGCAGCAGTAGTAGCAGCAATTCTAATGCAAGAATAAGAGAGAATAGACATAGGCGATATCGGAATGATCAAAAGGGGGGGTTGCTTGCCTGGTTGCTCGGTGGCAAAAGCAAGGTCGTCGGAGGGGGAACCAATCACCGGGACGGCGTCGGTCTCTGGAGCGGCGTCAGCGTCGGACTCTACCGAGAGAGAAGAGGGGGGGAAGAAACAGATAAATACACAGAATACAAGCATCACAAAGCGTGCTAGGCTAATGTGCAGTGCAGGGTTGCCTAAAAACATGTCTAAGTTATATTAGTTATTTTTAGGAATTAACTGGAATTATTAACCGGTGTATGTGCACTATTCATCTACCGGAAACGGGCTAAAAGTTGCGGGTTCACCTCCGTAGAGGGTCCCGACACGGAAACAGATAGTACGGTTAGCTTCGTCTCGTCGTTCTGAGCAACTTTCATGTAGAAAGTTTTTCCATCCGAGCTACGGATAAAAAGATATGATTTTCTAAAGATTATTGGAATTTCTGGAATTATTTTAAATAACAGAAAAGAATATACTGCGTCAGCCTGACGTCAGCACTGCCTCAGCAGCAGCTGACCAGTCAAACTGGCAGGTGGGTCCCACCTGTCATAGACAGTGACTCTAACCGTGTTTAAATTAACTAAACAGAGACTAACTAACTGTTGGGCCCCACATGTCAGTGACTGATTAGTATTACTAATTAAGTTTAATTATAAAAATATTTTATTTAACTAACTATGCGGTGGGGCCCGCGTGTCAGTGTCACTGGGCTGCCCAGTCAGCCAGTTGACCAAGTCAACTGGTCAACTGGGGGCCGTGGGGACCACTGGCAGTGACCCAGAGGCGGGGCCCACCCAGGCCACATCGGCCGGCCACCGGAGAGAGCTCCGGCGAGCCCCGAGCGGTGGTGGAACTCCGGCGAGCTCGGGTTCGAGCTACGGTGGTCCAAAACAGGCGTGGTTACCCGTGTTCGAGAGCTAGCGAGACCGCGCGTCGCGTGGGGCGAGTGGTCGGACTCGGGGGTGCCCGGAACGACGCCGGCGACGACGGTTGGCGGCGGTGCTCTTCGGGCTTCGTCGAAACAGGCACGGGAGTGCGCGAGGGGGGTCAAAAGGGGGCTGGATGCGTCGCGTGATGCGCTCTGGAGCGTGCCAGTAGCTCGCGCGGGGCTCGGGAGCACGTTCGGCTCGCGAGCGACGGCAATGGCGGATGGCAGAATGCGGCGGCGGTGACGACGAGCTACGGGGAAGCTAGGGATCCAACGGGGAGGAGCAGAGGTCGTGGAGCTCACCGTGTGGCACTCACGTAGGCCCGCGACGGATTAGTAGCAGCAGAACGACGCCGGCGACGAAGAATTGCGGCGGCGACCCGAGGAGGAAGACGGAGGGGATCCGGCGCCTCGGTGTTTCCCAGCTCCAGCTGAGACCACCGGTGGATGAAGAAGACGAAGGCGGAGCTGGTCGGCACGGAGAGATGACGAGGCGGTGGCTATGGCCGCGCGGGGGACGGCGAACGGCGGCGATCGCGTCGGGCACCGATGGGGAAGAAAGAAGAGAGCTCGGGGAGAAGGGGGAAATGGTCGAGGAGGACCAGGGGCTCCTCCTTATCCTCTCCCCGGTCCTGTATTGTCGGTGGAGGCGCTGTAGCGGCAGGTGGCGGCGGGAGCGGCGGCGAGCGCGCGCGCCCACGGGGTGTTCGACACGGCGGCGGGAGCAGGTGGGGGAAGGGACAGGCGCGCGGGCTGGGCCGGCTCGGCCCAGGAGGGGGGGCGCCAGGTAAGGTTCTTTCCTTTGCCTTTTTCTTTTATTTCTAAAGCAGAGAGGAAAGCAAAAAGATGGGACCACCTAAACACTTTTATAAAATGTGTTACCTGGTCCAAAAATGTCCTAGCAATATTCCCTAACAGCAAAAATTGGTTTGGGCTTATTTGGATCATTTTTGAAATTTACAAAAATGAATTGACATATTTAAGTGCTGATATTGCACTGTTTAATGCCCTAGCCCACATTTGGAGTTGCTGGTGATGTTGTTTTCCTCAACATCAATTGTTTTGGAATATTTGCTAAATGATGAACATTTTTCCATAATTTTTGGAACAACTTCATTTTGCATTTGAATTTGAATTTGAATTTTCAGGGGCAAAATTTGGATTGCCTTGTTTAACCACTGTGATTAGCATTGCAAATGAACATGACATGGCATGATTGTCATAATGTCACAGTGCTTAGTACAAGGGGGTGTTACAATAACACAGGAAGTTAATGTTTGCATAATTCCTTAGACCATGAGAGTATCGAGTTCCTTCGTACTTGCTTCGTGAACTTTGGGGTTTGTTAAACGTCATCCGTAACTGGGTGGCTATTACGGCGGCTTACGGGTTCACGGAAAAGTATGGCTAGTAACGAGATAGCTCAAGATTGGGATTTGCTCCTCCGACGATGGAGAGATATACTCGGGCCCTCTCGGTGTAACGGTATCCATCATCGTCTGCGCAGACACCTTGTGATTTGATCACTGGGATACCGGAACACGAAAACGAGAAAAGAGAACAAAACCGGTAATGAGGTAACTTGCATAGTGGACAATGTGTTGTCCCACGGGGATGCAATTAATCTCACCTCAGGTGTTTGTGACATATCGCGAGGCAACAGGAATAGCTCACGGCAACTGGAGGTTCACTCGAATATTTATTCATGTGGGTATAGGGATCAATATGGGTGTCCACGACTCCGATGTTGATCATTGATCGGAAGGGTTTCCGGGTCATGTCTATACTGCACTGAACCTATAGGGTCACACGCTTAAGGGTCATCTATCTGCTGAATACTAGACAGGGAGTCTGAGAGAAAGTTTTCGGAAAAAGTTTTTTCGGAAACGTCAGAAAAGTTCTGACGAGAGAGGTCACCGGATGAGTTTCGGTGAAACCGAAAAAGTTGTTTCGGGGTATACCATTAAGTCAAAATGGTTTCGGCATGTGTCTGATAATTCTTGGAGGGTGCCAGAAACGTTCTGGAAACTTTCTGGAATTTTCGGAGATGAAAACCGGGAATGTCCCGGAGCTGCCGGAACCGCTTCAGATGCTTTTCGCAGATGAAAATCACTAAACTGGAATTGTTCCAGAACGCGTTGAAAATAATTATGGTGGGTACTGGAAATGTTCTAAGCCCACATGATTTTTTTCAGTTCGAACAGACGCCGAAAAATGTCGTCGTGAATAGTGAAAGTGCTTTTTGGATATTTTTTTGGTGAGTCACCTTTGGGATATTTTCAAAGGGCTTCTAGAAGGGATTGGGGGGCAAGCAAGCTCCTCATGGGGGGGCCCCCAAGGGGGTGGCCGGCCAAGGTGGGGAGGGCCTCATGGTCCTCCACATGGCACTCCCTTTCTCCCATATGCCCTTTGTGAGTGACTTAAAGTGGGGGCACTTTGGTATTTTGAATACCTTTTTTACCCCTTGGCTTTCCTATAAATAGAGGAGGGGTGGGCAGCCCCAACCTCATCCTTGCTCTCATACACATGCTAAGCTTTGCTAGCTCTCTCTCTCCCTCCCACGAAAAGAGTTTTTCGTAGAGCCGAAAGGCTGTCTAGTTTCCGGCAGGAACTAGTTCTGGACGGCGAAGCCCTGCCGGATAGCTGACACCGTATGTGTGCAACCCCGTAGAGAGGTCGTAGTTTCGGTCTTCTGCCCGAGGGGCTGTTCGAGTGTCCTCCCGAAGGGCTGTCCGAGTCTTCGTTCGAGTTTCGAGGGTCCTCCCGGAGGGCTGTCCGCGACATCGTCCGAGGGACTGTCCGACCGCCTCCCGGAGGGCTGTCCGACAAGGGAGTACATCCTCGCGGTTGGGAGGTTATTTAAATCCTAGCTGCGGGGATCTGCACCAACGATCTCCACCGACTCTTCTTCCGCTGCGCTTCGAGTCGGTACGGACCAGATCAAACCTTGTATGCAATCTCCTTAGCAGGTCCTGGGCGTGCTCGCTACCGAATTTTTTTATTTTCTGTCGCGTTCACTAACAGTGGCATCAAGAGCCGTGCTATGCGTAGATGCAGGTTACGATCTAGAATACATGGAGATGTATGGGTATTGCATAATATAATTAGGTAGTAGATAAGATCTATTACTGAAAATTATTTATGCGGGTAGCAGATGAAATCTGTTACCCGATGTTCTTGTTGCTTCCCTAGAATTTGCGTATTTCTGATCCCGAAACGGCATGGTGGAATTTCACAAAGTTCTGGCAATCTGCGATCCTGATTGATCAAAGAAGTGCTATCAGTTCTTTGGGTTCCATCATAGTTAAAGGAAAGATGAAATTCACATATGAAAGGGCAATGCAGATATGATCTGCACGGGGGTCACGCGTGTGACGAAGTTTAGTATGGGGCTCGAGATTTTATTATCTCGTGTTTCATACACCCTGGAAAGTTAATCTAGCGACTTGAATAATCATACTTGATGAATAACATTGGTATCTTCGGTTTGTTTCGAAACCTTAGAAGCCACGTAAAATAAAATTTTGCATAAACCGATTAGAAGGGTCTAACTTGGTTTTGCAGGATGGTTTGCATGTGATGTGGTATAGCAAAGCTCTTATTCAATTTGATTGTGTATGAGATGGCTATATAATGTAAATTAACATGACCTGCGTGTCATGATTCGGCATGATGGCTGGAGCCATATGATTGCACTTTAATGACCTGCGTGTCAACCTTAAGTAATGCATTTAATTTATTTTGCTATGGAGATAGCAATATTATCTGGTGCATCGACAAGGTGGTGGCAATCTTCGCAAAGGTCAACACCGACGCGAATGCCGAAGACGAAGAAATACTTGACTTCTCCGTCAGAAGAGGCTATACCATATCATGCTATTATGAATTGCCTGAGATGTTTATCCCTCTTGATGCACCCTTCTTGATTGCGCGGTAGTCGCTTTTATTAGGGTGATCTCTCACTAAAAATATCAAGTAGTTAGTGTTCTCCCAAGTGTAGCACCGTCACGGCACCTATCTTTTCGGGGTGCGCCATGACTAACATGGGTACGAACGAATTGAGAAGTGTGAGGCGGGTGAGGTCAGACCTCGCAGCAAGATCACTTGGTTACCTTGACGTACAGGCATGACCGTCATGAGCTCGGAACACACGCATCGAAAGATGAACAAGAGTCACATAGAGATGTGATTGGCAGGTTGCCTACCGGTTGAGATTTTTGTCATCAGTGGTGACTAACATCAATGACAAATAATCAAAACTCGGGTCTTGAATCACTCACAATCAATTATGAGAGATATTGATTTGAGTGGGAGCACTTTAGAATAAAATGTTTATTCACTAGTGCCAAATATCATTATAAACAAAGTCTAAGTGAATTGTGTTTTCCGTTGTAGATCAAATGGCTCGCAACAACGCGTTCAACTTAAGCTCGCTGTTAGAGAAAGAGAAGTTAGCTGCGAATGGGAAAAACTATGCGGACTGGATCCGCAACCTGAGGATCATCCTCAGGAGCGCTAAGAAACTGTATGTACTTGAAAATGATCTTCCAGCTAAACCGGCGGCAGAGGCCCCGGAAAATGAACAAGATGTCTGGGCCACTAATGATGATGATCATAATGTAGTGCAGTGCCTCATGCTAGCTTGCATGAGTCCAGAGCTTCAAAAACGTTTTGAATTCCACAAACCCCGTGATATGATCCGGGAGTTGGATGCTCTGTACAAGGAATCCGCAAAGTCTGAACGATATGATATCATGAAGGCTTTGATGGAATGCAAAATGGCTGAGGGTAGTTCAGTTGGTGAGCATGTGGTCAAAATGATCAGCTATGCTGAAAGGCTTAAAACCCTGGAATTTCCACTTCCACCTGGCCATATGATGGACATGTTGCTTTCTTCACTGCCCCCGTCTTACGACGGTTTTGTCATGAACTACAACATGACAAGGATGGAGAAAACACCGGAAGAGGTGCTCACCATGCTGAAAAACACTGAAGCAAACCTGCGGAAAAATCGCAAGCAAGTGTTGCTTGTGAATAAAACCGCCAGTTTCAAAAAGAAAGGCAAGCCAAAGAAAGGCAAGGGCGCCGGTAAGACCGGCTCCCAAAGCAAATCTAAGGGCAGTGCCAAGGATGGAACTGAGTGCTTTTACTGCAAGGGCAAAGGACACTGGAAGAGAAACTGCAACAAGTATCTGGAAGATAGGAAGACCGGGAAAACCGGCAAAGGTATAATTGTTATACAAGTTAATGTCATTGACGTTTTGCTTGCTAGCGAAAATTCTAAGTCTTGGGTATTTGATACCGGATCGGTTGCTCACATTTGCAACTCGATACAGGGACTTCAGAAGGTGCGCAGGCTGGCAAAGAATGAGGTCGTGATGCGTGTCGGGAACGGCGCTGGGATCGCCGCTCAAGCCGTCGGCATTATGCCTCTACGTCTCCCTTCAGGATTTATTTTGGAACTTAGTAACTGTTATTTTGTTCCGGCATTGTGTAGAAACATTATCTCTGGATCATGTTTAATACACGATGGGTATTCGTACAAGTCTGAGAACAATGGTTGTTCACTTTATTGTAAGGATATGTTTTATGGATATGCACCCATTGTTGGGGGCCTTTTCGTACTAAATCTTGAATGTGGAAATGATGTCTTTAACGTGAATGCTAAACGCCTTAAGAAGGCTGACACCACCACCACTTACTTGTGGCACTGTCGACTTGGCCACATCGGAAAGAAACGCATGCAAAAGCTCCAGTCAAACGGAGTTTTGCCGTCCTTTGATTTTGAATCATTTGACACATGTGAAGCTTGTCTGATGGGGAAAATGACCAAGACGCCGTTCACGGGTCATCCTGAACGGGCGGGTGAATTGTTGGAAATAATACATAGTGATGTATGTGGTCCAATGAACACAGCCGCACGGGGTGGGTATTTCTACTTCGTGACTTTTACTGATGATTTAAGTCGGTATGGTTATATCTACTTAATGAAGCATAAGTCGGAAACCTTTGAAAAGTTCAAAGATTTTCAGAATGAGGTAGAAAATCATCGTGACAAAAAGATTAAGTTTCTGCGGTCTGATCGCGGAGGCGAGTATCTTAGTCATGAGTTTGGCCAGCATCTGAGTGACCGTGGAATTGTTTCACAGCTTACGCCTCCCGGAACTCCACAGAGAAACGGAGTATCGGAACGACGTAACCGAACCTTGTTGGACATGGTAAGGTCGATGATGTCTCTTACAGATCTTCCAATATCTTTTTGGGGTCACGCACTACAAACTGCTGCTCATATACTAAACAAGGCACCATCAAAGTCTGTAGAGACGACGCCATATGGATTATGGTATGGGAAGAAACCCAATATGTCGCATCTCAAGGTTTGGGGTTGTGAGGCATACGTAAAGCGTTTACAGCCAACAAAGCTCGATCCCAAAGCAGACAAATGCTATTTTGTAGGTTACCCCAAAGAAACCATTGGGTATTCCTTCTATCTTCCCTCCGAGCACAAAGTGTTTGTCGCTAGAAATGGAGTCTTTCTCGAGAAAGAGTTTCTCGCTAAAGAAGTAAGTGGGAGGACGGTACAACTTAATGAGATTAGTGAATCTTCGGCAACTGTTGACATGGCTAAGGAACCGGAAGAAATTCCGCTAATTATCCCTACAACTGAGCCGGAAGTTGTTGCATGTGATGCACAGACTTCAGACAATGTTGTAACTGAACCGCGCAGATCAGGTAGGGCTATCCAGCCACCTGAATGGTTTCATAACGAAATCTTCATTCTTGAAGACGATGAACCTGCGCACTACAAGGAAGCGATGGCGGGGCCCAGCTCAAAAGAATGGCACAAGGCCATGAGATCCGAAATGGAATCCATGTACGAAAACCAAGTTTGGAACTTGGAAGAACTTCCAGAAGGCGTAAAGCCGATTGGTTGTAAATGGATTTTCAAAAGGAAGACGGACGCGGATGGTAACATTACTATCCACAAAGCTAGACTTGTCGCGAAAGGGTTCACGCAAGTTCCAGGAGTGGACTACGACGAGACTTTCTCGCCCGTAGCTATGCTTAGGTCTGTTCGGATATTACTAGCAATTGCTGTTTATTTCGATTATGAAATATGGCAAATGGATGTCAAAACGGCTTTCCTAAATGGAAACCTCAAAGAGGATGTATACATGATACAGCCAGAAGGTTTTGTCATTCATAAGGATGCTGGAAAGGTATGCAAACTTCAGAAAGCCATTTATGGTCTGAAGCAAGCATCAAGGAGCTGGAACATTCGTTTTGATGAAGTAGTCAAAGAGTTTGGCTTCATCAGGAATGACGAAGAGTCTTGTGTTTACAAGAAGTTTAGTGGGAGCGCAAAAGCATTTCTAATCTTGTATGTGGATGACATATTATTGATTGGAAATGATGTGAATTTTCTTAACGAGATAAAAGAATCATTGAAGAAAAGTTTTTCAATGAAAGACTTGGGCGAAGCGGCATATGTATTGGGCATCAGGATCTATAGAGATAGATCAAAACGCCTGATAGCGCTTAGCCAAAGCACGTACATTGATAAGGTGTTGAAAAGGTTCAACATGGAGGACTCCAAGAAAGGCCTACTCCCCATGTCACCTGGCACAGTGCTTAGCAAGAATCAGAGTCCTCGAACTCTCGATGAGCGAGTACAAATGAATGATGTTCCATATGCCTCGGCAGTTGGTTCTATTATGTATGCCATGCTATGTACAAGACCGGATGTTTCCTATGCGCTAAGTGTTAGCAGCCGGTACCAAAGTGATCCAGGATTGGAACACTGGGCAGCAGTCAAGGGTATTCTAAAGTACCTCAGACAGACCAAGGATTTACTCCTTGTGTACGGAGGTGATGAAGAGCTCATTGCAAGTGGTTACACTGATGCAGGCTTCATGACTGACCCAGATGACTTCAAATCTCAATCAGGTTATGTTTTCATATTGAACGGTGGCGCAGTTGATTGGAAAAGTTCCAAACAAAAGACTGTGGCGGATTCTACGACGGAGGCGGAGTATGTTGCTGCTTCAGAAGCCTCCAAGGAGGCGGTATGGATCAAGCAATTTCTTGAAGACCTTGGTGTGGTTCCAAGTGCTCTGGACCCGGTGGAGATCTATTGTGATAATAGTGGCGCCGTGGCTCAGGCAAGGGAGCCAAGTTCGCACCATAAGACAAGACATATTCAACGCAAATATAAACTCATTCGACATCATGTCGAAGAAGGTTTAGTGAAAGTACGCAAAGTTCACACGGATCTGAATGTGTCAGACCCGATGACGAAGCCTCTACCACGAGCAAAGCATGAGCAACACTGGATAGCCATTGGTGTTAGGGAAGCCATGTAACTGAGTTATGACTCTAGTGCAAGTGGGAGTCTGTAGGAGATATGCCCTAGAGGCAGTAACAACAGTTATTTAGTATCTCCTGGTTTGTAAAGAAAGTTTATGTTCCATGCTATAACTGCAATGATTCTCGAGTCTACTATAAAACGAGGCTTGGAGGAAAACTCATGTGCACGTGTGGTATAATAAACGATGAAATGTATTCCTAGTCTTGCCTCTAAGACTGGCTCAAGTATTGCATGATGATCCTGTTTTCCTGATCATGGGCATGGCTATGCCAGCAATTTTGAGGGCACGATGTTAGTAGAACACTTGTGTTGAATCGACCCAATTTGATGTTATGCTATGAGATACGTTCGTCACCAGTTTTTTGGTTTATAACACAGGAAGTTAATGTTTGCATAATTCCTTAGACCATGAGAGTATCGAGTTCCTTCGTACTTGCTTCGTGAACTTTGGGGTTTGTTAAACGTCATCCGTAACTGGGTGACTATTACGGCGGCTTACGGGTTCACGGAAAAGTATGGCTAGTAACGAGATAGCTCAAGATTGGGATTTGCTCCTCCGACGATGGAGAGATATACTCGGGCCCTCTCGGTGTAACGGTATCCATCATCGTCTGCGCAGACACCTTGTGATTTGATCACTGGGATACCGGAACACGAAAACGAGAAAAGAGAACAAAACCGGTAATGAGGTAACTTGCATAGTGGACAATGTGTTGTCCCACGGGGATGCAATTAATCTCACCTCAGGTGTTTGTGACATATCGCGAGGCAACAGGAATAGCTCACGGCAACTGGAGGTTCACTCGAATATTTATTCATGTGGGTATAGGGATCAATATGGGTGTCCACGGCTCCGATGTTGATCATTGATCGGAAGGGTTTCCGGGTCATGTCTATACTGCACTGAACCTATAGGGTCACACGCTTAAGGGTCATCTATCTGCTGAATACTAGACAGGGAGTCTGAGAGAAAGTTTTCGGAAAAAGTTTTTTCGGAAACGTCAGAAAAGTTCTGACGAGAGAGGTCACCGGATGAGTTTCGGTGAAACCGAAAAAGTTGTTTCGGGGTATACCATTAAGTCAAAATGGTTTCGGCATGTGTCTGATAATTCTTGGAGGGTGCCAGAAACGTTCTGGAAACTTTCTGGAATTTTCGGAGATGAAAACCGGGAATGTCCCGGAGCTGCCGGAACCGCTTCAGATGCTTTTCGCAGATGAAAATCACTAAACTGGAATTGTTCCAGAACGCGTTGAAAATAATTATGGTGGGTACTGGAAATGTTCTAAGCCCACATGATTTTTTTCAGTTCGAACAGACGCCGAAAAATGTCGTCGTGAATAGTGAAAGTGCTTTTTGGATATTTTTTTGGTGAGTCACCTTTGGGATATTTTCAAAGGGCTTCTAGAAGGGATTGGGGGGCAAGCAAGCTCCTCATGGGGGGGCCCCCAAGGGGGTGGCCGGCCAAGGTGGGGAGGGCCTCATGGTCCTCCACATGGCACTCCCTTTCTCCCATATGCCCTTTGTGAGTGACTTAAAGTGGGGGCACTTTGGTATTTTGAATACCTTTTTTACCCCTTGGCTTTCCTATAAATAGAGGAGGGGTGGGCAGCCCCAACCTCATCCTTGCTCTCATACACATGCTAAGCTTTGCTAGCTCTCTCTCTTCCTCCCACGAAAAGAGTTTTTCGTAGAGCCGAAAGGCTGTCTAGTTTCCGGCAGGAACTAGTTCTGGACGGCGAAGCCCTGCCGGATAGCTGACACCGTATGTGTGCAACCCCGTAGAGAGGTCGTAGTTTCGGTCTTCTGCCCGAGGGGCTGTTCGAGTGTCCTCCCGAAGGGCTGTCCGAGTCTTCGTTCGAGTTTCGAGGGTCCTCCCGGAGGGCTGTCCGCGACATCGTCCGAGGGACTGTCCGACCGCCTCCCGGAGGGCTGTCCGAGAAGGGAGTACATCCTCGCGGTTGGGAGGTTATTTAAATCCTAGCTGCGGGGATCTGCACCAACGATCTCCACCGACTCTTCTTCCGCTGCGCTTCGAGTCGGTACGGACCAGATCAAACCTTGTATGCAATCTCCTTAGCAGGTCCTGGGCGTGCTCGCTACCGAATTTTTTATTTTCTGTCGTGTTCACTAACAGCGTGACTGGACGGGACGGGACATATATCTACCACGCCCGGTCAATGCCGCTGTCCGTCCGTTTGCCGCCATTAAACAGGCTCGCCGGCCGAGAAACCCACTCCGACGCCGCACATTTACACACTCAGACGCCTCGCCTCACCGGAATCTGCTATATAAAGGCAGCCACACCCGGCTAATTACACACCACAACACAAGCCCCGCCACATCCTCCTTCCCTTACACTGCATCCACCATGAGCGCCAGCGGCAAAGGACTGTGGGGCAGTTTGTCGCCAAAGATGAAGCACATGTTAGCCGCCCTTGCCGCCGCCTGGCATAGCTGCCGGGCCAGGCGAATCAAGGCTGGCTTGCTGGCTAGCTCGCCCGAGGTCTTCGACGGCGAGGATGACAAGACGACGAAGACGAGCTCCGACGACCCCGCCCCGGCTCCCGCGCCTCCTATGCACCCGGCTTCACAAAATGGAGCAGGCGTAGTTCGACGTTGTCATGGCAGAGGCACAGCCTGCGTCGACGCCTTTGTTGGCGTTCCAGCAGGCGTAGGAGGAACAACGCTACCACCCGTGCCTCCTGGAGCAGCAATGGCTGGCGGAGGGCCAGATCTACGGCGAGCGCGCGAGCAAGAAGGGCGTGGCGGCCATGGCAGCGGCGAGCCCAAATTTTGTGGCGGAGCGGCGTGCCATCTACGATGTCGTCCGCTCTCAAGCCGTCGCTCACCAGGAAACGGCAGCCGCGTAGGCGCATATGTAGGCGATCACGAAGAAGAACATCGCCAGCTGCGCCACCTACGCGTCGCCGATGAACCATCAGCCCACCCGATGGGACGATGACACACAGTGCCACCATTTTCCTCGTGGACCTGACGTCGACCGACGACGGACTCATGCGAGGATGTGTATGCCACTGTTGACGGAGGGGCCTGGTGCCCCATGTTGGCCGGTCCGTCTCCCGTGTTCTACTCTTTTCCACCGGAGACCACACCTTCACTTCATCGTTCTTATCGTCGGTGCTCATTGATACGGCGGAAGGAGGACGACACAGGCTTGGACGCTGGCGCCCCCCGCCGTAGGATAGGTTTAGGGGCGGGTAATTTTTTTCCTAAATGTTTGAAATGTTGTTAAATCCGCTGTATTTGTATGAAATCCGTCATATTTGTACGAAATCTGGCCGTGAATGCATAAATTTCATCCGGTTTGTTGAAAAAATAATTAAAATGCATGCGGTTAGCGTTGGATGTTTACCTCCAGCTTTCATGTTCGCAGACTGGTCCCGCTGTCCGCGGACGGAAAGAAAGAAGAAAGATTGGATGGTTGATCCACACAAATAAGAGATATGTAGGCCCAACCTTCGACGCGGGAGAAAATTAATGGGTTACCGTTTTTTTTTAGAATCAGTACAGACGCAAGCACTAATATACACGCGCATACACTCACCCCTATGAACGCACACACGCACACCCTACCTCTGTGAGCACATCTCCTCCCACTGAGGGCACATCGCCGAAAATCCTGAAATAAATCCAGAAATAATGCGAGCACCAGGATTTGAACCCTAGTGGGTTGGGGATACGACTGTCCACCTATAACCATCTCAACCACAGGTTGATTCGCACGGGTTACCGTTGAAGACGCTCTAAGAAAACAAAAGAAACGATCCAGCAAAAGAAACGATCCAGCAAAAGAAACGATCCAGCAGCAACACAATCCATGGAACGTATCGATTACTATAGTAGACACAATAGCACGCAGAGTCAACCAGTATCATATCACTACAAATATATTTCTTGACGCTAACACACGCACAAATCAAAACAGCCCGCGATAACGATTTGATGCCCCGCCCCCGGCCTTCGCTCGAAGCAAGAAAAATCGGGCTGGGCTGGGAACAATCCGGAGACACGGCACAAGCTGCGTTGGCGCGGCGCACGTGAACGGGCAGGCACCTCATGTGCGCGCTCCACTGTCGCTCGACACCGATCGCCAAGCAACCGCGCCAACGTCGCCACCACCGCCGTTTCGCGCCTAGGGTAGCCAGCACGAAGGCGGTGCGCAATAAATAAAAAATTTATAACAACGGGTCCCTCGAAAAATAAAAAAATGAAAATGGAGCCGGAGAAAAATAATGGGATGCGAGGAGAGACGTGGTCCAGCTGCCCAGCCGGGCGCCAACTCAGGGGCCGGGGGCGGTTGGTATATCAGTGGTGGCCGAGGCGGTCTTCCCACCAGCCTCCTGCTTCTTGTACTTCACACGGAAGCCAGAGGCCATAGAGAGCGGCGACCCAACCGCCCCCTCCGCTGCTTCAGTTCATCCGCTCCATCCCCTTCCTATTCCGGGCGGACGCCAACACGCACCCAAGCATAGCTAGCTATATTTAGCCACGGCTGAAGAGAGCCCGATTTGGAAGACAGGAGGAGCACATCTTTGAAGAGGGAGGAGCATGCCGACGGGAACCATGAGGAGGATGTTCGTCGAGTCGTCGTCGTCCTCGTCCTCGTCGTCCGGGAGCGGCCGGGAGGCGGAGCCGACGGTGGTGCTGTGCGCGCCCCGGCCCCGCAGGGTGCACGCCCAGCCCTGCAGCGCCGACCTCATCCTCGGCCCCCCACCCTTCCTCCTCAACGCCTCCTCCGCCAACAGCAGCACAAAGGTACCCACCTTCTCTCAACCAGTTCTTGGAAGAAAATTTTTCATCTTCTTCTGTTTCTTGGCAAATTTTGCATGGATCTTTCTCTGACCAAGACCTGTTATTTCTTAATTATTGCAGCAGAGAGAAGGGAAGAGCAAAGCGCGGGAGGAGGAAGAGTCGGAGTCGGAGGAGGAGGAGGGGGGCTGGGCGCTGTTCGGCGGGTCGCCGCCGGCGAGAGCCGACAACCCGCTCGTCCACGACCCCCACTTCCTGCTCAACCAGCGGAACCACGCCGCCGCGGACTTCAACCTCGCGGCGGTTTTTGACCACCATATCCATCACCACAGCCGCAACTACCACCATGTCCCAACCACATATAGCAATAGCAGCAGCAGCCACAGTTTTGCCCCGTCGTACACGCACGCCGCGCCGGCGGTGAGGATCCAGGGGTTCGACGTCGCCGCCTGCCGGGGCTCCCACACCAGCAACGGCGGCGGCCGCGTGCTCTCCGCCCGCGCCTGAGCCTGGGCCTCGAGCAAAGCAGAGCCGACCCCCAAGGGGAAGCCACCACACCACCGTCCTCCTCCTCACCAGCCTTGTACAGTTTTCCGCCGGCCGGCCGCGTATGTACGTACGTCTAGTGTACCAGTATCACCATGCTACGTGTGTTCCTTGTGGTATATACATACATACGGGTTTACATGATGAATTAACATGAGATGGTTAGCTAATACCAAGTTTAATTAAGAGTAGAAGAAGGAGAATGATCATCAGCAGCAGCATACACAAAGAGGATCAATCTTACCGAAGAGAGGATTTCTATTTTTTTTACCTTTTTTTTCGAGTTAGTTTTGTGTGTGTCAGCCAGTGTTCTGTAGATATCATGAGCGTTAATCTTGTTCTAAGAAGGGTCTTTTCCTGGAGGATGAAAACGAAGATGGCCCGTGCAGTTGTGCCGGGCCATCGCCGTCGTCTTCATCGCACCGCTGCCATGTAACCATGGTTGTACTTGTAAAAAAGAGAGTGGAAGAAGAAGAAAGTGTGTACATACATAGACATGTTATGTAATCGGATTGCATCAAGTTGATTCAAATGGTCTCTCGTCCGTGTTTGCCCCCTCGTTTCAGAAACTCTTTCCTAGTACTACTGCCTTTGGTGTGTGTGTGTGTGTGTTGGGCACTTGAGATCCAAGGGAGGGAAGGGACTCCTTTTGGTGTCATTGTTGTTGACAATTTTCTTTGGCGAAGGGTTCGAGGGCAATCAGGGGAGGCGCGGTGCGGTCCGGCCGGCGGTGGTTGTGGGAGGGCAGTACGTAGTACAGTGATATGAGATCAAATCCCGTGATTCCGTCTGGCCCTGTTCCCGGTCCCGGGCAGGGTGAGCTGTTCGGATGAGACTTGCCTGCTCCCTTCATGTGTGCCCATCCGTGCTCCCGCATACGTGGCTTGATTTGATTGGAACAAAATTAGGCCCGGCCCCACCCCCTTAAAATCAGGGGGGCTGATGATTAGATTAGAAAGAAAAAAGGGAAAATAACAGCCGTAGGATGAAGTGGGAGTACGGATGGGAGCATGGGGAGGGAGCAGGCAAGTTTTGTCCGAGCTGTTCGCCCCCGATTTTCCCCGGGCAGGCGGGCAGATGCACATGCGAGATGCGACTTTTCGACGCCATCTGCCGCTGCCCGTCGCTTGCTTCCCCGGACGGCAAAGGGTG
Organism: Secale cereale; assembly: GCA_902687465.1. Taxonomy (NCBI): domain Eukaryota; kingdom Viridiplantae; phylum Streptophyta; class Magnoliopsida; order Poales; family Poaceae; genus Secale; species Secale cereale. The sequence goes on from LR738711.1 coordinate 941,288,231, forward strand.
GGAAACGCCGCGTCATTGACCGCCTCCCCCTCAAGTGGCCAAGGTAGAGATAGATGGGTATCGTGGCGTGGCGGCCTCGTTCCTCGCGTCGTTCCCATCCATCATCGTCCATCCGTTCCACGGGCGCGGACCGCGACCCGCTCGCTCGCCCGTGCGTGCGAGCGACGCGCACGCAACCACGTAGCCGTCTCGCCTCTCCGCCGTCCGTCCGTCACACGCACAGCCCTCTTTTCCCCCGCTCCATCCCGAATAATTCACTCCCCTCACGTTGCAAAAATCGGAACCGGCTACTCCTACGTGCGCGCGTAGGTACGACCGGGCCGTCGCGGTCGCCGTATCGCGCTCGCATTCGCCGACTGTTGGTGTGGTCCGAGGGCTGGGCCAGTGGCCGGGGGCCAAGTTTCCCAGAAACTTAACAAACTCTCGTGTCCAGGCAAGCAAAGGCAAACACGGGGTGACGTCGACGCTTTAGTAGACGGCTGATTGACAGACGAGGCTTCGTGGTCTCGTAGTGGCAGCGGGAGGCCACCACGGCAAGCCTTGTTTTGCACTACTGTCACTTGTGGTGGTGGTGGTGGTGGTGGTTTTGGCGTGCCGTCAAGGGGCGCCTCGCCTGCTCGTTTGTTCCGCTCTGCTTGGATGGAGCATTAGGGTCGGGATCGGGCTCGACTATCTCCCCCCGCTTTTGTTGTTTGTTTCCGGGGCCGTTTGGTTCCTTGTGAACTCCCGCTTGCTGTTTGTGGCAGAGTGCACTCGCTGATGGGAGGGAGTTCGTGCCGTCTGCGGAGTTCCCATCCGTTTCCACGATCGGAGCTCACTCGGGTCACTCGTCTTGGGTTCAGGCGTGTGTTTGGCAGCAAGGCATCTTGGGGGATTTCCACGAGTCAGTCAGGAGGTAATCCGATAAGATTTCTGCGCTCGGTAAAGGACCCCGGAAAATTTGGCTAGGAACGCTAGATCCCGGGACAAACGGGATTCCAATATTCCTTTTTTTTTATAGAAAGTTAGCTTGTTTGTGGGATCGGCGCTCCTCGTCTCCGGTGATCTCATCTGGTGCCAAGGGGCGGGAAGAATCTTTGTGGGATCGGTGCTCCTCGCCCTCGGTGATCTCGTGCTGAGAGGTGGGGGAGAATCTTTGTGGGAGCGATTATCCTCTGGCTCGATGATCCCGTGCCAAGAGGTGGGCGGAAACATTAGATTGGGGTGGCCGGCCTTTTTCTTTTCTTTTAAGGACACACCATGGAGAGGTGTATCAGGATCATATAAGAAGAACAAAAGGGGTTGATACGACGCCACTCGGCATAAACGTTAACACAACTTACCTTGTTCAACCTGAAACCACAAATAGCAAGTGTATATAGAGCTCAACAACGGTGTCGCGATCAATACCATTAAACCAAGGAAGCACCACCACAACTTAAGTTTCGACTAGATCAACACACCATTTGCAGTATGCACCTTGGAATGGATTAGTGAACAACAGAAACCACCAAGACCCGAACAATGCGTCGTCCAAGAGCCACTGGTCACAATGTATATTGCACCCACAACATGCCCAAAACGATACACTACCCCAAGCCTCACCATAGAGAGCGATGAGGCCACCACCTTCAGATTCTACTCTAGTCGAAGCACACTTGCTAACGGGTGGAGTTCATTTGTGGCGCCTACAGAGTTCCCATCCGCCCTGCACACACTTGCTAATGGGTGGAGTTCATTTGTGACGCCTACAGAGTCCCCGTCCGCCTTGCACACACTTGCTTACGGGTGGAGTTCATTTGTGGCGCCTACAGAGTTCCCGTCCGCCCTGCACACACTTGCT
>LR738711.1:941290338-941311104 GCA_902687465.1 Secale cereale
CACACACTTGCTAACGGGTGGTCTTCATTTGTGGCGCCTACAGAGTTCTCGTCCGCCCTGCACACACTTGCTAATGGGTGGACTTCATTCGTGGCACCTACAGAGTTCCCGTCCGCCATGCACACACTTGCTAATGGGTGGACTTCATTTGTGGCGCCTACAGAGTTCCCGTCCGCCCTGCACACACTTGCTAACGGGTGGACTTCATTTGTGGCGCCTACATAGTTCCCGTCCGCCCTGCACAACCGCTGCTTACTCGGGACACTCGTGTGCCTATAAGCGTGAACTTGGCAGCAATGTATCTTATGTCTTGTCTTTTTCAAGACTCGCAAAGGACATAAGATTTCTGCACTCGGTAGGAGCATCTACAACCAGACCCCTTAAAACAACCAGGCCATGAAATTGACATACAACCAGACACCCTATACTCAGCCCAAACATTCGAACTATCCAACACTTCTAATTCCCAACCCATATATGGGGTGGACATGGGGAGGTCCGAACCCGCTTGAACGCGTTCATCACGTGGGACTGATGGGAGCGATCCACATATATCTTCAAATCGTCCCCAAGCTAGCCTGACTTGCCCTCTTCCTCTCCTCTCTTTTGTCTTATCTGCATCGTCGCCACCATATCCCCGCAACAATCCCCAACCCCCATTGCGGCGCCATCAGAGGCCTGACCCCACGACACCGCTGTTTGTGCCTTCACCAAAACGCCACCCTTGTACGCTCAACTCCTCCAAAAATACATCTCGCCCTCTGTATGTTCGATGAAATGTCCGATAAATTATTTTATTATTTTTCTCATTTGTAGGGAAACGATGAATTTGACGGATGATGACTATGGGAACAAGGACCTTGACGAATTCATATACAAAGAGTTCATCGTTTTGTCGGATTCGGGCGACAAAGATGCTGAAATGATGATGCCGAGCATCCAAGAAGAAAGGGAGAAGCAAGAGGACCTTGTTCTAAACTTCAAGGGTTCGATAAACGACCTAAGCCTTGGGGTCGGGCTCGACTCTCTCCCTCCGCTTTTGTTGTTTCCGGGACCGTTTGGTTCCTTGTGAACTCCCACTTGCTGTTTGTGGCAGAGTACACTCGCCGATGGGATGGAGTTTGTGGCGTCTGTGGAGTTCCCATCCGCCCGCACAACCGCAGCTCACTAGTGAGCCTCTACCATGAGTTTGGCAGCAAGGCATCCTGGGGGATTTCCACGAGTCAGGAAGTAATCCGATAAGATTTATGTGCTTGGTAAAGGACCCAGGAAATTTTGGTTAGGAACGCTAGATCCCGGGACAAACGAGATTCCAATATTCTTTTTTGTACAGAAAGTCAGCTCGTTTGTGGGATCGGTGCTCCTTGTCTTCAGTGATCTCGTCTGGTGCCAAGGGGCGGGGAGAATCTTTGTGGGATCGGTGCTCCTCGTCCTCGGTGATCTCGTGCTGAGAGGTGAGCGAGAACCTTCGTGGGAGCGGTTCTCCTTCGCCTCGATGATCTCGTGCCAAGAGGTGGGCGGAAACATTAGATTGGAGTGGCCGACTTATTATTTTCTTTTGAGGACACACCGTGGAGAGGTGTACCGGGATCATACAAGGAGAACAAAAGAGGTCGATACGACGCCACTTGGCATACAACGTTAACACACATTGCTTTGTTCAACCTCAAGCCGCGAATAGCAAGGGTACATAGAGCACAAGGACAGTGTCACGATCAATACCGTAAACACCAAGGAAGCACCACCGCAAGTTAAGTTTTGACTAGATCAAAACACGGGAGTGAATAACAGAGAACTTAAGTTTCGATCACATTTGCACTATGCGCTTAGAAAATTGAAGAGTGAATAACAGAAACCACCAAGACCCAAACAAGAGGCCATCCAAGAGGCATTAACGACAATGTATATTGCGCCCACAATATGCCCAAAACAACAACCACCATCGATATGAGACATTACCCCAAGCCTCACCGTAGAGACCAATGAGGCCACCACCTTCTGAAGGAAATATGCCCTAGAGGCAATAATAAAGATGTTGTTTGTATTTCCTTATATCATGATAAATATATTTTATTCATGCTAGAATTGTATTAACTGGAAACTTAGTACATGTGTGAATACATAGACAAAACAGTATGTCCCTAGTATGCCTCTATTAGACTAGCTCATTGATAAAAGATGGTTATGTTTCCTAGCCATATACATGAGTTGTCATTTGATCAACAAGATCACATCATTAGGAGAATGATGTGATGGACAAGACCCATCCGTTAGCTTAGCACTATGATCGTTTAGTTTTACTGCTATTGCTTTCTTCATGACTTATACATGTTTCTATGACTATGAGATTATGCAACTCCCGAATACCGGAGGAACACCTTGTGTGCTATCAAACGTCACAACGTAACTGGGTGATTATAAATATGCTCTACAGGTGTCTCCGAAAGTGTTCGTGGTGTTGGCATAGATCAAGAATAGGATTTGTCACTCCGAGTGTCGGAGAGTTATCTCCGGGCCCTCTCGGTAATGCACATCATAATAAGCCTTGCAAGCAATTGACTAATGAGTTAGTCACGAGATGATGTATTACAGAACGAGTAAAGATACTTGCCGGTAATGAGATTGAACTAGGTATTGAGATACCGACGATCGAATCTGGGGCAAGTAACATACCGATGACAAAGGGAAGAACGTATGTTGTTATGCGGTTTGATTGATAAAGATCTTCGTAGAATATGTAGGAGCCAATATGAGCATCCAGGTTCCGCTATTGGTTATTGACCGGAGACGAGTCTCGGTCATGTCTACATAGTTCTCGAACCCGTAGGGTCCGCACGCTTAATGTTTGATGACGATCGGTATTATGAGTTTATGAGTTTTCGATGTACCGAAGGTAGTTCAGAGTCCCAGATTAGATCGCGAACATGAAGAGGAGTCTCGGAATGTCCGAGATGTGAAGATTGATATATTGGACGACTATATTCGGACACCGAAAGTGTTCCGGAAAAGTTTCGGATTAAACCGGAGTACCGGAGGGGTTACCGGAACCCCTCGGGGAAGTATTGGGCCCTAGTGGGCGTTAGGGGAGAGAGAGCGCAACAACCCAGGAGGTGGCGCGCCCCCTCCCAAGGGGAGTCCGAATTGGACTAGGGGAGGGGGGCGCGACCCCTCTTTCCCTCTCCCTCTTAGTGGACTCCTACTAGGAATAGGATTGGAGTCCTATTCCTAGTAGGAGTGGCCCTCCTAGGGTGCGCCATAGGGGCCGGCTGGCCTCCCCCCTTGCTCCTTTATATACGGGGGAAGGGGGGCACCTCTAGACACAAGTTGATCAAGTTGATCTCTCCCAACCGTGTGCGGTGCCGCCCTCCACAGAAACACACCTCGGTCATATCGTTGCAGTGCTTAGGCGAAGCCCTGCGCCGGTGGTTTCATCATCTCCGTTACCATGCCGTTGTGCTGAGGAAACTCTCCCACAAAGTTCTACTGGATCAAGAGCTCATGGGACGTCATCAAGCTGAATGTGTGCTGAACGCGGAGGCTCCGTACGTTCGGTGCTTGATCGGTTGGATCGCGAAGAAAGTTCGACTACATCAACCGCGTGACTAGACGCTTCCGCTCCCGGTCTACGACGATACGTGGACACACTCTCCCCTCTCGTTGCTATGCATCTAGTAGATAGATCTTGCGTGATCGTAGGAAAATTTTGAAATACTACGTTCCCCAACAGTGGCATCATGAGCCAGGTCTATGCGTAGATGATATGCACGAGTAGAACACAATGAGTTGTGGGCGATAATAGTCATACTGCTTACCAGCATGTCATACTTTGGTTCGGCGGTATTGTGAGATGAAGCGGCCCGGACCAACATTACGCGTACGCTTACGCGAGACTGGTTTCACCGTTATGAGCACTCGTTGCTTAAAGGTGATTGGCGGGTGTCTGTCTCTCTCACTTTAGTGGAATCGAGTGTGGCTACGCCCGGTCCTTGTGAAGGTTAAAACAACACATACTTGACGAAAAATCATTGTGGTTTTTGTATGCGTAGGTCAGAACGGCTCTTGCTAAGCCCGTAGCAGCCACGTAAAACATGCAACAACAAAGTAGATGACATCTAACTTGTTTTTGCAGGGCATGTTGTGATGTGATATGGTCAAGACATGATGAGTTATACGTTATTGTACGAGAAGATCATGTTTTGTAAAGTTATCGGCAACTAGCAGGAGCCATATGGTTGTCGCTTTATTGTATGAAATACAGTTTCCATGTAGTTGCTTTACTTTATCACTAAGCGGTAGCGATAGTCGTGGAAGCAATAGTTGGCGAGATGACAATGATGCTACGATGGAGATCAAGGTGTCGCGTGCTACCTCTTGAGCTTACGTTGTATTCCCTCGAAGAGGAAAGGGAGATGCATCACAGTAGCGTAAGTATTTCCCTCAGTTTTTGAGAACCAAGGTATCAATCCAGTAGGATACCACGTGCGAGTCCCTCGCACCTGCACAAACAAATAAGAACTTCGCAGCCAACGCGATAAGGGGTTGTCAATCCCTTTACGATCACTTACGAAAGTGAGATCTGATAGAGATGATAATTTATATTTTTGGTATTTTTAGTTTATAAGAACAGCAAATAAAAGCGATAAAAGTAAAGTAGATGTAGATTGATATGTTGAGAATAGACCCGGGGGCCATAGTTTTCTCTAGTGGCTTCTCTCATGATAGCGATATTCTACGGCGGGTAAACAAATTATTGTCGAGCAATTGATAGAAAAGCGAATAATTATGAGACTATCTAGGCATTATCATTGTATATAGGCATCACGTTCGAGACAAGTAGACCGAAACGATTCTGCATCTACTACTATTACTGCACACATCGACCGCTATCCAGTATGCATCTAGTGTATTGAGTTCATAAGAACAGAGTAACGCCTTAAGCAAGATGACATGATGTAGAGGGATAAACTCAAGCAATATGATATAAACCCCATCTTTTTATGCTCGATGGCAACAATACAATACGTGCCTTGCTGCCCCTACTGTCACTGAGAAAGGACACCACAAGATTAAACCCAGAGCCAAGCACTTCTCCCATTGCAAGAACTATAGATCTAGTAGGCCAAACCAAACCAATAATTCGAAGAGACTTGCAAGGATATTATGAGCACACATAAAAAGTTCAGAGAAGAACCAAATAACTTTCATAGATAACCTTGATCATAAAATCACAATTCATCGGATCTCGACAAACACACCGCAAAAAGAGATTACATCGAATAGATCTCCTCTAAGACCGAGAAGAACTTTGTATTGAGATCCAGAGAGAGAGAAGAAGCCATCTAGATACTAGCTATGGACCCGAAGCTCTGCGATAAACTACTCACAACTCATGGTGAGGGCGATGATGATGATGATGAAGGCCTCCGTGATGGATCCCCCTCCGGTGGAGCTCCGGAACAGGCTCCAAGATGGGATCTCGAGGGGAATAGAAGGTACGGCGGTGGAATTAGGGTTTTATCTCTGTTCACAGAGTTTCTGGGGTACGTAGACTTATATAGGAAGAAGGAGGGCACCGGGGGAGTCACGAGGGCTCCACGAGGCAGGGGGGCGCCCCCACCCTTGTGGGCCCCTCGTGGCTCTTCTGACGTGGTTCTCAAGTTCATCGTGCGTGATTTCCTCCAAAAGTATCTCTCGCGAAGGTTTCATTCCGTTTGGACTCCGTTGATATACTTTTTCTACAAAACCCTGAAATAGGCAAAAAACAACAATCTGGACTGGGCCTTTGGGTTAGTAGGTTAGTCCCAAAAATGATATAAAAGTGAATGATAAAGCCCATTAAACATCCAAGACTTCATAAATAATAGCATGGAACAATAAAAAATTATAGATACGTTGGAGACGTATCAAGCATCCCCAAGCTTAATTCCTGCTCGTCCTCGAGTAGGTAAATGATAAAGAAAGAATTTTTGATGTGGAATGCTAACCAATACAGTTTTTCAATCTAATTCTTTGATTGTGGCATGAATGTTCAGATCTGAAAGATTCAAGATAAAAGTCTATATTGACATAAGAAATAACAATACTTCAAGTATACTAACAAAGCAATCATGTCTTCTCAAAATACTATGGCTAAAGAAAGTTATCCCTACAAAATCATATAGTGTTGGCTATGCTCCCTCGTTATCACACAAAAATATTCATATCATGCACAACCTCGATTTCAGCCAAGCATTTGTTTTCATACTCTATCTTTTCAAACCTTTCAACTTTCACGCAATACATGAGCGTGAGCCATGGACATATCACTATGGGTGGAATAGAGGTGGTTATGGTGAAGACAAAAAGGAGGGAGATAGTCTCACATCGACTAGGCGTATCAACGGGCTATGGAGATGCCCATCAATAGATATCAATGTGAGTGAGTAGGGATTGCCATGCAACGGATGCACTAGAGCTAAATATGAATGAAAGCTCAACAAAAGAAACTAGTGGGTGTGCATCCAACTTGCTTGCTCACGAAGACCTAGGGCATTTGAGGAAGCCCATCGTTGGAATATACAAGCCAAGTTCTATAACGAAAATTCCCACTAGTATATGAAAGTGACTAAGCATGAGACTCTCTACAATGAAGAACATGGTGCTACTTTGAAGAACAAGTGTGGAAAAAAGATAGTAGCAATTGTCCCTTTTTCGTTTCTTTTCCCTTTTTTTTTGGGCCTTTCTTTTTTTCTTTGGCCTTTCTTTTCTTTTTTTCTTTTTTTTTTGGCGGAGGGGCTTTATAGATTTAGCCTTTCCTCTCATGGGACAATGCTCTAATAATGATGATCATTACACTTTCATTACAACTCGATATTACAACTAGATACTACAACAACAAAGTATGACTTTATATGAATGCCTCCGGCGGTGTACCGGTATGTGCAATGAAGTAAGAGTGACATGTATAAAAATTATGCATGGTGCCTTTGCCACAAATACGATGTCAACTACATGATCATGCAATGGCAATATGACAATATGATGCGTGTCATATGAACGGAATGGTGGAAAGTTGCATGGCAATATATCTCGGAATGGCTATGGAAATGCCATGATAGGTAGGTATGGTGGCTGTTTTGAGGAACAATATGGTGGCTGTTTTGAGGAAGGATATATAGTGGGTTTATGGCACCGGCGAAAGTTGCGCGGTACAAGACAGGCTAGCAATGGTGGAAGGGTGAGAGTGCGTATAATCCATGGACTGAACATTAGTCATAAGAACTCATATACTTATTGCAAAAATCTATGAGTCATCAAAACAAAGCAATCAACGCATGCTCCTAGGGGGGAGGTTGGTATGAGTTAACCATCGCGCGCCCCCGACCTCCACACAAACGTTGGCACTCTACAAATACCTCATGCTCTAACTTCGTCCCATAGCGGTTCACCATATGTGCATGCTACGGGAATCACAAACCTTAACACAAGTATTTCTCAATTTCATAATAACTCCACTAGCATAACTCTAATATCATTATCCTCATATCTCAAAACAATTATCAAGCATCCAACATCTCATTCTATTCAATGCACTTGGTGTGATTTTTTTTACTACATTGACATTGGATGTCTATCATGTGAAGACTAGTTTCTTTAGCCTAAACACATTACCATGCTGTTTTAATAGACTCTCAAAAGGATATAAGTGAAGCATGAGAGTTCAACAATTTCTACAAAATATTACCACCACCGTGCTCTAAAAGATATAAGTGAAGCACTAGAGCGAAAACTATTCAACTCAAAAGATATAAGTGAAGCACATAGAGTGTTCTATCAATTCATAGGCCATGTTTAACTCTCTCAAATAGGTGTGTCCAGAAAGGATGACTGTGGCAAACTAACAAGCAAAGACTCAAATTATACAAGACGCTCCAAGCAAAACACATAACATGTTGCGAATAAAAATATAGCTCCAAGTATAGTTACCGATGGATGAAGACAAAAGAGGGGATGCCTTCCCGGGGCATCCCCAAGCTTAGCCTTTTGATTATCTTGAATTTACTTGGGGTGCCATGGGCATCCACAAGATTAGGCCTTTGCTACTCCTTGTTCCATAGTTCATCAAAGCAATACTCAAAACTTGAAAACTTCACAACACAAAACTTAGACAAAAATTCTCATGAGCTCCGTTGGTATAAGAAAGCAAACCACTACTCAAAGGTGCAGCAATGAATTCATTCTTTTTTATATTGGTGTTAAACCTACTGTATTACAACTTCTCTATGGTTCATATCATCCAATACTACTCATAGATGCATCGGAATAAGCAAACAACACACAAAAAACAGAATATGTCAAAAACAGAACAGTCTGTAGTAATCTGCAGGTTTCGCCTACTTCTGGAATTCCAAAAAATTCAAACTAAATTGGTAAATTTGCGTACTTTGTCTACCAATCATCTGCAAAAAGAATCAACTAAAAAGCACGCTCCAATAAAATCTGAGGACTACTTTAGCGAGTGCTAACGATTATGTTTTTCACAGCAAGATCATATAAACTTCACACAAGTCTTCCCAAAGGTTCTACTTGGCACAAACACTAAACAAAATATGAAACCACATCTAAACAGAGGCTAGATGCAATATTTATTCCCTAACAGCAACAAAAACAAAAAACATAAAGTTGGGTTGCCTCCCAACAAGCGCTATCGTTTTACGCCCCTAGCTAGGCACGATACAAGATAAATCTAGGGATAGCCATAGTGGTACGATATGTCGCGAAAGCTCATCTCATATTCCCTACGTTCAGCAGCAAGCTTCCTATGTGGCAAGCAAAAATAATCAAAAGGGCTAAATTTAATGGGACAAAGTCCCCTACATCAATCTCGGGAGGAACAGGTTCCTCCTTTGGCCCTTTGTAGTGGATGACCAATTCATCGTTATAGGCACTCTTTTGGCAGAAGGAAATAAGCCTTCGCTCAAGGGAGAAGCCTAACCCATTATTTGGAACAAAAAAAATCATCGTTTATCTCAGAAATTCTATCAATCAAGATCTCAACAGGAACCTTTTTTCTAAGGTTTTCATTAAAAGCAACATGATCAGGAGATCGCAACCGCATTAGGTCTTCTTGATTGAACAAGATGGCCTCTATAGAGGTCGACCGGCATCTACTCCGTAATGAGCAAAGATTTCTATGGCCTCTTTCATGATATATCTAAATTCATGAGCCAAAAAGATAGTAGCTGCACGCTTAACGGAAGAATGCTCAATATTGGAGAACTCTAAAAATATTCACTGAATACAGAGATGCATATGGATAAATTTCCTTTCAATTTCTAGTATGAGCATAGATACACCATCTGCAAGGCTACTAGTTCTGTGAAGAATAGAGCCACCCATAGCGGGCAAAGCACCGGCACAAGTAAAGAAGTCTTGAAGAACTACTTTTCTAATAATATTACCACTACCAACCCGGAACTTCTTAATATGTAAAGTGGTAGCTTCATCCGGGGGGTCAACATGGACGTTGCCCTCGACATTGCTACCCTTCTCGATAAAATCGTCCCCCATCTCAGACATGAGGGTAAACAGGCAAGCAATGCTCGCAAGCAAACAAGAAGCAAGCGAACGATAAACACACTACGGAAGAAGGGCAAATAAAACGGCAAGGGTGAAGTGGGGGACAGGAAAACGAGAGGCAAATAAATGTAATGCGAAGGATAAGGGTTTGTGATAGGTACTTGGTATATGACTTTTGCGTAAGCCTCCCCGGCAACGGCGCCAAAAATTCTTCTTGCTACCTCTTGAGCTTGCGTTGTATTCCCTCGAAGAGGAAAGGGAGATGCAGCACGGTAGCGTAAGTATTTCCCTCACTTTTTGAGAACCAAGGTATCAATCCAGTAGGAGACCACGCGCGAGTCCCTCGCGCCTGCACAAACAAATAAGAACTTCGCAGCTAACGCGATAAGGGGTTGTCAATCCCTTTACGGTCACTTACGAAAGTGAGATCTGATAGAGATGATAATTTATATTTTTGGTATTTTTAGTTTATAAGAACAGCAAATAAAAGCGATAAAAGTAAAGTAGATGTAGATTGATATGTTGAGAATAGACCCGGGGGCCATTGTTTTCTCTAGTGGTTTCTCTCATGATAGCGATATTCTACGGCGGGTAAACAAATTACTATCAAGCAATTGATAGAAAAGCGAATAATTATGAGACTATCTAGGCATGATCATTGTATATAGGCATCACGTCCGAGACAAGTGGACCGAAACGATTCTGCATCTACTACTATTACTCCACACATCGACCGCTATCCAGCATGCATCTAGTGTATTGAGTTCATAAGAACAGAGTAACGCCTTAAGCAAGATGACATGATGTAGAGGGATAAACTCAAGCAATATGATATAAACTCCATCTTTTTATCCTCGATGGCAACAATACAATACGTGCCTTGCTGCCCCTACTGTCATTGGGAAAGGACACCGCAAGATTGAACCCAAAGCCAAGCACTTCTCCTATTGCAAGAACTATGGATCTAGTAGGCCAAACCAAACCAATAATTCGAAGAGACTAGCAAGGATATTATGAGCACACATAAAAAGTTCAGAAAAGAACCAAATATCTTTCATAGATAACCTTGATCATAAACTCACAATTCATCGGATCTCGACAAACACACCGCAAAAAGAGATTACATAGAATAGATCTCTTCGAAGACCGAGGAGAACTTTGTATTGAGATCCTGAGAGAGAGAAGAAGCCATCTAGATACTAGCTATGGACCTGAAGGTCTGTGGTAAACTACTCACAACTCATGGTGAGGACGATGATGATGATGATGAAGGCCTCCGTGATGGATCCCCCTCCGTTGGAGCTCCGGAACAGGCTCCAAGATGGGATCTCCACGGGAACAGAAGGTACGGCGGTGGAATTAGGGTTTTATCTCTGTTCATGGAGTTTCTGGGGTACGTAGACTTATATAGGAAGAAGGAGGGCACCAGGGGAGTCACGGGGGCTCCACGAGGCAGGGGGGCGTGCCCCCCACCCTCGTGGCTCTTCTGATGTGGTTCTCAAGTTCATCGTGCGTGATTTCCTCCAAAAATATCTCTCGCGAAGGTTTCATTCCGTTTGGACTCCGTTTGATATTCTTTTTCTGCAAAACCCTGAAATAGGCAAAAAAACAACAATCTGGACTGGGCCTTTGGGTTAGTAGGTTAGTCCCAAAAATGAAATAAAAGTGAATGATAAAGCTCATTAAACATCCAAGACTTCATAAATAATAGCATGGAACAATCAAAAATTATAGATACGTTGGAGACGTATCATCGCGCCGGTGACGATGGTGATCATGACGGTGCCTTGGAGATGGAGATCAAAAGCACAAGATGATGATGGCCATATCATGTCACATATTTTGATTGCATGTGATGTTTATCTTATTATGCTTCTTATTTTGCTTAGAACGACGGTAGCATTATAGGATGATCCCTTACAAAATTTCAAGGTACAAGTGTTCTCCCTGAGTATGCACCGTTGCGAAAGTTCGTCGTGCCGAGACACCACATGATGATCGGGTGTGATAAGCTCTACGTTCACATACAATGGGTGCAAGCCAGTTTTGCACACGCAGAATACTCGGGTTAAACTTGACGAGCTTAGCATGTACAGACATGGCCTCGGAACACTGGAGACCGAAAGGTCGAGCGTGAATCATATAGTAGATATGATCAACATAAGATGTTCACCATTGAAAACTACTCCATCTCACGTGATGATCAGACATGGTTTAGTTGATTTGGATCACTTGATCATTTAGATGACTAGAGGGATGTCTATCTAAGTGTTAGTAATATGATTAATGGAACTTTAATTTTTCATGAACTTAGTCCTGATAGTTTTTTGCATATCTATGTTATTGTAGATCAATGGCCCGTGCTACCGTTCCTTTGAATTTTAATGCATTCCTAGAGAAAGCTAAATTGAAAGATGATGGTAGCAATTACACGGACTGGTCCGTAACTTGAGGATTATCCTCATTGCTGCACAGAAGAATTATGTCCTTGAAGCACCGCTAGGTGACAAGCCCCCTCCCGCTAATGTAGACGCTTTGAACGTCTGGCAGACGCGGTCTGATGACTACACGATAGTTCAGTGTGCCATGCTTTACGGCTTAGAACTGGGACTTCAACGACGTTTTGAACGTCATGGAGCATATGAGATGTTCCAGGAGTTGAAGTTAATATTTCAAGCAAATGCCCGGATTGAGAAATATGAGATTTCCAATAAGTTCTACAGCTGCAAGATGGAGGAGAATAGTTTTGTCAGTCACTTGCTCAGAATGTCTAGGTACTACAATCATATGACTCAACTTGGATGCAAAGTTGACGAAGATAGTGTTATTGATAGAGTTCTTCAGTCACTGCCACCAAGCTATAAAGGCTTTGTGATGAACTATAACATGCGAGGGATGCAAATGACAATTCCCGAGCTCTTCGCTATGCTCAAAGCTGCGGAGGTAGAAATCAAAAGGAGCATCAAGTGTTGATGGTTAATGAATGTCGTGGAGGAGGCTGATGGTTACTTCAAGCCAAGGAAGGATTGTTGTAGACAACCTTCTTGCTCTCCTTTCTTGAAATGCATGGCTGCTCTCGGGATACTTGCTTATGGTAAAGCCACAAACACCGTTGATTTTGAAATATGGATAGGAGAGTTCACATGTGTTCAGACCGCAGGGCCGCCGGACCGTAGCCAAACCGGGCTGCACCGCCGCCGCCTCCCTGCCCCGGGAAGGGAGCACACGCGCGCGGGGACAAGAAGGCATGCCGCCGCCGGTACAACCAGGGCCAGCGCCCGGGGCGTCCGCCGGCGGCGGCGGGGGGAGACGGGGGAGGAAAGAGCCCACATGAGAGGAGCTCGAGCTCCGCCCCGGCCACCTCCCGGGGAGGCGGCGGGAGGGCGGATCTGGACGGGGGAAGGAGGGAGTGGAAGGGGACGGTGGCGGGGGGCTAGGCCGGCGGCCGACGGCGACGGAAGTGGAGGAGGGGGAACCCTAGTCGCCTATCAGCATCCCTTCATCAACTGGATATGTGTAGCGACAGATGTTGCCTAGACGGTGGCTCCAGTCCTATTGTTGTATTACTTTGTAAGATCTTTTGTGAATAATTAATAAAGTGGCTGCATGCATCGTCCAGATGCAGAGGCCGGGGGGTCTTCCTCCTTTTGCAAAAAAAAAAGAAGAATATTTGATCAGTTGATTTGTAGATGCTCTAAAAAACCCGAAAATTTTGGTTAGGAACGCTGGATCAAGATTCCCTCGGCGAAGTCAGCTCCACTAACCGTGGTGGGGCCGCCTCCAATTTGGAGACAGGACAACGTACACCATGTTCATCCTTAACTTGCGGAGCTTGACTGTTAACTATCGCTGCTCATCTAGAGCATAAACCATGCTTTTCTTTCGTCTACAGGCCTGCAAACAAACTACAGAAGTGGAGCTGTAGGACACTAGTAGTACTTCCTCCGTAAAGAAATGTAAGAGCGTTTAGATCATTAAAATAGTGATTTAAACGCTCTTATATTTGTTTACAGAGGGAGTACTTGCCAACATGAAGAGACACGCACACCAAACCTGCACCAGTGCTTCCCACCGAACTTCATTTCACAGCCAACAACAGACTGTCCGTACTGTGCATCCCTCTATATATATATATATATATATATATATATATATATATAGGAAAATGGTTGTGTACTCCTGGGAGTACGTACTCCCGCTCCTCATATACCATATAGATGAATCTTTTATACCTCTTTATTATTTTTAATATACTTCATTAGTAATTATTAGATACCCAAAAATGATTTTCATGAAAAAATTCATGCGAGTCTACATATTTTAAATGTTTACGTATATACTGATGTGTTTGTACGTGAAAAAGGTATATTAGAAAAAGTACGTCGTAGATCATATTTTTTCAACAAAATTTGTATTGGGGTATCTTAGAATATTTAATAAAGTATATTAAGAACGATAAAGAGGTATAATTAATGTGTATATGAGGTATATTGAGGATGGGAGTACATACTCCCGGGAGTACAAAAGAGGAGTCCTATATATATATATATATATATATATATATATATATATATATATCCTTAACAAAAAATATCATCCATGTTTCCCTTAAGGCCTTCCACTATGTGGCCGACGCCATATTTCTGAAAAGCATGCCACGTAGGTGTCGATGCCAAATGAAAAACTTCTGGCATCTCTCTCACAATGTGAGATAGTTTGACACCGCTATGCACAGGCCCACATGCATAATAAACAAACCAGTCAACCCAACTACCAGCCTATGCACAGGCCCACATGCACAGGCCCACATGCATAATAAACTTCTCGCACCTCTGTCACAGGACCATCGAATGGATTTTTTATTGCGTGCATGAATTTGGCATCGGAGCACGTAGTTGCTTCGGTGCCCTGAAATTTTTTTGGGGCACCGGCTGGGCAATGGAGGGCATCGATGCCAAATACTGCAAAAACGAATTTGGCATCGTTTTTGGCCCACATAGTGGAGGGCCTAACAAAAATATCGTGCTCCGACGTCCATGTGGTTTGACCGAGCCACCACTAGCCTCTGACCGCCTTTTTGTCGCGGCCGGCAAGGCGATTGTTTTTTGGTTCGATTGAAAACCAGTCGAGCTTGTGCTCGCGTGCACTCCATGGCTTGGTGCTGCCCCACCACTACTAATCAACAATCAATCAAATCAATCTGTCCCCGTCGACGCAGCCCCTAATTCCCCAGTCTCGGGTTCCTGTCGCCATTACCTTCCTCACCTTTTTCTCTTTCACTCCAATTCCTTTTGCTTTCTCCGCTACTATTTTATTTGCATAGACCGGAGACGGTCGACTAATCGAGGCAGGATTTTCCTTTTCCAAGCGGATGGCGGATAGTAGCGGATGATGGCTGGTTCGGTCGCCCGTCGCAGTTAAGCCCTGCCATTGACGTCTGCTAATTGAGAGAGAGAGAGAGAGAGAGATCGGTCCATCCATCCATTGACGTCGCTCCTCGACTAAACCAGTGTGTGCTAGCTACTCCTGCACTTCACCGACTAGTCGTCGTCCTCCTCGTTGATCGGTAATAAGTAAGCTGCACGATCGGTCTCATAGTTTGAAACGGTGGAAAAAGTTGGGCGAAAGTGCTGAAAGGTTCAAACTACAACTAGGATTGGAGCTAATACGTACCCGCTTACAGTGTTTCGACTTTGACGTGTTGGCATCCACGTGACCGTATCACGTCCCCGTCATCGTCGTTGCCTAATCACCGAACTACCGCCTATATCGTATGTGAAATCGGTTGGACGTCAGGGACACTTGAAATTAGAGCATCAGATAACCCTTGTTGCTCAAGTCTTGACTTTTACAAGCTTGCGCATGAATAAGAGCGATAGATAGACTGCCTTCACTAATTAAGCATTTTTTTACTTTTCTTGTTTATTAAGAACACCTTCGTTAATCAAGCTGACTTGGTAAAATTACATGCCGCGCACGCACTGCCTGTTTGATTGTCAACAGCAGCGCGCAGCGTATATACGGATAGTCAAACACATCCCCGTACGGCTACAAAGTCCTCTACGCGCATGCCTGCCTGTATATACATGAGATGGAGTATTTCATGTGGTATATACGAGTTATAGTCAATTAGAGTCAAACACGGCTCAGGTGACGACGATGATATGGTTGCCGACCCGCCATCGACTTTTAATTAATTAATTATAATTAATTTGCGATTGTTCCCTCTAACCTCTAGCTAGCAGCAAGTAGCCCATGGACCGTGCTCGGAATCGCCACGTGCGCGAAGACGAAGAACAAAATGTACCGAAAGGGAAATGGAATTATTGGCGAGCTGGTTGCCTTCGGCGAGAGGGAAAGAACAACTAGCTAGAGCCCGTCCACTTGTAAAAGACAAGAGGCACACATATCTCCTTCGGAATTCCACTGCCAATTGCAGCATATTTCATTTCCCGTGGGGCCGGCCGCGACGTATATATTTAACTACCAGCAGGAGACACAAATATAATTCCCTTTTTCTTTGTGTGTGTGGTGACATCCTGGTCGAAAGGGACAACCATGAGCAACAAGCATATCCTCGGATGGTGTTCGTGGAGCGAGGCCGGCCATAGTTTAGAATGTCGGGTCGTCCGGGTTCGGTCACTTGTGGAAAGCCAGGGTTTTTTATTTGTGGAGAATGGGAATTAAAGCATGACCTTTTATTGGTTTACCTAATATGGAGATAATCCTCTTTGAGAGCATGGGAAAATTGGTTCGTTGGGAGGTAGTGGATGCAATGATAGAGCTTGGGATGGGAAGTTATAACCATAACTTGACAGCACTTGAGGGGTGCTCCAAATAGATTATGGGGAAAAGACACCACTCGTATCGTCCTAATAATCAGAACAAAATGTGATCATCCAAAGAAAGCACTAATGGGGCCAATGGAATGAGCTTCTTTTGGAAAGCAAGAAGGAGATTAAGCAAAGAAGAAGTTCGTTAAAGATTATCTGCTGCAAGAACGTTCTGGCCCAGTACGCCTATCAGTTGAGGAAAGGGTATTGAGGGCCATTAAGCCAGATGGGCATTCCCTCCCTAACGAGGTTCATTGTTTTTTGTTTGTTATTTCCAACTGTATGGTCACTGGTTTTTATATAGTTATTAAATATTTCGTCCACTCAGAAAACAGAAAATTGAAGAGCTCCAAAAAATATTTTTATTTTTGAGATAAGTTCCTGAATATGAAAAAAGATCACGGATTTGCTTTCTTAAGGATTTCAAAAGGTTCATGGATTTGAAAATATGCTAAAAATTTGGAAAAAGCTCACAAGTTTAAAAGAATCTTTTGATTTGATTTTTTTATCGATTTTGAAAATATTCACATATTTTAAAATGTTAATCAATTTAAAAAACAATTCTTCGATTTTAAAAATCCAAAAATTTGAAAACTGTTCATGGATATGTAAAAATGTTGCAGATTTGAAAAAACAATACCATAGATTTGAAAGAAAGCTTGCAGATTTGAAATATGTTCATTGACGTGAAAAAGTTCACGTATTAAAAATGGTCATGTTTTTTTTAAGTTCGCATATTAAAAATAGAATCATGGAAAAACATATAAAAAAGAGGGCAAACCAAAAGTAAAAACAAATAAAATAGAGTGATAAGACCAAAGAAAAAAAAAACAGACCCGAATCATTCCAAAACCAGCCAAGAAGCCTGTGTAAGCTTCCCAAAATCGGGAATGTAAAACGGTTAGATGGGCCAGCCTAACTGCACAAACTTGTGAGCTACTTGTGATGCTAAAAAAGTTCATGGATTTGAAAATATGCTCAAAAATTGGAAAATTGGAGGGGAACTATGCTCTGCATACGCGCGCACCGAATATGATTTGCTACAGATAACGGCCTGGTGAAGTACTCATTTGCTGGGCTTGGCAGTGTGCTAAATGTTTTTCACGAAAGCAACTAATTAAAGAGTGTTCTTTCGGGAACCTTCCAAAGATCACTTGGGATGGGTTGAGAGCGAGCTACTCGAAACACCACCGTCACATGCCGCGCTTTGGACGCTCCCTCCGGATATTGTTATTTCTTTATTATTTTTCCGCACTCGTCTTAGGCTTTTTAGATGTTTTTTTTCCGGCTTTTCGGCTTCCGGGATTCCACTGGTCTTTCTTAGCTTTTCGACAAAAAAGAAAATAAAAAAAACGTGAAAAATCGAGTTTTCTTCTTCCGCAAGTGGCACGGCCGTGCCTCTCGAAAACGAAAAACGTGTTTTTCTTTCTTCCATAACAGGCACGATTTTGCTTCTGCGAGATGCACAACCATGCCTCTCGGAAATGAAAAAAAATGCATTTTTTTCCTTTCGTGAGAGGCACGATTTTGCTTCCGCGAGAGGTACGGTCATGCCTCTTGAAAAAAAATGCATTTTTCCTTCAGAGAGAGGTTAGGTTTTGCTTCCGCGAGAGGCACGATCGTGCCTCTAGGAAACAAAAAAAAAGTGTTTTCTTTTTTTTTCGCGAGAGGCATGTATTTGCTTTTGTGAGAGGCACGGATTTGCTTCCACGAGAAGGACGGCCGTGCCTCTCGGAAACGGATTTCAGAAAGAAAAAAAAAGTGCTTTCGGTTTGTTTCTTCGTCTGATTTTTCGACCGGTTCATCAAAACCTATCAACATGGGAACTAGTTTTGAAAATCTCGACGCGAGGAATTCAACAGTGAAAACAATCGAGATTTGGACTGACAGTTAAAAGATAAAACGTTTTGAATAAACGAATCAACGAAATAACGGAAAACTCACCAATTTGTCACAACCCGAGGAGGAGGGGGAGATCTTTGGAAAGAGTACTCCTTAATTAGTGATATTGTCTTTTCACCGAAAGTACTGTCTAATATGTATGTTTGGGCTTCCTTGGTCATAAAAGTGATGTAAGGAATCTCAGTTGTCTGGCATATCCTATTTAGCGCTTCAGGCGCTAATTAATGTGCATTTTGTAAACGGACGCCTTAAGCCCATCATCCTTTTTTCTCTATTTTCAACGCCACAAGAAAAAACTGCTAACGTGCGCGCAGGGTGTAATTCGAACCTGAGCCTACGACCCCGTGGTATTTGTACGCTGCACTAACTACCTACACCCCCTTACCTGATGTGCACATTCACATTTTTTTTGCGGGGGCACATTCACATCTTCTTCCTTCTTTTATTCTTACATCTTTTTCTTTTCTCTGTTTCTTTTTTCTTTGGAACAGATTTCTTTCTTCTTATCTGATGAACTTCGTTTCAAAAGTGAATGCAATATTTTTAAAATTTATGATTTTTTTCAAAAATCAATGAACTTTTTCCAAAATCGATGAACTTTTTTCAAGAGCAATGACTTTTTTCAAAAGCAATGATTTGTTTTCAAAATTGATGATTTTTTTAAAATCAAATGAAATTATTCCGTTTTTGTCAAATTTTTATTTTAAATTCGTCAATTTTTTAACCCATGAACTTTTTTTGTGAACGATTTTTTAATTCCTGGTTTTCAAAATAAAATATATTTTTAGTATAGTCAACGGTCAACTGCGACCAGGGGAATACCATTCCGCACCAAGCGGTTAATTCCACCTCGGCGAACCAACCTGTGGTTGAGATGGTTAGGTGGACAGTGGTATCCCCAACCCACCAGGGTTCAAATTCTGGTGCTCGCATTATTCCTGGATTTATTTCAGGATTTCCGGCGATGTGCTTTCAGTGGGAGGAGACGTTCCCGTCGAAGACGAGGCGCCTACGGTGACTTCGTAAATTTCAAGATGATATGCCGGCTCAGTCTCTCGGAGGTGCTCATAGGGGTAGGGTGTGCGTGTGTGCGTTCATAGGGGTGAGTGTATGCGCGTGTATATGAGCGCTCGTGTCTGTACTGATGCTCAAAAAAAAAAAAAGGTTAATTCCACCTCGACCTGTTCCGCTCGTTGGCGCATTGAAGCGTACTCCTCCATATTGGGCCGGCGCACGAAGGCGTGCACGTGAGCGCCGGTTCCGCTCGTTGGCACTAAAGGCGCCCAATAGGGGACCCCCAGTTTGCTATATAATGATAAAACCGAAGTGCTCTACACACGACGAATAGCTGTGTATGATTATTGCACTAAGGCCTATCTAGTTGTATGCTGCAGTATGTTGTCATGCATTGACGACCTGAGTTAATTGTTGTGTAAAAATCGTGTGCATAGCAGTGCTCAAATAAAAATCCCTTTTATGGGAGAGTTTGTCATGTGATGCGCTCAGTTGTTGTCACGTGTTGCGCTCTAGCTGTAGCCTTGGGATTCTTTTTTTTCCCGCACGTGTTTTAATTGTTTTCTTTTCAGCTTTAGCTTGTTTTTTCTTAGGTTTTCGCAATTTTGGGGGGAAGCAGTGCTTTTGTGTGAGAAACACAACACACGCTTCAGCGAGAAGCATGTCTATGCTTTCCGAAAAAGGAAAAAGCACAATTGTGCTTCCACGAAAATCACAGCTTGTGATTTCACGGGAAGTACAGCTGTGCATTTCCGTAGAGTTGTGCTTCTTGCAAATAAGGAAAAATATAGATATGCTTCTTGAAAGGGAAAAACACAAGTTGTGCTTCCACGAGAAGCATAGTTTATGTTTATTGTGCTTTCTAAAAAAAAAAGTGAAAAGCACAACTGTGCTTCTGGATTTTCTATATTAAAACTTTGACGGGATCTATTTTCAAAGATCTTGACGCAAGAAATCCAATTATTAAAACGGTTCATGATTTGGACAGACGGTTCAACAGATAAAATATTTTTGAAAAAATAAATTTACAAAAGAAAATGGCAAAACGACACCGCGAGAGAAGGTGTGAGTGATATTTGCAAGGGGTACCGGCCCCTAAGTCCTAACTAAGGATTTTGGCCTTTCCTTGGTTAGTTCTAAGAAGAAGAAAAAATATCCCTTTCCTTGATCGCAATTCACAAGGGAGTGGCAAGTAGTGGGGATGGGGCGATAGGTCAAGATTCAAGGAAGATGGCTGCAGCTGGATAGGATGATCGCAACCTGAATAACCACTATGACATCATACACACGACCATCATCGAATGCATACGTGACGAAACACCAAGAAGTACTCGTCAAGCAAAGCATTTTGAGCATTCATGCATTGATCATTGTGCCATGAGATTTTTCCAGCAAAATAAATGCCCTTCTCTATCGGCAAGTAAATTGAAAAACAATGGTATGTTCTTCTCTTCTTGCG
>LR738711.1:941311203-941351015 GCA_902687465.1 Secale cereale
CCCCCCTCCGGTCGATTTCCATTCAAGTGGTCACCAAATAATAATTCTTACAAAAGCAAATTCGAAAACGATAAATTTATCTTTGAAATATCAAGGTGAAAGGTTGCACCTTAGGGCATCTTCAATGCAAGACGCCTAGATAGGCGCTTATGGAAATAAATAAAAACTCACGTAAAATAAAAGATCCATCAAAGTGCTTACTGTTTCAACGCTGAACGCTAATCAACGGACGCTAAGGAAACTGGCGGCTTCACGGAGGGTGTTAAAGTTGTGTCGAATATTGTGTATAAGGTAGGTTACAGTTGGACTTGTAGTTGTATTGTGTTTAGATAGGATATGGAGTCGTGTCCTAGTAGGACACCTGTATCCTAGGCCTCTCTTATATAGCGAGGGTAGACACACGATATAACCTATGCCAACATAATAGCACAGGCGCACAATGGGGAGCCGGCGGCATGTGCCGGCGCCCGGGTGGCCGGTGTGCAGTATTGTGATGGAGTCACGGGGAGGAGCGCCCGTAGTCAAGCCCTGAGGATGTAGCCATATCGGTGAACCTCGTTAACAAATCTCGGTGTCGTGCTCGTGTGATTGCTTGATCCTCGGATGATCGACGGTATGCCTCGGATTTATTCTAAGGGCATCTACAACGCTCGGCGCTAGTGCCGGACGCCAGGATTAATAACCTGGTCAATTGACAGTTAGACTAACAAATCCCAGCGCCTTACCTGGCATCGGCGCAAAGGGTGGAGGCGAGCGCTTCGTCTTTTTTTTTCCGGCAGGACTTGAGCGGTGCATGTAGCGATAGGCCTTTCAGCTGGTTGTCTGTTAGCGTCCGTCTGTTAGCGTCCAGCGTTGGGGCAAATAGCGATCCGAGGATCTTTTGATTTTATGGTATTATTTTTATTCCTCCAAGCGCCTGCACAAGCGTCTTGCATTGAAGATGCCCTAACAAAGGGTTCCATATCGTACGAGGAAATAACGCAAGCGCTCGATTCCTTTCCTTGCATCGATGTCGTACCTGCCGTCAGGATTTGATGGCCCAACTGCACCATCGAGCAGGAATTTGATCCTGGCGCCTACGCTAGCGCCTAGCATTGTAGATGCCCTTACACTTGATTAGTTAGCATCCCAGTGAACCGCTAAAACCTTCATACTAGCTACTATGGTGGCAGAGCGGCGGTGGAACATAGCAGCAGCAGTGATGCTGCGGCGTTTACTTGCTCCTCCTAATCTACCGCCCGTGTGACACGCACTAGTGACTAAGCCTGAAAAGTTTTGGCACGAGGAGAAGCGGCCAAAGCCAAGTGACAAGTCGACGTGCAAAGAGAGTCCAAGAGATAGTACGTACTCCCTCCGTCCGAAAAAATTTGTCACCAAAATGAACAAAAAGGGATTGTATCTAGAAGTAAAATACGTCTAGATACATCCCCTTTTCTTTATTTTGATGACAAGTATTTCTGGACGGAGGGAATACCTCTGTGATGTGATGAGATCACGCGCATGTGCATGTGGTCAAAAGAGCTAGGCCACTTTGTAATGATCCGCTAAAACGATGTACCGATTATTTCTACTCCCTCCGTTTCTAAATATTTGTCCTTCTAGATATTTCAAATGGTTACAGCATACGGATGTATGTCAACATATTTTAGAGTGTAGATTCATTCATTTTTTTTTCGTATGTAGTCACTTGTTGAAATTCCTAGAAAGACAATTATTTAGGAATAGAGGGAGTAATAAATAAAGTTTCTGTTTATTAAAAAAAAAGATTCAAGGAAGATGGCTGAAGCTGGATAGGACGATTGCAACCTGAATAACGGCTATGTCATCACACGCACGAGCATCATTCAATACATAGATGATGAAACACCAGCAAGAACAACCGTCAAACAAAGCAAGTGAGCATTCATTCATGGGCCACCGCGTCATGTGTTTCAAGCAAAATTAAATGCCCATGATTTCTCAAGCAAAATTGCTTTTCTTTACCAGCAGCAAGTGAAAAATAGGCCTACTATTTCCCCGCTCGCGATCTTTACTTATTTTGTTTTGAACAGCAGGCCATTCTCTTTCTCAAAAAAAAAAAAGCAGGCCAACTCCTCGATTTCCATTCAAGAAACCCGCAAATAATTTCTTACAAAAGCAAAATTCAAAAATTGGAGATTAATTGTCGCCAGTTCGAAATATCAAGGCGAAAGATTCCCACGTGCACTTGATTAATTAGCATCCCAAAAATGAGCTAGTACTCCCTCCGTCCGAAAATACTTGTCATCAAAATGGACAAAAAGGGATGTATCTAGAACTAAAATACATCTAGATACATCCCCTTTTATTCATTTTGATGACAAGTATTTCCGGACGGAGGGAGTACTTACTAGTAAACCACCATAAGCTACGCTGGCAGCAGCGATGCTGCGGCGTTTACTTGCTCGCTCCTAATCCACTGCCGATGCCACACGCAGCAGAGACCAACCGACTAAGCCTGGAAAGTTTTGGCAGGAGCAGAAGCGGCCAAATTCAAGATACAATCGACGCGCGAAGAGTCCAAGAGATAGCACGTACGTACCTCTGTGATGTGAACCGATCATGTGCATCTGGTGATCTGGTCAAAAGAGCTAGGCCACTTTGGCGAGGCAAGTGGCCGATCCCTTGGGACGCCACCATCAGGACGACCCTTCTCCGGGAAGATCCTGCGTGCACACATGGTCAGTCAGTGTGTCCGGTCAAGCCCGCCTTCCCGCCTTGGAGGATCGCATCGATCGCCCGCACGAAACGAAAGGGAGTTGAAACCACCGGGCCTGCCTGCTGTTGCCCTGTCGTCCTCCGCTCGCCTAGAATGGCTGCTCGACTCGGGCGCACGGCACCGCGGGTCAATCAATCCTCTTGCCCGCCGATTTGGGCCGTCTGTTACACACTGCTCAAAGCCCGATCGCCGCTCCGCGACAACGGGAAACGAGATCTTTCAGTTGTCAATAAGGAAGCAAGCAGAGATACACTGCAAGTCTGAAACACAAGTAAGTTGGCACTTACGCTCACAAGTCACAGGTGACAGGAGTTGCTTTGCCCGTGCAGAAAAGTCACCGTGCCATCCCCCGTAGCCGCCTTCCCCGGCCTCGCCGTTCAAGATCACGAGATTCCCAGCCGCGGCGTAGAAAGACGGCTAAAGCGGAACGATCACAATTTTTGACCTCACCAGCATTCGGTGAGAAGCCTGTTGGTTGCGGCACGGGCATCCCACGTTCGTTCATACCCCGGCACCACAGTCCACAGCTTCAGATCGATCACAGCATCACACACGTTTCTACAAAGAAAAGTAACGAACCTCTTGTCATGCCTGGGCCCGCCCGGTGCGTGCCTATAAAAGCAAGTCATTGTTAAATGAGAGCAACTGCAAAAGGCCGGCAAGAGTGAGAGAGAGAGAGAGAGATCATCGTCGTACCTCGACGATGGCTGAGCCTCCGAAGGTGAACGGCAATGGGGCTGCTGAAGGGGGCGATGCGAACTCTGCGTTTGCGTCGGTGAAGGTGCCGCCGTCGCCCCCGGGGAGGCTGCAGAGGTTCGACTCCCTGCATATGGAGGCCGGGATGATTCCTGGTGGCCACAGCTATGCTGCCAAGGTCTGTTCTTCCCTTGCGCTCTTCCTCGGTTCGGCAGATATCTTCATTTTCTCACAGTACTTCCTCTGTTCCTCATGTAACAGCAAGCAAAAATTATCAGAGAAAGATAACAGTCTGCACTTGTAACATTACAGGCAGCACAGTTTTGTCAAGGAAGGCTGCTAAAAGTAACTAATGTATTATGATGTCATCCCATCATGGTAGACTTATCACTTATGTGAAGTAACTAAACATACCAGCTGCTTCAGCATCATGAGCTTGCATAACCAAACAACTAAGCATGTCAATTAGCTGCTTTAGCATCTTATAAGCTTGCATAATCAAACAACTAAGCATATTAATTAGCTCCTTTCCTTGAGGTGAATGTAATATTGCAATCTTACTGTGAATCTGTTCTCTTTTTTCCCCCCCGCAAAGCAGGTTGGCTGGGCGACGACACTGCACTTGGCCTTCCAGAGCCTAGGTGTGGTTTATGGGGACATGGGAACTTCGCCCCTCTATGTGTTCTCCAGCACCTTTACTGGTGGGATCAAGGACACAGATGACCTCCTTGGTGTCATGTCCCTGATTATCTACACTGTGCTTCTCCTTCCATTGATGAAATATTGTTTCATTGTCTTG
This sequence comes from Secale cereale, assembly GCA_902687465.1. Lineage (NCBI taxonomy): Eukaryota > Viridiplantae > Streptophyta > Magnoliopsida > Poales > Poaceae > Secale > Secale cereale. The sequence goes on from LR738711.1 coordinate 941,315,436, forward strand.
AGAGCTAATGACAACGGTGATGGTAAGTAAATACCTTCCACTTAAATTCTCAACAGAACTTGTAAAGAAGACTTTTTAAAACTAGAAAAACTTGTGCTGATTTTACAGCCAGTGTTTCTGTTAAAAAATAAATAGAAATGAACAACCATAGGAGCAAAACATAGAAAAATAAAAAGTAACATAAATATTCCCACAATCCCACTGAATTTTTTAGACAGCATCTTACAGAGTACTAAAAATCATTAAAATTTTATGTGCGAGTTTGTCATGTCTTATGAATTCACAACCTTTGCAGGTGGAACATTTGCACTTTATTCCCTGATATCTCGGTATGCTAGGATTAGCTTGATACCAAACCAGCAGGCTGAAGATGCAACAGTCTCTCACTACAAGTTAGAGTCCCCCACAAATCGTGTCAAGCGGGCTCATTGGATCAAGGAAAAGATGGAAAACAGCCCAAAATTTAAGGTCATACTTTTCCTAGTGACAATTCTAGCAACATCAATGGTTATTGGTGACGGTGTGCTAACTCCATGTATTTCAGGTGAGCATCCTTTCTTTCTTGAGCTCATCTCCTGTCAGTATGAAATAACCCGCATGCAACAGATAGTTAAAACATGTGGACACATGAACAAATAATGTGTCATATCTACTTTATGAACTAATTGAACACATGCTCATGCTAAATAATTATTATTCGGATAAAAATATGAAACAGAGAAATTACCATTCAGACTATAGTATTAAAGCAGCTTATTGTTCTGCTAGATGATAAACCGCCCAATGTGCAGTGTAATATATTTATAAGCATGATTGCTTTCAGCTTAGCTGACAAAGTTTTTTGGTATTTTACTACGTTGCAGTCCTTAGTTCAGTTACGGGAATCAAGCAATCAGCAAAGTCGTTAACCGAAGGTATACCCATCATAGGATGCATCTCCCTGTTTAGCAGTGAAAGTTACATCCATGTCACTATCTTAGGGTGCCAGTTTTATTTGATTCTTTTGATCTCATCAACAGGACAAATTGCTGGCATCGCAATCGGCATTCTGATCCTCCTCTTTCTTGTCCAGCGCTTTGGCACCGACAAAGTTGGTTACACATTTGGCCCAGTAATCTTTATATGGTTCATCTTAATTGCCGGCATTGGGATTTATAATTTGATCAAACATGATACTGGAATTCTGAAAGCATTCAACCCACAATACATAGTGGAATATTTCCAAAGAAATGGAAAGGACGGCTGGATTTCGCTTGGAGGTGTTATCTTATGCATTACAGGTATTTTCATGTCATGAGTTCAATACAGAACTTTGCAATTGATCACCCTAAGATGTCAACTAATAGAATAGGCACACAAGATGTTGCATTGATCTTGAGAAAAAGAATAAATGTTCCGTATTTATTCAAAAGTCTTGAAAATGGATATTGTGTCTTTTTTGAAATAGGAACCGAAGCAATGTTTGCTGACCTTGGTCACTTCAATGTGAGAGCAATTCAGGTAATCAAGCAACTCATCTGAATAATTAGCCTTTTCATTATTTTGATTTTGAGTGTGTGTACAGAAAGGGGCACTGGAGAGGGAATAAACTATGTGCAGTTATGCTTATGGAAAATAAATCCTTTCGAGTTATATAAAACAATATTATGAAAAAAAATACTTTCCTTGATCAATGAATTTGCAATTAATTTTATTCATGATTTTCCATTTATTCCACTTAGATAATTAATATAAATTTTTATTGCACTGCAGATTGGCTTTTCTGCAGTTCTGCTCCCATCAGTATTGCTTGCTTACATGGGACAGGCTGCATATCTTCGCATCCACCCTGAAGATGTTGCAGATACATTCTACAAATCAATCCCAGGTGAGATCATAAGAGTACCAGCTAAGAAATGGAATGAGTTAGGCACTCAAAGATTAATATTTAACAACAAACTCATTTATTTTGTCATCAGGTCCATTATATTGGCCAACATTTGTGGTGGCTGTGGCTGCTGCCATAATTGCAAGCCAAGCTATGATTTCTGGTGCCTTTGCAATCATAGCTCAGTCCCAAGTTCTTGGTTGCTTTCCACGGGTTCGTGTCACTCACACCTCAAAAAAGTATCATGGGCAGGTCTACATCCCTGAGATCAACTATGCATTAATGATCTTATGTGTAGCTGTGACAGCTATTTTCCAAACTACAGACAAGATCGGCAATGCATATGGTAAGAAAATCTTCAACTCTATATAAAGAAAGGAGTAAATAATTCATTACCTGAAGATCATTTATGCTATAAGATTGAGGCATCTCATGCTTCTATTATTCCCTTACACAACTGTTTCATGCAATTTCTCTTGAGTACTCTTCACCTGAAATTTCAATATAAACATAGATGCACGGAAGTTGCTCATAACATGATGTTTTCCCTCGTCTATTTGCCCAAATTGTCAGCAAGTAGTATGTTACTCGCTAATATGTTATATTTCCGTTGCTGCTTAAGCTGCCAAATCCAGAAAGAGTGAAATCATCATATGATAATTAAGGAATTCAGCAAGAATATACTCCCTCCGTCCGGAAATACTTGTCATCAAAATGGATAAAACGGGATGTATCTAGATGTATTTTAGTTCTACATACACCTCCTTTTATCCATTTTGATGACAAGTATTTTGGGACGGAGGGAGTAGAAGTTTGTACGTAAGATGTGATAATGTCTGCATAGCATGATCAATTGATGAAAATATACCAGATTGGTCCATTCTTCCAAATTCCAATGGCATCATGACCCATCAACTTATTCTTATAAAATCAAAGAAGTAACAAGTATTATCCACATTCCAAATTCACTTTGTTACTTTCGGTAATAACGTATCGGTTTTATGTTAATAATATAATCATCATATATGCAGGTATTGCTGTCGTCTTTGTGATGTTCATAACAACACTTCTAGTCACACTGGTAATGGCCATGATATGGAAGACAAGTCTGCTGTGGATTGCACTCTTTCCAATAATATTTGGCAGCGCAGAGCTCCTGTACTTATCCTCAGCATTCTACAAATTTGTTGAAGGTGGCTACTTGCCACTATGTTTTGCAGCAATTTTGATGCTTATAATGGGCACATGGCACTATGTTCATGTTCACCGGTACAAATACGAGCTCAAGAACAAAGTGTCAAACAACTATGTGGCAGAGTTGGCAACAAGGAGAAATCTTGCTAGGCTGCCAGGAATTGGCGTTCTGTACTCTGAGCTCGTGCAAGGAATCCCACCCATACTGCCCCATTTGGTAGAAAAAGTACCTTCCATCCATTCAGTTCTTGTGATTACCTCAATTAAGTTCTTACCAATCAACAATATAGAAACAAATGAGCGGTTCCTCTTCCGATATGTGGAGCCAAGAGAATACAGGGTATTCCGATGTGTGGTGCGCTATGGCTACAACAATAAAGTAGAAGATCCAAGAGAGTTCGAGAACTTGCTTATTGGGAACTTGAAGCAATTCATCCATCAAGAATCACTCTACAGCGAAAGTAGTCATTCCCTTGAAGGAGAAGATAATGCATTCGAAGAATCAGGAGATGCAATGGAGCCTTCTGTTGAAGTTCAAGACGCAAGGTTGCCGAAAAGGTTTGTAGATGGAATCACTGCTAGCCCAGTGAACGGGTGCATGGATGAGATAGAGTTTATTCAGAGAGGGATGGATGATGGTGTTGTCCATCTTCTCGGAGAAACTAACGTGGTGGCGGAGCAAAATGCCGGTTTGGTGAAGAAAATAATAGTTGACTACGCCTACAGTTTCATGAGGAAGAACTTCAGGCAACCAGAGAAGATCACATGTGTCCCTCATAACAGGCTGCTGAGGGTGGGAATGACATATGAGATCTAGAGAGATGCATATTGGATTGATCAAGTTGACAGCAGATTCGGCTTTCTCTGTATCAAGTGCAGAAAGGGTATGCAGAGGAAGGTGGTCACAGCGTAAATAGCCTCCCTGACTGAACAGCAGAGGATGGACAGATCTTACGCGTACAAGTTGTGAAACTACAGTATATGCGATGGGTAATTTTTGGTAGGGAAATTAATTATACCGTGTAAGTGTTTGTTAGCAGTAAGTATGCAATGGCGGTCAAACTCCTAGTTTGGCCAACTCTTTGCCTTATTCTGGAAAACTCAAAAATCTAGTATGTATGCACAGTTGTATACAAGTATTGTAACCGACCGGCAAAAAGGCAAAGAGAGAATAAATTATGAATTTTGTACATTCATCTCAAATTGTGTGTACACCATGTTGCAGAAGAAGTCGCAGCAGAGGCATTCCATCGAACACCTCATAGGCACCCGCGCGAGAAGCGAATCCACACCATACCACGAGATCGTATGCGTACGTACCTGTGCGTTCCGCCTGGGTCAATCCAAACGCCTCTAGTGGTCGATCGTTGCTTCAACTTGCCACCAGTCCGCGGTACTCCGTTCCTGCTACTTATAGACAATTAATTCCCAGGATGCTTGGTTCAGCGTCGGGAGTTCGAACAGAAAAAAAGCAGGGAAACTAATCAACGACGACGGATGAGATGGACGACGAGACCGCTGGTTAGGAGCGATGCACGCGCCAGCGCCGCCGCGAGGGAGGATCCGGCCACCGAGAGATGGCGGCGACGAACCACTAGCCGATCGCCTCGGTGCTCCTGTCCTGTGGCGCCTTTTTTTATACAGAGCATCCTGTTTTTATATATATATATATATATATATATAAACATCCGTACTCCTCCGTTCCTAAATACGAGTCTTTTTTAGATATTTTAACATGGACTACATACCGATATATATATAAACGTAGTTTAGAATGTAGATTTACCCATTTTACTCCATATGTAATTCATATTGGAATCTTGAAAAAGACTTAGTCCATATTGGAATCTTGAAAAAGACATTTTATGAATAAAATTACCCCCTCCGTTTCTAAATATAAGAGCATGTTCGAAAACTCTCCAGACTCTCAACTCCGCTTCGCGCGAGGAGCTGGGTTCGAGCCGCTCCGTGTGATTGTGTTGGCGCTCCCTTCACTCCGGGAGATGCAGTTGGGGAGCGGAGGGGATCCGAACGTATTGAGAGTCTGGAGAGCTTCTTAACAGGCTCTTATATTTAGAAAATCGGAGGGAGTAATCTTACATTCTTAAGAAGTTGATCTTCACTACTACTAATTCTCTCAACATGCACCATGTCCACATCAGCCTAATGCCACCTCAGCATTCACATGAGTCTAATTCTCAGTGTTTTTCTTTCTTTAATTAGGCACACACCTTCCGGTCTATCTCCTTTCCCCGTCTAAAATCAGTTATCATCTGGGCATGCCAACAGGCGGTGGCGCTCCACCAAAGCTGATCCATCGAGTCTCCCCTCCGATTAAAAGCCAGCTTCATGACACCACCAATGGAAAATCAAGAGCCGGCCGCCCAGTCATGGCACTATTTCTCTTCTTGCCTTCTTCCGATCGATCCGCATATATATGGCTCTCCAAGCCATCTCGGAAAAGCATCCAATCTCCAAGCCCGTCCTGTCTGTGAGCTGGAGCCGCCACGGCACCGTAGAATACTGTACGCCGGCCCGCCGCCGCCACTCGATGGCGTAGGTCAGCTAACCGATCGTGTGGTGTGGCTATGCGTGCGTCGCATGTGCGGTTGGTGATTAGCGAATGAGCCGAGCAAAAGGATATGCCCCAAGCCTGCACGAGCGACCATGCAATCCTTTTCTTCTACTCCAGGTAACGTAGATTGATGCATTTTTTACTAGGAAAAATGAATCATTAGGGATATGTCATTGAGATTACTTCCATCATTACCCCATGCAACGTCTTCATGCTTTGGCAGGTAATCAATCACGGACAACTCGTCTTTTTTATTTCTCATGCGACTTGGAATTATTTGGTGAAGTGCGGGCAATTTTCAGCCCGTTCTTGTAGTGTATTTGGTCATAACTAACTTTTTTTTATGTGTGGGATGCTACTAACTAAATGTTGATGCGTGCAGCAAAGTTTCAGAATTTTGAGGGAACTTTTTTTTCTCAGCCGTTTCATATTTACTCCTAAGGATTTTTTTTATGGGATGCTACTAACATAACATCAATCTCTGATCATTCTGTGCACGACATGTGACAGTTCTGAGGGATTCCTTTTCAGATGTCTCAGAATTATAGATCGGAACTATTTATGTAACACGATTATTTCCATGGATATTCATTGGTTTCACCCGAATATATTGTAGTCATTCCGCAGCAACACGCGGGGTTTTATCTAGTTTTATTCATACTCAGAGCATAAAAACTGATTCGAAACTCCGTCTCGCAAACAAGGAACAATCACGTCTGGGTGGGCTTAGAGGCTATTGGGCGAACATGCCTCCACTCCCCACTTTTCAACTCCCAGCTCCATTTAGGTGCGGAGCGCGTGGAGCAACACTTTTGCAACTCTGAAAAATTGATCTACAAGCCGCTCCGCTCGGCTCTGGGAGAGCATGGAGCCAACGCGTTCAGTGTCATTGCACAACTACTCCAGCCTGAAAGATGAATAAAACTGATTCTTATTGATTGATTTGGTGCGGCATACAAGTGTATATAAGAGGGTACAAACCGACTTGGGGTAAGGTTACAAAGCTGACTTGGACTAGGAGTCGTATACGATAAAGACTACTCTAACATCCCCCCGCAGTATCAACGGCAGGCTCGACGACGTTGAGACTGAAACAGATATCTTGAAACGGCTTAGTAGGCAGTGCCTTGGTGAAAATGTCAGCAAATTGAGCCGTAGAGGGAACATGAAGCACCCGAACCTGACCAAGAGCGACCTTCTCACGAACAAAATGAATATCAATCTCAATATGCTTTGTGCGTCGGTGTTGAACTGGATTACCGGTCATGTAGACTGCTGATATGTTGTCACAATAGACAATAGTGGCCTGCTCAATAGGCCTGTGTAGCTCGGAGAGTAACTGCCGAATCCAGATTGTATCTGCAACGGCATGTGCCACGGCGCGATACTCAGCCTCGGCAGACGAACATGAGACCGTAACCTGTCTTTTCGAGGACCAAGAAATTAAATTGTTACCAAGAAAAACACAAAAACCGGAAGTGGACCTTCGAGTGTCATGACAACCAGCCCAGTCTGCATCAGAGTATGCGGTAAGAGAGTTTGGAGAAGAATTATTTAGGTGGAGACCATGATTGAGAGTTCCTTTTAAATACCGAAGAATGCGTTTAACATGATTATAGTGAGGAACCCGTGGATCATGCATATAGAGACATGCTTGTTGAACAGCAAAAGAGATTTCAGGACGAGTAATGGTGAGATATTGGAGAGCACCTGTTAGGCTACGATAGAGAGTAGGATCTGAAAAGGGTTCACCGGCAGCCGAAAGTTTAAAACTAGTATCGACAGGAGTGCGAGATGATTGACAATCAAGCATACCGGCACGATTAAGTAGATCAAGAATATATCGGCGTTGGGAAAGAAAAAGGCTGGAGGAATCTCGAAGAACAGTAATGCCTAAGAAATGATGAAGGAGTCCTAGGTCAGTCATAGAAAATTCAGATCTAAGAAGAGAGACAATATGATCTAAGAAATTTTGAGAGGATGCGGTGAGAATGATATCATCTACATAGAGAAGTAAATAGGCAGCGTCAGAATTTTGATGATACACAAAAAGAGAGGTGTCCGAGAGAGATGGAGTGAAGCCTATTGTTTGGATGAAGGAGGAGAAGCGTTGAAACCAAGCTCTTGGGGCCTGTTTAAGACCGTAGAGAGATTTTTGAAGAAGACAGACATGAGTTGAAAAGGATGGATTTTCAAAACCCAGAGGTTGCTGACAGTAGACAGTTTCTTGAAGGGAACCATGGAGGAAAGCATTTTTAACATCAAGTTGGTGAATAGGACAGGAAGAGGAGACATCAACACTAAGAACGGTACGAATGGTGCTAGGTTTAACAATAGGAGAAAATGTTTCATCGTAATCAATTCCTTGTTGTTGAGAAAAGCCACGACAAACCCACCTGGCTTTATATCGTGAGAGGCTCCCGTCGGAGTGAAACTTTTGGCGAAAAATCCATTTGCCAGAAACAATATTTGTGTTGGGAGGACGAGGAACAAGTTGCCATGTGTTGTTTTGAAGTAAAGCATTATATTCTTCTTGCATGGCAGCGGCCCAATTGGGATCAAGTAGAGCAGTTTTGTAATTCTTTGGGAGGGAAGTGAGAGATACGGTGGTATGAAGGTTTAGGCGGTTTTGGGGTTGTTGAAATCCTGATTTGGCCCTAGTACGCATGGGATGATCATTAATCGGGACTGCTGTAGGAATAGCACGAGGGGGTAACGTGGGTACGGTTGAGTCCGGCGCAGCGGAAGAGTCGGACGAAGGAGCATGGTTGGGTGGTGGAGAGGGAGCAGGGACCGGGGGTGTTGGGGAGGGAGCAGGGGTCGAGGGTGTTGAGGTCGAGGGTGTTGGGGACGTCTCGGGTGGAGTGAGGGGAGGGTTGGTATTGGTTGTGGCTGGTGTTAAAGTTGTTGGTGGTATGTTGTGTTCATCATGACGGGGTTCAGGAAGGGTAGTATATAGTTGGAAAGGACGGGGAGAGGGGGTGTTTGCCGAGCTAGGGGTGTTGGATGATGTAGTAGTGCGTTGTGAGAAAGGAAAAATACGCTCAGCAAAGGTGACATGACGAGAGACATGAACGTGTCCTGTCTGAAGGTCGAGACAACGATAGCCTTTGTGCTCGACAGAGAAGCCGAGAAAAGCACATGGGATAGATCGTGGTGACAATTTATTTGTAGAAGTGGCATAGGCATTTGGAAAACAGAGACAGCCGAAAACACGAACCGCAGAGTAGTCGGGGTGGGAAAGAAAGAGGGAATAATAGGGAGTAGTGTTGGGTTTAGTTTTAGAAGGTCGAATATTTAGAAGGAAGGTGGCCATGTGTAGGGCTTCAGCCCAAAACTTGGGAGGCATAGATGATTGAACGAGAAGAGTGCGAACTATATCATTGAGGGTTCGAAGAGAACGTTCGGCTTTACTATTTTGCGGGGAGGTGTAGGGACATGAGAATCTAAGAAGGATGCCATGTCGTAAGAAGAAAGTACGATTTTTAATGTTATCAAACTCGCGACCATTGTCACATTGGATAAATCGAATTGGGAGAAAGAAGTGGACAGACACATAGCATTGAAAATTAAGAAAGAGAGAATGGACCTCAGATTTGTTGCGTAGAGGAAAAGTCCAGACAAAGTGGGTGAAATCATCTAGTATAACAAGGTAATATTTAAAACCCGAAACACTTGCAATGGGAGAGGTCCATAGATCACAATGTATTAATTCAAAGGGATAAGTGCTACAAGAGCTAGAGGAACTAAAGGGAAGACGCACATGTTTGCCTAATTGACATGACTCGCAAAATGCAGAATTATGAGAATCCCTATTACATGGTATGGTAAATTCAGTAAGCATAGAAGCTAAGACAGCAGGGTTGGGATGGCCCAAGCGACGATGCCAGAGATCGACGGAGGCCAGCATGGATGTTGGAGGGGCGGCGGCAGGAACTCCATTAAGAGAGTAAAGATCATCGGAGCTATTGAAGCGAGCGATCTCGGCCTTAGTCAGGTAATCCTTCACAGATAAACCAAAAGGGTCAAATTCAGCCGAAACTAGATTGTCGCAAGTAAACTGGCGAACAGAAATAAGATTTTTAATGAGGGCGGGTGCAACTAGAACATCACGAAGTAGAAGAGGTTTAGTGGAAGAGGGAAGTTGAGCCTGACCAACACAATATATAGGAATAGATGATCCATCTCCGAGGGTAATGGAAGGGAAAGGAGATGTAGTGCAAGATGATAACCAATTACTAGATGCAGACATATGACTAGAGGCCCCTGAATCAAAGATCCAATCCCTACCTGAGTTTCCTTGCGCATCAAAGTTATTCATTGCTTGGAGAAAAGCAGCTTGATCCCAGCTCGGCGTCGCAGGTGAGGGTGGCGTCGGGAGCAGTGCCGGTGGATATGATGGTGAAGGCAGCAAGGCCGGCTGGGGTGTGTAGTAGGCGCCGCCATCGGTGGAGTAGTGACCATAGGGAGCATACGTCGGGGCGGCGTGAGAGGCATTGGCCGGCTGTGGCGTCGGGAGCAGTGCCGACTGAGGTGTGTAGTAGGCGCCGCCGTCGGTGGAGTAATGACCATAAGGAACATACGTCGGGGCGGCGTGATAGGCATTGGCCGGCTGTCGGGGGTTGAGAACCCCGGGAGCACCAGTAGGCGGCCGAAGGCCGGGTTGCCAGGCACCTGAGTATGCCGGCGGAGCACCGAGCGGGGACGAAGCGGACCAGGGCATGGGCCACGCCTGAACGAGCCCCGTCCAAGGATCATGAGGAGGCCACCATGCAGCCGCCGATGGAGCACTGGTGGGTGGTGCAGGACTCGGTGATGTCGTAGGCGGAACTGAACGAGTCGACGGCGTCCTGTAGATAGGATTTTTGCCGCGGTAGTTCGGACTAGGGCGCCAGCCTGGGGACGGTTGAGCGGATGATGACGCGGATGGCCCGACGAGAGGAGCCGGCATGGGAGGCGGTGCTGCTGTAGGCGGCGGAGGAGGGCGAGCCGCAGCATGAAAGACCTTGGGGCGAGAGTCCTTGCGAGCTTGTGTTTCCGCCGCGAGTTGGAGCAGAGAACGAACTTCAGCGAAGGTGGGAGGAGGCCGTATCATTGGTATGAACGAGACTTGCTTGTCAAAATCCTCGCTGAGGCCGACGACGACGATGTTGATGAGCTGTGAGTCGCTGACGGTATCGCCGAGTTCGCTGAGCTCATCACCAATGGTCTTGACGCGCTGGCAGAACAGGTTCACCGGGGCGTCTCCTTGCACCATATTGCGAAGCTCGGTGTGGAGAGCGTTTTTCCGAGCGTCGGTGTTGCTTTGGAAGAGCTGACGGAGGGAGTGCCAGATGTTGGCAGCGGTGGCGCCGTCGTGATCGAGCATGTTGAAGATCTCGGTGGTGATGCGGGTGTAGAACCATTGGACGATTGCGAGATCGTCTTTCAACCATTGCGGATCGTCGGGGCGGGGAAGACAGTTGGCGGCGACATGCGAGCGCAGGTTGCAGCGGCCGAGGTGGAGATCGAAGAGATGTCTCCAATGGTAGTAGTTATGGGCGGCGAGATCAAGAACTATGGGGATGTATGGGCTGATGTCGGAGATTGTGTCAGCAAGAGACATTGGTGCGGCGAGGATGGGTGTGTTGGGGAACGTAGCATAATTCAAAAAATTTCTACGCTTTCACCAAGATCCAACTATGGAGACATCTAGCAACGAGCAAGTAAGAGTGCATCTACATACCGTTATGGAGATTGCGAGCGGAAGCTTTCGAAGAAGCGTGGATGAAGTAGTCGTACTCTTCACGTTCTTCGTCACCGATGATCTAGCGCCGAACGGACGGCACCTCCGCGTTCAACACACGTCCGGTGCAGCAACGTCACCTCCTTCTTGATCCAGCAAGGGGGGAGGAGAAGTCGTCAGAGATCCGGCAGCACGACGGCGTGATGACGGATGCAGTGGAGATCGCAGCAGGGCTTCGCCGGGCGCCCTGCGTTGGAGTATGGAGGTGTGACGGGAGGGGGAGAGGCGCCAGGGCAAGGGTGCGGCTGCCCTCTCCCTCCACACATATATATAGGGGGCCAGGGGGTGCGCCAGCCCCTTGCAGATCCAATCTGCAAGGGGGGGCGGCGGCCAGGGGGGAGTCCTTGCCCCCCAAGGCAAGTGGTGGCCCCCTCCCCTTAGGGTTTTAACCCTAGGCGCATGGGGAGGTGGGCCCCTAGTGGTGCGCCAGCCCAGAGGGGCTGGACACTTCCCCTTGCGGCCTAGGGGCCCCACCGGGATGGGTGGCCCAACCCAGTGGACCCCCGGGGCCCCTCCGGTGGTCCCGGGACGCTCCCGGTGACCCCCGGAGATCACCCGATGGCCGAAACTGGACTTCCTATATATCAATCTTTACCTCCGGACCATTCCGGAACTCCTCGGGACGTCCGAGATCTCATCCGGGACTCCGAACAACTTTCGGGTTTCCACGTGCATTTATCTCTACAACCCTAGCGTTACCGAACCTTAAGTGTGTAGACCCTACGGGTTCGGGAGACATGTAGACATGACCGAGACGACTCTCCGGTCAATAACCAACAGCGGGATCTGGATACCCATGTTGGTTCCCACGTGTTCCTCGATGATCTTCATCGGATGAACCACCGTGTCAAGGATTCACTCAATCCCGTATGTTATTCCCTTTGTCCATCGGTACGGTACTTGCCCGAGATTCGATCGTCGGTATTCCCGATACCTTGTTCAATCTCGTTATGGCAAGTCTCTTTACTCGATCCGTAATCCATCATCCCGTGACTAACTACTTAGTCACATTGAGCTCATTATGATGATGTATTACCGAGTGGGCCCAGAGGTACCTCTCCGTCATACGGAGTGACAACATCCCAGTCTCGGTTCGTACCAACTCAACAAACACTTTCGGAGATACCCGATGCGTACCTTTATAGCCACCCAGTTACGTTGTGACGGTTGGCACACCCAAAGTACTCCTACGGTATCCGGGAGTTGTACAACCTCATGGTCTAAGGAATAAATACTTGACACCGAAAAGCTTATGCATCACGAACTATACGATCTCGTGTTATGCTCAAGTTTGGGTCTTGTCCATCACATCATTCTCCTAATGATGTGATCCCGTTATCACTGACATCTCATGTCCATGGTCAGGAAACCGTGACCATCTGTTGATCAACGAGCTGGTGACTAGAGGCCTACCAGGGACTCATTGTGGTCTATGTATTCACACATGTATCGCTATTTCCGTACAATACAATTCAAGCATGAATAACAGACAATTATCATGAACAAGGAGATATAATAATAATGCTTTTATTATTGCCTCTAGGGCATATCTCCAACAGTCTCCCACTTGCACTAGAGTCAATAATCTAGTTACATTGTGATGAATCGAACACCCATAGAGTTCTGGTGTTGATCATGTTTTGCTCGTGAAAGAGGTTTAGTCAACGGGTCTGCGACATTCAGATCCGTATGTACTTTACAAATATCTATGTCTCCATCCTGAACATAATTCCGGATGGAGTTGAAACGGCGCTTGATGTGCTTGGTCTTCTTGTGAAACCTGGGCTCCTTGGTAATGGCAATAGCACCAGTGTTGTCACAGAAGAGAGTCATCGGGCTTGACGCGCTTGGAATGACTCCTAGGTCGGTGATGAACTCCTTCATCCAGACTCCTTCCTGCGCTGCTTCAGAAGCAGCTATGTACTCCGCTTCACATGTAGACGCTGCCACCACGCTCTGTTTGCAACTGCACCAGCTGACTGCCCCTCCATTCAAAATATACACGTATCCGGTTTGTGACTTAGAGTCATCCAGATCTGTGTCGAAGCTAGCATCGACGTAACCCTTTACGACGAGCTCTTCGTCACCTCCATAAACGAGAAACATATCCTTAGTCCTTTTCAGGTACTTCAGGATGTTCTTGACCGCTGCCCAGTGTTCCATACCGGGATCACTTTGGTACCTCCCTACCAAACTTATGGCAAGGTTCACATCAGGTCTGGTACACAGCATGGCATACATGATAGAACCTATGGCCGAGGCATAGGGAATGACACTCATCTTTTCTCTATCTTCTGCCGTGGTCGGCGACTGAGCCTTGCTCAATCTCATACCTTGCAAAACAGGCAAGAATCCTTTCTTTGACTGATCCATATTGAACTTCTTCAATATTTTATCAAGGTATGTACTTTGTGAAAGACCAATGATGCATCTCGATCTATCTCTATAGATTTTGATGCCTAATATGTAAGCAGCTTCTCCAAGGTCCTTCATTGAAAAACTTTTATTCAAGTAGGCCTTTACATTTTCCAAGATTTCTATATAATTTCCCATCAGCAATATGTCATCCACATATAATATGAGAAATGCCACAGAGCTCCCACTCACTTTCTTGTAAATACATGCTTCTCCATAAGTCTGTATAAATCCAAACGCTTTGATCACCTCATCAAAGCGAATATTCCAACTCCGAGATGCTTGCACCAGCCCGTAAATCGAGCGCTGGAGCTTGCATACCTTGTTAGCGTTCTCTGGATCGACAAAACCTTCCGGTTGCATCATATACAACTCTTCCTTGAGGAAGCCATTAAGGAATTCTGTTTTGACATCCATTTGCCATATCTCATAATCATAGAATGCGGCAATAGCTAACATGATTCTGACTGACTTCAGCATCGCTACGGGAGAGAAAGTCTCGTCGTAGTCAATCCCTTGAACTTGTCGATAACCCTTAGCGACAAGCCAAGCCTTATAGATGGTCACATTACCATCCGCGTCTGTCTTCTTCTTAAATATCCATTTGTTTTCTATGGCGTGCCTATCATCAGGCAAGTCCACCAAAGTCCATACTTTGTTTTCATACATGGATTCTATCTCGGATTTCATGGCTCCAAGCCATTTATTGGAATCCGGGCCCGCCATCGCTTCTTCATAGTTCGAAGGTTCACCGTTGTCTAACAACATGATTTCCAGGACAGGGTTGCCGTACCACTCTGGTGCGGAACGTGCCCTTGTGGACCTTCGAAGTTCAGTAGTAACTTGATCTGTTTCTTCATGATCATTATCATCAACTTCCTCCCTTGTCGGTGCAGGCACCTCAGGAACAGTTTCCTGCGCTGCGCAACTTTCCGGTCCAGGAGGGGTGACTATTACCTCATCAAGTTCTACTTTCCTCCCACTTACTTCTTTCGAGAGAAACTCTTTCTCCAGAAAGCATCCATTCTTGGCAACAAAGACTTTGCCTTCGGATCTGTGGTAGAAGGTGTACCCAATCGTTTCCTTTGGGTATCCTATGAAGACACATTTTTCCGATTTGGGTTCGAGCTTTTCAGGTTGAAGTTTCTTGACATAAGCATCGCAACCCCAAACTTTTAGAAACGACAGCTTCGGTTTCTTGCCAAACCAAAGTTCATACGGAGTCGTCTCAACGGATTTCGACGGAGCCCTATTTAAAGTGAATGCGGCAGTCTCTAAAGCATAACCCCAAAAAGATAGCGGTAAATCGGTGAGGGACATCATAGATCGCACCATGTCCAACAGAGTACGATTTCGACGTTCGGACACACCGTTACGTTGAGGTGTTCCGGGCGGTGTCAATTGTGAAACAATTCCACAGCTCCTAAGGTGTGTGCCAAATTCATGACTTAAATATTCACCCCCACGATCCGATCGCAAGAACTTTATTTTTCTGTCACATTGATTCTCAACCTCATTCTGAAATTCCTTGAACTTTTCAAAGGTCTCAGACTTGTGTTTCATCAAATAGATATACCCGTATCTACTCAAGTCATCCGTGAGGGTGCGAACATAACGATAGCCTCCGCGAGCCTTAACACTCATTGGACCGCACACATCGGTATGTATGATTTCCAACAAGTTGGTTGCTCGCTCCATTGTTCCGGAGAACGGAGTCTTGGTCATCTTCCCCAAGAGGCATGGTTCGCACGTGTCAAATGATTCATAATCAAGAGACTCTAGAAGTCCATCTGAATGGAGTTTCTTCATACGTTTCACACCAATATGACCAAGGCGGCAATGCCACAAGTATGTGGGACTATCATTATCAACTTTACATCTTTTGGCATCTACACTATGAATATGTGTATCACTACGTTCGAGATTCATCAAAAATAAACCATTGACCAGCGGGGCATGACATAAAACATATCTCTCAAATAAATAGAACAACCATTATTCTCCGATTTGAAAGAGTAGCCATCTCGCATAAGACGAGATCCAGAAACAATGTTCATGCTCAAAACTGGTACTAAATAACAATTATTGAGGTTTAAAACTAATCCCGAGGGTAGATGTAGAGGCAGCGTGCCGACGGCGATCACATCGACCTTGGAACCATTCCCGACGTGCATCGTCACCTCATCCTTCGCCAGTCTCCGTTTATTCCGCAGCTCCTGTTTTGAGTTACAAATGTGAGCAACTGCACCGGTATCGAATACCCAGGAGCTACTACGAGTGCTGGTAAGGTACACATCAATAACATGTATATCATATATACCTTTGACGTTGCCGGCCTTCTTGTCTGCTAAGTATTTGGGGCAGTTCCGCTTCCAGTGACCCGTTCCCTTGCAATAAAAGCACTCTGTCTCAGGCTTGGGTCCATACTTTGGCTTCTTCCCGGCAACAGGCTTGCCAGGCGCGATAACTCCCTTGCCGTCCTTCTTGAAGTTCTTCTTACCCTTGCCCTTCTTGAACTTAGTGGTTTTATTGACCATCAACACTTGATGTTCTTTCTTGATGTCCACCCCCGCTGATTTCAGCATCGAATACACCTCGGGAATGGACTTCTCCATCCCCTGCATATTGAAGTTCAACACGAAGCTCTTGAAGCTTGGTGGGAGCGACTGGAGGATTCTGTCAACGACCGCTTCATCTGGGAGATTCATTCCCAGCCGAGACAAGCGGTTGTGCAATCCTGAAATCTTGAGGATGTGCTCACTGACAGAACTGTTCTCCTCCATCTTACAGCTGTAGAATGCGTCGGAGACATCATATCTCTCAACTCGGACATGAGCTTGGAAAACCATTTTCAGCTCTTCGAACATCCCATATGCTCCGTGGTGCTCAAAACGTTTTTGGAGCCCCGATTCTAAACTGTAAAGCATGCCGCACTGAACCAGGGAGTAATCATCACTACGCGACTGCCAGACGTTCAAAACGTCTTGGGCCGCATCGGGAGCAGGTGCATCACCTAGCGGTGCTTCTAGGACATATGATCTCTTGGCAGCTATGAGGATAATCCTCAGGTTACGGACCCAATCCGTATAGTTGCTACCATCGTCTTTCAGCTTGATTTTCTCTAGGAACGCGTTGAAGTTGAGGGAAACTGGAGCGTGGGCCATTTGATTTACAAGAGATATTGTAAAGAATTTAGACTAAGTTCATGATAATTAAGTTCATCTCAATCAAATTTTAATGAACTCCCACTCAGAATGACATCTCTCTAGTCATCTAAGTGATACACGATCCGGATCGACTAGCCCGTGTCCGATCATCACGTGAGACGGACTAGTCATCAACGGTGAACATCTTCATGTTGATCGTATCTTCTATACGACTCGTGTTCGACCTTTCGGTCTTCCGTGTTCCGAGGCCATGTCTGTACATGCTAGGCTCGTCAAGTGAACCCTAAGTGTATCGCGTGTGTAAATCTGTCTTACACCCATTGTATGCGAACGTTAGAACCTA
Source organism: Secale cereale (assembly GCA_902687465.1). NCBI lineage: Eukaryota > Viridiplantae > Streptophyta > Magnoliopsida > Poales > Poaceae > Secale > Secale cereale. Next base: position 941,332,782 of record LR738711.1, read on the forward strand.
TCACACCCGATCATCACGTGGTGCTTCGGAGCAACGAACTTTAGCAACGGTGCACAGTTAGGGGAAACACAATACTTGAAATTTTAGTGAGAGATCATCTTATTTACTACCGTCGTTCTAAGTAAACAAGATGCATAAACATGATAAACATCACATGCAATCAATTTAAAGTGACATGATATGGCCAATATCATCTTGCTCCTTGGATCTCCATCTTCGGGGCACCATGATCATCTTGTCACCGGCTCGACACCATGATATTCATCATCATGATCTCCATCATCGTGTCTTGAAGAAGTCGTCATGCCAACTATTACTTCTACTACTATAGCTAACGTTTAGCAATGAAGTAAAGTAATTACATGGCGTTATTCAGTGACACGCAGGTCATACAATAATTAAGACAACTCCTATGGCTCCTGCCGGTTGTCAAGTTCATCGACATGCAAGTCGTGATTCCCTATTACAAAAACATGATCAATCTCATACATCACATATATCATTCATCACATCTTCGTTTTGGCCATACCACGTCACATAGCACATGCTGCAAAAACAAGTTAGACGTCCTCTAATTGTTGTTGCAAGTTTTACGTGGCTTCTATAGGATTTCTAGCAAGAACGTTTCTTACCTACGCCAAAACCACAACGTGATTTGTCAACTTCTATTTACCCTTCATAAGGACCCTTTTCATCGAATCTGATCCGACTAAAGTAGGAGAGACAGACACCCGCCAGCCACCTTATGCATCTAGTGCATGTCTGTCGGTGGAACCAGTCTCACGTAAGCGTACGTGTAAAGTCGGTCCGGGCCGCTTCATCCCACAATACCGCCGAATCAAGATTGACTAGTAACGGTAAGAAAGTTGAACAAAAACAAACGCCCACAACTGTTTGTGTTCTACTCGTGCAAGATGCTACGCATAAAACCTAGCTCAGATGCCACTGTTGGGGAACGTAGCATAATTCAAAAATTTTCTACGCTTTCACCAAGATCCAACTATGGAGACATCTAGCAACGAGCAAGTAAGAGTGCATCTACATACCGTTATGGAGATTGCGAGCGGAAGCTTTCGAAGAAGCGTGGATGAAGTAGTCGTACTCTTCACGTTCTTCGTCACCGATGATCTAGCGCCGAACGGACGGCACCTCCGCGTTCAACACACGTCCGGTGCAGCAACGTCACCTCCTTCTTGATCCAGCAAGGGGGGAGGAGAAGTCGTCAGAGATCCGGCAGCACGACGGTGTGATGACGGATGCAGTGGAGATCGCAGCAGGGCTTCGCCGGGCGCCCTGCGTTGGAGTATGGAGGTGTGACGGGAGGGGGAGAGGCGCCAGGGCAAGGGTGCGGCTGCCCTCTCCCTCCCCACATATATATAGGGGGCCAGGGGGTGCGCCAGCCCCTTGCAGATCCAATCTGCAAGGGGGGCGGCGGCCAGGGGGGAGTCCTTGCCCCCCAAGGCAAGTGGTGGCCCCCCTCCCCTTAGGGTTTTAACCCTAGGCGCATGGGGAGGTGGGCCCCTAGTGGTGCGCCAGCCCAGAGGGGCTGGACACTTCCCCTTGCGGCCTAGGGGCCCCACCGGGATGGGTGGCCCCACCCGGTGGACCCCCGGGGCCCCTCCGGTGGTCCCGGGACGCTCCCGGTGACCCCCGGAGATCACCCGATGGCCGAAACTGGACTTCCTATATATCAATCTTTACCTCCGGACCATTCCGGAACTCCTCGTGACGTCCGGGATCTCATCTGGGACTCCGAACAACTTTCGGGTTTCCACGTGCATTTATCTCTACGACCCTAGCGTTACCGAACCTTAAGTGTGTAGACCCTACGGGTTCGGGAGACACGTAGACATGACCGAGACGACTCTCCGATCAATAACCAACAGCGGGATCTGGATACCCATGTTGGTTCCCACGTGTTCCTCAATGATCTTCATCGGATGAACCACCGTGTCAAGGATTCACTCAATCCCGTATGTTATTCCCTTTGTCCATCGGTACGGTACTTGCCCGAGATTCGATCGTCGGTATTCCCGATACCTTGTTCAATCTCGTTATGGCAAGTCTCTTTACTCGATCCGTAATCCATCATCCCGTGACTAACTACTTAGTCACATTGAGCTCATTATGATGATGTATTACCGAGTGGGCCCAGAGGTACCTCTCCATCATACGGAGTGACAACATCCCAGTCTCGGTTCGTACCAACTCAACAAACACTTTCGGAGATACCCGATGCGTACCTTTATAGCCACCCAGTTACGTTGTGACGGTTGGCACACCCAAAGTACTCCTACGGTATCCGGGAGTTGTACAACCTCATGGTCTAAGGAATAAATACTTGACACCGAAAAGCTTATGCATTACGAACTATACGATCTCGTGTTATGCTCAAGTTTGGGTCTTGTCCATCACATCATTCTCCTAATGATGTGATCCCGTTATCACTGACATCTCATGTCCATGGTCAGGAAACCGTGACCATCTGTTGATCAACGAGCTGGTGACTAGAGGCCTACCAGGGACTCATTGTGGTCTATGTATTCACACATGTATCGCTATTTCCGTACAATACAATTCAAGCATGAATAACAGACAATTATCATGAACAAGGAGATATAATAATAATGCTTTTATTATTGCCTCTAGGGCATATCTCCAACAGGGTGTAGGGGAGTTTTGTGGAGCTAGGGAGAGGGCCGAGAGAGAGGCGGCTGCGGCGTTGGCAGCCTTGGCAATGAGCACGGCCCGACGCTCGAAGTAGCCGGGCGGCGGCAGCGGCGGCGGCCTTGGCGGAGCCATAACCTAAACCCTAGGACCGGTATCTGATACCATGAAAGATGAATAAAACTGATTCTTATTGATTGATTTGGTGCGGCATACAAGTGTATATAAGAGGGTACAAACCGACTTGGGGTAAGGTTACAAAGCTGACTTGGATTAGGAGTCGTATACGATAAAGACTACTCTAACACAGCCGCTCAAGGAAGGAAGGAGCTGCGGAGTGGAGTCCTGCCGAACATGCACTTAGTTTCGGTTAACGCGACCTGGGGGGGCAAAGGAAATGGCTACCTTATATTAGGCTCTAAGACATGTTTAGCTAGGCCAACCTAATGATTTTCTATCTTCCCTGAAAATACTGTGACGACATAATAAAACTTGCATGTTTGCTGGTTAGCTAAAGTACAGAGGCTGAGGACGTGGGTAACCCTTTGTTCGATGCCGCCTGCCTCATCTTCTATGGTCCTACGACCATGTGAGCGCAGTGGATCTAACCGTTTGCCGACAAAAGGGCTCCGTTTTCATGTGTTTTCTCATTTTCGTTAGGATTTGTGCCATGCTCAAGAAGGCGAGACTACGACGACTTCATGAAGTTAGAATAAGGTTGTCCCCGCCGAGCTCCCATCCCGGTGGTGCTTCTAGCATCATCAGTGTGTGTGTGGAGGTGTGTCTCTGACTGATCTCACGTGATTTGGTCGGCATTTGTTTTCGGTGGATCCGCTTGGATTCTGTCTTCGACCGTCTACGTCCGTGTGTCTGCAGGTCGAATCCTTTCGATCTACGCTAATCTTCATCGACGATGGTTGTTGTTCTGGTACGCTGGTCCTATGCGGTCTTAGTGCGACGACTTACCGATTGTCTACTATAACAAGGTTTGCCCAGCTCCGATGAGGGAGGGGCATGACGGCGACACGCCTTCGACTCGCTTTAGTGTTTGTAGTCGTCGTCAGATGGTCTACGTACATGGATGCAAATTTTACTTTTGATGTTTTTTGTACCACCTTAAGAGCTGATGAATAGCTTGAAAGTTTTCTTGCAAAAAAGCCTGCATTTTTTTCAAATAAAAGATTTTTTTCCAATACATGCCTTTTGTTTCAATACACGTGGTCCAATTTTTTGTATGAATGTATTTCTTTTCAAATTTATGAAGACAATTTTTTAAATACATGTTTGTAAACATTTTTTAAATACATGCTAAACATTTTTCAAATACACATCAAACCTTTCTTGAAGGTATATAACATTTTTAGGAATTACGAAATTTTACATTTTATTAACATAATAAATGTTTTAAAAACACATAGGACATTTTTTGAATGATACATTTTTTAAATTACCCAAAATTTTTATTTACATTATATAATAATTTTTATAAAAATGGCATGGCCATTTTTGTTTTGAAACGTCTGAACAATTTTAATAGCACGACTTCTTTGGATTGTCGTAACATTTTTTAGAAATGGTATGAACAGTTTTTACATTCCATGAATATTTTTAAATGCGGGATGAACGGTTTTGAAAATTCAAGTAATTTGTTTTGCGAAAATAACGAAACAGGATGCTGCTGTCGCTGGAATAGGCCCGGCTAATAAAAAGTAAGCTGTGTGTATAAGCGAGCGCGACGTTCACCTCGCCACAGACGAGGTATAGCCACAAAGCGTTGCGTGACCCAGGCCCATTAGGAGCGACCGAGGGGCAAAATTTCCCAGACCGTATGATAACGTTAGTGCAAATCGATTTTTTATTGGTTTTCTCATTATTTTATTTTATTTATTTATTTTCCATTTAGTTTTATTTTATAAAAAATAGTATTCATATGTTTTTAATAAAATTTTGAGCATTTTTCTAAGCAATATTTTATGAAACAGATCTTTGTTTTTTTAAACATAAACATCTTCGGGTTACGTGAACGTTTCTAAAATGTTGAGAATATTTTATTAAATGCATGTATATTTTTAATTCATGTTTTTTTAAGTTTTTAGAACATCTATTAAAATGAATGAAAATACTTTTTGAATGGATGAATTTTTTTTAAAGCTCGAGAACATTTGCTATTGATATTTCACAATTTGTGAATACTTCTAATTTCATGAATTTTTAAATGGGTGAAAATGTTATTGGAATAGGTGAACACATTTAAAACACGATTTTGAAAATTCTTGTTTTTCTTATGAAATTTCATTTCTATATTGTCTGAACATTTTTTCAATGCACAAGTATTTTTGAAAATTAACGCACAGTTTTATCTTGGAAATAATGAAAAGTTAATCCATGGAACAAATCAAGAGGATTGTTTGGTAAGAAAACCATCTAGAAAACTGAAGCGATTTTTTTTTCACTAGAGCTCTTGACAACATGTAATGGGCCAGCCCGCACAAACACTTATGATGAACTGGGGATCTTGTTCTCAAAAAAAAAAAAAAAAAACTGGGGATCTCATCTCTAATAGCGTCCCCACTCCTCGCAGAGCCAAGATTGTCGGAATGGCGCACATGGTTTGCTATCATGGGCCAACCCAGTTAGGCTCTACCATTACTTGTCGCCTCTTTTGGTTTTCATGATTTGTATTTGAATGGGATTTGGGATGTCCCCACATTTTTATGAGGTGGTAGATATTTTTCTCTCATTTTGGGTCATTTGGTAGTTACCCTCATGTGAGTTTTATATGTTGTATGTAGGGCTTGTTTGGGACTGCTCCGCTTCACCAAAATCAGCTGCACTCCACCAAATCCACTTTGGAGCAGATTCATACAGAAATTGTAGCACTACCAAAGATAATATTTGGCTTTCATGTAGCTCCAGCTTCAAGAATGGAAAAATTGGTGGAAAGGATCTTTTTGATTGGATGAGAGGGGAGAAACGAAGGGGTATCCACTTACTGGTGGCAGTGGTGGGTAATTTCCCCCCAACTCTAGCTTCTAAGATTTTTTGGAGCACACCCTCACGAGCTTCATAAAAAACCGGGAGTTTTACCCAGATTCTAGTTTTTCTGCGGAGCGGCATATCGTGGAGCTACCCCGTTTGGCTTGAGTTTTCTAGAGCGGAGCTGAATTTTAAGAAGCAGAGCAGTCCCAAACTGGCTCGTAGTATCTGTCAAAATCGAGAGTATGTACGTGTAGTATGTACTCCCTCCGTCCGAAAGTACTTGTCATCAAAATGGACAAAAAGTGATGTATCTAGAACTAAAATATATCTAGATACATCCTCTTTTATTCATTTTGATGACAAGTATTTTCGGATGGAGGGAGTAGCATATAAGAATATTTGGGTAGTATATATCCTATCTTTTGGGTAGTATGTACTATTTTTTCAGTATATTATTTTATACACACAAATATGAAGGTGTTTTCAAAATATACAAAAAATTATGGACTCACATGCAATTTTTTCGTATAGCTTACTTTGAAGTATCTTAAATATAGTATATGAACATACATAAAAATGATAAAGTAGTATATATACTTCCACATGATAGTATATGAGACATGATGGTAACTACCCCTGGTGGTAAGATGTATTTTTCACACGAAGTTTTTGTGGAGCTTCCTTGCATTAATTCTACCATTTTGTAGGGATGTTTTAAGAGTATGTTGGCCTTTCTTCAATTATTGAAATTTTGGGGCGCTAATAAGATTTTAGGGCTCCCAAGGACTTTTTCTTCTACATTGATGATCTTTAGGGTTTTTTCTACCAAAAAGCATGTGCGCCCCAGGTTCCTTAATTATTTTTAGGACGTGCGAGGGCTTTCCTGCAAGATTCTCTGACCTCGAGACCTTCCTCACAAAAATATTGGTCTGCTAGGGATTTGCCCGGGAATCAGCCAAACCTCAGGCGCCTTTTAGCAAAGTCATTACCTAAAAAATAATATAAGAAGAACCAAGCTTCTAAATATTGGATATCGGGTTCGTATTGGTTTAGCTTTGACATATCAGATGTCGGATATCAGATGATTTATCGGAAGATATGTAGGTATATCAGAGAAAACATGTCTTGTTTTTTTTTTTTCATTATTCTTGTTCAAAACATCTATTTTTACTAAAATGAAATGTATGATGTCAATGCTTTAACATAACACTTTCAGATTTCTAGTTTACTAATTGTTGATTAAGAAACAATTAAGGAAAGATTCATAAAATCTTTACTCTATGATTATAAACAATACGATATATATGAATTTGTACGAAACATTGTGCATGGGTTTGATAATATATAATAAAGTTGTAAATGCATAATATTATTTCACTACTTTCTAATAAATAATTGTTGTCATCTACGTACCATTCTTTATCGGTGGACATATAGGGCAAGATATCAGCTATATCGATCGATATTTTGGTCCATATCGGATGATACATTTGAAAATGATATTTAAAAAAATGATATGTTACGTTTATATCGGTAGAGCCCCAAAATTGATATATCGGCCTATATATTGGTCGTATCGGCCTAGATTTGAAAGATTGAGAAGAACACATATGTCATATTCAGCCTAATGAAATGACATATGGGCTGAAACTTGGCATGTACCGCTTCACCCATGCCTTGCCATGCGGACCACCGGGATTAAGCTAGATGGGTCGATCCGACGGTCCGGGTTGTATTGCCAACTAGGAAGGGTGGCTAGGGTTTTTTGCCGCCACCATTTTTGGAAGCTTATGTAATCTATAACTTCCTCTATAACCTCACTGACTAGATTGAGATCTCTGGATCCTGGGAGAAGGACCACTAGGCTTTTTATGTACGTCTAGATGATTTTGCTTGCTCAGTGTGTGATAATTAGTAGTGATAATAGATTTTGTTCTGGTGTGATATTGGTGCTCTATCTTAGAGGGCAGTTGTAGCCCTTTTTCTATGGTTTGAGTTTGTGTAAGTTTGTTTGAACTTTGTACATTGTTGACGATTTGTTTGTGAAAATAATCCACGTCAATTATAAAAGTTCACTTGAAGTACAAAACATAATAAAAACAATTCATCAAGGTCTCTGCACCATTGAATGATCACTGCAGTCGCTAGAACAAGCCATTGACGTGCCACTGTCAGCACTCCCTTACCGGAGTTAGCCTGACCTTGTTGATGAAAGTGGGGGACCCTTCGTGCATGTACCCCAAAGTACCAGTTCCCTGGAGCTGCAAATGTCACAATTCAACCCTTGAATCAATTTGACGAGTCTGACAATATATCTCGCCATAGCACACACATGGTGAGAATCCCTAACCCCGCCACCCCAAGGAGACGACATGAATCTACGTCAAATCTCCATTGACTCCGTCCAGAGGGATGAACTCAATGAGGATTGGAGCCCGGAAGATTATCTCGAGGAGGATTAGAGCCTGGAAGATCAACTCAAGGATAAAGCACGACCATCCCTCCAAGCACCGCTCCCGTGAGGAGTAAGAAACCGTAACATAAACTACTAGCCGTAGTAGAGGCATTGGTGTTCCCCCTCCCTGCCACCGGCCGCTAGAGCGACAGGTAGAGGCAAATCCACTAGCTCGACGATGGAGCCAAGTGGGGAAGAGTTTGCCCCAGTCATTGCTTGCGAGGGGAACAAAAGGAAACTAGAACTGAATGGGAATTCCACACCATTGATGATTTCGTTAGTGGAAATGGACGAGGAGGCTTTCTTTTAATAATATAAAACTCATTACATAAATATTAGGCCTATTTTCCCATCTAAGTTTATGTTTTGGGCTTAAATTAGTACAATATTATGAGTGTCATGAGGCACACAATTGGCAGCAGTGAATTTGATAAAGGGTCTGTCTAGATCTCAGTCGACTTAGACTTCGCGAAGTCTAAGTCGACTGACGTCATTTTTTTTTTGATCGCACGTTTAACTTCATTCATGCCAGTTTCCCCCGTTCGTTCTGTGTTGGCCTTTGTGGGCTCACCACGTGGGCTGCTGTTGGGCTGTATTGACATTGTCCATTTGTTGTGCCTGTGTTTGTCTTTTTTTTTGTGCCTTTTACTAGAATTGCTAGAACATTGTCCCGTTGGTGTATTGCTACACAGCACAATGTAGCTCTTATTTTTTACGCTAGCATTGCTAATGCTCTGTTCCTTCTTTTTGTGTCATCTCGTATTTTTTGTTTTTTATCTTTTTTACAAAATATATTTTGTATTTTTAAATGATAAAGAAATATTTAATGAAACAAAGAAAAGAATTGTAATGCCCCGGATGTAATACTTTCCCTTTTGGGTATATAATAAATCTCCGGCTTCATCTATTTCCATTTCGGGTTCTTTGTCTTTCGGGCTTTCGTCGTTTTGTTGTGTGAGTGTGTGGCATTCATTCATATCATGTAGACATGTGCATTGCATTGCATTTGTGTGTGGGTTGCATCCGGTTCCGTGTGTTTCTTTCCGTTGTCCGTTTCGTGTTCCGGAGCTCCCTCACGTGTCCGTGACGTCCCGTTGGCCTACTTTGTTGTTCGGGCGTTTTCGTTACCGGTGTGCCGCGAGGTTGTGTTGTGTGTTGTTGTTTTGTTGTGTGCAACCCGCCTCTCAAATCTCGTCTCGTTTGGACTCCGTTGACTTTTCCATCCGTTGCTCGTGTGGGCCCGAAGTGCCTTTGCTTCGTGTCCCGAAAATACCCCTACTGCAGTCTCTTTTCGCCTCCTAGGCCTTTTAAATCAACCCCCGCGATCGGATCCGTCGGATCGCGATCGGAGGGCTCCTAAACACCCCTAGTCTCCAAACCCTAGTCTAAAACTGCTATATATAGACCCCTAGTCTATTTGGCAAGTCCCCTTCTTCTTCCTTTTCTCAGATCCAATCCTCCATTTTTTTTTCTTCCAGATCCCGAGGGATCCTCGAGCCGCCGGCCATACCCGTCGTCTGGATTCGACCGCAACAGCATCGACCGAAGTCAACGCCTTCGCGCCGACCGCGCGAGCCAGCTGGGCTCGCCACTTCCCGCGCCAGCGATCGACCGCACCGAGCCGCCGATCGACCGGGCCGTACGTCGATTCAACCGCGCCGGATGGGGACCAGATCGCCGGCCCATCGCCTTCCTCCGCCGGCGCGCTAGGCGGGCCGCTTCCCCGGCCCGTACTCCCCTCCGCATCGCCCCGCTCCGCCTCGGCAGCGCCAGCCGCGCGAGCGCCAGCGCCCCGCGGGCTTCCTCAGCTCCAGGCCGCTACCGCCGCGTCGGGCCGGCCCACCCCGCACCAGGCCTCCCTCCGCACGGACCGCATCGCGCCGCCGCCTCCCAGGCCGTGGGCCGCCTCCTCGCGCCCGGGCCTTCGCTCCACCGAGCCGCGAGCCGCGCCCGCCCCGCTGGGCCTCTGCCGCGCCGGATCGGGCCGAGCCGCCACAGTTCCTCCGGGTCCGTCTCCGCACTATTCCTCAGATCCAGATCTGCTAGGTTGACCCTCTTTTTCACCAAGTCTCTGTTCTGTTAATCTGAGATGCATACTTTGAACTGCTCTAATTTTGTGCCTGTTGCTCCGTTTTGCGTGTGTAGCATGTCCAGATGTTCGTGGAGATGCCCTCTACGTTTTACCTGTTGTAGTCATGCATGTTAGATGTCATCTTGACACTTGTTTTGCTGTTGCAAGAGTGCATGATGATATAAACTGCTGTTATGTGTTATTTTCATGCCACCTTTGACTTGTGATAACTTTTAGCTCGTTTGTCCAAACGATGCAAATGACATGTCCACGTGTTCGTCTTGCCACGAACTACGTGTTGTGTGTGATAGGTTGCATGGTAGATTTATTGTTTCCTTGTTATCATCGTTGCAAAGTGCCATGTTCACATGTTGTGTTTTCACTTGTTATGAAATGCCATCTTGATGAGCTCGTTGCAATCGTTGTGTTCACCACAATGATGCATGCTTGTGTGTTTCGGGATCACCGTCATATGTATTTTGATGAGGTGCTTACCCTTTGCCATGTTTAGTTTCGAGGTGTCTTAAACATGCTCTTTTGTGTGCTATGATGATGTTGCTGTTTTAGGACTTAGTGAAATTTCACTAAGTCTGAAATCTGTAACGTTCCGATGCCATGTTCGTGTGATGTTGTAGGACAAAGCATGATAGTTTTGGGGTGGATTTTGATTGTTCCTTGTAGTATATATTGTTGTCTTTCCATCCATGTCCTCACATGTCCATTTGAGTGGCTGTAGCATGTTTATCTTTTGCTCCAAACTTTCAATAAAATTCTGCTGCCAGAATTTTATTTCAAAGTTCTATATGTCCAAGATCATTGTTATTGATCCGTGACTCCGTTGGGGTTGCACTTTGGACCTAGTTGCTGTACATTATATCTAGTTTGTGTTCAAGTCCTTTGCCATGCTTTTTGGGTGCTGTAGATTAATTATTTTGAGCTCCCAAGTTGCTATGTTGCTGTAATTTTCAGTTTTCGCTCAAATCTTGTTTCGGGCATAACTTTTAGCCCGTAACTCCGATTTCAGCGAATCTTATATCAAACTTGGGTGTTTTTCTGTGTAGATTAATAATATCAGGTTGTTATCTTGTTTTGAGGTGTTTTGCTTGAGTGATGTTTTCCGTGCTCCATGTGCATCACTAGTGCATCCATCATGCATTCATGTTTTTCGAGTGCGCATTGCATCGTGTTGATTGGTGCTTGGTGTGTTTGTCTTGTTTAGAGCCGGAAGTTGAGCACGAGTTTTCCAACGAGGTTGAGCACGAGGTTTCCAGCGAGTTTGAGCACGAGGACCCTTCTTTCGATCCGAACGTCTTCTCTTCAGGCAAGATGACCGAACCCCGATAACATTACTATCTTTGCCTATTGCTAGTAGTCTCGATCTATAGTTTTGCCTCGATGCCCATGTTCTTCTTGTCAGCCTCCTACTTGTAACCAATTGCCATGTTTAACCACCCTACCTATGCAAACCGTTGCTTGGCTAAGTACGCTTCGCTCAGCCCTTCTTATAGCGTTGCTAGTTGCAGGTGAAGTGAAGATGCTTGCTCCATGTTGAAGTTTTGGTTGGGTTATATAACACTATATAAATGCTTTAATTGAAATCATCTATATATTGGCAAGGGTGGAAGGCTAAGCCTTTTGCTTGGTGATTTGTTCCACTCATGCCGTTAGGATCCGTATAAGCCGGTTTTATGTTCCTTGATTATGCGTTCCTAACAGGGTTGGGGTGTATGGGACCCCCTCGATAAACCGCAAAGTGCTAAGTCTTTTCCAGCAAATCCCAACATTGGTACTATTTGCCTAATAACAAACTAAACATGCATAGGGAGTAATTAACCCTCTTTCTTAATCAACAACCCCGGGCCAGTGCTCCACATGAGTGTTGGTCCGAAACGAGCGGACTGCGGGGCCGCCTTGGGGCAACCTGAGGTATTTGGCATACACCTGTAGGACGTCTCATCCGGTCGTGTCCTGAGACCTAGATACGCGCGGCTACTATGAGGGTGTCGACACGCCGGGAGGATTTGCTGGATTAGCCTTACCTTAGCTCGGTATATCTTGAGCACGGGATTCCGAGGATACTCGGGTCTTCCCACTTTGGAGTTGCGACTCCGCGGATCGTGGGCTTGTAATGGGTCAAGTTGGAACACCCCTGCAGGGTTTGAACTTTCGAAAGCCGTGCCCGCGGTTATGTGGCAGATGGGAGCTTGTTAATTCCGGTTGTAGAAAACTTGACACAATGATACTAATACACTACCAGCGTGTGTTCCGTGACTGTCAATTTCCGAATAGGGATTCGGGAGTTGAACACGGAGGGGTTATGGTTGTGAGCTTGTAGCTAGGATCACTTCGTGATCACTTCTCGCCGATGCCTTCTCTTCTCGCTCTCACTTGCGTAAGCTAGATGCTAGTTGCTGCTGCAGACTTGTTCTTTCTTCAGCCTTTCCCTCACCTAAAGGCTTTGATAGTTCTGTTACCCAGAGACGGGATTGCTGAGTCCTCTGTGGCTCACAGTTACTTCACACCAGATGCAGGTCCAGCGGTGAGCTATCCAGGTGATGGCACCGAGCTGGATTGGGAGTACGACGAGGAGCGTAGTCGTTACTACGTGCGCTACCCGGACGATCAGTAGTGGAGTCTCTTACTAGGATTCGATCCGCCTGTGGTTGTTTTTATTTATCTGAGTTTGGTACTTTGACATTTGGCTTTTGCCCTTAGAGGGTTGTAGTGATCTTAATGTATGATGTTTGCGACTTGTACTGTTATTCTGTGACGTGGCGATTGTAAGCCAACTATTTTTCAGTTTACTATTCCCCCTTTTACATGAGTTGTGCAAAGATTACCAAACTTGAGATCATTCTAGGATGGACTTATGCCTTTAAGTCGTGCCTCGACACGTAGGAGGTATAACTCCATCCTGGGCATTACAAGAATAAAACAAGCAAATAAAAAGAAAAAGACAATTTAATTGCCTGTGACCGACGAATAACTATATGTGGCCGACTAGTGTGCAAATGGTATCAATATTATTTAGGAAGGGGAAAAATTAATTTGCATGTGAATGGCATTTAATTGTGTGCGACATGTAATTGTGTTTGTTCGAGGACATGCAAGTGCATGCGGCTGACATGTGTGCAACTGGGTAGAAGAACAAAGCAACTCATGTGGCCGACGTGTGTGCCACCTGATGGTAAATATAGAAAAAAAACTTAAAACAATTAAGTTTGCTGGCAAATGTTTAAAATACGGATTTGAATCTTCCCTCGTCCCTCACAAAACAACAAAGAGTTGCACTCTCTTTGAAGACAATCAATTATAGTCGGGCGACGCTTGCACTTGCGTGCATAGTAGCAACAACAATTGCCTTCCTTCACCAGAACAGAATAGTACCGAGTTGGAGTTGCAATCAGGAGACGCATATGCAATTGTGTAACTATTGGAAGACATGCAATTGCAGTCGGGGCAAGCTTGCAGTTGCGTGCCTACTAGCATACTCCCTTCACAACAGCATAAAAATGTGTCTGAGGACCTGGACAACTAACTCTTCTCTCCTTTAATATGCTTTTTTTTGGAGAAAATGAGCTCCGCCTTCAGAATCAGATACGAAAAAGATTTTTTTTCTGCATCCTTGGAAAAACAAAAAAATGCAAAAGGAAAAAAATGTGTATGATTTTTAAAAATAAGAAAAAAAACACAAACTGGTTGTGAGATCGGGTGCTTGAATTGTGTTTGCGGGCATAGCAGAAAACAGGGGTGTTATGGTGCTCGTGTGACACATAGCGAGGGTAGGAGATTCAGGGGGGAGCTGCCCCCCTTCGACCAAGCAAAAAAGTCTTGTTGCGAAAAATGTTTGTAAAAAGATATGTAGTTATACTCAAGGGGGCAGCGCTTTGCAATTGCATGACTAGTTGCTCCCCTCTCTCTTGTTGCCGCCCCTCTGACAAAACAAAGGTGCCTAGTTGCAACTAATATGTTAGAAGACACTAAGTTACGACCATGCTAGAAGACATGCAGTTGCATGGGTATGGTTGGACATGCAGCTAGACACCTCCCTATCATTGCCGCCCCATCCAACAAAACAATGGCCCCCCCTAGTTACGACCAAGTTAGAAGACATGCAGTTGTGTGCCCGTTGTGGGACATGCAACTGGCCCCATCTCTCTCGATGGCGTCCCCTTCGACAAAACAAGGGTCCACCCCAGTTGCGACCATGGTCGAAGACATGCAGTTGCGTGCCTAGTGTGGGACATGCAATTGGTGCCTCTCCCCGTACAACAAAAAATGGAAGTTGAGTTGCAACCAAGTTATAAGACATGCAGTTGCGACCAAGTTAGAAGACATGCAGTTGCGTGCCTAGTGTGGGGCATGCAACTAGGCCCCATCTCTCTCGACCCGCCCCCTCCGACAAAACAAAGGTCATCCCAGTTGCGACCAAGTTAGAAGACATATAGTTGCATGCCCGTTGTGGGACATGCAATTGGCGCCTCTCCCCGCACAACAAAATGGAAGTCGAGTTGCAACCAAGTTATAAGACATGTAGTTACGTGCCTAGTGTGGGACATGGAACTAGTGCCTCTCCCCGTATAACAAAAAATGGGAATTGAGTTGCAACCAAGTTATAAGACATATAGTTGCGACCATGGTCGAAGACATGCAGTTACGTGCTCGTTGTAAGACATGCAACTGGCGCCTCTCCCCATACAACAAAAATGGAAGTCGAGTTGCAACCAAGCTATAAGACATGCAACTGTGACCAAGTTAGAAGCCATGCAGTTGTGTGCCAAGTGTGGGGGCATGCAACTGGGCCCCATCTCTCTCGACGCCGCCCCCTCCGACAAAACAAAGGTCATCCCAGTTGCGGTCAAGTTAGAAGACATGGAGTTGCGTGCCCGTTGTGGGACATGCAACTGCGCCTCTCCCCGCACAACAAAAATGGAAGTCGAGTTGCAACCAAGTTATAAGACATGCAGTTGCGACCATGGTCGAAGACATGCAGTTGCGTGCCTAGTATGGGACATGGAACTGGTGCATCTCCCCGTACAACAAAAAATGGAAGTTGAGTTGCAACCAAGTTATAAGACATGTAGTTGCGACCATGCTCATAGACATGCAATTGCTTGCTCGTTGTGAGACATGCAACTGGCGCCTCTCCCGGTACAACAAAAATGATAGTCGATTTGCAACCAAGTTATAAGACATGCAGCTGCGACCAAGTTAGAGGATATGCAGTTGCGTGCCTAGTGTGGGGCATGCAACTGGGCCCCGTCTCTCTCGACGCTGCCCTCTCCGACAAAACAAAGGTCATCCCAATTGCGACCAAGTTAGAAGAAATGGAGTGGCGTGCCCATTGTGGCACATGCAACTGGTGCCTCTCCTCGCACTACCAAAATGGAAGTCTGAGTTGCAACCAAGTTATAAGACCTGCAGTTGCCACAAAGCTAGAAGACATGCAGTTGCGTGCCTAGTGTTGGACATCCAACTGGTGCCTCTCCCCGTACAACAAAAAATGGAAGTTGAGTTGCAACCAAGTTATAAGACATGTAGTTGCAACCATGCTCAAAGCCATGAAGTTGTGTGCCCGTTGTGGGACATGCAACTAGCGCCTATCCCCGTACAACAAAAATGGAAGTTGAGTAGCAACCGTTATAAGACATGCAGTTCCGACCAAGCTAGAAGACATGCAGTTGTGTGCCTAGTGTGTGGCAGGCAATTGGGCCACATGTCTCTCGACGCCGCCTCCTCCGACAAAACAAAGGTCCTCCCAGTTGCAACAAAGTTAAAAGACATGGATTTGCGAGCCCGTTGTGGACATGCAACTGGCGCCTCTCCCCGCACAATAAAAATGGAAGTCGAGTTGCAACCAAGTTATAAGACATGCAGTTGCGCGCCTAGTGTGGGACATGCAACTGGGCCCATCTGTCTCGACCTAGCCCCCTCCGATAAAGTAAAGGCCCTCCTAGTTGACACCAAGTTAGAAGACATGAAGTTGCGTGCCCATTGTGGGACATGCAATTGGTGCCTCTCCCCGCACAACAAAAATGGAAGTCCAGTTGCAACCAAGTAAAACAAACAAAAGGGCTATACAACTCCTAGTTATGGCCCAATAATACATATGAGGGGATTTGAGTTCAGAGATAATCCTCAAAAACATGGATCTAATTTCCCGAAAGTAATGTTTCAGCAAAATCATATTCTTCGACCTACTAATGTCGACTAGAATAAAACAAAACAAGTGAATTGAATCACTCCTGCTAATGGCTTCAGTAATGTGTATGAGGGGATAAGAGAGAAGCACTTCTGAGACACCAAAAAATATCCCAGTAAAGAACAGTATAAAATGATAGCACTCACCAGATTAAAATAAGAAAAAAAATGTGTCCAGAAAAAGATAACTAGCAGAGGTTTATATCCTAAAAAACAAAAAAGAATGTCAACTTAGCAAAAACCCTAAACACACTCATGAACAGATGGTGTAAAAATTTCTCTATAAGTACGTACAAGCATAAAAAAATGTGTTGATAAAATACTACTCCCAGTACAATCCAACGAAGAAACACACTTCATCTTCAGTCTCTTGGCCTACTAAAGGAAATTTAGTACTACTAGTTGTAAAACAATCTTTACTGGAAAGAACCTCAAAATAAACAGCAAAAAAGAAAAAAAACTGAATGACACTTGACGGTGGCACATAAAAACGGAGCTTTATTTATCAAGGTAAGTTAATCTACCTACAAGCAAAGAAATCAGTTTCATCATCAAAAAATCCACCACCCCGACATTGCCCATAGACATATGTGAGCGAGAGTACTGGCGTTTCAGTTTCTGATCTATCTCCGAGTACTGGCGTCGCCCCCGCTGGCGACTCGGGGGCAACCCTAATCGCGCCGCCGCCGGCCCCTCTCCATACCACTTCCTCTGCTTCGCCGCCGCCGGAGAGGACGCTAGCGAAGCCGCGCGTGCCCCAAGGATGGCGGCGGCGGGGCTCCTTGCGGCGGCGCCCGCTAGTTGACGGCGGGGTTCCAGGCGTCGGTGCCGCGAGCTCCGGTGCAGCCTGTCTTCTTGGCGGCGCCTGGCTGCGGATCCGGGGCTGCCCCGGCCGGATCTGGCGTGGGTGTGGCTCGTGGCGGCGGTGGATGTGGTGCTGGCCTCGGCCCCGTGGGATGGAGTTGCAGAGGCATGTTGGTGGAGCGGGCTGCTGGTGCGAGTCCGGCGGGCCTGCTCCGGTGGCTCTGGCAGTGTGCTGGGATAGGTGGCTCTTTGCCTCTTCTCGGTTGCTGGCCGTCTTGGCGCTGGTGGCTTGGATCTGGCCGGCGCGATCTAACGGCAGCGGCTGGGACGGCGACTCCAGGCTGTGTGGCGGGGGCCGGAGCACCATGGTTGGCGGAGCGGCGGCCCTGATTGGACAGCGGCGGTGGCAGCGCCCCATCCGGCGGGGTGGGCTGTTCTGGTCGTGATGGTGACGGCGGTCACTGCGGATCCAACGTCCCGTTTGGATCCGTCGCGGGGAGGCCTTCCGCCGACCGGCGGCGCGTGGAGGGACCGATGAGGAGATGCTGGATCTCTGCCGGAGTACCGACGGTGACATACGTCTTCGTGGCGAGGTTCCGCTCGGTTCCAGCCAGCCGCGAGGTTGGGAAGACGTGGCTTCCGATGAAAATCGCGCCTGACTGCGGTCTTGGCGGACGATGGCGGCGTTTGAGACGTCGTTCCCTTCTGGAGGCATCGTCGTTGCTGGTCACGTCAACCTGATCGGGTATCTCCGGGGGAAACCCTAGATCTGGGTCTACCGGATCGGACGATGACGGTGCCTTCGGTATCGTTCTCCCTCCTGGGGGCATCGTTTGGGAGCAAGTGCTGGTTGGAGGGGACAAGAGGAGGAGCGGTGATTCATCTGGTCCATTGATGACGGCGGATCTCGGCGGCATGGCGCAGTGGAGACTCGGTGTCTAATGGGCGGAGATGGACTCGCGCGGGAGGGTGATGCTGCCTGGCGTCGTGGTGGCGTCGGCGGCAGCTAGATCGGGCAAGGTTGATGCAGCAGTACAACTCTGAAGATGGATTGATG
>LR738711.1:941354035-941467309 GCA_902687465.1 Secale cereale
GGGGGGTATTGTGCAAAAAGTTGCCACATGGCACTACTCAACATGACACCCGTGCAATTTAACGTTGATGCAACACGGATAGGACTGCGGGGTGACACACTAGAAAACTTGTAGGACCCAAGTATGCATTTTCATAGTATCAGGGACTAACTTGACACTCTCAGAATAGTTTTAGGACTTGTGGTGTATTTACTCTAGAATTAACCATGGTTTAACAAAGCCCTAAACCCTAGTAGTTATCTAAACAACTACACAGCCAGCCAACTCACTCAGCCATATATAAACCCAACACCGTCACCTAATGCTACCACACCCACAAACATACATTTGGCACTTCGTAGCAAACCTTGAGGCCTTCTTAGATTTCGAGCTAAGCTGCACGTACCTACCCCTCTTCGTGTGGGCGTACGCCATGAACAACACGAGCAAGAAGAGCAGGGGCACGCCGCTGCTGGGCAAGTACGAGCTCGGGCGTCTGTTGGGCCGCGGCACGTTCGCGAAGGTCTACCTCGCGCACACGGTGACCGGCGGCGAGCCGGTGGCGGTGAAGGTCATCGACAAGGCGGAGGTGCTGGGCACGGAGGGCATGGCGCCTCGCGTGCTCCAGGAGGTGGAGGCCATGCGCCGGCTTCGCCACCCGGGCGTGCTCCGCCTCCACGAGGTGCTCGCCACTCGCGCCAGCATCTACCTCGTCATGGAGCTCGCCCCCCGCGGCGACCTTCAGTCCAGGCTCGCCGCTCTGCCAAGCCGCCGGTTTTCGGAGAAGGCCGCGCGGCGCGTGTTCGTGCAGCTCACGGTGGCGCTCGCCCACTGCCACGCGCGCGGCGTGACGCACCGCGACCTCAAGCCGCAGAACCTCCTCCTCGACGGCGCCGGCAACCTCAAGGTCTCCGACTTCGGCCTCTCGGCGCTCCCAGACTCGCTCCGGGAGGACGGCCGCCTCCACACCGCCTGTGGCACGGCGGCCTACGCCGCGCCGGAGGTGCTCCGCAACAAGGCATACGACGGCGCCAAGGCCGACGCGTGGTCCTGCGGAGTCACGCTCTTCGTCCTCGTCGCCGGCCGCCTGCCCTTCGACGACGCTAATATCCCCGATATGTGCCGGAAGGCGTGCCGCCGGCAGTACGTGGTTCCGCCGTGGGTGTCCCCGCCAACGAGCCGACTGCTGCACCGCCTGCTCGACCCGAACCCGGAAACCCGCGTCGCCGTAGAGGCGCTGGCGGGGACGCACCCATGGTTCAAGCGCTCCCTCAGCCTCGACTCGCAGCTTGACGGCCTCCCCGACGGCCAGCCGGAGCACGCGCTGGCGTTCCGGGCGCCGGCAGCGAACGCGTTCGACATCATATCCACGTCTCAATGGCTCGATCTTTCCGGGCTGTTCGGCGAGAGCAGGAGGAGCAAAGAGAAGCGGTTCGTGACGACGGCATCGCCGGAGCAGACGCTGGAGCAGCTCGGCCGGGCGGGCAGGAAGCTCGGGTACGTCGTCGTGGTGGGCAAGAAAGGAGTGGAGTGCCCGCGCTGTCCTCTAGGGGGGCTGACGATATCGGTGGAGATTTCGGAGCTGGAGCCGCCGCTGATGCTCGTCGAGATGCGGCTGGAGATGGACGACGGAGAGGTTCAAGTGTTTGGTTGGGATCAGTTGAGGGTGGAGCTAGGGGATGATGTAGTTAGGGCTTGGCATAGCTGTGAAGATTTGCATGAAGTTTAGTTTTAATTAGAAGAAGTTATTTTGCAGTTTTTTTAGCTTATAACTAGTTAACGGAAGTACTCCCTCTGTCCCAAAATAAGTGACTCAAAAGTGACTCAACTTTATACTAACTTTAGTACAAAATTGGGTCAATTTTGAGTCACTTATTTTGGGACGGGGGGAGTATAAAAAAGTACTCTAATATAGTAAGTATCAAATATATATATATATATGTGAATATCTAGCTTGTTTATTTCTTTTTCTGATTTCTGTTTTGGATATTACACCGTACTGCTATGTACACCCTTTTGGGTAACCATCTGAATTCATTGAGTAAGTAAAAATAGTAGGACCCAAGAAATTAAGAAACTGAAACAAAGTTTTACTCCCTCCGTTCCAAAATGTTTGAAGCTCAATGTTTGTGCTAAGTCACCAACTTTGTACTCCCCCCGTTCCAAAATAGATGACCCAACTTTATACCACGGAGGGAGTAGAAAAGTATATCAAAATCTACAACATCGAATTAGCTTTATTAGGCTCATCATAACTTAGGATAAACCTAGAACTTCAAATATTTTTGAACGGAGCAACTATGTATGTTCAGCTGTACAACGGATAATGGTGAATCTATGTAATGGTTGTGTTTATCCACCTTTAATCGGTGGTGATTGAGAGTAACAAACTATGAGATGTCCGTACTCGGTCTCTAATCTTTTTAGTGCTATCATAGAAAATTTAGAGTTGCGGAAGATTGAACTGTCAAACATGAGGTTCACTTGTCAAATGATCATGAGGACACCCGTTTTCAAAAGCTTGATAGATGTCTTATGATTGAGGATTACTTTATGCTTTAGTCACTGCTCCGAACAGATATTTATCTTACATACTCCTTTGTTGGTGCGCTCAAGCCAATTACCAGTCTCAAATCCACCTTTTAAATTTGAGCTTCGTTGGCTGCTGTGCGGACGTGGATTTTAAAGCTCGGGTTTCTGGACACCCCTTATCCTTACCCTCCAACATTGCTTTAAGATCCGTGCTAGACAACTAACTTTGTACATCATATTTTCTCTTTTTTGTTTCTTCAAAATAAAACAACATATGAACTTCAAACTTTGCAAGACACCAAAACATCTAACTAGAATGTGGGAAAAAAATTCAGATTTTTTTGTCAAACATAAATATACGAAATTAGATTTTTTTATTAAAAAATGTACTTTTTAGTATTTATATTGGACAAAAAATTCCGAAAGTTTTTTCCCCACATTCTAGTAAGAATGTTTTGTTGAGCTGCCAAGTTTGAAGTTCATATGTTGTTCTATAAGGGAGAAACAAAAAAGATAAATGTACTCGCACGAACCGCGATGCAAAAATGAGTGGCTAGATAAGGGGGTGTCCCAAAACCTATGCTCTACAACATGTTTACCTCTGCTGAGAGACGAGAACATCATCAGGGGAGTAAGTGATATGAATGTAGGTGAGATGGACAATTTGGATGAATGTCAGTTTAGATTGAGAATTGCTAGAAGAAATCTTAGAGGTTGGAACAAGAACATAGATACTAGATAGTATATAGTTGAGAGAGATGGCTGGGTAAACAGATTGAGCTTATTGACAAATACAATGAGATTTTTGGAATATATGCACAAGATAGGTCTTAAGAAATGACTAAATTATAGGCTTTCTCAAATTAGGAAAGAAGATACGTTTAACTGATGACAAATATCTGAGAAGAGATATGTTTTAGGGAGATAATAATACCAAGTTTTTTGTGGACAATGCTAGTGGAAGAAGGAAAAATATATATGATTTATATATAGTTTATAACATGATGATGAGGTAATTTATGGTAAAAAAGAGCTCATGCATCATGTTACAAAATTATATAAAACTTTATTTAGTAGTACCAAGAGGGTTAATGTTCATGCAGGTCTTCAATTCCAGAGGAAAATAAATGACGAGGAAAACTATTTCTTAATTAGCCCCTTTTCCATGGAGGTGATTAAGAAAGTCGTTTTATCTATTGAGCATAATAAGGCACCTGGCCCTTATCTATTCCTTGTGGAATTCTACCATAGGCTTTGTCATGTAGTTATGCACTCTTGTTTTTTTTTTTTTGCGGGTGAATATGTAGTTTTATTCCAGGTTAATAGAGTTACAACCAGCCATTACAAGATCTACAATGAAGCTAGGCCCTTGTTGCAACCTATATTTGGTGTTGCGTTATGCTCTCTTTGAAGAGATTATCTGATAATTTCTGTAATGGTTCTTTAAAACCCTCTAGGCAAAACTATGAGATACTCACGCAAGTGCCAAAAACACCCGAAGCTGATGTGATCTAGAAGTTAGACCTATTTGCTTACTTAATGTCAATTAAAAAAAATGCTTACGAAGGTTCTATTATTTTTAGGTTAAATTTGAGAAGGCCTATGATAAGATTAATTGGTGCTTGCATGCCAACTCCAAAGTCAATTGGTATCCAGTTGTTGGGCCCTGAGGGTAAGAGTTTGTAGTAAGAGATAACTTTCCCTTGGTGGAGAACCAAAGTATCAATCAGTATAGATAGCACCCCCTAGCCTCTATCAATCAACATTATAATGCAAATAGGAACCCACTTGTACGCCAACAGTTTTTGTGAGGTTGTCAATTTCACTATGTTTCATAGCTAAAACAAGTTATCAACAAATAACATGTAATACATTTTTTTGCATTTTGAGATTAATTAATAAATGAAAATGAAAGAGCATAGAGCTTGTAAAAGTGTTTTTGAGAGTTTCGTTATGTGGGAAATTGGACTAGGGGTCATTGGTAACTCCCAAGTGCAGGGACTTATTCTAGCACTTTATAATTAAGGGCGTGAAATTATTTAGTGTCGAACCCTATTGAAGCTAAAGGTGGACTTCCTAGTTCCAATTCTCTCAAGTTATGTATGACACTTACAAAAAATCTATGCATTTTAATGTCTACTTTAGTATAATCAAGTTGAAGGTTTTTTTTGTTATTTTGTAAAAGAAAGTTAACAAAAGTTAGGTGTTACTATTAATTAATTTGCAAAAAGTAAAAGACATCGCTTGTGTTTTTTTGTGGCGGTTGTGAAGAAAGTGTGTGGTCTCCAATGGGAGCAAGTGTGCGAGACAATTAGTAATTTCGTGATCACGGTTGTCTATAGAGGTAGCAAGTCTAAAGGCTAGAAAATGCATCTCAATGTCTACATATGTTATTTTTCTCCAACGTCATCTCCTCACAACAGAGAGACATAAGGTATTTGGTAAGTTGGACTTTTTATATTTTTTCCTACGTAAGTGAACCTCGTGTTTATTTCTAGGGTGGAGCCTAAGCTTACGTGTTGCAATTCCTTAGCATTTACTTAGAATCGAATCCTTAGAAAGAACTCGCAAGTATTAATACTTATTAAGGTAAACCCAAAAATAGATTTTAGATCTAGGATCCCTTATCTTCCATATGCTATGCCTCTTATATATGTTTGACATTCTATCACTCCAGGTTCAAATCATATATTCATCATAACACAATTGTTAACCTTATATGTTTCCCTAATGTACGAGTGGACTCATACAGAAGACATCGAAGATTGCATAGAACTTAACATTTACAATGTGCAACCGAACTTCTTACTAGATCACTAATGCCATAGAAAAAGTTACTACTCAAACTTTGACATAGTCATGCAATAAATCAGAAATAATTTATAACACATATCATCAAGTTTGCTAATGGATTACAAAGGTTTTATGGATGGGAAGCCCCTTTTCGAAGGAGGAAGATGATGGTGAAGTTGATGGACACGATGGTAACACCCCGTCCACAACCATTTTTCCCGGTTGTTACATCTAGCTGCCACATGAGATCTAGACTGGCTCCACATACGGACACTAGTCTTTCCTGCGCTCTTTATCCACACTCATATGCACATGGAAGCAACTTTCTAGTTGGTCACCCATCCTCAAATTACCCCATGCGAAGATACTTGACATGAAGGTTCTTTTGAGATGAGCTTCCAGAAAGGAGGTGCACCTTGTTGACATGAGTAATCTATCATTTTGATCACACCAGGATGTCACAACGATGTTGGTTCCCTCAACGGACTTCCAGTGCCTCCAGAGAGGAGGGCCCTCTACACTTGTTGGGAGAGATGTTGCCCCTTTGGTTTTCATGACTTGGTGGTTCGGAGAAGTGAGCCTCCTCCGAGTTTAGATATAACTTTCGGGAGAGCCTTTTCTGGAAGCTATAATCTATCTACCGTAACCGTCCCTCAGCTATCCGGAGATCAATAACACCAAAAAATCCGACTAATATGCCGGTTCAATAACAGTGGGGACAAGCTTGTGCAAAAATGACGCCACCATGGAAATAATTCAAAGTCTCACACCCCCAGGCAGCCAATGTGCATTTGGCTTGGCCATGTGGCCACTCTGTGACTCCTCTATGGCCCATCTTTAGGTGGGTCTGACATCCTATGAAAGTTATTCATCCACGTATTTTTATATATTACTCGGAGCTATGAGGATTCCTAAAACCGGGAACATAAAACACGCAAGTGACCTTTACGACACTGTATCAATAGGTTAGTCTATTAAAGTTGAAAAATTGCATAATTTAATAAGATGATGTGATGAAAACATCAAAAATTGTAGATATGTTTTAGGACGCATAATTCATATGTTCACCAGTAGCATTTGTTCTGCAAGCGGTGAAACATAAATATAGGCATAGGTATGTGTAGTGATCAATCAAACATACATGACAAATCTTATCATAGATTTGAATCATGTTCTATAAGAAGTATGTCCATAAAATCTACTACGCAGACACACGCCAAGTCTAATAGCTAATACTTCACCCAAGGTGATCAAAACTCTCGTATACACCCCATTGTTGGAAATATGCCCTAGAGACAATAACAAAATGGTTATTATCATATTTCCCATTCATAATAAATGTTTATTATTCATGTTAAAATTGTATTGACTGGAAACTTAAATACATGTGTGAATACATAGACAACATTGTCCCTCGTAAGCCTCTACTAGACTAGCTCACAGTGGCGAAGCCACGTTATAGCTAGGTAGTCAAGCGACTACACATCGATTTGGAACGGTGAATACCACCACGTTGGCGTACCCTGGCGCTAGAAAACAGGTTCAGGAAACTGACTTAGACAGGCCCATTTGTCATCCATTTTGCCTGTGATTTGGTTGGCCCATATAGCAAAGGAAAGTAAACACATACGTCCTAATTATAACTTCCCTAATCAGCCGCTCAAATCCCGTGATTGCTTTTTCAGAAAAGAGTCTTTCTACTACTCCCTCCGTCCGAAAATACTTGTCATCAATATGGACAAAAAGGGATGTATCTAGAACTAAAATACATCTAGATACATCCCCTTTTATTCATTTTGATGACAAGTATTTCTGGACGGAGGGAGTACTACTCTCCTTTTCACCTTCCCATGTAATCCCTAATGGCCAATGGGGGCACAACGCCGGCAGGGAGGAGCACATCATGCACTGGTAGGGAGGAGCACATCATGCACTGGATGCACATGTTGCACACTAAGCGCTGACACCGTCCGTTGCCCACCGCCCAGAATCACCATCGTGAGCACCGCGGCCTCCACAGTTAGTCTCCGACTCTTTCGTGTACTGTACCTCCGGCGACCGACGAGTGCAGCAGGGTCTAGCACGAGGTCCTTTTTATTGTATCTGTATGTTATATATCTTCTTCCTCTTCAATTTTGTTGTCTTATTAAAAAATTAAGACCTTTTTTTGCGAACAAAAATTAAGATCTTGTGTTTCATAGTGAAAGGATTGTTTTGCCACTTGTTAGATCTTATGTTTCGTAATGACACGAATTATAAATGGAAAATTTTGTCAAAGGGCTGCAACCAGAAATAGGTGTAAACTGAAGTGCGGTCTTTTCTGTTCCTGTTTATTTTTTCCATAAATTTTCCATTTAAAAAGCTTGACAACACATGGTTTGGATCCTGGCACCGCCACTGCTAGCTCATTGATCAAAGATGGTTAAGGTTTCCTAACCATAGACATGAGTTGTCCTTTGATAAAGGGATAACATCATTAGGAGAATGATGTGATGGACAGACCCAACCGTAAGCTTAGCATCAAATCATTTAGTTATTTGCTATAGCTTTCTTCATGTCAACTATTAGTTCCTTAGACCATGCGATCATGCCACTCCTGGACACCAGAGGAATACTTTGTGTGCTATCAAAAGTCACTTCATAACTGAGTGATCATAAAGGTGCTCTATAGGTATCTCTGAAGGTATCTGTTGGGTTGCATGGATCAAGACTGGGATTTGCCACTCCATGTGAAAGAGAGATATCTCTGGGCCCTCTCGGTAATACAACATCACTAGAATCTTGCAAGCATGCGACTAATGAGTTTAGCCATGGGAAGCTTGTATTACAGAATGAGTAAAGAGACTTGCCGGTAACGGGATTGAACTAGGTATGGAGATACCGACGATAGAATCTCGGGCAAGTAACATATCGCCAAACAAATGGAATTGCATACATGATTAACTGAATACTTGACATCGTGGTTCAAACGACAACGATCTTCATGGAATATGTGGGAACCAACATGGGCATCCATGTCCAGCTATTTGTTATTAACCGGAGAGGAGTCTCGGTCATGTCTACATGATTCTCGAACCCATAGGGTCGCACGCTTAATGTTCGGTAGTGCTCGAGTAGTATTAAGATATTAATAGTGGAAAGTCCGAAGGTTGTTCGAAGTAGGGGATGGGATCCGGGACACCATGAGGAGCTCCGTAATGGTCCGAAGGTATATATATATATATATATATATATATATATATATATATATATATATATATATATATATATATATATATATATATATATATATATATATATATATATGGAAAGTTGTCGTCGGGGTTCTGATACGTCTCCAATGTATATATTATTTTTGATTGTTCCATGCTGTTATATTATCAATCTTGGATGTTTTATATATATTTACAAGCAATTATATATTATTCTTTGGGACTAACCTATTAACTTAGTGCCCAGTGCAAGTTGCTGTTTTCTGCATGTTTTTGGTTATACATAATATCCGTATCAAATGAAGTACAATTGCCGCAAAACTTTTTGGAGATTTTTTCTGGCAATAAGAGACCTCGGAAGCTTGGAGAGGTCACCAGAAGATGGACCAGTGGCCCACGAGGCACCATGGCGCGCCCTGGTGGCTTATGGGTCCCACGTGACTCCGCTTGACCTAATTCTTCCTCTATAAATACTCTAAAATCGTGAAACCAATAGAGAGCCAGAAGAAATACTTTTTCCGCCGCCACAAGTTGCAGAACCACGAGATACCATCTAGAGGCCTTTTTCGGCACTCTGTCGGGGGGGGGGGGTCGATCACGAAGGGGCTCTAAATCAACCTTGCCGCCTTTCCGATAATGTGTGAGTAGTTTACCATAGACCTACGGGTCCATATCTAGTAGCTAGATGGCTTTTTCTCTCTCTCTTTGATCTTCAATACAATGTTCTCCTCGATGTTCTTGGAGATCTATTCAATGAAATGACTTTTTGCGGTGTGTTTGTTGAGATCCGATGAATTGTGAGTTTACGATCCGATCTATCCATGAATATTATTTGAGTTTTATCTGAACTCTTTTATGCATGATTATTATATCCTCGTATTTGTTCTCTGATTTATTGGCTTAGTTTGGCCAACTAGATTGATCTTCTTGCCATGGGAAGATGTGCTTTGTAATGGGGGTGCTCAATCTCAATGACAGAAAGAGACATGACACACATAAATTGTTGCTTTTAAGGGTAAAAAGATGGGGTTTATTCATGCATAAGTTTATCTTATCTACATCACGTCATCTTTCTTAAGGCGTTACTCCATTTTCTCATTAACTTAATATACTAGATGCATGTTGGATAGCGGTCGATGTGTGGAGTAATAGTAGTAGATGCAGGTAGGAGTCTGTCTACTAATCTTGGATGTGATACCTATATACATGATCATTCGACTGTATATCGTCATAATTATTTGCTTTTCTATCAATTGCCCAACAGTAATTTGTTTACCCACCGTATGCTATCTTCAAGAGAGAAGCCTCTAGTGAAAACTGTGCCCCCGGTCTATTTATATCATATTATTTTAAGATCAGTTGAACCAAAAATACAAAAAATACCTTGCTGCAATTTATTTCATTTTATTTTATTTGTATCTATCAATTTATCAAATATCATACATTTTACTCCCACGTAACCTTCGAGGGATTCACAACCCCTTGTTCCGTTGGGTCCCGAGGATTTGTTGTTTGTGTGAAGGTGCTGTTTACATAGTGTACTGGATTGTTAACCTTTGTTCTTAATTAAGGAAAATACTTATCTCTACTGTACTACATCATCCTCTCCTCTTCGGGGAAATCCAAACGCAGTTCACAAGTAGCCGGAAGAATTTCTGGCTCCGTTGCCGGGAGACATCATCAACATCTATCAAGTACCTACGCATAAACCTTCATCTCCTTGCATTTACATTATTTGCCATTTTCCTCTCGTTTTCCTCTCCCGCGCTTTTTTTTACAAAAAGTTACAAAAATATTGTAAGTTTGCCTTTTTCTTGCTTGCTTTGTTTGCTCCGTTATTATGGCTAGTTCATGTCTTGTTACGTGTACCCCTGAAAATGAAGTTCTTAAATTTAAACAAAGAGGGGGAGAGAATTTGAAAGATGCTTGGTATAGGATTTGCAATTCTCATAACAGATCAAATCATAAGCAATCCACTACCGTTCTTCTTCATAATTTTTATGTGGGAATCACTACTTGGTATAGATTTGTGCTTGACACTATTACCGAAGGGAATTTCTTGATGTGTCCTTCTGATACGTCTCCAACGTATCTATAACTTTTGATTGTTCCATGCTGTTATATTATCAATCCTGGATGTTTTATATACACTAGCAAAAGAGCCCGTGCGTTGCAATGAGAGAGAAAACATAACACACGCTTTTAACCCAACAACCATCACTCAAGATCGTCCATCTCATTTATATTTGCGAGACATCATATTTGTGTTGCCGCTTATCCTCCTTCTCACCCTCGCCGGCGATGGCCTTAGTGTTCACGCAAAATAAAGCAAAAAACTTGTTTAAATATGGTTAATCCTAAGGCGTCTCTCTCTCTCCCTCTATCCTCCCTCCCTCTCTCTCTCCCTCTCTCTCTCTCTCTCTCTCTCTCTCTCTCTCTCTCTCTCGCTTTCTCTCACTCTCGCGATGAGCAATTTGTTGTTTTCCCTGCGACATTTTTCAGAGGTATGCATGTGTAGTGATCGATGTTTTTTCCCTATATGGTTATAGTGGGGTGTTTATTTGTAATCCGGATCACCACCGGTACGAAAGAAAACCGGATCTTGTGCTATAAATAATAAGTTTGCTTCAAAAACAATATTTTAAAAATATTTAACAGGTAAAATTAACATAATATTTGGATTCTACACATTTTTTTAATAAAATTTCATATACAATATGTTAAAATCGAAGTTACGGTTTAAAAGATACATATCATTTAGAAAATCATTTGTTTGACTTAAATATATTCCAAAATAATAATATTTAAAAATACTTAACAGGTAAAAATAAACTCACATTCATATTCTACATATTTTTCTAATCAAATTTCATATATAACATGTTCAAATCGAGCCCGTGCGTTGCAACGGGAGAGAAAACATAACACACGCTCTTATCCCAACAACTATCACTCAAGACCGCAATAGGTTCATCTCCTTTATTTTTGCGAGGAATCATATTTGTGTTGCCGCTTATCCTCCTTCTTGATACGTCCAAAACGTATCTATAATTTCTGCTTGCTCCATGCCACTTTTGGGTGATATTGCTATGATATTTATACATTTCCATACACTTTTGATCATATTTGGACTAACCTACTAATCCAGTGCACCCCAGTGCCAGTTTCTGTTTTCGGCTATTTTTGTATTTCAGGTTTTCACATTACGAGAACTGCCAGGAAAAATCCAGAAAAATTATATAAAAAATCAGCGTTCCAGAACCTACCTTGCGCCCGAAGGACAGCCGGGGGGGGGGGGCACCAGGGCCCCAGGCGCCCTGGCGGCGCCCCCCCTGGGCCGCGCCGGGGGGGCGCCTGGGCCGCGCCGGGGGGGCGCCTGGGCCCCCCGAGCCCCGTCTGGTGCCCCCCTTTGGCATATATTTAAGGTCCGTCGAGAAAACCCTGATTCCGGACCCCTTTTCTCCAGACGCGATTCCGATCTCCGCCGCCATCGCCATCAAGCTTCGGGGGACCAGAATTCCTGCGCCGGCACCCTGCCGGGACGGGGAAGTGCCCCCGGATTCATCTCCATCGACGTTGCTTCCTCTCTCCATGAGGCGGGAGTAGTTCCTCCTCGGGGCTGAGGTTCTTACCAGTAGCTATGTGGTCAATTCTCTCTCCCATGATGTGATCTTCATTGTGATCACATGTAATGCCCCGGATGTAATACTTTCCCTTTTGGGTATATAATAAATCTCCGGCTTCATCTATTTCCATTTCGGGTTCTTTGTCTTTCGGGCTTTCGTCGTTTTGTTGTGTGAGTGTGTGGCTTTCATTCATATCATGTAGACATGTGCATTGCATTGCATTTGTGTTGTGGGTTGCATCCGGTTCGTGGCGATTGTAAGCCAACTATTTTCAGTTTACTATCCCTCTTTTACATGAGCTGTGCAAAGATTACCAGACTTGAGATCATTCTAGGATGGAATTATGCCTTTAAGTCGGGCCTCGACCCGTAGGAGGTATAACTCCATCCTGGGCATTACATCACAGGCTATGTTAATCTAGGGTGATCCCATGATATTTCCCCTTCCTCTATGTATTGGATTGATGTACTCACTTGTCTTTATCTAGTATAATCCCCGAGACCAAGGTGACAGCGGTCTATTGGACATGGATTAGAAAAGTATTTTCATGAGTGATTTCCTCTCTTGTGTGTTGATTGAAGATTGAGAGTCTCTTGGTGCTTGTCTTTGACTATCCTTTAGATATGTTGTGGTGATTGTGGGACTCTCTTTGGATGGCCGCGGTGACATTGGGAAATCCTTAGATTGAGAACTACGAACTTTGAGGTGTGCTTTTGTAGCCCTACATAATTCTCGTCCTCTCTTAACCACGAAGGAATGACCTCCGAGTGTGTCCCCTTTGCATGTTTTATGGGAAATATCATGTGATTCGATTATGTTAATGTTGTTGGGAGTTGCCACTAGTGAAAGTATGAACCCTAGGCCTTGTTTCCACCATTGCAATACCATTTGTGCTCACGTTTACCACTTGTTTGCTTGCTGCACTTTTTATTACAGAATTATATTACTTTGTTTTGCCATCCATATTACTTGCCATTTAACATCTCTTCGCCGAACTAGTGCATCTATACATCTGACAAGTGTATTAGGTGTGTTGGGGACACAAGAGACTTCTTGTATCTTAGTTGCAGGGTTGCTTGAGAGAGACCATCTTCAACCTCTACTTCCCTGAGTTCGATAAACCTTAGGTCATCCACTTGAGGGAAATTGCTACTGTCCTACAAACCTCTGCGCTTGGAGGCCCAACATAGTCTACAAGAGTAGAAGCGTGTGTAGACATCAAGCTATTTCTGGCGCCGTTGCCGGGGAGGTGAGCGCTTGAAGGTATATCTTTAGATCTTGCAATTAAATCTTTTTGTTTCTTGTTTTTATTTCACTAGTTATGCTTATGGAAAACCTTGCTAGTGGATCGTTGCTTGCGGGAGGACGCCCCACACCTGTGGTGGTTGCTCCTCCTCCTACTGAAATTGTGCCCTATAAAATACCGGCTGGTATTATTGATTATGTTTTGGCTAATCGTTATGCAGGAGACAGACATCCCGGTGAACACTTGCTATATCTGTCACAACTATGTTCATTATTTAAGCTTGCAGGTGTATCGAGGGAGTTTGTCATGAGGAAATTATTTGCCTTGTCACTGAAAGGAAAAGCATTGGAATGGTATAGGCTACTAAATGACTCTCACCTGCTGGAGTGGGAAGAGATCCAGTCTCTCTTTTACTCCAAGTTTTATCCTCTTCATGAAGTCCATGAGAATAGGAATTATGTTTATAATTTTTATCCTCATGACGGAGAGAGCATAGCTCAAGCTTGGGGGAGACTGAAAACGTTAATGCTAAAATGTCCTAACCATGGGCTCCCCAAAGATATTATTATTACTAACTTCTATGCGAGGCTCTCTCGACAGGATAAAGATTTGCTCGATGCTTCCTCTATGGGTTCTTTCACAAATGAAAAGATTGATGCTAAATGGGAACTCCTTGAAAGAATTCAACGCAACACTGAAGATTGGGAGATCGACAAAGGTAAAGAGTCAGGTATAATTTATGAGTATGATTGCATTAAGTCCTTTGTTGAAACTACAAGTTTTAATAAGTTTAGTGCTAAGTTTGGGCTTGATTCTCAACTCCTTGTTGATTTCCTCAAATCTTTTGCTTCACATCTTAATATGCCTAAGGAGGATTGGATCAAGTATCATAAACCTTTTAAAGAGACTTGCAAAGAAAATGAAATTGTTCATGATGATTGCAACATGCATGATCCAATTCCTAAAAATGAAGTTTTATATAAGCATGTTAATTTTTGTGGAGTGGATAGACCTTGTGAAAGGCCTATGATTGAAGAAGAGAAGTATTTTAAGCAACATAAGCATGAAAGAACAATCACTTGGGTCAGAGATTTAAATGAAATTGCTAGAGAATTGTGTGACCTTTATCCTTTTACTTGTGAACTTTGCCGTATAGAGGGTCACTTTAATTTTCAATGCATGAACTTTCAAAACATAACTGTTAACCGGTTGTGTGATAACATGATCACCTCTGATCTTTATGATGAGCTTATGTTATTTTTGATGTGTGAAGAGTTATCAGAAAAGACTTCTTGGCTGGATGATAATGCCATAGGAATAAAAAACACTTTGCAAAATTGCCATCTCTATTGTGTTGTTAATTGCCATGAAAATGATTACATAAGTAAGATTAGAAAGGAGGGAACTTTACCAAAATATAAAAATGTCTCTTATATTTCTGCTAATAAAAAGGAGAGTTTCTCCCAAGTTTCCCCTATTGTTTCTAATGATAAACCAGGATATGTGGAGAAGCTTCATCACCAACCACCCCCTCCTAAGGTGAAGAAGAAGAAAAACAAGAGGAGGAGGAGGAGGAGCAAGAAGGAAGAAGAATGGGTATCAACCTGGCCTGAGCATATTCCTTCCATCAACTTTTATCCTAACGGTTGTAAGTTTAAAGAAGAAGGTGAAGTTTATTGCCTTAATTATCATCTTGATGATACGTCCGTAGGTACTATTGAAGATGATTTTGATTATGATATGCATGTTACTTATTGTGATTGGGAAAATGATGATAATGCTGCTTATGATCTTGAAAATCTTTTTGGTACCAACTCTGAAAGTGAAGATATGGGAAGCTCTAAGCTTGGGGATGATAGGATTGCAAATCCTATCCCCACTAGTGATGTGATAATTGATAATTCTCTTGCTAGTAAGAATAAAGACAACATGTTTACAAATATAGTTGCTAGCAATGATAATGCTCTTCTCTACCATGATGATGTTATAACTCCAATCTATAGTGATTATAAAGGTACCTATGACATAAGGAGAAATTATCCTTATGAAACTTGTCATAATCATGAAGGGAATCACTCCCTTGTTGAACACCACCCTCCTAATATACAACTAATCTATAGTGTTTAAGTTGTTTATGATAGTCCTACTCCCACTATTACCAATGAGAAAAATTATGCTTATGTGGGGAGTGAGAGTACCTTTTTGCATGTGGATCATGGTAACAATGCTTTATGTGATGCTTATATTTTTGAGTTCATCCATGATGCCACTGAAATTTATAATGAGAGAGGGAGGCTTTGTTCTAAATATCTTAACAATAAGAAGTTTCCTCTCTTTATGGTGAATATTTTGAAGTTATGCTTGTTTTGCATTCCTATGCTAGTTGCTTCGTGCTTCCATGAATTATTCTATTGCAATATTCCTATGCATAGAAAGAATGTTAGGCTTAAATTTATTTGGCATTTGCTTCTTGATGCCCTCTTTTCTTCAGCTCTTATTCTTACGAGAGCATCATTAAAGTCCTATGCCTAGCTTAAAGGCATAAAAGAAAGCGCTTTTGGGAGGCAGCCCACAATGAATAAAATTTTATTTTGCTTTTTGTTGTGTCTTGATGTTGTTACTACAGTAGCATCATCATTGTATCTTTACTTTTCAACTTTGTGCCAAGTGTAGCCTCTGATTGCAAGAAAGTTCAAAAGTTGTGACGTGCTGTCCAGGAAACAGATTCTGTCCTTGGATAGAAAAATTCGTATAAAATCACCAGATCATCTTTTTGGTCTGAATTTTTTCGACAGCGTGCTTTATACAATTGTCTTTCGTGCGTCTGTTCTGAGGTTTTTGATTAGAGTAGCAGAAGTGCCCCGAACAAATCATTTACTACCTGCTGTTCTGTTTTTCAGAGATTCTGTCCTGTTTTGCCTTTCTTTCATTTTGCAAACCAAGAGCTTGCTTTTTCTTTGCAAAAACCTTTTGGCAATCTTGAGAAACAGTTGAACGTCAAGAATATCTTTATTTCCAGCAAGGAACAATTATTTTATTATGGGTACTAACCTCGCTAATCAGATTATGATGAGTTATGTATGAAGGGAGTTTTCAAGTGTGCGAGGGAAGATGATAAAAAGATTCAGGAGTGTCAAGCGCTCAAGCTTGGGGATGCCCCCGTGCACCCCCAAGAAATATTCAAGGAGACTCAAGCGTCTAAGCTTGGGGATGCCCCCGTGCATCCCCTTCTCCATCAACATTATCAGTTCGTCTTTCGTTCCACTATATTTTTATCACTTCATGTGTTATGTGCTATGCTTGGAGCGTCTTGCTTTTAGTTTCATTTTTAGTTTTCTTTAGCTTTGCTTGTTTTTCATAACGAGTTGGAACTCAGCTTTCTTTGTGTGGGAGAGAAACACGCTCCACTTCAACCTAGAACACAACATAGAATTTTCATGTTTATCTTTGCTGTGTGTGTTCTTTGTCTTTTAATAGCTACTATCATGTTCAGCTCTTAGTATTCATGCTTATCTTTTCAAAGAGCTTTTGTTTAGTTGGTTGCTTGAACTCTCTTTAATTACCATGCTCACATTATTAAGAGAGTTTGCTTCCATTGCATTGGTTGATATGTCTATGATAAAGATGCTACGTGCATAATGGCGCTTAGTAGTTCATGTTTTCTTGTGGTTAGTCTCAAATAGCTGGGGGATTCCCAATGTGTTATTGGAGTACCAACTTGATTTGTTTGCCTATGATGTGGTATGGTTTAGTAATATCTTCCTTCAAGAATTTATTTTGATTGACTTGGCGTATGCTCACGCATATTTAAGACTGTAAAGAAAGTCTGTCAAGCCTTGATGATCTTTTGTTTCTGAGTAGCGATATAACTACCATGCCTGATTCAATGTTGCTTTGTCGCTCTGCATGATTATGACCGTCATTGCTCTTTTAGTTGGTCGCTCCCAGTCTTTTGCTAACCTCCACCTGTACTAAGCGGACTGACTGCTTGTGCATCCACATTCTTTTAATCCAGTTATGCCATATGAGTCCACCATACCTACCTATATGTGGTATTTCACCGCCACTCCAAGTAAATTTACATGTGCTACCTTTAAAACCTTCATTTTTGCAATACATAGCTCATGGGAAAGTAGCTTAAAAACTATTGTGGTAAAGAATATGTCGCTTATGTATCTTATTTCTTATAAGTTGCTTGCTGAGCGGTATCCATGTTTCTGGGGACGCCATCAACTGTTACACTTTTGTTGAATATCATGTGAGTTGCTATGCATGTTCGTCTTGTCCGAAGTAAGGGTGATTTGCCATGAGTTGAATGGTTTGAGTATGCATATTGTTAGAGAAGAACATTGGGCCGCCAACCAAAGCCATGCATCATGGTGGAAGTTTTAGCTTGGACATTAATCCTCAATCTCTTTTGAGAATATGCTTATGCATTGAAGAGGAGTCCATTATCTATTTTCTATGTTGTCCCGGTATGGATGTCCTCAAGTTGAGATCTATCAAAAACGAGAAATCAAATGCGATTTGTCTCCTTGGACCTTTGTACAGGTGGCATAGAGGTACCCCTTTGTGACACTTGGTTGAAACATATGTAATGCAATGACAATCCATGGAAATCCGAGCTAATTAGGACAAGGTGCGAGCACTATTGGTATTCGATGCATGAGGCTTGCAACTTATAGGATGTCTTATGCATGACACATATGAAGTACTACTACCGTTGACAAAATTGCTTCTATGTTTTCAAAATAAAAAGCTCTAGCACATAACCATTCTTTTAATTTTATGTTGAGTCTCCACCTTCTTTCTTCAAGCACCAACTACTGAGAGCATGATTGTCATTCTAAGTGTAATGTGCATTGTTCCAAAGTAGCATTGTCTTTTGCATGATTGTGATATCGTTTATTTTGAAATCATTGTATCTAGTCATCACTTAAACCTTGAAGGTGCCCCTGCATTTATGTTTTGCTTCAGTAAAGGGGGCAAGCTAGATATCACTTTATCATATTTGCACATCATGTTCATTGCAAATCTATTTGATGCTTCAATGTCATGTTGTAAAACTTTCAGTCCTTTGTGATTTTCTCATGAGGCAACTTAATTACTATAGAATCATTGTCTCAGTAAGCTTTTGTCATATGACTATTAAAAGTCCTATATGGTTAATAGCATGTCACCACAGAAATTATTCTTGTTATCATTTACCTACTCGAGGACGAGCAGGAATTAAGCTTGGGGATGTTGATACGTCGAAAACGTATCTATAATTTCTGCTTGCTCCATGCCACTTTTGGGTGATATTGCTATGATATTTATACACTTCCATACACTTTTGATCATATTTGGACTAACCTACTAATCTAGTGCACCCCAGTGCCAGTTTCTGTTTTCGGCTGTTTTTGTATTTCAGGTTTTCACATTACGAGAACTGCCAGGAAAAATCCAGAAAAATTATATAAAAAATCAGCGTTCCAGAACCTACCTTGCGCCCGAAGGACAGCCGGGGGGGGGGGGCACCAGGGCCCCAGGCGCCCTGGCGGCGCGCCCCCCCTGGGCCGCGCCGGGGGGGCGCCTGGGCCCCCCGAGCCCCGTCTGGTGCCCCCCTTTGGCATATATTTAAGGTTCGTCGAGAAAACCCTGATTCCGGACCCCTTTTCTCCAGACGCGATTCCGATCTCCGCCGCCATCGCCATCAAGCTTCGGGGGACCAGAATTCCTGCGCCGGCACCCTGCCGGGACGGGGAAGTGTCCCCGGATTCATCTCCATCGACGTTGCTTCCTCTCTCCATGAGGCGGGAGTAGTTCCTCCTCGGGGCTGAGGTTCTTACCAGTAGCTATGTGGTCAATTCTCTCTCCCATGATGTGATCTTCGTTGTGATCATAGGCTATGTTAATCTAGGGTGATCCCATGATATTTCCCCTTCCTCTATGTATTGGATTGATGTACTCACTTGTCTTTATCTAGTATAATCCCCGAGATCAAGGTGACAGCGGTCTATTGGACATGGATTAGAAAAGTATTTTCATGAGTGATTTCCTCTCTTGTGTGTTGATTGAAGATTGAGAGTCTCTTGGTGCTTGTCTTTGACTATCCTTTAGATATGTTGTGGTGATTGTGGGACTCTCTTTGGATGGCCGCGGTGACATTGGGAAATCCTTAGATTGAGAACTACGAACTTTGAGGTGTGCTTTTGTAGCCCTACATAATTCTTGTCCTCTCTTGACCACGAAGGAATGACCTCCGAGTGTGTCCCCTTTGCATGTTTTATGGGAAATATCATGTGATTCGATTATGTTAATGTTGTTGGGAGTTGCCACTAGTGAAAGTATGAACCCTAGGCCTTGTTTCCACCATTGCAATACCATTTGTGCTCACGTTTACCACTTGTTTGCTTGCTGCACTTTTTATTACAGAATTATATTACTTTGTTTTGCCATCCATATTACTTGCCATTTAACATCTCTTCGCCGAACTAGTGCACCTATACATCTGACAAGTGTATTAGGTGTGTTGGGGACACAAGAGACTTCTTGTATCTTAGTTGCAGGGTTGCTTGAGAGAGACCATCTTCAACCTCTACTTCCCTGAGTTCGATAAACCTTAGGTCATCCACTTGAGGGAAATTGCTACTGTCCTACAAACCTCTGCGCTTGGAGGCCCAACATAGTCTACAAGAGTAGAAGCGTGTGTAGACATCACTTCTCAGCCTCGCCGGCGATGGCCTCAGTGTTCACACAAAACAAAGCAAAAAACGTGTTTAAATATGGTTGATCTTAAGGCGTCTATCTCTCCCTCTCTCTCTCTCTCACTCTCGTGATGAGAAATCTGTTGTTTTTCCCTGCGACATTTTTCGGAGGTATGCATGTGTAGTTATCGATGTTTTCTTTTCCCTATATGGTTATAGTGAGGTGTTTATTTGGAATCCGGATCGCCACCGGTACGAAAGAGAAAACGGATCTTGTGCTATAAATTATAAGTTTGCTTCCAAAACAATATTTTAAAAATATTTAACAGATAAAATTAACATCATATTTGGATTCTACATATTTTTTTAATAAAATTTCATATACAATTAAAATCGAAGTTACAGTTTAAAAGATACATATAATTTAGAAAATCATTTGTTTGACTTAAATATATTCCAAATAATATTTAAAAATACTTAACAGGTAAAAATAATCTCATATTCATATTCTACATATTTTTCTAATCAAATTTCATATATAATATGTTCAAATCGGAGTTACGGTTTAAAAGATATGGATGATTTAAAAAAAATATTTATTTGACTTAAATATGATCCGCAGATGAATTACCTTAAACATTAGGGGGGGTTTCCAAAAATGTAAAAAAACGGTTTTGGTATGACTTAAATCCGGACTGCGGGTTGATTTCAAGAAAACACATGGACTTTTGTGTAAAATATGAAAAAACGATTCGTTTTAACTTAAAATAGGACTGCGGGTTGAATTATCGGAAGTAGAGGGACTTTTCTGAAAAATGCCATGACGGACGGGGAGAAACCCAATTTTCTTTATTATTAGGTAAAGATTTACTAGCAACTTTATATCATTGTTTGGGACTAACCTATTGACATAGAGCCCGGTGGCAATTGCTATTTCTTGCTTGTTTTTTACTTTGCAGAATATCAATACCAAACGAAGTCCAAATGCCATGAAACTTTTTGGATATTTTTTCTTCACAGAAGACACCAAGGGAGCCAAAGGAGGACACATGGGGAGGCCCGTGGAGCCCACTAGGCACTAGGGCGCGCCAAGGGCCCCCGGTGCGCCCTGGTGGGTAGTGGAGCCCACGGGAAGCTTTACGATCTACCTCCGACTCTATAAATACTCTAAAATCCCCACAACCCTAGGGGAGCCGACGAAACACTTTTTCCACCACTGCAAGTTCTAGAACCACGAGATCCAATCTAGAGGCCTTTTTCGGCACTCTACCGGAGGGGGCAACGATCATTGAGGGGTTCTTCATTATCCTTGTTGCCCCTCCAATGATGCGTGAGTAGTTTACCATAGACCTACGGGTCCGTAGTTAGTAGCTAGATGCCTTCTTCTTTCTTTTTGATCTTCAATAGAATGTTCTCCTCGATGTTCTTGGAGATCTATTTCATGTAACACTTTTTTGTGGTGTGTTTGTTGAGATCCAATGAATTGTGAGTTTATGATCAAATATATCTATGCATATTATTTGAGTTTTCTCTGAACTCTTTTAAGCATGATTGTGGTAGCCTCGTATTTCTTCTCCGATTTATTGGTTTGGTTTGGGCAACTAGATTGATTTATCTTGCCATGGGAAGAGGTGCTTTGTGATGGGTTCGATCTTGCGGTGCTCAATCTCAGTGACAGAAGGAGACATGACACACATGTATCGTTGCTATTATGGATAACAAGACGGGGTTTATTCATACGTGATTTTGCCTTGTCTACATCATGCCATCGTTCTTATTGCATTACTCCGTTTTTCCATGAACTTAATACACTAGATGCATGCTGGATAGTGGTCGACGTGTGGAGTAATAGTAGTAGATGCAGAATTGTTTCAGTCTACTAATCTTGGACATGATGCCTGTGCATATGATCATTGACTTGGATACCATCATAATTATTAGTTTTTCTATCAATTCACCAACATTAATTTGCTTACCCACCATATTATATTGTCTCGACATAGGCCACTAGTGAAATCTACGACCCCCGGGTCTATTTCCTATCATATTATTTCCAGATCTACTAAAATACTTTGCTGCGTTTTATTTACTTTTATTTTATTTGCATCTATCAATCTATCTATTTATCAAATCTCAATATTGTTGAGGGATTGACAACCCCTTTATGCGTTGGGTTGTGTAATGCCCGGATAATTAAGCTACAGTAATCCCAAGTTAATGGTGCCACGTCATCATTTTCACTGTTGCTAAATCTCTCTTTGATTTCGTCCGGTTTAAATTCCAATTTAAGTTGAAGTCAAAATTTAAAGTTTTCAAATGTCACAACTAAAATGTTCAAACAGTGGAAAATATTCCATAACTAATTATGATGGTGACCCAACACTTTTGTAAAGTAATTGAATGCCTTCTTGTGAATATAACAGTGGCTAAAACATTTGTTTAAATGCTTTTATAAAAAAAAATATAAACTAATTTATTTTAGTGCCAAAATAGTTGTGGCAGTGGTATAATTGCTAATACTAATTTAGGGGCTAGTGCTATATTTTATAAAAGCTAAAATTAAATAAAACAAATAAACAGAAATATGAAAAGGCAATCAAAGACAAAAAGAGGGGTTAACATTCATAAAAAGACAACAATAACGAAGAGGCCTCACCCCTCCCATGGGCTTTGGCCCAACTCGCTACTAGGCCGGCCCAGCACGCCCTTGTTTTCCCCTTCCCCTGTTCATTGCAGCCGTAGCTGCCACCGATGCCCGCCACGGCCGCGGCCATCGCCGTGGCGGCCATCCGTCGGCGCCGCCCCACCTATATAGCCGGCGCCCGAACCCTAGCTACCTCCCCGTTCCCCCACATCTCTCTCCTCCCACGCGTCGTTGCTCTCTTCCCCATCCCCACCGGACGCTGTCGTTGACGCGCCGCCGTCGTACACGCGGCCACCGGCTGCCCCGCACCGCACCGCCGTGTCCAGAGGACCGCCGTTGTCTACCTCACCCTTTGCGCCATCGGATTGGAGCCGGGAGCCCCCATCTCCGTCGCCCACATCGTCTTCATCTCGGGTCATCACCATCGGCCGTCTTCGATCCGCTCCACCCCGAGCCTCTCCGTCTTCCCCGAGCACACTCTAGCACCTCTGCGGGGACGCTGTGAGCACCACCCCCTCTCTCTCCCTTACTTCTTGCCCAGGCTATAGCTCACTCTCCGCGTCGTCTCCGCCATTACCGAACTGTGGCGGCCCGCTGATGCTCGAGAGCCACGACGCTCCCTGCCATCGTCTGCCGCGCGCCGCCGCCCCGCCTCTGACCTGCAGCTACTGCTTCTGCCGATGTCGCGCGCAGCCTCGCCCCACTCTCTCGCACACGCACCCACAACCTTTGCTCCGACGCGCCGTGGCCGCGCCTGGCGTCGCCGGCGGCCGCCCGCACGCGCTTGTGTCCATCTAGTCGCGCCATGGCCTCGCCTCCTCTGCCCCCTTCTCGGCTCGCCGCTGCGCCTCCCGCTGCCCTGCTTCGCGCCCACCACCGCCGCTCGTCGCTGCGCTCCGCCTGGCCGCCAGCCCGCGCCCGTGCAAGCAGCCCCACCTACTGCTGCTCTGCGGCCCCGCTGCCCTCTCGCTCCGCGGCCCCGCGGCCCCCTCCGCCCACCGCCGGCAGCTGTGGCCGGCTCCGACCGCCGGCCCTCGCGGCGCTCGCCGGCGCTGGCCGCCCATCCGCTCCCGCGCCACACCGGCGCCGCACCGGCCGAAGCCCAGCGCCCCGCCGTGCCTTGCCCCGTGCCCGGGCGTAGTGCCCCTCGGGCACGGGCCCAAGCACCCGCGCGACCGGTACCCGCTCGCCCAGCGCCCGTTTGGCCTATGGGCCGCTGGCCATTGGGGCCCACTGCCCCCTTTCCTGAAAAAAGATATAATTTTA
Organism: Secale cereale; assembly: GCA_902687465.1. Classification (NCBI taxonomy): domain Eukaryota; kingdom Viridiplantae; phylum Streptophyta; class Magnoliopsida; order Poales; family Poaceae; genus Secale; species Secale cereale. The sequence continues at coordinate 941,378,023 of LR738711.1, forward strand.
AAATAAATAAATAATTAATTAATTTAATTAAACTGGTTTAATTAAACTAACTACTTAATTAACCTAGCTAATCTGTAATCAGTTAGTTGTGACTATGACAGCGGGCCCCGCTGAGCAGGTTTGACCAGTCAATGGTCAACTCTGTTGACTGTTGATTGAGTCAACAGGGACCCCCTGGCCCACATGTCATCCTCTGTGTGCACTTCTGTGTACACAGAGCTGGGTACCCATAGCAATTTATTACTCCCTCTGTAAACTAATATAAGAGCGTTTAGAATACTGAAATAATATTCTAAACACTCTTACATTAGTTTACGGAGGTAGTATTTAATTTCGAACTAATAATAATTACTGAATATTAATAAAACTTTGAAAAATCATATAAAATAATCCGTAACTCGGATGAAAAAGATTTATATATGGAAGTTGCTCAGAATTTCGAGACGAACCCGGATATGCAGTCCGTTTGTCCGCCACACATCCCTAGCATACCAAACATGCAAGATTCCTCCTCCGGTTCGCTTGTCCGAAAATGCCTAACTCCGGGAAAACATTTTCGGATGTTTTCCCCCTTCGCCGGTATCATGTAGCACTGCGTTAGAACACCCCTAGCACCGCTTATTGCCATGTCGTGCATCTGTATTGCATCTGTGTGCTATGTGTTTATTGTTTCTTCCCCCTCTCTTCTCCGGTAGACCCCGAGGCCGCTGCTGATGCCCCTGTGATCGACTACGTCGACGACGACCCTCCTCCTGTTTCAGCAGAGCTTCCAGGCAAGCCCCCCTTTTTGATCATCCCGATATCGCCCATTCCATTCTCTCTCATGCTTGCATTAGATTTTTCTACTGTTATTGATTGATCCTATTCTGATGCATAGCCTGCTTTTGTACCTGCTATTGTTACCTACATGCTATGCTAAACTGCTTAGTATAGGTTGGCTAGTGATCCATCAGTGACCCCGACTGTCCTTGTTGCCCTGCTTCATCATCGACAACTCGAGCAACGTGATCGAAGACCGAAGCCCGACTGTCCTGGTTACCCCTGCTTCATCATCGACGACTCGAGCAACGTGATCGAAGACCGAAGCCCGACACTTCACCTCACATCACACCCCCCTTTGTTGCTCGACTCTGCAGAGGTACTATCGGGTGCCGAGGGTGAAACCTCGTAACGCACTCATGATGATAACACTGTAGTGTAGCTATTCGGTCGTGGTCATCGAGGGTGATTCCTCTTTCTCCATTCCCGATACGACTCTGTCGTGCAACCCCTCAAGTGTGAACCTCGGGGGTGATTCCTCATAGTTCGCCTTGACGGACACATCGAGTGGAATTCGTCGGGGGTGATTCCCCGGGTTTTCCACCTTGATGTTTTGGACACACAGTTACATGGACTTTACTTGAGACCTTTGTGAAAGGCGGGCGGGCCCGGAGAGCACCCGCGGGAGTTCTTACGGTGGCGGCTGGCTGTTTAGCGGTATCACCCGGGAGGGGTGATAGCTCCGGACTTGTCCCGACAACCGTCACTTCTGTCAATAATGCACTAACAGATTTGGGTATTTGTTCTGAGTTGGCCTCTGGCCTTTACACACTAACCGCCACGCGAGAATAGTTATGGGCCTCGACGTCGTGGTATCAGCCGAAGCTTTGTCAGACGTCCAGTTCAGCATTGCGGCACGACTGGGCCGGCGCCATCCAGTATAGAGGTGGTGCCTGGTCCGCCCTGCTCGCAACGACCCGGAGTGCAACGAGCGATGGCCCATGACCCCGGAGTGCTTAGGATGTAGAACGGCGGGGGACCTCTCTGCTGAGCCTAGGTAGGGCTGCGACTTGTTGATTTTCCGAGGCCGGGCATTGACCCAGAAAGGTGTGTCTAGCCAGAAATGATCGAGCGTGAGGGTAACGTGGTGCACCCCTGCAGGGAAGTTATCTATTCGAATAGCTGTGTCCACGGTAACGGACGTTCAGTCTTATATCCTGATCTATTATAACTAGAAATGGATACTTGAGATATGTGATGGATATGTGGCTGCGAGATTACTTTCTCGCAGGGAGTCTAGGAAGGACCCCTAGGCCGTTAATGCTACAACATGCTTGTTAATTATAAAATGCAATTATGTATTTTCTTTCTACTGCTGCAAGATGGAGATTTCCGGAAGATGATTGAAGATGCTAGTCTTCGATAGGCTAGGCTTTTCCCCTCCTCTTCTGGCATTCTGCAGTTCAGTCCACATATACAGCTTATTCCTTTGATACTGATGCATACTTAGTATAGATCTGATGCTTGCGAGTCCTTTGGTTGAGTACTCACGGTTGCTTTGCTCCCCCTTTTCCTCCTTCTTTCTTCTTTCTGGTTGATGCAACCAGATGGTGGAGTCCAGGAGTCAGATGCCACCCTTGACGACTGCTACTACCCCAGCGGAGCCTACTACTACGTGGAGACAACTGACGCCTAGGAGTAGTTATGAGGTCCCAGGCACGAGGCCTTGCCTTTTCGATCGTGTTGTTTTTGTGCTAGCCTTCTTAAGGCAAACTTGTTTAACTTATGTCTGTACTCAGATATTATTGCTTCCGCTGACTCTTGTGTTTTTGAGCTTATGTATTCGAGCCCTCGAGGCCCCTGGCTTGTAATATAAAGCTTGTATTATTTTAATTTGTGTCTAGAGTTGTGTTGTGATATCTTCAAGTGAGTCCCTGATCTTGGTCGTACACATTTGCGTGCATGATTAGTGTACGGTCAAATCGGGGGCGTCACAAGTTGGTATCAGAGCCGACTGCCTGTAGGATCCCCCTTTCCAACTCCTTGGCCGAAGTTGAGTCTAGTCTTTGAAAAACTGTTTTAGTAACATGGCTGTGTGGCTTACGGGCCCACGTCGCCATTTGTGTGGTATTAGGATCTTTTACTCCTCGTCTATACTCTGGGATTCTAATCTCTCTTCTATTCGGGTTAAACGAATTTACTAACTCAAACATTAGGATCCCGTGACCACATTCACCCCAAAGATGGATATAACCATAGTTTTCCTTAGTATAGCAGTTTTGAATAGTGCACACTATGTCCTGTTGACTACTATGTGGTACCCGTCATACCTCGTTCATTCTACAAGATAGATAGTGAATAATTCTTGTCTTTGCAAATTTCTCAAATGCTGAACTACCCCTGTTATATGTTAGCAGGATGGTTAGACCCGCGGGCCGTGGTCGCGGTGGCAATGCCCCGCCACTGCCTGAGTACATGGCTGGTATGATCCAAAAGTTCGAGCTGAACCGCCAATTCATGGAAGGAATGATGGCTCAGTTTCCTTGCCCCAACTTGAACCAGCAGCCAGCAACTGTGACACTGAACGACTTTGCACATCTCAACCCAAGCATCTACCGCAGCTCAACTCAGCCACTTGATGCTGATGACTGGCTCCGTGATATCACTTTCGAGCTAGAGTCTGCTGATGTAGCCCCTGCCAGCTATGTCACCTTCGCGGCATATTACCTGAAAGGCCCCGCTGCTCAATGGTGGGACAGCCACAGGCGTTCACTACCTGCAGGGACAATCATCACTTGGCCGGATTTCCAAGTTGCCTTTCGTGCCCGCTTCATTCCTTAGGGAATTATGGACAGGAAGAAGCGCGAGTTCCGTAACCTCACCCAAGGCAACAAGACTGTAGATGCTTATCAGCGGGAGTTCCTTGACTTGTCCCGCTATGCTAAAGAAGACGTTGCCACTGATGCACATAGGCAGGAAAAGTTTCATGATGGACTTCAAGCCGATATCAAGCTCGCACTCCTTGCACATGACTTTGCCGACTTCGCCACCTTGGTGAACAAGGCCATTCATGTCGAAACTGGTCTGCAGGAACACCAGGGATCTCTCATGCGCAACCGTGACACTGGTTCATCTTCGGGCCCTTCATCACAGAAGCGTAGGATCTGGATCCCCGACAGCATGTACCACCCAACCGCACCTGCACTAAGGCAGTCCCATGTTGCACCTCGCCTGCCACCTCCACCACCTGGGAAGCCAAGACTTCAAGCTGCACCACTCCAAGCTCTTACTCCCCATCCAAACGATGGGCTATGCTTCAAGTGTGGCCAACCTGGACATCGTGCTAGAGATTGCTACCAGAATCAGAACCATCTTGCACTTCCTCCAACTGGTCGTGGTGACAATCAGCCCCGCAACAACAATTCCATGCCTTATGGTCGTGGTCAGGCTAATCACATTGATTTGAATGAAGCTCAACGCCAGCCTGCTACAGTGTTGGGTACTCTTCTTGTTCACTCAATACCAGCTTCTGTTTTATTCGATTCAGGAGCATCACATTCTTTCATATCATAAGATTTTGCATTCATGCATGGCATTAAGTTCGAAGAGATGGACAATCCGCTAGTGGTACACACCCCTGCGGGCCAATGTCGAACCACCATGGTTAGTCACAACGTCACCGTTGAAATTGAAGGGTTGGAATTCCATGTTTCTCCCATTGTCTTGAAGTCATCCAATATTGACCTCATTCTGGGAATGGAATGGTTGAAAACACATAATGCTTCTATCATTTGCGCCACTAAGACCGTCCATCTGCTGCATCCTTCAAATGAGATAGTAAGCTACCATGCTCATCTTGTTCAAAATGCCAAAGCACGGACTTAACCCTTGAAGGAGTGCAACGCTTCTCCTTTTGTGAGAATTGAAAACACTATCTCAAAGTCTGAAGAATCTGTTCGGTCCGCGTTTTCGATCAAGCAGAACGTCACACCGACAGATAACTATCAAATTTCTAAAAACTTCATGGTCAAATCCTTCTGAAGATGAAGCCACTTGGGAACTCGAGGATCGTCTTCGTGATGAATACCCCGTTTTGTTTCGTTCTACCTCCTAAAATATCGGGACGGGATTTCTTGTAGTGAAGAAGATTTGTAATGCCCGGATAATTAAGCTACAGTAATCCCAAGTTAATGGTGCCACATCATCGTTTTCACAGTAGCTAAATCTCTCTTTGATTTCGTCCGGTTTAAATTCCAATTTAAGTTGAAGTCAAAATTTAAAGTTTTCAAATGTCACAACTAAAATGTTCAAACTATGGAAAATATTCCATAACTAATTATGATGGTGACCCAACACTTTTGTAAAGTAATTGAATGCCTTCTTGTGAATATAACAGTGGCTAAAACATTTGTTTAAATGCTTTTTTAAATAATAAACAAATATAAACTAATTTATTTTAGTGCCAAAATAGTTGTGGCCGTGGCATAATTGCTAATACTAATTTAGGGGCTAGTCCTATATTTTATAAAAGCTAAAATTAAATAAAACAAATAAACAGAAATATGAAAAGGCAATCAAAGACAAAAAGAGGGGTTAACATTCATAAAAAGACAACAATAACGAAGAGGCCTCACCCCTCCCCTGGGCTTTGGCCCAACTCACCACTAGGCCGGCCCAGCACGCTCCTGTTTTCCCCTTCCCCTGTTCATTGCAGCCGTGGCTGCCACCGATGCCCGCCACGGCCGCGGCCATCGCCGTGGCGGCCATCCGTCGGCGCCGCCCCACCTATATAGCCGGCGCCCCTCCTCAGCGACCGAACCCTAGCTAGCTCCCTGTTTCCCCACATCTCTCTCCTCCCATGCGTCGTTGCTATCTTACCCATCCCCACCGGACGCCGTCGTTGCCGCCCCGCCGTCGTACACGCGGCCACCGGCTGCCCCGCACCGCACCGCCTTGTCCAGAGGACCGCCGTCGTCTACCTCACCCTTTGCGCCACCGGATTGGAGCCGGGAGCCCCCATCTCCGTCGCCCACATCGTCTTCGTCTCGGGTCATCACCGTCGGTCATCTTCGATCCGCTCCACCCCGAGCCTCTCCGTCTTCCCCGAGCACACTCTAGCACCTCTGCGGGGACGCTGTGAGCACCACCCCCTCTCTCTCCCTTACTTCTTCCCCAGGCTATAGCTCACTCTCCGCGTCGTCTCCGCCATTACCGAGCTATCGCGGCCCGCTGATGCTCAAGATCCACGGTGCTCCCTGCCATCGTCTGCCGCGCGCTGCCGCCCCGCCTCTGACCTGCAGCTACTGCTTCTGCTGATGTCGCGCGCAACCTCGCCCCACTCTCTCGCACACGCACCCACAACCTTTACTCCGGCGCGCCCGGCGTCACCGGCGGCCGCCCGCACGCTTGTGTCCATCCAGTCGCGCCCTGGCCTCGCCTCCTCTGCCTTCTTCTCGGCTCGCCGCTGCGCCTCCCGCTGCCTTGCTTCGCGCCCACCACCGCCGCTCGTCGCTGCGCTCCGCCTGGCCGCCGGCCCGCGCCCGTGCAAGTAGCCTCACCTACTACTGCTCCGCGGCCCCACTGCCCTCTCGCTCCCCGGCCCGGGCCCCCTCCGCCCACCGTCGGCAGCTGCGGCCGGCTCCGACCGCCGGCCCTCGCGGCGCTCGCCGGTGCTGGCCGCCCATCCGCTCCGGCGCCGCACCGGCCGAAGCCCAGCGCCCCGCCGCGCCTTGCCCCGTGCCCGGGCGTAGTGCCCCTCGAGCACGGGCGCCAGCACCCGCGCGACCGGTACCCGCTCGCCCAGCGCCCGTTTGGCCTATAGGCCGCTGGCCATTGGGGCCCACTGCCCCCTTTCCTGAAAAAAAGATATACTTTTAAAATAATTAATTAATTAATTAATTTAATTAAACTAGTTTAATTAAACTAACTACTTAATTAATAACCTAGCTAATATGTAATTAGTTAGTTGTGACTATGACAGCGGGCCCCGCTTAGCAGGTTTGACCAGTCAATGGTCAACTCTGTTGACTGTTGATTGAGTCAACAGGGACCCCCTGGCCCACATGTCATCCTCTGTGTGCACTTCTGTGCACACAGAGCTGGGTACCCATAGCAATTTATTATTTAATTTCGAATTAATAATAATTACTGAATATTGATAAAACTTTGAAAAATCATATAAAATAATCCGTAACTCGGATGGAAAAGATTTATATATGAAAGTTGCTCAGAATTTCGAGAGGAACCCGGATATGTAGTCCGTTCGTCCGCCACACATCCCTAGAATACCAAACATGCAAGATTCCTCCTCCGGTTCGCTTGTCCGAATATGCCTAACTCCGGGAAAACATTTTCGGATGTTTTCCCCCTTCGCCGGTATCGTGTAGCACTGCGTTAGAACACCACTAGCACCGCTTATTGCCATGTCGTGCATCTGTATTGCATCTGTGTGCTATGTGTTTATTGTTTCTTCCCCCTCTCTTCTCCGGTAGACCCCGAGGCCGCTGCTGATGCCCCTGTGATCGACTACGTCGACGACGACCCTCCTCCTGTTTCAGCAGAGCTTCCAGGCAAGCCCCCCTTTTTGATCATCCCGATATCGCCCATTCCATTCTCTCTCATGCTTGCATTAGATTTTGCTACTGACCTACTGTTATTGATTGATCCTATTCTGATGCATAGCCTGCTTTTGTACCTGCTATTGTTACCTACATGCTATGCTAAACTGCTTAGTATAGGTTGGCTAGTGATCCATCAGTGACCCCGACTGTCCTTGTTGCCCTGCTTCATCATCGACAACTCGAGCAACGTGATCGAAGACCGAAGCCCGACTGTCCTTGTTACCCCTGCTTCATCATCGACGACTCGAGCAACGTGATCGAAGACCGAAGCCCGACACTTCACCTCTCATCACACCCCCCTTTGTTGCTCGACTCTGCAGAGGTACTATCGGGTGCCGAGGGTGAAACCTCATAACACACTCATGATGATAACTCTGTAGTGTAGCTATTCGGTCGTGGTCATCGAGGGTGATTCCTCTTTCTCCATTCCCGATACGACTCTATCATGCAACCCCTCAAGTGTGAACCTCGGGGGTGATTTCTCATAGTTCGCCTTGACGGACACATCGAGTGGAATTCGTCGGGGGTGATTCCTCGGGTTTTCCACCTTGATGTTTTGGATGCACAGTTACATGGACTTTACTTGAGACCTTTGTGAAAGGCGGGCGTGCCCGGAGAGCACCCGCGGGAGTTCTTACGGTGGCGGCTGGCTGTTTAGCGGTATCACCCAGGAGGGGTGATAGCTCCGGACTTGTCCCGACAGCCGTCACTTCTGTCAATAATGCACTAACAGATTTGGGTATTTGTTTCGAGTTGGCCTCTGGCCTTTACGCACTAACGGCCACGCGAGAATAGTTATGGGCCTCAGCGTCGTGGTATCAGTCGAAGCTTTGTCAGATGTCCAACTCAGCATTGCGGCACGGCTGGGCCGGCGCCATCCAGTATAGAGGTGGTGCCTGGTCTGCCCTGCTCGCAATGACCCGGAGTGCAATGGGCGATGGCCCATGACCCCGGAGTGCTTAGGATGTAGACCGGCGGGGACCTCTCGGCTGAGCCTAGGTAGGGCTGCGACGTGTTGATTTTCCGAGGCCGGGCATTGACCCAGAAAGGTGTGTCCGGCCAGAGATGATCGAGCGTGAGGGTAACGTGATGCACCCCTGCAAGGAAGTTATCTATTCGAATAGCCGTGTCCACGGTAACGGACGTTCAGTCTTATATCCCGATCTATTATAACTAGAAATGGATACTTGAGATATGTGATGGATATGTGGCTGCGAGATTACTTTCTCGCATGGAGTCGAGGAAGGATCTCTAGGCCGTTAATGCTACAACTTGCTTGTTAATTATAAAATGCTATTCTGTATTTTCCTTCTACTGCTGCAAGATGGAGATTTCCAGAAGATGATTGAAGATGCTAGTCTTCGATAGGCTAGGCTTTTCCCCTCCTCTTCTGGCATTCTGCAGTTCAGTCCACATATACAACTTATTCCTTTGATACTAATGCATACTTAGTATAGATCTGATGCTTGCGAGTACTTTGGATGAGTACTCACAGTTGCTTTGCTCCCCCTTTCCCCCCTTCTTTCTTCTTTCTGGTTGATGCAACCAGATGGTGGAGTCCAGGAATCAGATGCCACCCTTGACAACTGCTACTACCCTAACGAAGCCTACTACTACGTGGAGACAACTGGCGCCCAGGAGTAGTTAGGAGGTCCCAGGCAGGAGGCCTTGCCTTTTCGATTGTGTTGTTTTTGTGCTAGCCTTCGTAAGGCAAACTTGTTTAACTTATGTCTGTACTCAGATATTATTGCTCCCGCTGACTCTAGTGTTTTCGAGCTTATGTATTCGAGCCCTCGAGGCCCCTGGCTTGTAATATAAAGCTTGTATTATTTTAATTTGTGTCTAGAGTTGTGTTGTGATATCTTCCAGTGAGTCCCTGATCTTGGTCGTACACATTTGCATGCATGATTAGTGTACGATCAAATCGGGGGCGTCACAGGTTGCAAGTATTTGTTGTTTGTGTGCAGGTGCTGTTTACATAGGGTTACTTGGTTCTCCTACTGGATTGATAACCTTGGTTTCATAAAGGAGGGAAATACTTACCTCTGTTGTGCTGCATTATCCTCTCCTCTCCGGGGAAATACCAACGCGGATCACAAGTAGCACCTTCTATGGATGCTTTCAATGCTATGTGAAATCTAGTGGGATCACCACCTATTATCATTAAGGAAACTGTTTTAACTTTGGAGCATATTATGCAATGGTTAGATGCCATAAATAAAATGACTACCATAGAAAACATTGAAAATTTGGATAGAAAGATCCATAACTATACCACTCAATTTGGATCAAAGGTGTTACTCTTAAGATGCTAAAATGAAAAGAACCCATAATAAATGAAAAGGTAGAACAAAGTCCCGCTAGAATTGATAAATTGGAAGAAATTATTAACAATTTGGGTGCCGCCTTTTCCTCCTAGCAAGAGCTGCAAGTTTGTTTATGTTCCCAAAACCAAGGAGGCTACATCTAGCAATAGCAACGAAGATCTCAAAATGATTAGTGATCACCCCAACTTTGTTGGTTTGATAAAGGAACCTATATATAAAAGCACATCTTTTAATTTTGTTCCTCCGAGTTTGATTGTTAAAAACATTTATGTAAGAACTCCTAGAAAATATGGATGTGTTATTGAGGAGATAAAAACCAAGGATGACAATACTTGAAACTATGCAATATGCCTAGCTAGGGGCGTAAAACAATACCGCTAGTTGGGAGGCAACCCAATAGTTATCATTTTTTGTTTTTATTTCTGTTTTTCAATAATCACACATTTATGCCTCTATTTTGGATGTGTTTTGTGTTTTAAATTAGTGTTTATGCCAAGTAAGACCTTGGGATGATGTGGAAGATAGTTGATTTGATTCTGTGCTTAAACAGAAACTTTGCGTTCAGTAGCAGAATTACCTGCAGTTTCTGGAGCATGACAAATTGATGAATGTTTTCACATTATTAATATACAAATTTCCCATGTTGTCCTAATTTTTCATAATATTTACAGTTGCATACGTATGACTATAATTCGCGTCTTTACAAACTGTTCTGTTTTCGACAAGTTCTGTTTTCATTGTGTTGTGTGCTTATTTTGATGTATCTATGGATTGTATCGGGGGAGGGGGGGGGTATAAGCCATGGTGAAATTAGAATACAATAGATATAATGCAAAAATAAAATATGAATTGGTTTGCAAAAGTCTCAAAAGTAAAGATTAGTTTGGTTATACTAACGGATCTCGCGAGTTTTCTGTTGAGTTTTGTGTGATTGAAGTTTTCAAGTTTTGGGTGAGATCACGATGGATGAAGGAATAAGGAGTGTGATAACCCACAAGTATAGGGGATCGTTTGTAGCCTTCTTCTATAAATAAGAGTGTCGAACCCAACGAGGAGCTAAAGGCAGAACAAATATTCCCTCAAGTTCTATCGACCACCGATACAACTCTATGCACACTTAACACTTGCTTTATCTAGAACAAGAATAAAACTAGAAGTGCTGTGTAGGTGTAGTAGGATAGTTTTGCAAGATAATAAAGAGCACGTAAATAAAAGTACAAATAAATTAGTATAGAGAGTGTGGATTAGTGTGGTAGGATTTGCGGAATTGTCCCTAGGCAATCGATAAGAAGTATCAGTAATCATTCTTGCAATTTTATATGAGGGAGAGGCATGAGCCAACATACTTTCTTACTTGGATCATATGCACTTATGATTGGACCCCTATCAAACATCCGCAACTAGTAAAGATCATTAAGGTCGTGAAACCCAAGCATAGCATTAAGTATCAAGTCCTCTTTACTCCCATACGTCATACACCACTTACTCGGGTTTAAGCTTCTGTCACTCTCGCAACCCACCATAAGCGAACCATGAACATACTGCAACACCCTACAACGGGATCCCCTCACGTTTGCACGAGAACAGAGGGCACCATAGGACATCACCAAAATAAAATATACAATCATACCACCAAGATCATGATTAACCCATAGGACAAAATAAATCTACTCAAACATCATAGGATGGCAACATAGTATTGGATAATAATATGAAGCATAAATCACCACGTTCAAGTAGGGGGTACAATGGGTTGCGGGAGAGTGGACCGCTGAATATAGATGGGGGAAGGTGATGGAGTTGTTGGTGAAGATGATGGAGTTGTTGGAGTAGATCGCCGATTGTTGCCCCAACGATACTCTGGCGTCACCGAAAGCGAGGGGGAGAGAGCCCCCCTCCTTCTTTTTCTTCCTTGGACTCCTCCCTAGGTGGGAGAAGGGTTTCCCCTCTGGTCCTTGGCTTCCATGGCATGGGAGGGGCGAGAGCCCCTCCGAGATTGGACCTGTCTCTCTGTCTCTCTCTGTTTCGCGTCTTCCAGATCTAGCCCTTCACCGTTTCTTAAATTCCCGGAGATCCGTAACTCTGATTGCACTGAGATTTTAACATGATTTCCCCCCATAAATTATCTTTCTTGCGCCAGAAGAAGGGATCCAACCGACGTCCGATGAGGGCACAAGACACCAGGGCGCGCCTGGGCCCTGGTGGCGCTCCCTGGTGGGTTGTGGGCACTACGGGCCCCCGTTTGCGTTGATTTCACCTCCTAAAAGTCACATATATTCCAGAATAATTCTTCATAATTTTTTTATTGCATTTGGACTTCGTTTGATATGGATTTTGCGCGAAACAAAAACATGCAACAAACAGGAACTGGCACTGGGCACTGGATCAGTAAGTTAGTCCAAATAAATCATATAAATTGTTGCCAAAAGTATGTAAAAGTTGAATAATATTGGCATGAAACAATAAAAAATTATAGATATGACGGAGACGTATGAGCATCCCCAAGCTTAATTCCTGCTCGTCCTCGAGTAGGTAAATTATAAAAAAGATAATTTTTGATGTGGAATGCTACCTAGCATAAACTTGATCATATGTTTAGTCATGGCATGAATATTAAGACATGAGTGTTTGAAAGCAATAGTCTATATTTTGACATAAATACATCAATACTCGTGCATCCCAACAAACAATCATGTCTTTCAGAATATCAATTGCTAAAGAATGTTATCCCTAAAAAATCATATAGTCTTGTGATGCTCTGTCTTCCCAGCTCAAAGTATAAATCATGTACTACCCCGGTGTTAGCCAAGCAATTGGTTCATACTTTTTAGCGCGCTTTAGCATTTTCAACTCTCACGCAATACATGAGCGCAAGCCATGGATATAGCAATATAGGTGGAATAGAATGCGGTGGTAGTAGTCAAAAGAAGGGAAGAAAGTCTCACATCAACTAGGCAAACTAATGGACTATGGAGATGTCCATCAATCGATATCAATGCGAGGAGTAGGTATTGCCATGCAATGGATGCACTAAGAGCTATAAGTGTATGAAAGCTCAATATGAAACTAAGTGGGTATGCATCAGACTTTACTACGGAAAATTCCCACTAGTATATGAAAGTGAAAACATAGGAGACTCTCTATATGAAAAACATGGTGCTACTTTGAAGCACAAGTGTAGAACTAGCATGCCCCTTCTCTCTTTTTCTTTTTTTCTCTTTTTTTTCTTTCCTTTTTTTTCTTTCTTTTCTTCTTTCTTCTTTTTCTTTTTTTAATATTATTCTCTCTCATTGTTTAGAGTCTCATCCCGACTTGTGGGGGAATCAAAGTTTCCATCATCCTTTCCTCACTGGGACATGCTCTAATAATGGATAATGATGATCATCACACTTATATTTACTTATAACTCAAAAGAAATAAAAATTACAACTCGATATGTACCTATGACATAGTATGACTCTAAATGAATGCCTCTGGCAGTTTACCAGGATGTGCAATGATCTAACATAGCAAAGATATCCAAAAACGGACAAGCCATGAAACTATCGTGCTAGCTGTCTTACGATCATGCAAAGCAATATGAAAAATGAATGCTCAAGTCAACTATATAATGGAAGTGCAAGGAAATATATCTCGGAATGGCTATGTAAATGCCATAATAGGTAGGTATGGTGGCTGTTTTGAGGAAGGTATAATAAAGTCTATGCACTGGCGAAAATTACGCGGTATGAGAGAGGCTAGCAATTATGAAAGGGTGAGAGTGCGTATAATCCATGGACTCACATTAGTCACAAAGAACTCACATACTTATTGCAAAATTTTATTAGCCCTCGAAGCAAAGTAATACTACGCATGCTCCTAGGGGGGAGGTTGGTAGGAGTTAACCATCGCGCACCCCTGACCTTCACACAAAGATAGACAATTAAGGATAAATTGTGCTCCAACTTCCCCGCATAACGAGAGACTATACATGCATGCTTCGGGAATCACAAACCTTAACACCAATATCTTACTAAACATGATCATCCACTAGTACCTCCCGCATATTATCATCTCTATATCACAAAACTATTGCAAGGAATCAAACATATTATATTCAGTGATCCATAAGTTTTATGTAGGATTTTATGACTAACCATGCAATTGACCAATTCCGTTTGACTCTCTAAATAGATATAAGTGAAGAATGAGAGTTTAATTCTTTCTACAAAAGATCATGCTCTAACAAATATAAGTGAAGCACGAGAGCATTCTGCGAACATCGGTTTTCTATGAGAAGAGAAACAGGCAATCCAAACTTCAAATGATATAAGTGAAGCACATGAAGCATTCTATAAAGCCATACTCAAAAGATATAAGAGAAGTGCAAAGAGCATTCTACAAATTGGCCAAGGACTATCTCATACCAGCATGGTGCATTATTAAAAGAAAAATAAAAGGCACACAACGCTCCAAGAATGTACGCATATCATGTGAACAAAACGAATCTGAAAACATACCGATACTTGTTGAAGAAAGATGGGATGCCTTCCAGGGCAACCCCAAGCTTAGACGCTCGAGTCTCCTTTAATATTTACTTCGGGTGCCTTGGGCATCCCCAAGCTTGATCTCTTGCATCTCCTCCTTCTCCTCACATCGAGATATCCTCGATCTTCGAAAACTTCATCCACACAAAAATTAACCAAACTTTTAGTGGCGGGGTTAGTGCATATGATCAATGAAATCTCATCATGTACAGCTCTAACATTATTGTATAATTATAAACAAACATTACCCACCATATGCAATCAAAATTCTATGGCCCCAAGTCAAGGAGGCTTCAACAATAATTCAAACATATGCAAATAATGAAGCTATAACATCAATCTGTGAAAACAAGACAATCTGTAAATATTTGAACATTCACCATACTTCTGTAACTCTAAAAATTCAGACAAATTAGGACAGAATAAACAATTTGTATAGAAAGACTGTGCAAAAAGTTTCAGAACTGTTTGACGTTCGAGTAAAAAAATGTAAAATCGCGCACTACAGACAAAGTTTCTGTTTTTGCACCGCACAAATCAACAAGCAATTTAATCATCCTAAAGGAAACTCGTGGCACCTTATTTTTATAATACAATGGAATTGTACAAGGGGATGATTATTTTTATGAGAAACTTCCATGAAAAATTCTACATTGTTTCCATAAGCATGAACACAAGTGTTCAAGGTCGACCCCCATTTCCGCAATGCATCACCTTTCAATCGCTTCTCTTTTTTGAAAAAGTTTTAGGCACCCCTCTATTTTTTTGTTTTTAAACTTTATAAAAGCACTCAACATAAATAAATGACTCTTTTTTTAACTTCCAGGTTGTCTCCCTGGCAGCGCTTTCTTTAAATCCATTAAGCTAGGCATAAAGTTCTCATGTAATGGATCCACCCGGATCCCAAGGTATATCAAAGCCAATTTGAATCAACAATGATTTAGCATTTAATAGTGAGCACAAATCAACATATATCAAGCAATGACGAAGTCTAACTCTCTTCCTATGCATCGGCATGTCATACGATAACAATTCATGCACATCAAGTAAAGACCAATGCATAGTATAAGCAGTTCCTTGCAATTTTATCGTGTTGGAAACATAGGCAGAGATGTAGTTCCCCTCTCATAATAATTGCAAGTAGGAGCAGCAAGCACATGCATATTATATTCATCAAAATCATCATGTGCAACGGAAAAAGGCAACCCAGCAATGTAATCCTTAATAAGTGCAAACTTCTCTGATATAGTATAGTCGGAAGAATTCAAGAAGATAATAGGACTATCATGTGTGGGTGCAATAGCAACAATTTCATTCTTGACATAAGGAACTATAGCAAGTTCATCTCCATAAGCATAATTCATATTGGCATCTTGGCCACAAGCATAGCAAGCATTATCAAAAAGGGATATTTCAAAAGAATCAATGGGATCATAGCAATTATCATAGCATTCACCCTTCGGTAATTCGAAGGGAAATTAAACAATGTATGGGATAAAGAGTTACTCTCATTAGAAGGTGGGGACGGGTGATCAATCTGCTCTTCCCCCTTTTGTTCTTTGCTCTCCTCCTTATCTTTTACATCCAATGAGCTCATAATGTCATTAATTTCTTCTTCCATAGACTCCTGCAAAATATTAGTCTCTTCTTGGACGACGGAGACTTTCTCAAGAAATGCATCAATATCGGCATTATATTCATAGTTCTCATAACAATATTCAAATATAGCAAAATTTTGAGATATATAAACAGCATCATCACAATCTTCATACTCTAGAAACATATATTCAATTTCATAAGCACTCTTAAAAGCAACAAATTCTTCTATTCGATCTACATCATAATAATCATATATACCATTAGCATAAGAAGCCAAGGTTTTATTATCATTGAATTCACATGAAAAGGGAAGATGTGGAGCATTCATCCTAGAGCAACAAGTATGATCATATCTCAAGCATAAATTATAAGCATACCAATGCAACATATGAATTTGATCCCATAACAATTTCCCTTTATGAGTCAAGCGATAATCCCTAAAGTATTAACGTTGATCCAACATTACTCCCATTATATAGTTGAATGGGGTTTTCTCAGGATTATCAAAGTAGTGCATAATATCTTTCACATAACGAGCATCGAGGGTTTTAGGGGGTTCCCTATCTCCATGACACTACTAGGGAAAACCTTATACACAGAACTTTAGCAGTAGCACGCGTTAAAAAAGCACGCTGGTGCTAAGTAGGAGTAGCACGCTGATGTAAACGACGCTACATATACAGTGGTAGCAGTAGCGCGCCTGAAGATAAAAGCGCTACTACTAAAATTCCCACGACTTAGCCGATAGGCTACACATAGTAGTAGCGATCTACGCCGAACCGCGCTGCCGCTACTTGCTTTGTAGCATCGCGTTTACTCTGAAAGGCGCTACTGCTAAAGGAAATAAAATTAAATGGAAAGCAAATAGAAAAGTAAATGAAAATGAAAGAAATAGAAAAAGGTGAAAGAAAAAAAAATGTAAAGAAAAATAAATGAAAAAGGGAAAAAGAGAAAGGAATAGCAGTAGCGCGTATCGAGGAACGCGTTGTAGCTAGATTAGCAGTAGCGCACTTCCTGGAACGCGCTACTACTACTTCTGACTTAACCGCGCGGTTCGTTCTTTCCCACAACCACTTCCCCCAAATCCAACTCCTCCGCTGTTGCCGCTGCCGTCGCCCGTCGGCCTCCACACGCTCTCCCGTCGCTCTCCGCACACCCTCAACGCCGCCTCGACCCCGGATTCGATGCCACCTCCGACCCCGGATTCGACGCCACCTCCGACCCCGACCTCGACGCCGCCCCCGACCTCGACACCGCCCCTGACCCCGACCTCGACGCCGCCCTTCGCCGCGCGCCCGAGCCTCGACCCCGACCTCTATGCCGCCTGCCCCTCCCTCACCGCAGGCACCCGAGGTGAGCATGCCTGCTCCTCCCCCTCCCCTACCTCTGCCTAGGGTTCTTCAAATTTTAGTTGCATCAAATTAGTTAGGGTTCATCTATGGGTGGAAACGAATCGGATGCGGATGTTACCGGATATGGATGCGGCTCGGATGTTTTCTTAGATGATGTTTTCTTAGATGATGAATAAACACTATTGTAATGCATAATAAAACGAGTAAAATTTGACCACTTATTTCACTTTTAAGTTGGATAATTGGAATATCCGCGACCACTTTCCACCCCTAGGTTCATCAAATTAGATGGTAATTAGGGCAGTAGTTCCTAGGTACTAATTAGTTAGTAAGAACTAAGTACTAGTTTATTTTTATTTGTAGTAAGTTTATTTTTAGTAAGAACTAGTTGAATTAATAGAACTAGTTGAACATGTCACATTTGTTGTTATTTTTTAGTTAAAGAAATTTTCCCCGCATCGACGTCGACGATGCCTATCCCGCATCCTCGTCGTCGACTAGGCGGAGAAAACCTGCTTGATCAGATGGGCCATGTCCAGGACTGTGCTCCGCCGGGCTGGTACTGGGAGGCGCTACCTACCGGGGGGTGCAGCTTGGTGAGGAGCTAGCCTATCATTGACCCGAACCTTCTTTGGTGGCGGTCGCGTGGGTCAGTGACGGTGCAGAGGCTTGAGGACCCCGCGAAGGTGGTACGTCACCGTGTCAGCGAGGATGACGCGCACGTCCGTCGCTACTTGTTTGCGTTGGAGCACATGTTCTCTAGTACCTGTTAGGTTCTCCAAGGATCTCACTGGAGCTATGATCCTGTGATGGTTCCTTCTCTTTGGGTATCCACCGCCCGCGCCGATACCCGTCGTGCACTAGGGTTTTAGTTGTATTAGAGATATTATATGTATGATACTATTTAGGATGTATTAGTGATAATATTTGACGATGTACGGATGCATGAGATGATTTACTTTTGCTTATTGAATGCATGCTAATTTGAATACTTATTTATTTTACGATTTGGTTTTGCTTATTGAATGCTCATGTCAATATGAGTCCTATAAGATATTTTGAAATATATATCTTGTGTTGCTCAAATAGGATATGCGCTTGCCCAAGTGGCCAGTCATGTTTGCAGGTTACACTTCTGAGTGGCCTATGTTTTGCCGGAGTGTTGATTCATTTCCGATCTGGCAAATTTCAGGCGCTCGATATGTCCTATTTTAGCAAAGGTCATGCCGGATTTTTCCATGAATTTTGGCATGACTTGTGCCAGAATATGTAGGAAATATCGAGTGCCCCGGATTTGTGTGTTGAGTATCCTGGTAGTTGCCTTTGATCAATTTTCAATTAATGTTTCAACTATGAACATAGGAAATGTCTAACGACGAAAAGGATTTCGGTATTTGCGAATACTGCGAAGACGAGCGCGGCCTGTGCAACAAAATCTTCCGAGATGATGATAGGCGCTTCAGCATCAAGCAGGATGAGAACTTCGAAGTGGATACCGTAAGTCACAATGACAATTCTTTTTTCGTAATTAAGCATGACATCTGCTTCATTATCTTCCTATTAGCTAGCTAGAATCTTCCTATTATTAGCTAGTGTTGGTGGTGATTAGATAGCTACCGCAGCTAGTGTTGGTGGTGATTAGCTAGCTAGAATGAGTTTGAAGATGATGATGTGTGCTACACTATGACTATGATTAGTAAATAGCTACTGTTGGTGGTAATGACTATGATGATGATTAAATAGCTTGTGTTGGCGGATTAGATTGATCAAGTGGAGGCAACATGTGGTGCACATCAAAAGTACTACTAGTCCAAACTAGATCAAGTTTGGATTAGTAGTATACTTTTGACATGCACCACATGTTGCCTCCACTTGAACCTAATCCACCTTCATTTGACACACTGTTATGGACATATTGATATAACAATCTCATAATTGTTATTGTACCAAAATTTGTATAACGGCGTATAAATACACTAAAAAATAAAAAAATGAGAAAAAGAATACTAGTAGCGATGGAGAGTAAACACGCTTCTACTAGCTATGTTAGCAGTAGCGCGGGAGTGAACAAACGTTGTGGCTATATGTCTTAGCAGTAGCGCGTATTGCACGCGCTACTGCTAAGGAATAACTTTAGCGTCTTACTAGTAGCGCGGTGTCCCGCGCTACTAGTGGGCATTAAACCTGCGCTACTACAAGGGTTTCCATAGTAGTGTGAGTAGCAAGTACCACTATTTTTTGGTGTTTTGTTTTCCATATCCATGACTAAAGATAGAGAACAACTTATAACAGAAAATAAAAACTACTTAGTGATAAAGCAAACAAGCACGCACGAGAATATTCATCCCACGCTATAACTCCCCGACAACGGCGCCATAAAAAGGTCTTGATAACCCACAAGTATAGGGGATCGTTTGTAGCCTTCTTTGATAAATAAGAGTGTCAAACCCAACGAGGAGCTAAAGGCAGAACAAATATACCCTCAAGTTCTATCGACCGCCGATACAACTCTACGCACACTTAACGTTTGCTTTATCTAGAACAAGAATAAAACTAGAAGTGTTTTGTATGTGTAGTAGGATAGTTTTGCAAGATAATAAAGAGCACGTAAATAAAAGTACAGATAAATTAGTATAGCGAGTGTGGATTAGTATGGTAGGATTTGCGGAATTGTCCCTAGGCAATCGACAACAAGTACCGGTAATCATTCTTGCAATTTTGTATGAGGGAGAGGCATGAGCTAACATACCTTCTCTACTTGGATCATATGCACTTATGATTGGACCCCTAGCAAGCATCCGCAACTACTAAGGATCATTAAGGTCGTGAAACCCAACCATAGCATTAAGTATCAAGTCCTCTTTACTCCCATGCGTCATACCCCACTTACTCGGGTTTAAGCTTCTGTCACTCTCGCAACCCACCATAAGCTAACCATGAACATATTGCAACACCCTACAGCGGGGGCCCCTCACGTTTGCGCGAGAACGGAGGGCACCAAAATAAAATATACAATCATACCACCAAGATCACGGTTAACCCATAGGACAAAATAGATCTACTCAAACATCATAGGATGGCAACATAGTATTGGATAATAATATGAAGCATAAAGCACCATGTTCAAGTAGGGGGTACATCAGGTTGCGGGAGAGTGGACCGCTGAATATATGTGGGGGGAAGGTGATGGATTTGTTGGTGAAGATGACGGAGTTGTTGGAGTAGATCGCCGTCACACGATCGTTGCCCCAGCGGCACTCTAGAGGCATCGGAAGCGAGGGGAGAGAGCCCCCCTACTTCTTCTTATTCCTTGGCCTCCTCCCTATGTGGGAGAAGGGTTCCCCCTCTGGTCATTGGCTTCCATGGCATGGGAGGGGCGAGAGCCCCTTTGTTGGGGATATAAATATTTGACATGACCCGCCCAGGAGGGGCCGGGTTACCCAATGGCGGTTCATGGGCCAAGCCTAAAAGCATGTTGAAGATGGCGGTTTAATGAGAGTAATTCATAAAGGGCCCAAAGCCCAGAGCGGCTTAAAGGCATGTAAGTATAAACCGCCATGTAAGTTAACTTGTGTTGTAAGGCATGTAACAATGAGTCACCGAGCCGGACACGATTGTATGAGCCGACCGGGACTCCGTAGGCCACAGGGCGTCAACCCGTGTATATAAGGGGACGACCCGACAACGGCTTAGGGCAAGAAACAACAGATCGAGAGCCAGGCCAGCGTATTCTCTCCCTAGCAATCGACACCCCAACAATTCCACCTCAAACTGGATTAGGTTTTACCCTCGCTGCAAGGGGCCAAACCAGTATAAACTTCCCACGTCTCTTGTCCCGTTTTAACCCCTTTAAGCTAACCACGTCGCTATGGCTCCACAATTAAGTCCTCTCCTTAGGACATCTGCCATGAGAACTCCACGACAGTTGGCGCCCACCGTGGGGCCTGCGCACGCTGTGGGCCAGATGACCAAAAGTCGTCGCGGCAAGATCTACAACGACGATGCAGGATGGGATCCCGAGGCCGTCTCAATTGAGTACGGGTACCGGGTCCCCTTCAGCGAAATCCATCTCTTCATCGGCAAGATCGACGAGCCGAGCCCTGAGCCGGACACCTGCACCGACATCATCGAGACGGCTCAGCGTGCGCGACCCGCCCGGGCCCAGCCCGCCGTGAAGCGTGCGTTTGTTGGATACATCCAGGGCGTTGGACGCTCTAGATCTCGCGGTGAGACGACCGTTCTCTCCGACGGTGAATCGTCCACGGGCGAGACTAACTCCATGTATCAGATGCAGAGCGGACAGCTTGGGTGCTGGTCCGAGGGTGACAGTATTCCGGACCCCTGTGAGCCGTCGAGCAGGGTGGCGATTTTCCTGACTAGTACCCAACCGGCTCTCGGCTCGACAGCCGCCAGGGCTATAACACCCGGAGCAACGGCAACCGCGGCAGGCGCGGGCGGATCAACACGCCCGCCGACTCAAGTATTGACAGATCTGTTGGGGGCTCTGGCGACTCTGATGGGGACGGAGGTAACCCCAGAGAACCAGGACCAGCACAAGGCAGATGTGGATAAGTTGCGGCAGGAGATAGCGCAAGCAAAAGTAGACCTGGCAGCGGAGAACGCTAGGATGACTACAGAACGGGCTGTTTTGGATGCCCAGGCTCAGCGGATTCTAGCAAATTCGTACCGGCTCTCGGTGCATCAGAACGCTGCTAACGAGGTCATGAGGAGGAAGCAACGGAGTCGTGTACCTTTCGTTTACAAGCCGAGGAATCTTTTCAACACAGCTGGAGCAGGGGGCAGTAACCCACCGGGGGCAAACAGGACGACTGAAGTGCCTAGGGTCGGAGGGCCGGTTCAACCATGTATGACAGGTTCTCTGTATGCAAATCAAAATCGCGCAACACCTCATTACCCGGCAACACCGGCGGGTCATTATTCCAACCCTCCGGATAATATGATAGCAGTGGCGACGAGATTGGCGGCTTTGCCAGTTGAGGGAAAAACTCCAGTGGCAGTGGAGACCCGGAGGGCCAAGGAACTTCTTCAGACGGCACTTCAGCAGCAACAGGCTTATTCTTATAGTCGGGACCGGATTCACTCAACCACCCATCCAAGTGCCAGCTACAGTAGGCATGTTAACTCGCCAGAGGTTTCAACCACAGAGCGGCACCGTAACCCGCGTCGTGGGCATAACCGGCGTGGCATGACGCCAATGCACATGACTTAGTGGATCAGGGCAGGATGCACCGAGAGGCCGAGCTGGCGGCTCAGGCGGCCGATCATCGGCCGGCGCCATATTACCTGGCAATTTCAGTAGAGACAGGCATAACTTCTAGAGCTTGGGGCGTACTGGGCTTAACAGCAGCTATACAGAACGAGCGGTTGCCCAAGGATTTCAGGGGCCCTCGTAAGGTGCCTAACTACACAGCGGATCAGCCCCCTGAGGCTTGGGTAGAGAGTTACGAGATGGCTAGGGAGATGCTGGATGTTAGTGAAGCCGCATGTGCTAAGTATTTCACCATGATGCTGGAAGGCGCAACTCGTAACTGGTTGAAAGGATTGCCCGTCAATTCCATTGGGTCGTGGGCAGAGCTGAAGGCCAAGTTTATCAAGTATTTCAAGGATACATGCAAGCAGCCGATGTCAATTGTGGATCTAGATTCTTGTGTTCAGAACGAGGGCGAATCGATGACCAGTTGGGTGCGCCGGGTCTCAACCATTATGCATTCTTCAGATAAGATCAACGCCGAATCCGCGATATTAACGTTGGAGAAAAATTGCCGGTTCTTTCCACTCAAGCAAAAGTTGGGGCGGCTTAAGCGTCATTGTGACGATATGGGGGAGCTCATGGCGGCTCTTGTCAAATATGAAGACCCTGATAGTACCAAGGACCCCGAATCTGAGGCTGAAAGACCGAGAAAGGGAAAGAAGAGTAATGACCCGAGAGGAAAACAGTATAACCCGGCCAATTAGAACAGTGGCAACAAGCGCAAGGCTGACACTTTTGTAGCTAATACTGGGACACAAAATTTTAACCAGCTTCGCAAAGGGAAGCCGCCTCCAAGATATAACATTGATGAGGTGATGAATCAGCCATGGTCAAAGCATGCAATGGATGAAAATCCGGCTACCCATATGTGGAAAGATTGCAGCATCATGACGTATTACAGGGAGTCTATCCAGAATAACTATGGACCAAACAACGGTTCAGGGTCCGATTTTCATGGTCCGGGTCATGGAGGCGGCGGCTCAAACTCCGGGCTTCAAGGCCAAGGAAATCAAGGCGGCAACAACCAGCTAAACAGTCAAGGGAATCAGCAGCAGTCCGGATATCAGAGCAACCCGAAGCAGTTGAGTAGTGGGCAGTACCACGTATTTACCACAAGTCTGTGCAAGCGGGACCAGAAGCTTCATAAAAGGGCGGTGAATGTTGTTGAGCCGGCAGTTCCCCATTTCTTGCGATGGTCTGAGCAGCCCAATGTGTGGAGCCGCGTGGATCACCCGCCCCGAGTTAATAATCCGAGTCAGCTGGCTTTGGTGGTGGCACCTCAGGTTGGAGGATACAAGTTCACCAAGGTACTCATGGATGGAGGCAGCAACATCAATATCCTTTACTACAGTACTTTCCATCGTATGGGACTAACTGACAAGAAACTTAGACCATCCAACACTGTCTTTCATGGAGTTGTGCCTGGTAAGTCGGCGTACCCGGTGGGCAAAATTGATTTGCAGGTAACTTTTGGGGATGAATATGATGCCAAGACGGAGACTCTAACGTTTGAGGTTGTTAGGATCCACAGCCCGTACCATGCTCTGTTTGGGAGGCTGGCTTATGCTAAGTTCATGGCGAGGCCGTGTTATGTTTATTTGTAGCTTAAGATGCCGGGTCACAAGGGGACCATTACAGTGCATGGGAGTCACACGATAGCCTTGGAGTGTGAAGAAGGCAATGCGGCTTACGCAGAATCAGTTTGTGCCATAGAGGAGCTTAAATTCTACAAAGATAATGTCCCGACAGATATGACGTCTTTGAAGAAGCCAACCACAGAGCATGACCCATTGCTGAAGTTTAAATCGGCGGACGACACCAAGCTAGTTGACTTTGTTCCTAGTGACTCATCTAAACAGTTCAGTATCAGTGCTAATCTAGATCCGAAATAGGAAAGCGCGCTCATCGAGTTCATCCGTGAGAACCGGGACATCTTTGCATGGAAACCTTCAGACATGCTGGGTGTACCGAGAGAACTCGCTGAGCACACTCTCAATATTGATCCGAAGTATAAGCTGGCCAGACCGTTTCTTTGCCGTTTTAACGAGGAGAGACGGAAGGATATTGGTGAAGAGGTGGCTCGGCTCTTAGAGTCCGGGTTCATCGTTGAAGTTTTTCATCCTGAGTGGTTGGCTAACCTGGTTTTGGTGCTTAAAAAGAACGACACTTGGTGAATGTGTGTGAATTACATGGACTTAAACAAGGCTTGCCCAGCTGACCTATTCGCCCTCCCTCGTATTGATCAGATCATTGATGCTACGGCAGGTTCTGAGCATTTGATCTTTTTGGATGCATATTCTGGGTATCATCAGATCAAGATGGCAGTCAAGGACCAGGAGAAGACGGCTTTCATCACTCCGTTTGGAGCCTTCTGCTATGTGTCTATGCCTTTCGGGCTCAAGAGTGCCCTGGCGACTTACCAGCGATGTGTACAGAATTGCCTGCACGGCCAGATCGGGCGTAATGTTCATGCTTATGTGGATGATATTGTGGTTAAATCCAAAAGGAAGGAGACCCTGATCGACGATTTGAAGGAAACATTTGACAATCTCCGGGTATACAAGATGATGCTTAACCCGGCCAAGGGTGTTTCTGGTGTTCCAGCAAGCAAGCTTTTGGGTTTTTTGGTGTCTGAGCGAGGCATCAAGGCTAACCCAGAGACAATCAAGGCTATCACCTCCTTGGCAAGGCCGAAGTGTGTCAATGATGTCCAGCGCTTGGCAGGACGGATAGCAGCTTTGAGCCGGTTCATAAGCCGCCTAGGTGAAAGGCTATCCCTCTGTATCAGATGATGAAGAAGAGAGATGACTTTGTTTGGAGTGAAGCTGCTGACGAGGCATTCAAGGCTCTCAAGAAGCAATTGGTTGAGCCACCGGTTCTTGTGGCCCCCATTGACAAGGAGCCTTTGTTATTGTACGTTGCTGCAAATAGCAGGGCTGTCAGTGTGGCTATGGTTGTGGAAAGGAAAGAGGCTGGCAAAGAGTATCCGGTTCAAAGGTCAGTATATTATATCAGCGAGGTGCTCATTGAGTCCAAACAGAGGTATCTGCATTGGCAGAAGCTGTTATATGGGGTCTTCATGGCAAGTCGGAAGCTCAAGCAATATTTCCTGGGTCATCCTATTACGGCGGTGAGTTCTGCTCCCTTAGGGGATATCATCCAAAACAGAGAAGCCACAGGTCGAGTGGCCAAGTGGGCCATTGAGCTTGGGCCTCATGGGTTAAAGTATGTACCTCGAACGGCCATCAAATCACAAGCGCTCGTGGATTTTATCAATGACTGGACATAATTACAGTCGCCGGAGGAAAAGCCGGATAACACATAATAGACAATTCACTTTGATGGGTCCAGGCAATTGGAAGGCTCGGGGGCTGGAGTTGTCCTAACTTCCCCGCGAGGTGATAAGTTTTCTTATGTTCTCCGGTTAATGTTCCCTTGTACTAATAATGCAGCTGAGTATGAGGCCTTGCTCCATGGTCTTCGGATGGCTAAGGAGATGAACTTAAGCCGGGTGAGGTGCTTTGGTGATTTAGACCTGGTAGCTCAACATGTTTCTGGTACTTGGGATTCCAAGGATCCGCTCATGGCGGCTTATCGACGAGAGGTTGATGCTATTGCGGGTCACTTCAAGGGTTACCAGGTTGAGCATATTGATCGGAGGAAGAATGAGGCGGCTGATACCTTAAGCCGGTTAGGATCTCAGCGTAAGCCGGTGCCGCCAAACACTTTCTTGGATGTTTTGGTTAACCCATCTGTCAAGTTGCCTGTAGAGGAGGACCTTGCTATTCCTGACCTGGAGGCACAGTTGGTGGCGGCTCTTCATGTTATACCTGATTGGACGGTTCCGTATTTGGCTTACATGACCCGGGGTGAGTTACCTGAGGATGAAATCTTGGCCAGACAAGTAACCCGGTGGTCTAAGTCAATGACAATTGTCAATGGAGAATTGCACCATCACAGTGTTACAGGGGCGTTTGAACGTTGCGTCTCTCCCGAGGAAGGCTGTGAGATCCTGCGAGAGATCCATGAAGGAGATTGTGGTCATCACACCGGCTCTAAATCTCTTGTGGCCAAAGCTTTTCGTCACGGGTTCTATTGGTTGACGGCTCATGCTGATGCTGAAGACTTGGTCAGCAGATGTGACGGTTGCCAGAAATTTTCACGGCGTGCTCATGTTCCGGCTCAAGAGTTGGGGGTGATCCCAATAACTTGTCCGTTTGCGACTTGGGGGCTTGATATGGTTGGGCCTTTCAAGAGGTCCAAGGATAAGAAAACCCACCTTTTGGTGGCAGTGGACAAGTTTACCAAGTGGATTGAGGCAGAGCTAGTTAGCAAGTGTGATGCTGAAACAACGGTTCAATTCATCAAAAAGGTGATTTTCCGTTTTGGTTTTCCCCATAGTATCATAACAGATAATGGCACTAATCCGTCGAAGGGTGCTATGAGGGAATTTTGTCAACGAGAGCATATTCGACTTGATGTTTCTTCTATGGCTCACCCCCAATCTAATGGTCAAGCGGAATGAGCTAATCAAGAGATTCCGCGAGGGATCAAGCCCCGGCTTATGGTTCCTTTGAAGAGAATGCCAGGTTGTTGGGTGGAGGAGTTTCCTTCTGTGTTATGGAGCATCACTACAACACCCAACAGATCTACAGGTTATACACCCTTCTTCATGGTCTATGGAGCTGAGGCGGTTCTTCCTAGTGATATCCGTCATGACTCTCCTCGAGTGGCGGCTTACGTTGAAACTGACAATGAGAAGGCACATCAAGATGCATTAGATTTGTTGGATGAAGAGCATGATCTTGCGGCAGATCGTTCAACGATCTATCAACAGGATTTACGACGATATCACAGCCGCCGGGTCAAAACCCGAACCTTTCAAGAAGGCGACTTGGTGCTCCGGCTCATCCAAGATCAGACTGATATGCATAAACTCTCACCGCCTTGGGAAGGACCTTTTGTCGTCAGCAAGAATCTGCACAACGGGTCATACTATCTGATTGGCGTTCAAGAGCACAAGGATTCGCGCACATCAGAGGAGGAGACTAATCGGCCGTGGAATATTGCCCATCTCCGGCCTTACTATACTTAAACCTCCGGCTCTCATGATGTATATAGTTCGATGATGTAAATATTAGAACAATATAATAAAGCCGGCATCCCTGATAATTCGAGGCCTCTGTTGTTTTCACTTCTTCAAAGTTGAGTCCTTGTCACCATCCTACATGTTTACTCAAGAGGCTTGATGCCCAAATTGCAGGGGCCAAAGAGAGTTGGATGCATAGCACAACTCAAGGATAGGCCTTTGATGAGAATAATTCGTAAGTATGTCACTTGGGGGCTTCCTGTTCAAACATAGGCGTATTCGACCAAAGAGAACACATCATTACAACCCATTTGACCGGGTTATGTTCAAACATAGGCGTATTCGACCAAAGAGGGCATAACCTGTGGGTCATTCTATCTGTACCATGCTGCTTCAACTCCATCAGGTCATCCTGATTGACCCGGCGAACTCTTGGCAATCAGTCTTATATGGCGTATTCGACCAAGACCTGAGCTTGCTATGGTTCAAACACCGGCTGTCATGCAAGAGCACGGCTTACAGATAGTCAGGATAGATCCAGGCTCAAAATGCCGCCTTCCTTGAAACTTGGATAATTCGGCCTGTGATGCAAGATGCAACTCTGACCCCGCGTACTATAGGCAAGTCTATCTTTAAAGAAAAGACCTGTACTTGTCTAGGTTCAAATGTTGATTGGGTACTATGAGAGCCGGCTCACAGCACGCACGTACCTTCCAGTGGCTGATACGTCCAAAACGTATCTATAATTTCTGCTTGCTCCATGCCTCTTTTGTGTGATATTGCTATGATATTTATGCATTTCCATACACTTTTTGATCATATTTGGACTAACCTACTAATGGTTGCAAAAGTGCACAATGTTCTTGTTTTACACTTTATTGTGTAG
This sequence comes from Secale cereale, assembly GCA_902687465.1. NCBI lineage: Eukaryota > Viridiplantae > Streptophyta > Magnoliopsida > Poales > Poaceae > Secale > Secale cereale. The sequence continues at coordinate 941,406,453 of LR738711.1, forward strand.
GAATTACTTGGAAATTGACAAAAACGCAAAAGGAGTCGTATTGGAGTAGGACTCTGACTTTCCTGAAATCTATCTGAGAACATTTTTTAAAAATGGTCACGTTCCGACCAGAAGATGACGTCAAACGGAAAAAGTCTAGTTGCGAAAGTTGTGGGTAATTTCGAGGCAATGCTTCTGGATATAAAATTCGTCCAAATCGGAGTCCGGACGGCCGAGTAAAGCCCGTTTTACTGAGGCCCAAAATCTGATGACGGGAATCCGAGAGTCTATATAAAGAGAGGAAACCTAGGTCACCAAGGACCACGAATTTTCCTCCTCCCGAGCCGCCGTCTTGGAGGGGAGGACCAGCACCATTGCAGCACCATCCACAAGGAAGAAGGGGGGCCAAGGAGCCGCTGCCCCCTAGGGCCGCCGCCGCCGCCGCGCCCCCAAGGGCCGCCGCCGCCGCCTCCGTGGCTGCCGCCGGCCATCTCCTCCTCGCGGGGCTGCACCTCTCCATCAACACCATCATCAACCTCCTCCTCACCATGTCCATGTGTGAGTAGTCTTCTCCGGGGCCGAGGGCTCGTACGTGTAGCTATGTGGTTATCTCTCTCTCCCATGATGTGATCTTCGTTGTGATCATAGGCTATGTTAATCTAGGGTGATCCCATGATATTTCCCCTTCCTCTATGTATTGGATTGATGTACTCACTTGTCTTTATCTTGTATAATCCCCGAGACCAAGGTGACAGCGGTCTATTGGACATGGATTAGAAAAATATTTTCATGAGTGATTTCCTCTCTTGTGTGTTGATTGAGGATTGAGAGTCTCTTGGTGCTTGTCTTTGACTATCCTTTAGATATGTTGTGGTGATTGTGGGACTCTCTTTGGATGGCCGCGGTGACATTGGGAAATCCTTAGATTGAGAACTACGAACTTTGAGGTGTGCTTTTGTAGCCCTACATAATTCTCGTCCTCTCTTGACCACGAAGGAATGACCTCCGTGTGCGTCTCCATTGCATGTTTTATGGGAAATATCATGTGATTCGATTATGTTAATGTTGTTGGGAGTTGCCACTAGTGAAAGTATGAACCCTAGGCCTTGTTTCCACCATTGCAATACCATTTGTGCTCACGTTTACCACTTGTTTGCTTGCTGCACTTTTTATTACATATTTATATTACTTTGTTTTGCCATCCATATCACTTGCCATTTAACATCTCTTCGCCGAACTAGTGCACCTATACATCTAACAGGTGTATTAGGTGTGTTGGGGACACAAGAGACTTCTTGTATCTTAGTTGCAGGGTTGCTTGAGAGAGACCATCTTCAACCTCTACTTCCCTGAGTTCGATAAACCTTAGGTCATCCACTTGAGGGAAATTGCTGCTGTCCTACAAACCTCTGCGCTTGGAGGCCCAACATAGTCTACAAGAGTAGAAGCGTGTGTAGACATCAAGCTATTTCTGGCGCCGTTGCCGGGGAGGTGAGTGCTTGAAGGTATATCTTTAGATCTTGCAATTAAATCTTTTCGTTTCTTGTTTTTAGGTTCACTAGTTATGTTTATGGAAAACCGCGCTCTTAATTCGCTGCTTGGGGAAGGCCGCTTTACCACACCCGTGGTAGAGAAGTCTCCTCCACCTACTGAATGTATCCCGTTCAAAATACCACTTGTGATAATTGAAATAATTATGAATGATCGTTATGATGGGACAGTCAATCCTAGTATTCATTTGTTGAAACTTACAGAACTTTGTGAGTTGTTTAAGATTTCAGGTTTGACAAGAGATGGAGTCAGGAGGAAATTATTTGCCTTGTCCCTGAAAGGAAAAGCATTGGAATGGTATAGGCTACTAGATGACTCTCACCTGCTGGATTGGGAAGAGATCCAGTCTCTCTTTTACTCCAAGTTTTATCCTCTTCATGAAGTCCATGAGAATAGGAATTATGTTTATAATTTCTATCCTCATGACGGAGAGAGCATAGCTCAAGCTTGGGGGAGACTGAAAACGTTAATGCTAAAATGTCCTAACCATGGGCTCCCCAAAGATATGATTATTACTAATTTCTATGCGAGGCTCTCTCGACAGGATAAAGATTTGCTCGATGCTTCCTCTATGGGTTCTTTCACAAACGAAAAGATTGATGCTAAATGGGAACTCCTTGAAAGAATTCAACGCAACACTGAAGATTGGGAGATCGACAAAGGTAAAGAGTCAGGTATAGTTTATGAGTATGATTGCATTAAGTCCTTTGTTGAAACTACAAGTTTTAATAAGTTTAGTGCTAAGTTTGGGCTTGATTCTCAACTCCTTGTTGATTTCCTCAAATCTTTTGCTTCACATCTTAATATGCCTAAGGAGGATTGGAACAAGCATCATGAACCTTTTAAAGAGATTTGCAAAGAAAATGAAATTGTTCATGATGATTGCAACATGCATGATCCAATTCCTAAAAATGAAGTTTTATATAAGCATGTTAATTTTTGTGGAGTGGATAGACCTTGTGAAAGGCCTATGATTGAAGAAGAGAAGTATTGTAAGCAACATAAGCATGAAAGAACAATCACTTGGGTCAGAGATTTAAATGAAATTGCTAAAGAATTGTGTGACCTCTATCCTTTTACTTGTGAACTTTGCTGTATAGAAGGTCACTTTAATTTTCAATGCATGCACTTTCAAAACATAACTGTTAACCGGTTGTGTGATAACATGATCACCTCTGATCTTTATGATGAGCTTATGTTATTTTTGATGTGTGAAGAGTTATCAGAAAAGACTTCTTGGCTGGATGTTAATGCCATAGGAATAAAAAACACTTTGCGAAATTGCCATCTCTATTGTGTTGTTAATTGCCATGAAAATGATTACATAAGTAAGATTAGAAAGGAGGGAACTTTACCAAAGTATAAAAATGTCTCTTATATTTCTGCTAATAAAAAGGAGAGTTTCTCCCAAGTTTCCCCTATTGTTTCTAATGATAAACCAGGATATGTGGAGAAGCTTCATCTCCAACCACTCCCTCCTAAGGTGAAGAAGAAGAAAAAGAAGAGGAGGAGGAAGAGGAGCAAGAAGGAAGAAGAATGGGTATCAACCTAGCCTGAGCATATTCCTCCCATCAACTTTTATCCTAACGGTTGTAAGTTTAAAGAAGAAGGTGAAGTTTATTGCCTTAATATCATCTTGATGATACGTCCGTAGGTACTATTGAAGATGATTTTGATTATGATATGCATGTTACTTATTGTGATTGGGAAAATGATGATAATGCTACTTATGATCTTGAAAATCTTTTTGGTACCAACTCTGAAAGTGATGATATGGAAAGCTCTAAGCTTGGGGATGATAGGATTGCAAATCCTTTACCCACTAGTGATGTGACAATTGATAATTCTTTTGCTAGTAAGAATAAAGACAACATGATTACAAATATAGTTGCTAGCAATGATAATGCTCTTCTCTACTATGATGATGTTATAACTCCAATCTATAGTGATTATAAAGGTACCTATGACATAAGGAGAAATTATCCTTATGAAACTTGTCATAATCATGGAGGGAATTACTCCCTTGTTGAACACCACCCTCCTAATACACAATTAATCTATAGTGTTCAAGTTGTTTATGATAGTCCTACTCCCACTATTACCAATGAGAAAGATTATGCTTATGTGGAGAGTAAGAGTACCTTTTTGCATGTGGATCATGGTAACAATGCTTTATGTGATGCTTATACTGTTGAGTTCATCCATGATGCCACTGAAATTTATAATGAGAGAGGGAGACTTGGTTCTAAATATCTTAATAATAAGAAGTTTCCTCTCTTTATGGTGAATATTTTGAAGTTATGCTTGTTTTGCCTTCCTATGCTAGTTGCTTTGTGCTTCAATGAATTATTCTATTGCAATATTCCTATGCATAGGAAGCATGTTAGGCTTAAATGTGTTTGATATTTGCTTCTTGATGCTCTCTTTTGCTCTTCAACTCTTATTCCTACGAGAGCATCATTAAAGTCTTAAGCCTATCTTTATGGCTATAAAGAAAGAGCTCTAGGGAGACAACCCTTGTTATCTTTGCTTTCAGTTTGTTCTTTCAGTTTTTAGTGGTCTTGATGTTTGTTACTACTGTAGCAACATCATTGTATCTTTACTTTTCAGCTTTGTGCCAAGTGTAGCCTCTGATTGCAAGAAAGTTCAAAAGTTGTGACGTGCTGTCCAGGAAACAGATTCTGTCCTTGGACAGAAAAATTCGTATAAAATCACCAGATCATCTTTTTGGTCTGAATTTTTTCGACAGCGTGCTCTATACAATTGGCTTTCGGGCGTCTGTTCTGAGTTTTTTTATTTGAGTTGCAGAAGTGCCCCGAAAAAATTATTTACTACCTGCTGGTCTGTTTTTCACAGATTCTGTCCTGTTTTGCCTTTCCTTCGTTTTGCAAACCTTGAGCTTGCTTTTTCTTTGCAAAAACCTTTTGGCAATCTTGAGAAACAGTAGACCTTCAAGAATATCCTTATTTCCAGCAAGGAAAAATTATTTTATTATGGGTACTAACCTCGCTAATCAGATTATGATGAGTTATGTATGAAGGAAGTTTTCAAGTGTGCGAGGGAAGATGATAAAAAGATTCAGGAGTGTCACACGCTCAAGCTTGGGGATGCCCCCGTGCACCCCCAAGAAATATTCAAGAAGACTCAAGCGTCTAAGCTTGGGGATGCCCCCGTGCATCCCCTTCTCCATCAACATTATCAGTTCGTCTTTCGTTCCACTATATTTTAATCACTTCATGTGTTATGTGCTATGCTTGGAGCGTCTTGCTTTTAGTTTCATTTTTAGTTTTCTTTAGCTTTGCTTGTTTTTCATAACGAGTTGGAACTCAGCTTTGTTTGTGTGGGAGAGAAACACGCTCCACTTCAACCTAGAACACAACATAGAATTTTCATGTTTATCTTTGCTGTGTATGTTCTTGGTCTTTCAATAGCTACTGTCATGTTTAGCTCTTAGTTTTCATGCTTTTCTTTTTAAAGAGCTTTTGTTTAGTTGGTTGCTGAACTCTCTTGAGTTACCATGCTTATCTTGTTAAGAGAGTTTGTCTGTGGCACTGGTTGATATGTCTATGATAAAAATGCTATGTGCATAATGGTGCTTAGTAGTTCATGTTTTCTTATGGTTAGTCTCAAATAACTGGGGGGGTTCTTAATGTGTTATTGGAGTACCAACATGATTTGTTTGCCTATGATGTGGTATGGTTTAGTGATATCTTCCTCCAAGAATTTATTTTGATTGACTTGGCATATGCTCACGCATATTTAAGACTGTAAAGAAAGTCTATCAAGCCTTGATGATCTTTGATTTCTGAGTAGCGATATAACTTCCATGCCCGATTCAATGTTGCTTTGTCGCTCTGCATGATTATGACCGTCATTGCTCTCTTAGTTGGTCGCTCCCAGTCTTTTGCTAACCTCCACCCGTACTAAGCGGACTGACTGCTTGTGCATCCAAAATCCTTTAAACCAGTTATGCCATATGAGTCCACCATACCTTCCTATACATGGTATTTACCTGCCATTCCTAACGAAGACTTTCATGTACCATCTCGAAATTATTCAAAAAAGCATTTCTCTTTTGTGCCTCTGTTTTAGCTCATGAGGAAGTAGTAGTTAACACATGATCTTTTTAAGTTGGACAAGTTTCACCCCGGGATTGCATGTCTAATGTGTGAACCCTTAATACGAGAAGGAACTGGCATAGAGTGCGCCCGGCTCATTAAAAAATAATACAACAAACAAACCCTCCTTCACGCTTTGTTCATGAGAAATCAGAAAACTTTGGCAGTGATAAACAAAGGAGATTAAGAGGATGTGATCGTCCTCATGCGGGAGCCGTTCCTCGAAACTTGTCCAGCTCGAGAAGTAATTGAGTTATCTACTAGCATTCGTTGACGAAATATGCATCTCTAAAAAATAATTTTTACCTCTGTTTTTAAAAACCAAGAGCTCCGGTACATGTTTAGTTTTTGTTTTCGACCACGGGTTTTCAACCTTGCCATCAAAAGCCACGGTTCGAGAGTCTCCACCTTCTTTAAAGCACCAACTATTGAGAGCATGATTGTCATTCTGAGTGTAATGTGCATTGTCCCAAAGTACCATTGTCTTTTGCATGATTATGATATCATTTATTCTGAAATCATTGTATCTAGTCGTCACTTAAACCTTGGAGGTGCCCCTGCATTTATGTTTTGCTTCACTAAAGGGGGGCAAGCGAGGTACCACTTTATCATATTTGCACACCATGCTCACTACAAATCTATTTGATGTTTCAGTATCATATTGTAAAACTTTCAGTTCTTTGTGATTTTCTCATGAGGCAACTTAATTACTACAGATTCATTGTCTCAGTAAGCTTTTGTCATGTGACTGTGAAAAGTCCTTATATGGTTAATAGCATGTCACCACAGAAATTATGCTTGTTATCATTTACCTACTCGAGGACGAGCAGGAATTAAGCTTGGGGATGTTGATACGTCCAAAATGTATCTATAATTTCTGCTTGCTCCATGCCTCTTTTGTGTGATATTGCTATGATATTTATGCACTTCCATACACTTTTTGATCATATTTGGACTAACCTACTAATGGTTGCAAAAGTGCACAATGTTCTTGTTTTACACTTTATTGTGTAGGAATTACTTGGAAATTGACAAAAACGCAAAAGGAGTCGTATTGGAGTAGGACTCTGACTTTCCTGAAATCTGTCCGAGAACGTTTTTTAAAGATGGTCACGTTCCGGCCCGAAGACGACGTCAAACGGAAAACTTCTGGTTGCGAAAGTTGTGGGGAATTTCGAGGCTTTGCTTCTGGATATAAAATTCGTCCAAATCGGAGTCCGGACGGCCGAGTAAAGCCCGTTTTACTGAGGCCCAAAATCTGATGACGGGATTCCGAGAGTCTATATAAAGAGAAGAAACCTAGGTCACCAAGGACCACGGATTTTCCTCCCCCCGAGCCGCCATCTTGGAGGGGAGGGCTAGCACCATTGCAGCACCATCCACAAGGAAGAAGGGAGGCCAAGGAGCCGCTGCCCCCTAGGGCCGCCGCCGCCCCGAGGGCCGCCGCCGCCGCCGCGCCCCCAAGGGCCGCCGCCGCCGCCTCCGTGGCTGCCGCCGGCCATCTCCTCCTCACGGGGCTGCACCTCTCCATCAACACCATCATCAACCTCCTCCTCACCATGTCCATGTGTGAGTAGTCTTCTCCGGGGCCGAGGGCTCGTACGTGTAGCTATGTGGTTATCTCTCTCTCCCATGATGTGATCTTCGTTGTGATCATAGGCTATGTTAATCTAGGGTGATCCCATGATATTTCCCCTTCCTCTATGTATTGGATTGATGTACTCACTCGTCTTTATCTAGTATAATCCCCGAGACCAAGGTGACAGCGGTCTATTGGACATGGATTAGAAAAATATTTTCATGAGTGATTTCCTCTCTTGTGTGTTGATTGAGGATTGAGAGTCTATTGGTGCTTGTCTTTGACTATCCTTTAGATATGTTGTGGTGATTGTGGGACTCTCTTTGGATGGCCGCGGTGACATTGGGAAATCCTTAGATTGAGAACTACGAACTTTGAGGTGTGCTTTTGTAGCCCTACATAATTCTCGTCCTCTCTTGACCACGAAGGAATGACCTCCGGGTGCGTCTCCATTGCATGTTTTATGGGAAATATCATGTGATTCGATTATGTTAATGTTGTTGGGAGTTGCCACTAGTGAAAGTATGAACCCTAGGCCTTGTTTCCACCATTGCAATACCATTTGTGCTCACGTTTACCACTTGTTTGCTTTCTGCACTTTTTATTACAGATTTATATTACTTTGTTTTGCCATCCATATCACTTGCCATTTAACATCTCTTCGCCGAACTAGTGCACCTATACATCTAACAAGTGTATTAGGTGTGTTGGGGACACAAGAGACTTCTTGTATCTTAGTTGCAGGGTTGCTTGAGAGAGACCATCTTCAACCTCTACTTCCCTGAGTTCGATAAACCTTAGGTCATCCACTTGAGGGAAATTGCTGCTGTCCTACAAACCTCTGCGCTTGGAGGCCCAACATAGTCTACAAGAGTAGAAGCGTGTGTAGACATCAAGCTATTTCTGGCGCCGTTGCCGGGGAGGCGAGTGCTTGAAGGTATATCTTTAGATCTTGCAATTAAATCTTTTCGTTTCTAGTTTTTAGTTTCACTAGTTATGTTTATGGAAAACCGCGCTCTTAATTCGCTGCTTGGGGAAGGCCGCTTTACCACACCCGTGGTAGAGAAGTCTCCTCCACCTACTGAATGTATCCCGTTCAAAATAGCACTTGTGATAATTGAAATAATTATGAATGATCGTTATGATGGGACAGTCAATCCTAGTATTCATTTGTTGAAACTTACAGAACTTTGTGAGTTGTTTAAGATTTCAGGTTTGACAAGAGATGGAGTCATGAGGAAATTATTTGCCTTGTCCCTGAAAGGAAAAGCATTGGAATGGTATAGGCTACTAGATGACTCTCACCTGCTGGATTGGGAAGAGATCCAGTCTCTCTTTTACTCCAAGTTTTATCCTCTTCATGAAGTCCATGAGAATAGGAATTATGTTTATAATTTCTATCCTCATGACGGAGAGAGCATAGCTCAAGCTTGGGGGAGACTGAAAACGTTAATGCTAAAATGTCCTAACCATGGGCTCCCCAAAGATATGATTATTACTAATTTCTATGCGAGGCTCTCTCGACAGGATAAATATTTGCTCGATGGTTCCTCTATGGGTTCTTTCACAAACAAAAAGATTGATGCTAAATGGGAACTCCTTGAAAGAATTCAACGCAACACTAAAGATTGGGAGATCAACAAAGGTAAAAGTCAGGTATAGTTTATGAGTATGATTGCATTAAGTCCTTTGTTGAAACTACAAGTTTTAATAAGTTTAGTGCTAAGTTTGGGCTTGATTCTCAACTCCTTGTTGATTTCCTCAAATATTTTGCTTCACATCTTAATATGCCTAAGGAGGATTGGAACAAGCATCATGAACCTTTTAAAGAGATTTGCAAAGAAAATGAAATTGTTCATGATGATTGCAACATGCATGATCCAATTCCTAAAAATGAAGTTTTATATAAGCATGTTAATTTTTGTGGAGTGGATAGACCTTGTGAAAGGCCTATGATTGAAGAAGAGAAGTATTGTAAGCAACATAAGCATGAAAGAACAATCACTTGGGTCAGAGATTTAAATGAAATTGCTAAAGAATTGTGTGACCTTTATCCTTTTACTTGTGAACTTTGCTGTATAGAAGGTCACTTTAATTTTCAATGCATGCACTTTCAAAACATAACTGTTAACCGGTTGTGTGATAACATGATCACCTCTGATCTTTATGATGAGCTTATGTTATTTTTGATGTGTGAAGAGTTATCAGAAAAGACTTCTTGGCTGGATGTTAATGCCATAGGAATAAAAAACAATTTGCGAAATTGCCATCTCTATTGTGTTGTTAATTGCCATGAAAATGATTACATAAGTAAGATTAGAAAGGAGGGAACTTTACCAAAGTATAAAAATGTCTCTTATATTTCTGCTAATAAAAAGGAGAGTTTCTCCCAAGTTTCCCTTATTGTTTCTAATGATAAACCAGGATATGTGGAGAAGCTTCATCTCCAACCACTCCCTCCTAAGGTGAAGAAGAAGAAAAAGAAGAGGAGGAGGAAGAGGAGCAAGAAGGAAGAAGAATGGGTATCAACCTGGCCTGAGCATATTCCTGCCATCAAATTTTATCCTAACGGTTGTAAGTTTAAAGAAGAAGGTGAAGTTTATTGCCTTAATTATCATCTTGATGATACGTCCGTAGGTACTATTGAAGATGATTTTGATTATGATATGCATGTTACTTATTATGATTGGGAAAATGATGATAATGCTACTTATGATCTTGAAAATCTTTTTGGTACCAACTCTGAAAGTGATGATATGGAAAGCTCTAAGCTTGGGGATGATAGGATTGCAAATCCTTTACCCACTAGTGATGTGACAATTGATAATTCTTTTGCTAGTAAGAATAAAGACAACATGATTACAAATATAGTTGCTAGCAATGATAATGCTCTTCTCTACTATGATGATGTTATAACTCCAATCTATAGTGATTATAAAGGTACCTATGACATAAGGAGAAATTATCCTTATGAAACTTGTCATAATCATGGAGGGAATTACTCCCTTGTTGAACACCACCCTCCTAATACACAATTAATCTATAGTGTTCAAGTTGTTTATGATAGTCCTACTCCCACTATTACCAATGAGAAAGATTATGCTTATGTGGAGAGTAAGAGTACCTTTTTGCATGTGGATCATGGTAACAATGCTTTATGTGATGCTTATATTGTTGAGTTCATCCATGTTGCCACTGAAATTTATAATGAGAGAGGGAGACTTGGTTCTAAATATCTTAATAATAAGAAGTTTCCTCTCTTTATGGTGAATATTTTGAAGTTATGCTTGTTTTGCCTTCCTATGCTAGTTGCTTTGTGCTTCAATGAATTATTTTATTGCAATATTCCTATGCATAGGAAGCATGTTAGGCTTAAATGTGTTTGGTATTTGCTTCTTGATGCTCTCTTTTGTTCTTCAGCTCTTATTCCTACGAGAGCATCATTAAAGTCTTAAGCCTATCTTTATGGCTATAAAGAAAGAGCTCTAGGGAGACAACCCTTGTTATCTTTGCTTTCAGTTTGTTCTTTCAGTTTTTAGTGGTCTTGATGTTTGTTACTACAGTAGCATCATCATTGTATCTTTACTTTTTAGCTTTGTGCCAAGTGTAGCCTCTGATTGCAAGAAAGTTCAAAAGTTGTGACGTGCTGTCCAGGAAACAGATTCTGTCCTTGGATAGAAAAATCCGTATAAAATCACCAGATCATCTATTTGGTCTGAATTTTTTCGACAGCGTGCTCTATACAATTGGCTTTCGGGCGTCTGTTCTGAGTTTTTTGATTTGAGTGGCAGAAGTGCCCCGAAAAAATTATTTACTACCTGCTGGTCTGTTTTTCACAGATTCTGTCCTGTTTTGCCTTTCCTTCGTTTTGCAAACCTTGAGCTTGCTTTTTCTTTGCAAAAACCTTTTGGCAATCTTGAGAAACAGTAGACCTTCAAGAATATCCTTATTTCCAGCAAGGAAAAATTATTTTATTATGGGTACTAACCTCGCTAATCAGATTATGATGAGTTATGTATGAAGGAAGTTTTCAAGTGTGCGAGGGAAGATGATAAAAAGATTCAGGAGTGTCACACGCTCAAGCTTGGGGATGCCCCCGTGCACCCCCAAGAAATATTCAAGAAGACTCAAGCGTCTAAGCTTGGGGATGCCCCCGTGCATCCCCTTCTCCATCAACATTATCAGTTCGTCTTTCGTTCCACTATATTTTAATCACTTCATGTGTTATGTGCTATGCTTGGAGCGTCTTGCTTTTAGTTTCATTTTTAGTTTTCTTTAGCTTTGCTTGTTTTTCATAACGAGTTGGAACTCAGCTTTGTTTGTGTGGGAGAGAAACACGCTCCACTTCAACCTAGAACACAACATAGAATTTTCAGGTTTATCTTTGCTGTGTATGTTCTTGGTCTTTCAATAGCTACTGTCATGTTTAGCTCTTAGTTTTCATGCTTTTCTTTTTAAAGAGCTTTTGTTTAGTTGGTTGCTGAACTCTCTTGAGTTACCATGCTTATCTTGTTAAGAGAGTTTGTCTGTGGCACTGGTTGATATGTCTATGATAAAAATGCTATGTGCATAATGGTGCTTAGTAGTTCATGTTTTCTTATGGTTAGTCTCAAATAACTGGGGGGTTCTTAATGTGTTATTGGAGTACCAACATGATTTGTTTGCCTATGATGTGGTATGGTTTAGTGATATCTTCCTCCAAGAATTTATTTTGATTGACTTGGCATATGCTCACGCATATTTAAGACTGTAAAGAAAGTCTATCAAGCCTTGATGATCTTTGATTTCTGAGTAGCGATATAACTTCCATGCCCGATTCAATGTTGCTTTGTCGCTCTGCATGATTATGACCGTCATTGCTCTCTTAGTTGGTCGCTCCCAGTCTTTTGCTAACCTCCACCCGTACTAAGCGGACTGACTGCTTGTGCATCCAAAATCCTTTAAACCAGTTATGCCATATGAGTCCACCATACCTTCCTATACATGGTATTTACCTGCCATTCCTAACGAAGACTTTCATGTACCATCTCGAAATTATTCAAAAAAGCATTTCTCTTTTGTGCCTCTGTTTTAGCTCATGAGGAAGTAGTAGTTAACACATGATCTTTTTAAGTTGGACAAGCTTCACCCCGGGATTGCATGTCTAATGTGCGAACCCTTAATACGAGAAGGAACTGGCATAGAGTGCGCCCGGCTCATTAAAAAATAATACAACAAACAAACCCTCCTTCACGCTTTGTTCATGAGAAATCAGAAAACTTTGGCAGTGATAAACAAAGGAGATTAAGAGGATGTGATCGTCCTCATGCGGGAGCCGTTCCTCGAAACTTGTCCAGCTCGAGAAGTAATTGAGTTATCTACTAGCATTCGTTGACGAAATATGCATCTCTAAAAAATAATTTTTACCTCTGTTTTTAAAAACCAAGAGCTCCGGTACATGTTTAGTTTTTGTTTTCGACCACGGGTTTTCAACCTTGCCATCAAAAGCCACGGTTCGAGAGTCTCCACCTTCTTTAAAGCACCAACTATTGAGAGCATGATTGTCATTCTGAGTGTAATGTGCATTGTCCCAAAGTACCATTGTCTTTTGCATGATTATGATATCATTTATTCTGAAATCATTGTATCTAGTCGTCACTTAAACCTTGGAGGTGCCCCTGCATTTATGTTTTGCTTCACTAAAGGGGGGCAAGCGAGGTACCACTTTATCATATTTGCACACCATGCTCACTACAAATCTATTTGATGTTTCAGTATCATATTGTAAAACTTTCAGTTCTTTGTGATTTTCTCATGAGGCAACTTAATTACTACAGATTCATTGTCTCAGTAAGCTTTTGTCATGTGACTGTGAAAAGTCCTTATATGGTTAATAGCATGTCACCACAGAAATTATGCTTGTTATCATTTACCTACTCGAGGACGAGCAGGAATTAAGCTTGGGGATGTTGATACGTCCAAAATGTATCTATAATTTCTGCTTGCTCCATGCCTCTTTTGTGTGATATTGCTATGATATTTATGCACTTCCATACACTTTTTGATCATATTTGGACTAACCTACTAATGGTTGCAAAAGTGCACAATGTTCTTGTTTTACACTTTATTGTGTAGGAATTACTTGGAAATTGACAAAAACGCAAAAGGAGTCGTATTGGAGTAGGACTCTGACTTTCCTGAAATCTGTCCGAGAACGTTTTTTAAAGATGGTCACGTTCCGGCCCGAAGACGACGTCAAACGGAAAACTTCTGGTTGCGAAAGTTGTGGGGAATTTCGAGGCTTTGCTTCTGGATATAAAATTCGTCCAAATCGGAGTCCGGATGGCCGAGTAAAGCCCGTTTTACTGAGGCCCAAAATCTGATGACGGGATTCCGAGAGTCTATATAAAGAGAGGAAACCTAGGTCACCAAGGACCACGGATTTTCCTCCCCCCGAGCCGCCGTCTTGGAGGGGAGGGCTAGCACCATTGCAGCACCATCCACAAGGAAGAAGGGAGGCCAAGGAGCCGCTGCCCCCTAGGGCCGCCGCCGCCCCGAGGGCCGCCGCCGCCGCCGCGCCCCAAGGGCCGCCGCCGCCGCCTCCGTGGCTGCCGCCGGCCATCTCCTCCTCGCGGGGCTGCACCTCTCCATCAACACCATCATCAACCTCCTCCTCACCATGTCCATGTGTGAGTAGTCTTCTCCGGGGCCGAGGGCTCGTACGTGTAGCTATGTGGTTATCTCTCTCTCCCATGATGTGATCTTCGTTGTGATCATAGGCTATGTTAATCTAGGGTGATCCCATGATATTTCCCCTTCCTCTATGTATTGGATTGATGTACTCACTCGTCTTTATCTAGTATAATCCCCGAGACCAAGGTGACAGCGGTCTATTGGACATGGATTAGAAAAATATTTTCATGAGTGATTTCCTCTCTTGTGTGTTGATTGAGGATTGAGAGTCTATTGGTGCTTGTCTTTGACTATCCTTTAGATATGTTGTGGTGATTGTGGGACTCTCTTTGGATGGCCGCGGTGACATTGGGAAATCCTTAGATTGAGAACTATGAACTTTGAGGTGTGCTTTTGTAGCCCTACATAATTCTCGTCCTCTCTTGACCACGAAGGAATGACCTCCGGGTGCGTCTCCATTGCATGTTTTATGGGAAATATCATGTGATTCGATTATGTTAATGTTGTTGGGAGTTGCCACTAGTGAAAGTATGAACCCTAGGCCTTGTTTCCACCATTGCAATACCATTTGTGCTCACGTTTACCACTTGTTTGCTTTCTGCACTTTTTATTACAGATTTATATTACTTTGTTTTGCCATCCATATCACTTGCCATTTAACATCTCTTCGCCGAACTAGTGCACCTATAAATCTAACAAGTGTATTAGGTGTGTTGGGGACACAAGAGACTTCTTGTATCTTAGTTGCAGGGTTGCTTGAGAGAGACCATCTTCAACCTCTACTTCCCTGAGTTCGATAAACCTTAGGTCATCCACTTGAGGGAAATTGCTGCTGTCCTACAAACCTCTGCGCTTGGAGGCCCAACATAGTCTACATGAGTAGAAGCGTGTGTAGACATCAAGCTATTTCTGGCGCCGTTGCCGGGGAGGCGAGTGCTTGAAGGTATATCTTTAGATCTTGCAATTAAATCTTTTCGTTTCTAGTTTTTAGTTTCACTAGTTATGTTTATGGAAAACCGCGCTCTTAATTCGCTGCTTGGGGAAGGCCGCTTTACCACACCCGTGGTAGAGAAGTCTCCTCCACCTACTGAATGTATCCCGTTCAAAATAGCACTTGTGATAATTGAAATAATTATGAATGATCGTTATGATGGGACAGTCAATCCTAGTATTCATTTGTTGAAACTTACAAAACTTTGTGAGTTGTTTAAGATTTCAGGTTTGACAAGAGATGGAGTCATGAGGAAATTATTTGCCTTGTCCCTGAAAGGAAAAGCATTGGAATGGTATAGGCTACTAGATGACTCTCACCTGCTGGATTGGGAAGAGATCTAGTCTCTCTTTTACTCCAAGTTTTATCCTCTTCATGAAGACCATGAGAATAGGAATTATGTTTATAATTTCTATCCTCATGACGGAGAGAGCATAGCTCAAGCTTGGGAGAGACTGAAAACGTTAATGCTAAAATGTCCTAACCATGGGCTCCCCAAAGATATGATTATTACTAATTTCTATGCGAGGCTCTCTCGACAGGATAAATATTTGCTCGATGGTTCCTCTATGGGTTCTTTCACAAACAAAAAGATTGATGGTAAATGGGAACTCCTTGAAAGAATTCAACGCAACACTGAAGATTGGGAGATCGACAAAGGTAAAGAGTCAGGTATAGTTTATGAGTATGATTGCATTAAGTCCTTTGTTGAAACTACAAGTTTTAATAAGTTTAGTGCTAAGTTTGGGCTTGATTCTCAACTCCTTGTTGATTTCCTCAAATATTTTGCTTCACATCTTAATATGCCTAAGGAGGATTGGAACAAGCATCATGAACCTTTTAAAGAGATTTGCAAAGAAAATGAAATTGTTCATGATGATTGCAACATGCATGATCCAATTCCTAAAAATGAAGTTTTATATAAGCATGTTAATTTTTGTGGAGTGGATAGACCTTGTGAAAGGCCTATGATTGAAGAAGAGAAGTATTGTAAGCAACATAAGCATGAAAGAACAATCACTTGGGTCAGAGATTTAAATGAAATTGCTAAAGAATTGTGTGACCTTTATCCTTTTACTTGTGAACTTTGCTGTATAGAAGGTCACTTTAATTTTCAATGCATGCACTTTCAAAACATAACTGTTAACCGGTTGTGTGATAACATGATCACCTCTGATCTTTATGATGAGCTTATGTTATTTTTGATGTGTGAAGAGTTATCAGAAAAGACTTCTTGGCTGGATGTTAATGCCATAGGAATAAAAAACACTTTGCAAAATTGCCATCTCTGTTGTGTTGTTAATTGCCATGAAAATGATTACATAAGTAAGATTAGAAAGGAGGGAACTTTACCAAAGTATAAAAATGTCTCTTATATTTCTGCTAATAAAAAGGAGAGTTTCTCCCAAGTTTCCCTTATTGTTTCTAATGATAAACCAGGATATGTGGAGAAGCTTCATCTCCAACCACTCCCTCCTAAGGTGAAGAAGAAGAAAAAGAAGAGGAGGAGGAAGAGGAGCAAGAAGGAAGAAGAATGGGTATCAACCTGGCCTGAGCATATTCCTCCCATCAAATTTTATCCTAACGGTTGTAAGTTTAAAGAAGAAGGTGAAGTTTATTGCCTTAATTATCATCTTGATGATACGTCCGTAGGTACTATTGAAGATGATTTTGATTATGATATGCATGTTACTTATTATGATTGGGAAAATGATGATAATGCTACTTATGATCTTGAAAATCTTTTTGGTACCAACTCTGAAAGTGATGATATGGAAAGCTCTAAGCTTGGGGATGATAGGATTGCAAATCCTTTACCCACTAGTGATGTGACAATTGATAATTCTTTTGCTAGTAAGAATAAAGACAACATGATTACAAATATAGTTGCTAGCAATGATAATGCTCTTCTCTACTATGATGATGTTATAACTCCAATCTATAGTGATTATAAAGGTACCTATGACATAAGGAGAAATTATCCTGATGAAACTTGTCATAATCATGGAGGGAATTACTCCCTTGTTGAACACCACCCTCCTAATACACAATTAATCTATAGTGTTCAAGTTGTTTATGATAGTCCTACTCCCACTATTACCAATGAGAAAGATTATGCTTATGTGGAGAGTAAGAGTACCTTTTTGCATGTGGATCATGGTAACAATGCTTTATGTGATGCTTATATTGTTGAGTTCATCCATGATGCCACTGAAATTTATAATGAGAGAGGGAGACTTGGTTCTAAATATCTTAATAATAAGAAGTTTCCTCTCTTTATGGTGAATATTTTGAAGTTATGCTTGTTTTGCCTTCCTATGCTAGTTGCTTTGTGCTTCAATGAATTATTCTATTGCAATATTCCTATGCATAGGAAGCATGTTAGGCTTAAATGTGTTTGGTATTTGCTTCTTGATGCTCTCTTTTGTTCTTCAGCTCTTATTCCTACGAGAGCATCATTAAAGTCTTAAGCCTATCTTTATGGCTATAAAGAAAGAGCTCTAGGGAGACAACCCTTGTTATCTTCGCTTTCAGTTTGTTCTTTCAGTTTTTAGTGGTCTTGATGTTTGTTACTACAGTAGCATCATCATTGTATCTTTACTTTTCAGCTTTGTGCCAAGTGTAGCCTCTGATTGCAAGAAAGTTCAAAAGTTGTGACGTGCTGTCCAGGAAACAGATTCCGTCCTTGGATAGAAAAAATCGTATAAAATCACCAGATCATCTATTTGGTCTGAATTGTTTCGACAGCGTGCTCTATACAATTGGCTTTCGGGCGTCTGTTCTGAGTTTTTTGATTTGAGTTGCAGAAGTGCCCCGAAAAAATTATTTACTACCTGCTGGTCTGTTTTTCACAGATTCTGTCCTGTTTTGCCTTTCCTTCGTTTTGCAAACCTTGAGCTTGCTTTTTCTTTGCAAAAACCTTTTGCCAATCTTGAGAAACAGTAGACCTTCAAGAATATCCTTATTTCCAGCAAGGAAAAATTATTTTATTATGGGTACTAACCTCGCTAATCAGATTATGATGAGTTATGTATGAAGGAAGTTTTCAAGTGTGCGAGGGAAGATGATAAAAAGATTCAGGAGTGTCACACGCTCAAGCTTGGGGATGCCCCCGTGCACCCCCAAGAAATATTCAAGAAGACTCAAGTGTCTTAGCTTGGGGATGCCCCCGTGCATCCCCTTCTCCATCAACGTTATCAGTTCGTCTTTCGTTCCACTATATTTTAATCACTTCATGTGTTATGTGCTATGCTTGGAGCGTCTTGCTTTTAGTTTCATTTTTAGTTTTCTTTAGCTTTGCTTGTTTTTCATAACGAGTTGGAACTCAGCTTTGTTTGTGTGGGAGAGAAACACGCTCCACTTCAACCTAGAACACAACATAGAATTTTCATGTTTATCTTTGCTGTGTATGTTCTTGGTCTTTCAATAGCTACTGTCATGTTTAGCTCTTAGTTTTCATGCTTTTCTTTTTAAAGAGCTTTTGTTTAGTTGGTTGCTGAACTCTCTTGAGTTACCATGCTTATCTTGTTAAGAGAGTTTGTCTGTGGCACTGGTTGATATGTCTATGATAAAAATGCTATGTGCATAATGGTGCTTAGTAGTTCATGTTTTCTTATGGTTAGTCTCAAATAACTGGGGGGTTCTTAATGTGTTATTGGAGTACCAACATGATTTGTTTGCCTATGATGTGGTATGGTTTAGTGATATCTTCCTCCAAGAATTTATTTTGATTGACTTGGCATATGCTCACGCATATTTAAGACTGTAAAGAAAGTCTATCAAGCCTTGATGATCTTTGATTTCTGAGTAGCGATATAACTTCCATGCCCGATTCAATGTTGCTTTGTCGCTCTGCATGATTATGACCGTCATTGCTCTCTTAGTTGGTCGCTCCCAGTCTTTTGCTAACCTCCACCCGTACTAAGCGGACTGACTGCTTGTGCATCCAAAATCCTTTAAACCAGTTATGCCATATGAGTCCACCATACCTTCCTATACATGGTATTTACCTGCCATTCCTAACGAAGACTTGTATGTACCATCTCGAAATTATTCAAAAAAGCATTTCTCTTTTGTGCCTCTGTTTTAGCTCATGAGGAAGTAGTAGTTAACTCATGATCTTTTTAAGTTGGACAAGCTTCACCCCGGGATTGCATGTCTAATGTGCAAACCCTTAATACGAGAAGGAACTGGCATAGAGTGCGCCTGGCTCATTAAAAAATAATACAACAAACAAACCCTCCTTCACGCTTTGTTCATGAGAAATCAGAAAACTTTGGCAGTGATAAACAAAGGAGATTAAGAGGATGTGATCGTCCTCATGCGGGAGCCGTTCCTCGAAACTTGTCTAGCTCGAGAAGTAATTGAGTTATCTACTAGCATTCGTTGACGAAATATGCATCTCTAAAAAATAATTTTTACCTCTGTTTTTAAAAACCAAGAGCTCTGGTACATGTTTAGTTTTTGTTTCCGACCACGGGTTTTCAACCTTGCCATCAAAAGCCACGGTTCGAGAGTCTCCACCTTCTTTAGAGCACCAACTATTGAGAGCATGATTGTCATTCTGAGTGTAATGTGCATTGTCCCAAAGTACCATTGTCTTTTGCATGATTATGATATCGTTTATTCTGAAATCATTGTATCTAGTCGTCACTTAAACCTTGGAGGTGCCCCTGCATTTATGTTTTGCTTCACTAAAGGGGGCAAGCGAGGTACCACTTTATCATATTTGCACACCATGCTCACTACAAATCTATTTGATGTTTCAGTATCATATTGTAAAACTTTCAGTTCTTTGTGATTTTCTCATGAGGCAACTTAATTACTACAGATTCATTGTCTCAGTAAGCTTTTGTCATGTGACTGTGAAAAGTCCTTATATGGTTAATAGCATGTCACCATAGAAATTATGCTTGTTATCATTTACCTACTCGAGGACGAGCAGGAATTAAGCTTAAGGATGTTGATACGTCCAAAACGTATCTATAATTTCTGCTTGCTCCATGCCTCTTTTGTGTGATATTGCTATGATATTTATGCACTTCCATACACTTTTTGATCATATTTGGACTAACCTACTAATGGTTGCAAAAGTGCACAATGTTCTTGTTTTACACTTTATTGTGTAGGAATTACTTGGAAATTGACAAAAACGCAAAAGGAGTCGTATTGGAGTAGGACTCTGACTTTCCTGAAATCTGTCTGAGAACATTTTTTAAAGATGGTCACGTTCCGTCCCGAAGACGAAGTCAAACGGAAAAAGTCTAGTTGCGAAAGTTGTGGGGAATTTCGAGGCGATGCTTCGGGATATAAAATTCGTCCAAATCGGAGTCCGGACGGCCGAGTAAAGCCCGTTTTACTAAGGCCCAAAATCTGATGACGGGAATCCGAGAGTCTATATAAAGAGAGGAAACCTAGGTCACCAAGGACCATGAATTTTCCTCCTCCCGAGCCGCCGTCTTGGAGGGGAGGACCAGCACCATTGCAGCACCATCCACAAGGAAGAAGGGGGGCCAAGGAGCCACTGCCCCCTAGGGCCGCCGCCGCCCCGAGGGCCGCCGCCGCCGCCGCGCCCCCAAGGGCCGCCGCCGCCGCCTCCGTGGCTGCCGCCGGCCATCTCCTCCTTGCGGGGCTGCACCTCTCCATCAACACCATCATCAACCTCCTCCTCACCATGTCCATGTGTGAGTAGTCTTCTCCGGGGCCGAGGGCTCGTACGTGTAGCTATGTGGTTATCTCTCTCTCCCATGATGTGATCTTCGTTGTGATCATAGGCTATGTTAATCTAGGGTGATCCCATGATATTTCCCCTTCCTCTATGTATTGGATTGATGTATTCACTTGTCTTTATTTAGTATAATCCCCGAGACCAAGGTGACAGCGGTCTATTGGACATGGATTAGAAAAATATTTTCATGAGTGATTTCCTCTCTTGTGTGTTGATTGAGGATTGAGAGTCTCTTGGTGCTTGTCTTTGACTATCCTTTAGATATGTTGTGGTGATTGTGGGACTCTCTTTGGATGGCCGCGGTGACATTGGGAAATCCTTAGATTGAGAACTACGAACTTTGAGGTGTGCTTTTGTAGCCCTACATAATTCTCGTCCTCTCTTGACCACGAAGGAATGACCTCCAGGTGCGTCTCCATTGCATGTTTTATGGGAAATATCATGTGATTCGATTATGTTAATGTTGTTGGGAGTTGCCACTAGTGAAAGTATGAACCCTAGGCCTTGTTTCCACCATTGCAATACCATTTGTGCTCACGTTTACCACTTGTTTGCTTGCTGCACTTTTTATTACAGATTTATATTACTTTGTTTTGCCATCCATATCACTTGCCATTTAACATCTCTTCGCCGAACTAGTGCACCTATACATCTAACAAGTGTATTAGGTGTGTTGGGGACACAAGATACTTCTTGTATCTTAGTTGCAGGGTTGCTTGAGAGAGACCATCTTCAACCTCTACTTCCCTGAGTTCGATAAACCTTAGGTCATCCACTTGAGGGAAATTGCTGCTGTCCTACAAACCTCTGCGCTTGGAGGCCCAACATAGTCTACAAGAGTAGAAGCGTGTGTAGACATCAAACTATTTCTGGCGCCGTTGCCGGGGAGGTGAGTGCTTGAAGGTATATCTTTAGATCTTGCAATTAAATCTTTTCGTTTCTTGTTTTTAGTTTCACTAGTTATGTTTATGGAAAACCGCGCTCTTAATTCGCTGCTTGGGGAAGGCCGCTTTACCACACCTGTGGTAGAGAAGTCTCCTCCACCTACTGAATGTATCCCGTTCAAAATACCACTTGTGATAATTGAAATAATTATGAATGATCGTTATGATGGGA
The DNA here is from genome assembly GCA_902687465.1 of Secale cereale. Lineage (NCBI taxonomy): Eukaryota > Viridiplantae > Streptophyta > Magnoliopsida > Poales > Poaceae > Secale > Secale cereale. The sequence continues at coordinate 941,428,187 of LR738711.1, forward strand.
CAGTCAATCCTAGTATTCATTTGTTGAAACTTACAGAACTTTGTGAGTTGTTTAAGATTTCAGGTTTGACAAGAGATGGAGTCATGAGGAAATTATTTGCCTTGTCCCTGAAAGGAAAAGCATTGGAATGGTATAGGCTACTAGATGACTCTCACCTGCTGGATTGGGAAGAGATCCAGTCTCTCTTTTACTCCAAGTTTTATCCTCTTCATGAAGTCCATGAGAATAGGAATTATGTTTATAATTTCTATCCTCATGACGGAGAGAGCATAGCTCAAGCTTGGGGGAGACTGAAAACGTTAATGCTAAAATGTCCTAACCATGGGCTCCCCAAAGATATGATTATTACTAATTTCTATGCGAGGCTCTCTCGATAGGATAAAGATTTGCTCGATGCTTCCTCTATGGGTTCTTTCACAAACGAAAAGATTGATGCTAAATGGGAACTCCTTGAAAGAATTCAACGCAACACTGAAGATTGGGAGATCGACAAAGGTAAAGAGTCAGGTATAGTTTATGAGTATGATTGCATTAAGTCCTTTGTTGAAACTACAAGTTTTAATAAGTTTAGTGCTAAGTTTGGGCTTGATTCTCAACTCCTTGTTGATTTCCTCAAATCTTTTGCTTCACATCTTAATATGCCTAAGGAGGATTGGAACAAGCATCATGAACCTTTTAAAGAGATTTGCAAAGAAAATGAAATTGTTCATGATGATTGCAACATGCATGATCCAATTCCTAAAAATGAAGTTTTATATAAGCATGTTAATTTTTGTGGAGTGGATAGACCTTGTGAAAGGCCTATGATTGAAGAAGAGAAGTATTGTAAGCAACATAAGCATGAAAGAACAATCACTTGGGTCAGAGATTTAAATGAAATTGCTAAAGAATTGTGTGACCTTTATCCTTTTACTTGTGAACTTTGCTGTATAGAAGGTCACTTTAATTTTCAATGCATGCACTTTCAAAACATAACTGTTAACCGGTTGTGTGATAACATGATCACCTCTGATCTTTATGATGAGCTTATGTTATTTTTGATGTGTGAAGAGTTATCAGAAAAGACTTCTTGGCTGGATGTTAATGCCATAGGAATAAAAAACACTTTGCGAAATTGCCATCTCTATTGTGTTGTTAATTGCCATGAAAATGATTACATAAGTAAGATTAGAAAGGAGGGAACTTTACCAAAGTATAAAAATGTCTCTTATATTTCTGCTAATAAAAAGGAGAGTTTCTCCCAAGTTTCCCCTATTGTTTCTAATGATAAACCAGGATATGTGGAGAAGCTTCATCTCCAACCACTCCCTCCTAAGGTGAAGAAGAAGAAAAAGAAGAGGAGGAGGAAGAGGAGCAAGAAGGAAGAAGAATGGGTATCAACCTAGCCTGAGCATATTCCTCCCATCAACTTTTATCCTAACGGTTGTAAGTTTAAAGCAGAAGGTGAAGTTTATTGCCTTAATTATCATCTTGATGATACGTCCGTAGGTACTATTGAAGATGATTTTGATTATGATATGCATGTTACTTATTGTGATTGGGAAAATGATGATAATGCTACTTATGATCTTGAAAATCTTTTTGGTACCAACTCTCAAAGTGATGATATGGAAAGCTCTAAGCTTGGGGATGATAGGATTGCAAATCCTTTACCCACTAGTGATGTGACAATTGATAATTCTTTTGCTAGTAAGAATAAAGACAACATGATTACAAATATAGTTGCTAGCAATGATAATGCTCTTCTCTACTATGATGATGTTATAACTCCAATCTATAGTGATTATAAAGGTACCTATGACATAAGGAGAAATTATCCTTATGAAACTTGTCATAATCATGGAGGGAATTACTCCCTTGTTGAACACCACCCTCCTAATACACAATTAATCTATAGTGTTCAAGTTGTTTATGATAGTCCTACTCCCACTATTACCAATGAGAAAGATTATGCTTATGTGGAGAGTAAGAGTACCTTTTTGCATGTGGATCATGGTAACAATGCTTTATGTGATGCTTATATTGTTGAGTTCATCCATGATGCCACTGAAATTTATAATGAGAGAGGGAGACTTGGTTCTAAATATCTTAATAATAAGAAGTTTCCTCTCTTTATGGTGAATATTTTGAAGTTATGCTTGTTTTGCCTTCCTATGCTAGTTGCTTTGTGCTTCAATGAATTATTCTATTGCAATATTCCTATGCATAGGAAGCATGTTAGGCTTAAATGTGTTTGGTATTTGCTTCTGGATGCTCTCTTTTGTTCTTCAGCTCTTATTCCTACGAGAGCATCATTAAAGTCTTAAGCCTATCTTTATGGCTATAAAGAAAGAGCTCTAGGGAGACAACCCTTGTTATCTTTGCTTTCAGTTTGTTCTTTCAGTTTTTAGTGGTCTTGATGTTTGTTACTACAGTAGCATCATCATTATATCTTTACTTTTCAGCTTTGTGCCAAGTGTAGCCTCTGATTGCAAGAAAGTTCAAAAGTTGTGACGTGCTGTCCAGGAAACAGATTCTGTCCTTGGATAGAAAAATTCGTATAAAATCACCAGATCATCTATTTGGTCTGAATTGTTTCGACAGCGTGCTCTATACAATTGGCTTTCAGGCGTCTGTTCTGAGTTTTTTGATTTGAGTTGCAGAAGTGCCCCGAAAAAATTATTTACTACCTGCTGGTCTGTTTTTCACAGATTCTGTCCTGTTTTGCCTTTCCTTCGTTTTGCAAACCTTGAGCTTGCTTTTTCTTTGCAAAAACCTTTTGGCAATCTTGAGAAACAGTAGACCTTCAAGAATATCCTTATTTCCAGCAAGGAAAAATTATTTTATTATGGGTACTAACCTCGCTAATCAGATTATGATGAGTTATGTATGAAGGAAGTTTTCAAGTGTGCGAGGGAAGATGATAAAAAGATTCAGGAGTGTCACACGCTCAAGCTTGGGGATGCCCCCGTGCACCCCCAAGAAATATTCAAGAAGACTCAAGCGTCTAAGCTTGGGGATGCCCCCGTGCATCCCCTTCTCCATCAACATTATCAGTTCGTCTTTCGTTCCACTATATTTTAATCACTTCATGTGTTATGTGCTATGCTTGGAGCGTCTTGCTTTTAGTTTCATTTTTAGTTTTCTTTAGCTTTGCTTGTTTTTCATAACGAGTTGGAACTCAGCTTTGTTTGTGTGGGAGAGAAACACGCTCCACTTCAACCTAGAACACAACATAGAATTTTCATGTTTATCTTTGCTGTGTATGTTCTTGGTCTTTCAATAGCTACTGTCATGTTTAGCTCTTAGTTTTCATGCTTTTATTTTTAAAGAGCTTTTGTTTAGTTGGTTGCTGAACTCTCTTGAGCTACCATGCTTATCTTGTTAAGAGAGTTTGTCTGTGGCACTGGTTGATATGTCTATGATAAAAATGCTATGTGCATAATGGTGCTTAGTAGTTCATGTTTTCTTATGGTTAGTCTCAAATAACTGGGGGGTTCTTAATGTGTTATTGGAGTACCAACATGATTTGTTTGCCTATGATGTGGTATGGTTTAGTGATATCTTCCTCCAAGAATTTATTTTGATTGACTTGGCATATGCTCACGCATATTTAAGACTGTAAAGAAAGTCTATCAAGCCTTGATGATCTTTGATTTCTGAGTAGCGATATAACTTCCATGCCCGATTCAATGTTGCTTTGTCGCTCTGCATGATTATGACCGTCATTGCTCTCTTAGTTGGTCGCTCCCAGTCTTTTGCTAACCTCCACCCGTACTAAGCGGACTGACTGCTTGTGCATCCAAAATCCTTTAAACCAGTTATGCCATATGAGTCCACCATACCTTCCTATACATGGTATTTACCTGCCATTCCTAACGAAGACTTTCATGTACCATCTCGAAATTATTCAAAAAAGCATTTCTCTTTTGTGCCTCTGTTTAGCTCATGAGGAAGTAGTAGTTAACTCATGATCTTTTTAAGTTGGACAAGCTTCACCCCGGGATTGCATGTCTAATGTGCAAACCCTTAATACGAGAAGGAACTGGCATAGAGTGCGCCCGGCTCATTAAAAAATAATACAACAAAAAAACCCTCCTTCACGCTTTGTTCATGAGAAATCAGAAAACTTTGGCAGTGATAAACAAAGGAGATTAAGAGGATGTGATCGTCCTCATGCGTGAGCCGTTCCTCGAAACTTGTCCAGCTCGAGAAGTAATTGAGTTATCTACTAGCATTCGTTGACGAAATATGCATCTCTAAAAAATAATTTTTACCTCTGTTTTTAAAAACCAAGAGCTCTGGTACATGTTTAGTTTTTGTTTCCGACCACGGGTTTTCAACCTTGCCATCAAAAGCCACGGTTCGAGAGTCTCCACCTTCTTTAAAGCACCAACTATTGAGAGCATGATTGTCATTCTGAGTGTAATGTGCATTGTCCCAAAGTACCATTGTCTTTTGCATGATTGTGATATCGTTTATTCTGAAATCATTGTATCTAGTCGTCACTTAAACCTTGAAGGTGCCCCTGCATTTATGTTTTGCTTCAATAAAGGGGCAAGCGAGGTACCACTTTATCATATTTGCACACCATGCTCACTACAAATCTATTTGATGTTTCAGTATCATATTGTAAAACTTTCAGTTCTTTGTGATTTTCTCATGAGGCAACTTAATTACTACAGATTCATTGTCTCAGTAAGCTTTTGTCATGTGACTGTGAAAAATGCTTATATGGTTAATAGCATGTCACCACAGAAATTATGCTTGTTATCATTTACCTACTCGAGGACGAGCAGGAATTAAGCTTAACGATGTTGATACGTCCAAAACGTATCTATAATTTATGCTTGCTCCATGCCTCTTTTGTGTGATATTGCTATGATATTTATGCACTTCCATACACTTTTTGATCATATTTGGACTAACCTACTAATGGTTGCAAAAGTGCAGAATGTTCTTGTTTTACACTTTATTGTGTAGGAATTACTTGGAAATTGACAAAAACGCAAAAGGAGTCGTATTGGAGTAGGACTCTGACTTTCCTGAAATCTGTCTGGGAACGTTTTTTAAAGATGGTCACGTTCCGGCCCGAAGACGACGTCAAACGGAAAAATTCTAGTTGCGAAAGTTGTGGGGAATTTCGAGGCGATGCTTCTGGATATAAAATTCGTCCAAATCGGAGTCCGGACGGCCTAGTAAAGCCCGTTTTACTGAGGCCCAAAATCTGATGACGGGAATCCGAGAGTCTATATAAAGAGAGGAAACCTAGGTCACCAAGGACCACGAATTTTCCTCCTCCCGAGCCGCCGTCTTGGAGGGGAGGACCAGCACCATTGCAGCACCATCCACAAGGAAGAAGGGGGGCCAAGGAGCCGCTGCCCCCTAGGGCCGCCGCCGCCCCGAGGGCCGCCGCCGCTGCCGCGCCCCCAAGGGCCGCCGCCGCCGCCTCCGTGGCTGCCGCCGGCCATCTCCTGCTCGCGGGGCTGCACCTCTCCATCAACACCATCATCAACCTCCTCCTCACCATATCCATGTGTGAGTAGTCTTCTCCGGGGCCGAGGGCTCGTACGTGTAGCTATGTGGTTATCTCTCTCTCCCATGATGTGATCTTCGTTGTGATCATAGGCTATGTTAATCTAGGGTGATCCCATGATATTTCCCCTTCCTCTATGTATTGGATTGATGTACTCACTTGTCTTTATTTAGTATAATCCCCGAGACCAAGGTGACAGCGGTCTATTGGACATGGATTAGAAAAATATTTTCATGAGTGATTTCCTCTCTTGTGTGTTGATTGAGGATTGAGAGTCTCTTGGTGCTTGTCTTTGACTATCCTTTAGATATGTTGTGGTGATTGTGGGACTCTCTTTGGATGGCCGCGGTGACATTGGGAAATCCTTAGATTGAGAACTACGAACTTTGAGGTGTGCTTTTGTAGCCCTACATAATTCTCGTCCTCTCTTGACCACGAAGGAATGACCTCCGGGTGCGTCTCCATTGCATGTTTTATGGGAAATATCATGTGATTTGATTATGTTAATGTTGTTGGGAGTTGCCACTAGTGAAAGTATGAACCCTAGGCCTTGTTTCCACCATTGCAATACCATTTGTGCTCACGTTTACCACTTGTTTGCTTGCTGCACTTTTTATTACAGATTTATATTACTTTGTTTTGCCATCCATATCACTTGCCATTTAACATCTCTTCGCCGAACTAGTGCACCTATGCATCTAACAAGTGTATTAGGTGTGTTGGGGACACAAGAGACTTCTTGTATCTTAGTTGCAGGGTTGCTTGAGAGAGACCATCTTCAACCTCTACTTCCCTGAGTTCGATAAACCTTAGGTCATCCACTTGAGGGAAATTGCTGCTGTCCTACAAACCTCTGCGCTTGGAGGCCCAACATAGTCTACAAGAGTAGAAGCGTGTGTAGACATCAATGGCCAACATGCTAGTTTCATTGAAGAAGAACCTTTGGCTTGGCGGCCTGCAAAAGCCTCGGATGTTTTTTGATCTATTTGTCTTGGGTTATTTTTGTTATTTTTTGATTTTCATTTGAGTTGCGTTCTTTGAGAGTTTAGCCAATCTGCCTCTGCTTATGGATCATATTTGAAGCCTCTTCGGGTCTCTGCAACCCAACCTAATGAATGGCTTTAAGCCGCCAGAAAGTAAAAATCTTACTTCTGGAGTAATAGCTCTACATGATTTTATCTGCATGAAGACTGATAAAGCCAACAATTTTGACATATCTTGCAGGTATGATTATTTTCTATTATAATTTAGCCGGCTCTGGTTATAGGACATCTGTCCCCAGTGGCACCGGTTGGGCATAATGACCCGCCCGGTGGTAAGCCGCCAGGGCATTTGTTCTCTGTTTATGTGCAGGATAAGGTTTCAATTGATCTACACAAGTCAATACTATCATAAGCACAAAGTGGTGTTTCGACAATTGGCAGATCAATAATATTATGCATAGGCAGAACCGTGCACGATGGCACGACAGATTCAAGTTTTCCTACCCTATTACAAGACTCTGAGAGCCAATCAAAATAATGTTTCTCTATGGGACCAAGTATGTAAACCGCCAAGACGATTCACTCTTCTTGACCTTGCCGCGTTGAAGTCTCCAGATTACCCTTCTCCGGTTCTTCGTCCTCCTCTGTCTGAAAGTTCTGTGCCAACCAATTGAAGCCAGCCAAAGCTTCAAATTCAGCCTCTTCATCAATAAGTTCAGATGGATCAATTTCACGGGCGAAAGTATGCTTACTGATTGGAGGGATCAACTCCATCACTTTGTAAGATGGAGTGGGCATCTTCTGGTTCTCAATGCTGTAAGCCGACTAATATTTAGACAGGTCCGTTTCATTAACAATCAGGTTGGCCAGAGGGCGGATATTCTTGACGCAGGCAGCAAAGTCCTTCTGATCAAAAGCCGGGCCGTCTTCCTTTAGGCTTGGATAACCAGTGGCTAAATCGGCTGGGTCTAATTCAGGAAGCCACACCTTAGGCCGGCTCAAACCTGTCACGTCGCCGGCTCTCGCAGACGACCGCTTCATTTCATTAATTCTGGCAGGAAGAACAAAAAGTCTCCTTAAAATACCCACAAAAAACCTTGGTGCCTAGTTGGACGGAGAGACTGTAGCCAAGGCGCACTGAGCTCCAATGTATAACTGTTCCACAAGGGTGTACATATCTTTAAGTTTTACAAGCGGCTCTCTGGCAAGATTACTGCTCCTGCTACCTACATGAGTCATAAATTGGTCAGTGGCGGTTTATGTTGCCTAAGAAAAATTCAATTTGCAACATGGCGGCTTACCGAAGATAGCTGAAGTCATTTGGGACACACGATGCTTTAATCCGGTGTGTTCAGCTGTCACCTTTTCAAGGGTTGCTTCTGCTTTTTCGGTTCTCTGCATCAAGGCGGTTCTCTCTTCAGCCCAAGTATACTTCTCCGTTTCAAATTCAGCCTTCAGCTTATTTGTTTCAGTCAGACAAAATTGAAATTTTGATTCAGCCTTCTGGGTCTCAGATTCTTGATGCTTAACACAGGTCTTTGCATCATCTAATTGCACTTGCAATTCAACAGTGGTATCCTGTATCACCAACGGGTAGGAAAGAAATTATTTTCCGGGTTACAAGAATTGAAGTCCCAAGCCTTTTGCAAGCAACAACACTTGGCACTTGGGGGCTAATGGATGCTGAAGTGTTCTGTAAGTGCCGGTTCATATCAATAAAGTCCCAAGCACTTTGCAAGCAAGAGTACTTGGAACTTGGGGGCTAATGCGTATTGCTTCTTTCTTATCATTCATTTATGCTAACTCGGTGGCATTATAATCATTGACCGCCGACTTATGAGGGGTATACATGCAAGTTCTACATAATGAAGAATAGGACCGACTCATTCATGCTGATTAAGCCGACCCTTGGGGGCTACACATGCAACGTTCATCAAAGACATATTTCCTATCAAGATGTGTGCCGATTCATAAAGGAGTCAATTGTTATGCATATTATTCTAAGTCTACAACATATACACTTTTATCATATCCAATAGACTTGGGGGCTGGAAGGATGTATATAATTTGGTCAAGAGTCTTACCTCAAACTTCTTATGCATCTGCTTCACCATGTCAATTTCAAGGTCACGGCTGCTGTGGACTTGACTAAGATATCCAGAAAGCACTTCACCGCTGCTCAGCTGTCCATATTGAGCCATATCGAACCTTACTCTCCGTTTCTCAACAAGTTCTTGTTTGGCAGTGTGTTTGGCCAGAACAGTGGGACTGCCCGGCTCTCTAAAGCCGGTGCTAGTGATTGTGACATCTTCAGTTTGTTTCTCTGCCGGTTCAGACGGGGCCGGCGGTTCAGTAGTTTCAGAGATAATGTTGGCAGGATCAAGAGAGGCGTCAGGAATATCAGGAAGAACATTATGAGTAGATTCCTCTATAGGCATATGAACATCTGTCGCTAAGATTGGCTGTGCCGGTATAATTATTTTTGGATCAGTCGCCGGCTTAGTTGTTTTTGCCCTCTTACTGGTTTTGGCTTGGCCACTACACAAGATAAAGAAAGTCAGAACTAATTTATAAAAAGGAAGAGTAGAGCAAGGAACAGTCATTACCCAGGAGCAGTCTTGAAAGCCGGTAGCTGAGTTTGAGATGAATCGCCAGACGAAGAGCGAGAGGTCTCCCGATAGTTTGAATCGGAAGAGTTTAGTGGTTGACGAATAAGACCCGCGAGTGGGCCGGTAAAGAGAGTTTGAGTATGGAAAGACCTCATTTCGACGTTTTCGACGAACTTGAGTGTTCGGTAAGCCGGAGGACAGTTCATCGTCTCGAGTGTTCTGAGTCTGACGTCGTTTCTCGTGTTGCTGTTGCTTCAAAAGAAAGTGAGGGTGTGAAAAGCATACTTTCTGGGTTACTCGTCGAATTTTCTGTCTCAACAAAGACTCTGAGCCAGAGGAAATAGTAATTACCTCTTCATCAACAGCCTGGCTGGCCTCCGTGTCATCCTGGTGATAATCAGTGTCAATAAGATAATTGAAATAGGAGCCAAGAGAGTCAAGAGTTACCTCCGACTCAAAGCTGTAGTTCATTTCCAACAATTCAGAAGTGCTGGTTTTCTTCTTTGTCTTCTTCACGGCCTTCTTGGCGGCTTTTTTGACAATTCTGGCCTTTTTAGCAGCTTCATGGTCGTAGGTTTTCTTCCAGAAAGCCGACTTAGCCTATGAGGGGCAGCAAGTTTGAATTGACAGGAGAATCAAAACGATAAAGAAAGGACATTTAAGGTTAAGACTCACCTCTGGTGCCGGGTTAAGTTTGCAGAATGGGCTCAGACCCACTTTACTGCTGTCTCCCAGGCTTTCATTTAAGAGGGTCTTGGTCATGTCTGTAATTACATCCTTAGTCAAGTCCTCAAGGCTGTGACGTAATGGATCTGTGGTCTCACCAGTATAGTTGCACATTAAGCCGGTCCTGCAGCTCAAGGGAATGATTCGCTAGGCGATCCAACACCGGACCAAATCAATTCCGGTTAGCCCATTTCCCAGTAGGGCTTTGACCTTTGCAAGAGTGGGAGCAATTTTCTTGCGTTATGCGACAGTAAGCTTCTCAGCAAGAGGATGCTTGGTGTCTAAACGCTGGACATGATATGTCGGTGTACTAAAGTAGGGGTACCCTTAGTATCCCGAACTTGTGCATGGGCAGTCGCAGCGTCCCGCGGCAAGGCATGCCGGGTGATCGCCAAGGTCCTCCGTGATTCCTTTGGGGCCATTCAAGAACAAAGTATCCAAGCCAAGGAGACAAGACCCCGGCAAGAGGAGCTTGCCGGGAAGGCCACTCAAGGCACAAGACCACTCAAGGCACAAGACCCCGGCGAGAGGAGCTTGCCGGGAAGGCCAACCAAGGCATTTCAAGAAACTTGCCGCGACGCGCCACGCGTCCCGGCAAGGCCCGGTGAGCGACAAGCTCCCGGAAGCGACAAGATAGCGACCGCGGCAAGACGCTTGCCGCGGCAAGCTACCACTATGTGCCCGCGCTCCAGCGCATCCGCCCACGTGTCGCCCTGGGACCATTCCAGGCGCACGTGGCGGAAGGCTGTGCAGCCAGGGGTAAGCGGTGGCAAGCGGCGCTGACAAGGCTGCCATCGTGGCGAACGGTGGCGCCCCTGACGGCCCCTTTTTGCACTGTTTGGGCGACGTCGATGGGCATTTAATGCCCTTGTCCCCTGCCGTCAGGGTTAGGTATAAAACACTGTACCACCTACCACACTTTTTCCATTTTTACCCTCAATTGCGCTGCCACCTGTCGGTGACCCCTTGAGCATATAAAAGGAGGCCCATGCGCAACGTAGGGGGGGGGGGGTTAGACATTCGAACACTCTCACGCTCGGTCTCGATAGTCGCTGAGGAGTACTGTAGCTTCCAGCGCTCTCGAGCCAAGAACTCAATACAAACCAAAGCAGGAGTAGGGTTTTACGCATCCGTGCGGCCCGAACCTGGGTAAACTGCTCGTGTGCCTCGCCTCGATTTGCTCTTTGTGCAATCTCCGCCCCCTTGCCGTACCGAAAAGGGGCTCCGTCCCCATAGGTGTTCATGGGTGGATCAGTTTCCCCGACATCTTTGGGGTAGGGGTACCCTTAGTATCCCGAACTTGTGCACGGGCAGTCGCAGCGTCCCGCGGCAAGGCGTGCCGGGTGATCGCTAAGGTCCTCCGTGATTCCTTTGGGGCCATTCAAGAACAAAGTATCCAAGCCAAGGAGACAAGACCCCGGCAAGAGGAGCTTGCCGGGAAGGCCACTCAAGGCACAAGACCACTCAAGGCACAAGACCCCGGCGAGAGGAGCATGCCGGGAAGGCCAACAAAGGCATTTCAAGAAACTTGCCGCGACGCGCCACGCATCCCGGCAAGTCCCGGTGAGCGACAAGCTCCCGGAAGCGACAAGATAGCGACCGCGGCAAGACGCTTGCCGCGGCAAGCTACCACTCTGTGCCCGCGCTCCAGCGCATCCGCCCACGTGTCGCCCTGGGACCATTCCAGGCGCACGTGGCGGAAGGCTGTGCAGCCAGGGGTACGCGGTGGCAAGCGGCGCTGAAAAGGCTGCCATCGTGGCGAATGGTGGCGCCCCTGACGGCCCCTTTTTGCACTGTTTGGGCGACGTCGATGGGCATTTAGTGCCCTTGTCCCCTGCCGTCAGGGTTAGGTATAAAACACTGTACCACCTACCACACTTTTTTCCATTTTTACCCTCAATTGCGCTGCCACCTGTCGGTGACCCCTTGAGCATATAAAAGGAGGCCCATGCGCAACGTAGAGGGCGGTTAGACATTCGAAGACTCTCACGCTCGGTCTCGCTAGTCGCTGAGGAGTATTGTAGCTTCCAGCGCTCCCGAGCCAAGAACTCAATACAAACCAAAGCAGGAGTAGGGTTTTACGCATCCGTGCGGCCCGAACCTGGGTAAACTGCTCGTGTGCCTCGCCTCGATCTGCTCTTTGTGCAATCTCCGCCCCCTTGCCGTACCGAAAAGGGGCTCCGTCCCCATAGGTGTTCGTGGGTGGACCAGTTTCCCCGACATCTTTGGCGCGCCAGGCGCTACGCCGACCGCCGATCCCTCCGCCGCTGCCGCAGCTCCAGGCTCCGAAGAGCCCGAGCCAGGCGCCTACTTGGAGGCCGGTAACGGCATCTTCATCAGCCTCCCATGGGCGTCCATGTCCAGGGCGCCGGTCGAGGGAGAAGCCTTTGACGGGGAAGTACTTGCCTCCGCCGGGCTGAAGCTTGTCGACGCGCCGAGCAACAGCAGCGGCGAACCCGAGGAGTAGCGGAGAGGGAGGTAGACGATGAGCCAGCAACCGCGGCAAGCGTATCCAGCGACAAGCAGGGGGCTTCCCCGACAAGCTCTGGTCCCGACAAGAATGGATCTGCGCAGGCGCAAGAGGAGGTACGGAAGAAAATGGTGCAACGCCCAGTTTACTTTGTCAGCTCCCTTTTGCATGGGGCTAGGTCAAGGTACTCTGGTGTGCAGAAGCTGCTTTTCGGCCTTCTCATGGCCTCGAGAAAGCTGCGCCATTACTTCCAAGCACATGAGATAACAGTTGTCACTCGCTTTCCGCTGAAGAGGATACTACAGAATCCAGAAGCGACAGGCAGGATTGTTGAGTGGGCACTGGAACTGTCAAGCTTTGGCCTCAAGTTTGAAAGCACTTCAACCATCCAGAGCAGAGCATTGGCAGAGTTCATAGCGGAGTGGACGCCAACACCAGATGAAGAGATTCCAGAAACGAGCATCCCCGTCAAGGAAGCAAGCAAAGAGTGGCTGATGTACTTTGATGGTGCCTTCTCGCTGCAAGGCGCCGGTGCTGGTGTGTTGCTTGTCGCACCCACCGGAGAACACCTCAAGTACGTGGTCCAGATGCACTTTCCCAAGGAGCAAGCAACAAACAATACTGCAGAGTATCAGGGTTTGCTTGCCGGTCTCAGGATCACGGCAGACCTTGGGATCAAGAAGCTCATTGTCAGGGGTGACTCGCAGCTCGTCGTCCGCCAAGTGAACAAGAATTACCAGAGTCCGTTGATGGAAGCCTACATCGATGAAGTGAGAAATCTTGAAGAGCACTTTTACGGCCTACAGATGGAGCACGTGCCAAGAGCTCAGAACGACATCACCGATGGCTTGTCAAAGTGCGCCGCGCTTAAGTTACCTGTGGAACCAGGGATCTTTGTGCTCAAGATGACTCAACCATCCGTAACACCATCGACTGGGCAGAGCAAGAAGAGGAAGTTAATCTCTGGCGACTATTTTCCGGCAGAGCTTCCCGAAGCCGCCGCCAAGAAGGTCCCCAAGATCAACACCAAGAGTGCCGAGGAGCAGTCTGCTCCGGCAAGCCCCAGTGTCTGTTCCGTTGAAGCAAACCCTCCCGACAAGTTTTGCTCCGGCAAGCTTGCCGGGGAATGTCAAGCTCCGGCTCAGCCGCAGGTTCTTGCTGTAGAAGCGGACGTTCCCGCAGCAGCAGATGTGCCTTTAGTCCTTGCTGTCGAGCCACAGGCTCCATCATGGGCACATCAGATTGTCCGTTTCCTTCAGACAGGAGAACTTCCCGAAGAGCAAGAAGAAGCGGAAAGAGTAACCCGGCAGTCAAGTATGTACCAGTTTGTTGACAACACACTGTACAGAAGAAGACTCAATAGTGTGAAATTGAAGTGTATTCCCCGGGAAGATGGACAAAAGCTGTTGGCAGAAATACATGGAGGCATATGTGGTCACCACATTGGCGCAAGAGCACTTGCCGGCAAAGCATTCCGGCAAGGTTTCTTTTGGCCAGAAGCCCTCCAGGATGCAACTGCACAAGTAACCAAGTGTGAAGCGTGCCAGTTCCATTCCAAGCAGATACACCAGCCAGCTCAAGCTCTCCAGACGATCCCTTTATCCTGGCCATTTTCGGTCTAGGGGCTCGACATCCTCGGCCCTTTTCCCCGCGCAGCCGGGGGCTTTGAGTACTTGTACGTTGCAATCGACAAGTTCACAAAGTTGCCGGAAGTGGAACCAGTGAGAAAGGTGACCGCACAGTCAGCAGTCAAGTTCTTCAGGTCGATTGTTTGCCGCTTCGGGATCCCTAACAGGATCATCACCGACAACGTACGCAGTTCACGAGCCGCACCTTCATGCAGTACGTCCAAGATCTTGGCGCCAAGGTCTACTTCGCTTCTGTTGCTCACCCGAGAAGCAACGGTCAAGCGGAGAGGGCAAATGCTGAAGTGCTGCGCGGCCTCAAGACCAGAACTTTCGATAGGCTGCACAAGTGCGGAAGAAACTGGATCGAGGAGCTGCCGGTGGTTCTTTGGTCGATCAGAACGATGCCAAATCGAGCCACTGGACAGACACCTTTTGCTCTAGTCTATGGATCAGAGGCAGTTCTCCCCACGGAACTCGTATATGGGTCACCTCGAGTGCTCGGTTATGATGAGCTCGAGCAAGAGCAGCTGCGACAAGATGACGCGCTGCTCCTTGAGGAAGACCGTCTTCAGGCTGCTGTACGAGCTGCTCGCTACCAGCAAGCTTTGCGCCGCTACCATAGCCGCAAAGTTAACGCCAGAAGTCTCGAGGAAGGCGACCTTGTTCTTCGGCGCGTTCATTCCGCCAAGAATTCCAACAAGTTGACGCCGAAGTGGGAAGGCCCTTACCGGGTGAAACGAGTCACTAGGCCCGACGCTGTCCGCCTTGAGACCGAAGATGGCTTTCCGGTGAGCAACTCCTGGAACATTGAGCATCTTCGTAAGTTTTACCCGTAAGGCGCGGTTGCCGTGATCCGTTCCGGCAACCACCTTTTGCACAAGTCTTGCCGCTATTGCATGTAATCCTTTGTACAAAGCCGGGCGCAGACCCCGTGCACCAGTAAAGCTCATGTGCCCCGCACATCTTGTCAATTTCATGCTTTTTATTTTTTGCATGTATAATCTGACACTTTGTGCAGCGCCTACCCCCGGTAAGCCATAGCGAGCCCAAAGGCTCCATATCTGTATTTTCTCTTCTTTCTTTTTTCTCAAGCAAAGGAAGGTTCCCTCGCGCACAAATTTGCCGGAGGGGGGGGGGGAGAAGACAATGATATGGATCAAGCACCGTTCAAGAAAGTTTCGCCTTGCCGAGAAGCAAACAACAGAAAAGCTAAGTTGCCAAAGTTTGAGCAATCAGATTTTTAAATTTTTAAGTTATCTTCCTTGAACGACCGTGCTTTGTATGGAAAACCTGTGCGCGGAGGAACCAACTCGTAGCTAGTTGCGCCCTTACTTTGTTTCGAGTTCGCTCAACAACGTAAGTGTGCTGCGACTAATGTCGCGCCCTTACTTTGTTTTCGAGCACGCTCAACAACTTAAGTGTGCTGCAACTAGTTGCGACAAGGTTTCTTGTCGGTAGCGACACCGCCAGCAGGCTGCTGAAGTTCCGCACTCAGCGCTCGCGGCTAAGGTGCCGGCGCCGGCAAGTTCCCTAAAAGCGTAGGGCAAAAGCATACAAAGCAAAGGAATCAAGGAAAGGAAATAACAGTGCAACCATTACCCAAAATAGAGTTATATTACATAAGTAGCTTGTCGCAGCTCTAACGGGTTGTTCATAACATAATCAACAACGACAAGGAAAGAAGAAAATGGGCAGCCTAATCTGCGCGATCGCCCTCGACCCTCTTAATCCCGCTCACCTTGTCCACAATGGGTGCGACAAGGGCCTTGAGTGCCTCCAGATCAGCGTCCGACGGCAAGCTCCTGAGGACGTTGGTGAGGTTGAGGCCACCTTCATCAGCACCTTTTGAAGGGCTCCCGCGCAGAGCTTGCGCGACTCGTCCGCCAGCTGCTTTGGGATCCTTTCTCGGAGTCGCTAGAGGGCCGTCGCCACGCCTCTGAAGAATAGGGTGAGCTTGGCGCTGGGGTGGAGATTCTCGTCGGAAGAGTACCCGAGATACTCCGCCCCCAGCTGCGCCAGCTCCCTGTCGATATCCACGGCGGCGTTCACAAGACCCTCCGTCCAGTGCTCGACGGTCGCCCTGAAGTTGTTCTGGGTGACGGCAGCGCTCGCCAGCAACGCCTTCTCGGCCCTGACCTCCTCCTTTAGGGCCGCCTCCCGCTCCTTGGCGCCGTCCAGCGTCTGGGTCAAGGTGGTCAGTTTCAACTCAAGATTGGCGTTGGAGTTCTTGGCGGCGGCAAGCTCCTTGCCCTTCTCGGTGAGGTGGACCTGCAGCTTTGAATGGCTGTGGGCGTCCTTCTCCCGCTCGAGCTTGAGCGCGGCAACCTCCTCGCCGCTCGCCTTGAGGTTGGCCTCGAGCTGCGCCACTCTCGTCTCCAACTCCTTCTTGGCGGTCTCAGCAGCCGCGACAACATCCTTTGCTTCCTGAAGAGCTCCGCCAAGTGACTGCTCGCGCGC
This sequence comes from Secale cereale, assembly GCA_902687465.1. NCBI lineage: Eukaryota > Viridiplantae > Streptophyta > Magnoliopsida > Poales > Poaceae > Secale > Secale cereale. Next base: position 941,444,575 of record LR738711.1, read on the forward strand.
GGCAAGCTCTTCCTCGTGGCTGTCGAGGTTGACCTTCCGCTGCGCCAGCTCGCCTTCCCGCGCAGATAACTCCTCGGCAGCAAGCCGCTGCTGCTCTTCGACTTCGGCCTTCTGGAGGAAGAAGGCCGTCTGCTCTCCAGCGAGTTGCTCCCGCTCCTCCGCCAAGGACCGGAGAGCTACTTGGTGAAGACCCCGGAGCTCCTCTGCGCGCTTCTCCATATCAGCTCCCGCCTTGGCGGCTAGCGCTTCGCGGGACTCCAGCTTGGCCTGCCGGGCGCGGTAGAGCGACAACAGCTTACGCAGCAGCCGCTCCTCCTCGGGTTCGCCGCTGCTGCTGCTCGGCGCGTCGAGAAGCTTCAGCCCGGCGGAGGCAAGTACTTCCCCGTCAAAGGCTTCTCCCTCGACCGGCGTCCTGGACATGGACGCCCATGGGAGGCTGATGAAGACGCCGTTACCGGCCTCCAAGTAGGCGCCTGGCTCGGGCTCTTCGGAGCCTGGAGCTGCGGCAGCGGCGGAGGGATCGGCGGTCGGCGTAGCGCCTGGCGCTCCTGCGGCCTCAGGGCCGTCAGTGCGACCGCCGGACCCCTCTTCAGCCGCTGCGGCAGCAGCCTTGGCAGCCTCGTCGCCGGTGGGCTTGTCGGCACCGGCCGCCTCTTCGGTAGCAGCAGCGTCGCCGGTGTCGCCCCGCGCATTCTCCTCGACAGCGACCTCCGTCTCCATCGGCTCCTCAGCGGATGGATCTGACGGCAGGAAAGGGGAGAAAAACAGTCAAGCAAATATCCAAAAAAGAAGAATCAAAAGAAGAAAAACCCAAGGAAAGTTTGAAGCAAAGGGATTACCTGCGCGGGCCGGCTCCTCGGTAAGGATCCTTGCCGGGGAGCTCTTCCTTGGCGGCATAGTTGTATTCCCCGCCGGCGGAGGGCCACTGGTGCTGTCCCTCGCCGGAGAGCTCGCCCTTGGCGGAGAATTCGCCTTTGGCGGAGGACTCCCCCTTGCCGGGGAACTTCCCCTCGACGGCGTGGTTGAAGCAGATGGCACGACGGGGACGGTCTCCGGGCGCTCCTGATGTGTCTGCTCTGCTCCTACACAAATCAACAAACAAGACGTCAGCAAAGAAAAAACGCCCACGCGCACCTAACAGCAGAAAGTGAACTATACACTTACACTGGGGGCTGCGCTAGGGGCTGCTCTGAAGATCAGTCGCCGGGTCCGGCAAGTTTGTCTCAGGCGCACCCCCTGCTGTCGCGGTGGGCTCGTCCTCGATGACAATCACCGGGACCTTGGCTCTCTTCGCCGCCCTCTGGGCCAGAGTTCTGAAAAAAGGAACAGATTCAGAGTGAGGCAAAAGAGATACAGGACCAAACAGCGGAAAATCGAAAAAATACAAGAACAATAAAATCTTACTCTTCTTCTTCCTCGTCGGAGCTGAGCGCAGAGAAGTCGAAGTCTGGCTCACGCGTCCCGGCGCGAGGAGGCGGAGGAGTAGGCTCCCTTGGCCGCTTTGTGGGAGTAGGGGCAGTGGTCTGAGACGACCCCGCTCCGGCTGCCGCCGAGGCGTGGGGAGCGGCAGGGGCAGAAGCAGTGGTCCGAGAAGACCCCGCTCCAGTTGCTGCAGAAGCACGAGGCGCTCCCGCGGCAACCGTGCTTGCCGCGGTGGAGCGTGTCGTGCGGCGCGGCGGCTGTTGACCCGTCTGCCGCTCCGTTACATCCCCGGCCTTGCGGAGACGCCTTCTTGGTGGAGCTAGAGGCTCTGCTGGTGGTGGCGAGCTGCCTGAAGACGAGGAGGAAGAGGAGTCGATCTCCAGCGAGCCGCTCGTGTCCTCGGCGGGCCCGCTCGACTCGACGCCCTGCTCGGCGGGCTCTCTTGGCTCGGCGTCTTGCCCGGCAAGCTTCCCCGCGCTGAGAAACGCCTCTCGCTCGGCAAGGCTTGCTGCCTCCGCTGCCTCCGCCTCCTCCACGGTGTATCCGAACTCGCCCGCAGCCGTAGCTGCCGCCGCCTCTTCCAGCCTGGTGGCGATGTACACCATCTCCTTGTCGGTGGTGTCGCGTGTGAGGCCCTTCTTCTTGTCGGCGCAAATCGGCGTTTCTTCTAAGTAATCGAAGAACTCCTGCACGGCTTCGTCGGCAGGCTCTTGCCAAGTTGGGTCAATCCCATGGGAGTCGCATAGCGGCATCATTGCGCGGATGCGGCTGAGCGCGGAGTTATTGCACAACGGGACGACCCCCCTCGGCAACCTAAACACTTCGGGATGATCGGGGTCATATTTGAACAGCTCCTGGAGCATCCCGTTAAGCTCCAGGACAGTGAAGTTGTAGTTGAGGCCCGGGCGCAGCCTCATGATATCTGCCGCGTTCTCGAACTCCCAGGCGGGCCTCTTCCTCTCCTGCAGGGGGGCAATGCGGCGGCGGAGAAAGTCTGCGCCAACCGCGCCTACAGTGAGCTTGGCAAGCCTGAGGCGAAGGATCTGGGCAGTGGCAATCTTCAGTCTGCTGTCTTCCGGGGCCAAGTCGCTCCAGTCGTTGCCGCGTACTACTGGGGCTTGGCGCCGGGCGGTGAAAGGCTGCGGGTTCTCCTCTACGATCCAACACCAATTAGCTCTCCATTCCTCCCATTTGCTGCGGAGCTCTCCCTCTAGATAAGCTTCCTTCTTGTGCGTCCTCGAGACCCAGGAGACTCCGCCAGATAAGGGCTCTCCTCTCTCTACTCGGGGCGTAAAGAAGTGGCGGAAAAGGGCTACATTGGGGAAGACTCCGACAAAGTTTTCGCACAGGTGTGCGAAAACTGCCATGGTCAGAACGGCGTTGGGGGTGAAGTCAAGGAGGTGGAACCCGTAGGTGTTCATGATGTCACAGAAGAATTCAGAGAAGGGTGGGCAGAGCCCGCAGTAGAAGAACAAGGCGAAGAACGCATATCCGTGCGGAACCGTCTCACAAGCAATGGCTGGGAGTACCTTGGAGCGCGGATGCACCCGCGTCTCCCCCGACCAGAAAAGGTAATAGTTCTCCCTCAGCTTCCTCGCGGCAAGCTTGGGGGGAAGACAACTCGCTCCTTCCGCAGCGCCGCAAGCCGCAGCGCCTCGGCCGACTTCGTGGCCTTCCCCTTGTCGCCTTTCGGAGCCATGGCGGAGGCGGTGAGGGAGGTCGACGGCGCTGATGGTGCTGGTGGCGACGGGGGGCGGAGCACTGCTCACTTTCAGGCTTTGTGAAGAAGGGGAGCGGCGGAGATTTTCGAGGAGTAGCAACGGGCAGATGGACGAACTGCCCCTGTTTCCCTTGCTTATAAGGGGGAGGGGGCGGACATTCCGCATTTCCGATTAAAGAAACCGCCCACGATCTCTCCCATGACGCCGCAATCGACGCGTGCCGTTAGGGGAGGGCGCGGTGGATACGGAGTAAGATACGGCGTGAACCAGGCCGCGCGTGCCCGTGCACTGTTTTGGGCCTGGCCCAACAGCGCTCGGCACCGTGTATGTCCCAGGCCCGGGGGCTCCTGTCGGTGTACTAAAGTAGGGGTACCCTTAGTATCCCGAACTTGTGCACGGGCAGTCGCAGCGTCCCGCGGCAAGGCGTGCCGGGTGATCGCCAAGGTCCTTCGTGATTCCTTTGGGGCCATTCAAGAACAAAGTATCCAAGCCAAAGAGACAAGACCCCGGCAAGAGGAGCTTGCCGGGAAGGCCACTCAAGGCACAAGACCACTCAAGGCACAAGACCCCGGCGAGAGGAGCTTGCGGGGAAGGCCAACCAAGGCATTTCAAGACACTTGCCGCGACGCGCCACGCGTCCCGGCAAGGCCCGGTGAGCGACAAGCTCCCGGAAGCGACAAGATAGCGACCGCGGCAAGACGCTTGCCGTGGCAAGCTACCACTCTGTGCCCGCGCTCCAGCGCATCCACCCACGTGTCGCCCTGGGACCATTCCAGGCGCACGTGGCGGAAGGCTGTGCAGCCAGGGGTACGCGGTGGCAAGCGGCGCTGACAAGGCTGCCATCGTGGCGAACGGTGGCGCCCCTAACGGCCCCTTTTTGCACTGTTTGGGCGACGTCGATGGGCATTTAATGCCCTTGTCTCCTGCCATCAGGGTTAGGTATAAAACACTGTACCACCTACCACACTTTTTCCATTTTTACCCTCAATTGCGCTGCCACATGTCGGTGACCCCTTGAGCATATAAAAGGAGGCCCATGCGCAACGTAGAGGGGGGTTAGACATTCGAACACTCTCACGCTCGGTCTCGCTAGTCGCTGAGGAGTACTGTAGCTTCCGGCGCTCCCGAGCCAAGAACTCAGTACAAACCAAAGCAGGAGTAGGGTTTTACGCATCCGTGCGGCCCGAACCTGGGTAAACTGCTTGTGTGCCTCGCCTCGATCTGCTCTTTGTGCAATCTCCGCCCCCTTGCCGTACCGAAAAGGGGCTCCGTCCCCATAGGTGTTCGTGGGTGGATCAGTTTCCCCGACACGATAACCCGGCAATGGATTCTCATCAGCCGGGGAGATGTCTTTGCAGTAAAACCAGGTTTGATTCCAGTCTTTGGGGTGACTCAACAGGCATGCATAAGGGAAAATAGAATCTCTTCTTCTTTGAATTGAGATGGCTCCAAGTTCCAAATTGGGTCCGTTGGTGAACTCATTCTGTCGGTTTAAATAGAAAAACTCTCTAAAGAGCTCGAGGCTGGGTTCCTCTTGAAGATACACTTCACAGAAAACCTGGAAGTTTCAGATATTTGACACGGAATTGTGGGTGGAGCTGGAAAAAGTGCAGAACGTCCCGGAAGAACTTAGAGCCGGGTGGTGAAAAACCTCGGTTCATATGATCAGAAAAAACAATAACTTCATCATCCTTTGGATGAGGTTTCTCTTCGCCCGGTTTAGGGGCACGGTAATGCATAACTGATTTTTTGGCAGGTACCCAATTTTAACAAAGTCTGCAAGTGTAGCCTCAGTAACAACAAAAGGGACCCAGTTGCACGTGGTGACTGTCTTCGGCAATATTGTGAACAAAGAAGCCAAAAGAAACAAAAATAAGTTCGGATGGGGGCTTAAACGGGGCCTAATGACAATAAGAGTGGTTATAAACCGGAGAGTTAAGCCGCCATGACAAGTGCAGATACTTAGGAAGGCGGATTTTACTAAGTGTGGAGACAAACAGTTTTCACAGATTGAAGCTGCAACTTTGGATCTACAGCAGTTCAGAAAATAAAGCTAAAATGATGAACAGGTAGACCTAAGATCAGTATGACGCAGTTCAGGAGATAAATCGAATTTTTCGCATAGATGAGACATTACAGTATTTGCAAAGAGATATTATGAACATCATCGCGCGAAGGAATATCAAGTCCAAGAGAAAAAACCATAGTTGTAGAAGAAGAAGGAGATGAACTCCGATGAGTTTTGCGGGAACCCTAATGGATCTAAGGGGGGAAGAAGGAGAAAAACATACCTGGGTGAGTGAACGACGGCGGCGCGTGGAAGAGATCTGGTCACGTCAGGTTGATGTGGCGGCTGCTATTGAGGACGAGGCAGAGGACGGCGCCGGTGGAGCTCGGGTGCAGGAGCGTCGCGAGGAAGGAGATGAAGAGGAAGAGGCAAAGGGAGAGAATGGAAAGGAACTCCTGGCCCTATTTATAAGGTGAAGGGATAAAGGTCACTCGCGAGAATCGAGGAGACGGAAAAAACAGATAAGTAACAGTGCATGCGCCTCAATTATCGGAATCCCAATAAATGCGGAGATTTGTTAAGATCTGGGCAGTTCAAAAATAAGTACCAAGTGACATCATGGCGGGTTACCACAATTTCAAGGGCTGACGTCATGGCGGGTTATGATTTCTCGTGAGAAGATGAAGAAAGATTGACATGAACAAGTTCAAATCAACCTGGGGCCTAATGTTGGGGATATAAATATTTGATATGACCCGCCCAGGAGGGGCCAGGTTACCCAATGGCGGTTCATGGGCCAAGCCCAGAAGCATGTTGAAGATGGCGGTTTAATGAGAGTAATTCATAAAGGGCCCAAAGCCCAGAGCGACTTAAAGGCCTGTAAGTATAAACCGCCATGTAAGTTAACTTGTGTTGTAAGGCATGTAACAATGAGTCACCGAGCCGGACACGATTGTATGAGCCGGCCGGGACTCCATAGACCGCCGGGCGTCAACCCGCGTATATAAGGGGACGACCCGACAACGGCTTAGGGCAAGAAACAACAGATCGAGAGCCAGGCCAGCGTATTCGCTCCCTAGCAATCGACACCCCAGCAATTCCACCTCAAACTGGATTAGGTTTTACCCTCGCCACAAGGGGCCGAACCAGTATAAACTTCCCGTGTCTCTTGTCCCGTTTTAACCCCTTTAAGCTAACCACGTTGCTATGGCTCCACAATTAAGTCCTTTCCTTAGGACATCTGCCGTGACAACTCCACCACACCCTCCGATATTGGATCTGTCTCTCTGTTTCATGTCTTCCAGATCTGGCCCTTCACCGTTTCTTAAATTCCCAAAGATACGTAACTCCGATTGCGCTGAGATTTTAACACTATTTTTTTCATAAATTATCTTTCTGGCGCCAGAAGAAGGGCTCAAACCTATGTCCGAGGAGGGCACAAGACACTTGGGCGCAACTGGGCCTTGGTGGCGCGCCCTGGTGGGTTGTGGGCACTACGGCCCACCGTTTGCATTGATTCCACCTCCTAAAAATCACATATATTCCAAAATAATTCTCCGTAAATTTTTATCGCGTTTGGACTTCGTTTGATATGGATTTTTTGCGAAACAAAAACATGCAACAAACAGGAATTAACACTAGGCACTGGATCCGTAAGTTAGTCCAAATAAATCATATAAATTGTTGTCAAACGTATGTAAAAGTTGAATAATATTGGCATGAAACAATCAAAAATGATAGATACGATACAGACGTATCAGAGTGGCAAGAGCCAAACTTGGGGATTCCCATGGCACCCCAAGGAAATATATAAGGACTCCCAAGGAACTAAGCTTGGGGATGCCCCGGAAGGCATCCCCTCTTTCTTCTAACGACCATCGGTAGTTTTACTTGAGGGTATATTTTTATCCGTCACATGATATGAGTTTTGCTTGGAGGGTCGTGTATTATATGAATCTTTTCTTATTTTGCCTTTTAGTTTGTCACAATCATCTTTGCTGGACACAGCTATTTGAGAGAGCCACACGCATATCATGATTTGTTAGAATACTCTATGTGGTTCACTTCATTTTTTTGACCTAGGCAGTTGCTCTAGTGCTTCACTTATATCTTTTTGAGCACAACATTGGTTATATTTTGAAGAAATAAACTCTAATGCTTCACTTATATTATTTTGAGAGTTAGTAAACTTTTAAAGAAATATCCTCTCATGCTTCACTTATACTCCCTCCGTCCCAAAATAAGTGACTCGAGTTTGTACTAACTTTGTACCAAAGTTAGTACAAAGTTGAGTCACTTATTTTGGTACGGAGGGAGTATTATTTTGAGAGATGATTTTTTTAAATAAATAGATGAACTCTCATGCTTCACTTATATTTTTTGGAGAGTCAAAAATAGTAATGGTAATTTGCACAAGATATGAATTTGGTCAAAATATGATCTAAGAAGGTTATAATAAAAACCTTCCTGAAGATCACTGGATATAATAAACTTGATTCCTTGCATTAGTTTTGCGAGATGAAGATGACGATATGTGAGTGATGTTTGTGAGTAATTGTGATTTAGTAAGAATATTGGTGTTAATGTTTGTGATTCCCTATGCATGCATGTTAAGTCAATAGTTATGCAACAAAGTTATATCCTACTGATGGTGCATTATTCAGTATTAGTTGTGTTCCATGCATGTTTATGACTATTTTCGTTTTCGGGTTGGTTTCTTGTCAATCTTTTTGCCAGCTGATACGTCTCCAATGTATCTATAATTTTTGATTGTTCCATGCTATTATATTATCTATTTTGGATGTTTTATATGCATTAATATGCTATTTTATATTATTTTTGGGACTAACCTATTAACCTAGAGCCCAGTGCTAGTTTATGTTTTTCCTTATTTTTGAGTCTCACGGAAAAGGAATATCAAATGGAGTCCAAACGGAACGAAACTTTAGGAGGATTTTTCTTGGACCAGAAGACATCCAAAGGACTTGGAGTGCACGTCAGGGTAGCCACGAGGCGGCCACAAGGATGAAGGGCGAGCCCCCCACCCTTGTGGGCCCCCTGTTGCTCCACCGACCTATTTCTTCCGTCTATATATTCACATATATTTCAGAAACCCTAGAGGAGGCATCCAAACCACTTTTCCACCACTGTAACCTTCTGTATCCGTGAGATCCCATCTGGAGGCCTTTTGCGGTACTCTGCCGGAGGGGGATTCGAGCACAGAGGGCATCTACATCAACACCATTGCCCTTCCGATGAAGCGTGAGTACTTTACCACGGACCTACGGGTCCATAGCTAGTAGCTAGATGACTTCTTCTCTCTCTTTGATTCTCAATACCATGTTCTCCTCGATGTTCTTGGAGATCTATCCGATGTCATCTTCTTTAGTGATGTGTTTGCCAAGATCCGATGAATTGTGGATTTACGATCAGATTCTCTATGAATATTATTTGAGTCTTCTCTGAATTCTTATATGCATGATTTGATATCTTAGTTATTCTCTTCGAACTATCGGTTTGGTTTGGCCAACTAGATTGGTTTTTCTTGCAATGGGAGAAGTGCTTTGCTTTGGGTTCAATCTTGCGGTGCTCAATCCCAGTGACACAAAGAGACAAGCCACATATTATATTGTTGCCATCGAGGATAACAAGATGGGGTTTTCATCATATTGCTTGAGTTAATTCCGCTACATCATGTCATCTTACTTAATGCGTTACTCTGTTCTTTATGGACTTAATGCTTAGATGCAGAATGGTTTCGGTCGATGTGTGGAGTAATAGTAGTAGATGCAGGCAAGAGTCGGTCTACTTTACACGTATGTGATGCCTATATTAACGATCATTCCCTTAGATATCATCACAATGATGCGCTCTTCTGTCAATTGCTTGGCAGTAATGTGTTTACCCACCGTGATATTTGCTATCTTGAGAGAAGCCTCTAGTGAAACGAATGGCCCCCGGGTCTTTCCATCTTATAAGTTTCCAATCTACTCTTTTGCAATCTTTTACTTTCCAATCTATAAATAAAAAATACCAAAAATATTTACTTTACAGTTTATCTATCTCTATCAGATCTCACTTTTGCAAATAATCGTGAAGGGATTGACAATCCCTTTATTGTGTTTGGTGCAAGTTGTTTGATTGTTTATGCAGGTATTTCGCGATTTGTGCATTGTCTCCTATTGGATTGATACCTTGGTTCTCAAACTAAGGGAAATACTTACTCTCCTTTGCTGCATCACCCTTTCCTCTTCAAGGGAAAAACCAACGCAAGCTCCATCGGTAGCAGGAAGAATTTCTGGCGCCGTTGCCGGGGAGATCTACGCAGAGTCAAGAGTCAAGATTAGTCTTCTGTCAACTCGCCAATCTCCGGTGCCGTTGATGTCTACGTCAAGTCAAGACATACCAAGTACCTTCATAAAACTCTCATCTCTTGCATTTACATTATTTGCCATTCGCCTCTCGTTTTCCTCTCCCCCACTTCTAAAACAATTTTCAAAAAGATTTGCCTTTTCTTCGCCCTTTTTCCGTTCGTCTTCTTCGCTTGCCCGTTTGCTAGTTTTGTTTGTTACCACCATGTCTGAAATAGGGGAGGCTATCATTGAAAATCTTGAGGAAAAACTTGAATCTTGTTCTTCGGAACACAGATAAACTCCTCCTAACAACAAAACAATTTTTTTCGCGTTGGGGATGGTAATATTATTGGAAAGAGTATTATTCAAGAATTCATTGATTTTATGGGACTCATGCCTATTAATAAAAGGTCTATTCTTCTTGAGACAAATTGTTATGCATATGCTATTGTTATGCTCGTTGAGAAACCAGAAAGGAAATTTGTGCATCTTCAATCTGCTTTGCAAACAGTGTTTTATGAACTTCCTAATATTAATCATCCAATAGCTAAGAAGATTGCCACTATTATCCTTATGCATGAATATGATTTTATAATACAAGAAGCTAGGGATGTCTTTGATTTCTGTAAAAAGGTTGTGGAACACCCTCCAATTATAGATATCCTTCATGATAAAGAAACTATGCGTAGTTTGGAATCTAGGGATTATCAATTTATAGTGAAAATCTTAGGAGAAGAGTGCCCCATTCAGAAATATCTCAATCTTCGTATCTTGAAACCTTTGAGGAATTTGATTGGATATCTAGGGGAATTTAGGATTTGATAGGAATTGATTGAATAAAATTATGAAGGAACCCGTTAGAAACGAGCTATGTATTTCATATGATGATATTCACGGTGATGATCCCGACTATGGGTTTATGAATGTTAAAATTACCAATCAAAGTCCTTTTCATGATCTAAGTTCATCTACTAGGAGGGAAATAAAGGTGTCGGTGTACTAGAGTAGGGGTACCTTAGTATCCCGACTTGTGCACGGGCAGTAGCAGCCTCCCGTGGTCTGACTCACCACGCGCCCGCCAAAGCCCACTCTGGCCCCTTTTGAAGCCATTCAAGAACAAAGTATACAAGTCAGGAGATCAAGGCCCCGGCAAGAGGAGCTTGCCGGGAAGATCGCACCAGGCTCAAGGTTATCATTTCAGCACAAGACCCTGGCAAGAGGAGCTTGCCAGGGAGGCCAAAGAACAGCCCCCCAGAAGAGACATCGTGGCGCATCGCGCGCCCCGACGGGCCCCGGAGAGCGGCAAGCTCCCGGGCCCGGCAAGATTGCGACCCCGGCAAGGTGCTTGCCGGGGGAAGCTTACGCTGTGTGCCTGCGCTCCAGCTCATCTGGCCACGCGTCGCCCTGGGGACCTTCCAGGGGCACGTGGCAGATGGCTGTGCAGCCTAGGGTACACGGTGGCGAGCCGCGGTGACGAGGCTATCACCGTGGCGAACGGAGACGCATGGACGGACGCTTTTGGGGCGACGGCGACGGGCATTCAATGCCCTTGTCCCCCACCGTCAGAGTTAGGTGAAGACCACTGTTCATACACTATTCATGCACTATTACAACTACCACCGATTTTACACTTTTACCCTCCTCTACGTTGACACCTGTCGGTGACCCCTTTGAGCTATAAAAGGAGGCCCATGCACAACGTAGAGGGGGTTCGGTCCCAAAAACTTAACCACACTCTCGCTCGGTGTAGCTAGTACTGTAGATCTTCAAGCTCCCGAGCCCAAGAACTCAATACAACCAAGGCAGGAGTAGGGTTTTACGCGTACGCGCGGCCCGAACCTGGGTAAACTTCCCGCGTGCGCTCCTCGATCTGCTCTCCGTGCTCCCTCCGCTCCCTTACCGCAACGTAGAAGGGGCTCCGGTCCCATAGGTGTTCGTGGGCGGTCAGTTTCCCCGACATCTTTGGCGCGCCAGGTAGGGGGCGTCGAGGTTGTGCGAACCTGATCCGGCGCTCACGCGGGCGCAATCTTCATCAACCTCTCCAGCGTCATCAACCTCATCGACTACGTCAACATGCCTCCGAAGAAGAAGGCCTCGGAGGTCGGAGGCCCGTCTGCGTCGATCCCACCACCACCAGAACCGACGGTTGGTGGGGGAGACGCTGGCGGAAGGGTGGACGCCGGTGGGGAAACTCACGGCGCCACCAAGTCCAAGGACAAGACGGACGACCGGGCGAACTCCAGGACCTCGGCGTCCGTGCACGCACCACGTCCCTCTCAGGAGGTGCCGGACTAGCAGCGACGTGGTACCGGAGGTACCATACGCTTGCTGGGACGTGGCCAAACCGGCGGGTCGCGGGACGCTCAAGGCCAGCATCCTGGCACGAGCAAGGCGTGGTCGCCGGGGCGGGACCCTGCTCCTTCTAACCCTGTTAGAAGTCCGAGCATATCTCGCTCCTCGCACCGCTCGCCACTGCTTCCCTCCTCTCCAGTAGAAGCTCTTGCTAGAGCCCAGCTGCTTCTCGACTTCCCTCCAGCGGCGGACAAGGCCGAAGACTGGAGGGCGACGATTCAGAGCCTCATCGCCTTCGCCAACAACGACACACCACAGCAACCAGCAACATCACGGCCGCGGCAAGTCGACCAAACGAAGGCTGATGGGGCCAAGACCGCCGGGGGTGCAACTACCGTGCACTCCCCGCCGCGGAAGCAGAAATCGCCACCCCGCCGGATCAACGTCGACGACGACTCCACATCGTCATCGGATCCGCGGGCTCGCCGCGATCAGCGCCAAGTCCTCGATGACAGGCGACAAGAGGACGCTTGAACTCGCATCGAGCGTCGACGAGAAGCTCGAAGACAGTCCGATCAGCGCGCTGGGACTGCTGTCGACATGCACGCGCCCGGTGAGCCAGGCGACTTGCCGTACGCGGCAGGTTGCCCTGCGTTCACCCGAGAGTTGCGGCAAGTCCAGTGGCCCAGCATGAAGAACTTCAAGCCCGACGTACCCGAGAAGTACGACGGCAAGACGCACCCCTCGGAGTTCCTTAGCATCTACACCATTGCGGTGCAGGCTGCCGGGGGACGCGACGAGAAGATCCTAGCCAACTACTTCCCGCTCGTGCTTAAGCCAAACGTCAGGTCTTGGCTTATGCACTTGCCGGAGAACTCCATCTCTTCTTGGGCAGATCTGTGCCACCAGTTTGTTGGCGCCTTCACGGGCGGCCACAAGCCCCACGGCCAGGAGAGCGATCTCCACATCCTTGCCCAGAAGGAGGGAGAGTCCCTGCGAAAGTATATCCAAAGGTTCAGCCGTGTTCAGCACAACATTCCCGACGTCCACCCTGCCGCGGTTATCAGCGCGTTCCACCAGAACGTGCGTAACCGCCAGATGAGGGAGGAGATGGCGATGACCAAGATCCGGGACGTCAGCGAGCTTTATGCTCTGGCTGACAAGTGTGCGCGTGCTGAAGAAGGGAGGAGACTCCCCGGAGAGGATACTGGAGCAGGAGGAACGGACAGCGAGGATGCCGCCCCGGCAAGGAAAAACAGGCGGCGGAACAACAAGAAGAAGAAGAACAAAGAGGTAATGGTTGTCGAGCAGTCCGGCAAGGAGGCTCCCGCCAAAAAGACACAGGCTGGTGGCTCCGGCAAGGAGTCCGCCCCTGTAGCGGCAGCCGACAAGCAGGACGGCTCCGACAAGCAGTACTGCAAGATCCACCGCACCAAGGGCCACGATCTCCAAAACTGCAAGAGGGTAGAGTACCTCGTAGAGCAGCAGAAGGTTGAATACGAGCGTCGCGACAAGGAGAAGGCCCAAGGAGGCGGGGGAGAGCCCAGCAAGAAGCAGCCGTTCAATGGCCGGGAAGGACGCCGCGGCAAGGCCAAGCAGCGGCAAGGTGACAGACCTCCCCGGGGCCGCGACAAGGATGAGGACGAAGACGATGACGAGGACATGGATGAAGGAGACAATAGCGAGCAGGAGTTCCAGAAGGCCACAGAGGTTCTGTGTGTCGACGGAGGTGCCTCTCTGCACACTTCCCACCGCCAACTCAAGCAGTGGGTGCGGGAAGTGAATGCAGCTGAGCCGCCCGTCGAGTCACGCAAGCTGCTGAAATGGTCCGGCACGCCCATCATCTTCGACCTTGAGGACCACCCTGACCGCACAACAGCAGTCGGGTGTTTGCCGATGTTGGTTTCACCAACTATCCGTAACCTCAAGGTCACCAAGATGTTGGTTGACGGCGGGGCCGGCCTCAACTTGATCTCCTCCGCTGTGATCAAGAAACTGCAGATTCCCGACAGCATGCTCGAGGAAACCGGGTCATTCCAAGGGATCAACCCGGGAAGGAGCAAGCCGAAGGGGAAGATCACGCTGCCAGTGACCTTTGGCGGAGAGCTCAACTTCAGGACGGAGAGGATCACGTTCGACGTTGCCGATATCCCATTGCCATATAATGGGATACTCGGCCGTCCTGCGCTCGCCAAGTTCATGGCAGCTTCCCACTATGCGTACAACATGCTCAAGATGCCGGGGCCAATAAGCGTCATCTCTGTCCCCGGCGACAAGAAGGATGCGCTTATCGGCGCCGACAAGATCTACCGGGATGCAGCAGCCGCGGCAGACAGCAAGGCACTCGCCGCTGAAGCTCCCGGGGGGAAGACCAAGACCAAGTCCGGCAAGAGCTCTGGAGCCCACTCCGGCAAACGCACCTCTTCGGAGTGCTGCGCTGCCGTCGAGGACGCGCCATCGAGCTCCACCGGCAAGTGCAAGAAAGGAATGGCAGCTCCACCGGCCACCAAGAAGGTATCCGCCAAGGAGGACGGTACTGGTGGTACCTTCACCATCAGTGCTACGCTCGACCCCAAATAGGAAAGCGCGCTCGTTGCCTTCCTACGGGCGAATGTCGACGTGTTCGCATGGCAACCGTCTGACATCCCCGGCATTCCCAGGAAGGTAATTGAGCACAAGCTTGCTGTTTGCCCTCATGCGCGGCCCGTCAAGCAGAAGGTCAGGAAGCAAGCTGTGGAGCGTCAAGAGTTCATTGCCGAGGAGATAAGGAAGTTGGAAGCGGCAGGCCTGGTTAGAGGCGTACTCCATCCTACGTGGTTGGCCAATCCAGTTGTCGTGCGAAAAGCTAATGGGAAATGGAGACTTTGTATAGACTTCACTGATGTGAATAAAGCTTGTCCCAAGGATCCTTTTCCCTTGCCGCGCATCGACCAGATTGTTGACTCCACGGCTGGATGTGAGTTGCTTTCATTTCTCGATGCATACTCAGGTTACCACCAGATATTCATGGCTGAGGAAGATGAAGAGAAGACCGCATTCATTACTCCATGTGGCACTTACTGTTTTATACGTATGCCCTTTGGATTGTAGAATGCGGGCTCGACATTTGCGAGGGTGGTCCACACTGCTTTTGAACCACAGATACACAGGAATGTAGAAGCCTACATGGATGATATAGTGGTCAAGAGCCAGAGCAAGGACACCCTGATCCAAGACTTAGAAGAAACCTTTGAGAATCTGCGCAAGATACAACTCAAGCTGAACCCCGAGAAGTGCGTCTTCGGAGTCCCCTCCGGCAAGCTTCTCGGTTTCTTTGTGTCCCAGAGGAGGATTGAAGCCAACCCCGACAAGATAAAGGCCATCGAGCAGATCGAAGCCCCGAAGCGCGTCAAGGACGTAAGGAGACTTGCTGGTTGTGTGGCCGCCCTCAGCAGGTTCATTTCAAAGTCTGCAGAACGCGCCCAGCCTTTCTTCAAAATCTTGAAAAAGGCAGGTCCTATGAAATGGACTCCGGAAGCGGAGGCAGCGCTGCAAGACTTGAAAGGATACCTGTCCTCCACTCCAATACTTGTCGCACCTAAGCCACAAGAGAAGTTGCTGCTGTACTTAGCGGCAACCAATCAAGTGGTTAGTGCTGCGTTAGTAGTGGAGAGGGAGGCGGATGAGGAACCCACATCCCCGGCAAGTGCATCCAGCGACAAGCAGGGGGCTTCCCCGACAAGCTCTGGCCCCGACAAGGACAAGTTTGCGCAGGAACAAGGAGAAGTGCAAAAGAAGATGGTGCAGTGCCCAGTTTATTTTGTGAGTTCCCTCTTGCAGGGGGCTAGATCAAGATACTCTGGGGTGCAGAAGTTGCTTTTCGGCCTCCTCATGGCCTCAAGAAAGCTGCGCCACTACTTCCAAGCACATGAGATAACGGTGGTCACTCGCTTTCCATTGAAAAGGATATTGCAAAATCCAGAAGCAACAGGCAGGATCGTCGAGTGGGCGCTGGAGCTGTCAAGCTTTGGTCTCAAGTTTGAGAGTACTTCAACTATACAAAGCAGAGCTTTGGCAGAATTTATAGCAGAATGGACACCAACACCGGATGAAGAAATTCCAGAGACAAGCATCCCCGTCCAAGAAACAAGCAAAGAATGGATAATGTACTTCGATGGTGCCTTCTCGCTGCAAGGCACCGGTGCTGGTGTGCTGCTAGTCGCGCCTACCGGGGAGCACCTCAAGTATGTTGTCCAAATGCACTTTCCCAAGGAGCAATCGACAAACAATACCGCTGAGTATCAAGGTTTGCTTGCCGGTCTCAGAATTGCGGCCGAACTTGGGATCAAGAAGTTGATTGTGCGGGGAGATTCACAATTGGTGGTCCGACAAGTGAACAAGAGTTACCAGAGTCCTTTGATGGAAGCCTATGTCGATGAGGTGAGGAAGCTTGAAGAACACTTTGAAGGCCTGCAGATGGAGCACGTCCCACGAGCTCAGAATGATATTGCAGACGGCCTGTCAAAGTGTGCTGCATTGAAGCTACCTGTGGAACCAGGAACCTTCATGCTCAAGCTAACTCAACCATCCATTACACCATCAGTTGGGCAAAGCAAAAAGAGGAAGTTGGTCTCCGGTGACTACTTGCCGGCGGATCTTCCTGAAGCCGCCGCCAAGGTCCCCAAGAACAACAACCAAGATGCTGAGGAACAGTCTGCTCCTGCGGACCCAAGGGTCTATGCAGTTGAAGCAGGCGTTCCCGACAAGCCTTGCCCCGGCAGGCTTGCCGGGGAACCCTCAGCTCCGGCTGAGCCGCAGGTTCTTGCCGTAGATGCTGAGGTTCCCGCAGCAGCACTGATGCCTTTAGTCCTTGTAGTTGAGCCTCAGGCTCCAGCATGGGCGCAGCAAGTCGTCCGTTTTCTTCAAACTGGAGAACTTCCCGAAGAACCAGAAGAGATAGAGAGAATAACCAGACAATCAAGTATGTACCAGTTCGTTGGCAACAAACTGTACAGAAGAAGACTCAACGGTGTCAGGTTGAAGTGCATTTCCCGGGAAGATGGACAGAAGCTGTTGGCAGAGATACACGGAGGCATATGTGGCCACCACATTGGCGCAAGAGCACTTGCCGGGAAGGCGTTCCGGCAAGGGTTCTTTTGGCCAGAAGCCCTCCAAGATGCAACTGCACAAGTAACCAAGTGTGAAGCGTGCCAGTTCCATGCCAAGGAAATACATCAGCCAGCTCAAGCTCTCCAGACGATCCCTTTGTCCTGGCCCTTCTCGGTCTGGGGGCTCGACATCCTCGGCCCCTTTCCCCGCGCAGTCGGGCGCTTTGAGTACTTGTACGTTGCAATTGACAAGTTCACAAAGTGGCCAGAAGTGGAACCAGTGAGAAAGGTGACAGCACAATCAGCAGTGAAGTTCTTCAGGTCAATTGTTTGCCGTTTCGGAATCCCTAACAGGATCATCACCGATAACGGCACACAGTTCACAAGCCGCACCTTCATGCAATACGTCCAAGACCTTGGCGCCAAGGTCTGCTTCGCTTCTGTTGCTCACCCTAGGAGCAATGGTCAAGCGGAGAGGGCCAATGCTGAAGTGCTGCGCGGACTCAAGACAAGAACTTTCGACAGGCTGCACAAGTGTGGAAGAAACTGGATAGAGGAGTTGCCGGTGGCTCTTTGGTCAATCAGGACGACACCAAATCGAGCCACCGGGCAGACACCCTTTGCTCTTGTCTATGGAGCAGAGGCAGTTCTCCCCACGGAACTCGTATACGGGTCTCCTCGAGTACTCGCTTACGACGAGCTCGAGCAAGAGCAACTGCGGCAAGATGATGCATTGCTCCTCGAGGAGGACCGTCTCCAGGCTGCTGTGCGAGCTGCTCGATACCAGCAAGCCTTGCGTCGCTATCATAGCCGCAAGGTCAAGGCCAGGAGTCTCGAGGAAGGCGACCTTGTTCTTCGGCGTGTTCAGTCCGCCAAGGGCTCCAACAAGTTGACGCCAAAGTGGGAAGGCCCTTATCGGGTGAGACAAGTCACAAGGCCCGGCGCTGTCCGCCTTGAGACCGAAGAAGGCTTACCGGTGAGCAACTCCTGGAACATAGAGCATCTTCGCAAGTTTCACCCATAAGGCGCGGTTGCCGTGATCCGCTCCGGCAACCATCTTTTGTACAAGTCTTGCCACTGTTGCATGTAAACCTTTGTACAAAGCCGGGCGCAGACCCCGTGCATTAGTAAAACTTTTGTGCTTCACACTGTTTGTCATTTCATGCTTTTCTTTTTACTTGCATGCATCATCTGACACCTTGTGCAGCACACATCCCCGGTAAGCAGTAACAAGCCGCAAGGCCCCGTACTAGTGTTTCCCCTCTTTTCCTTTCTCTCTTAAACAGAAGAAGTGTTCCTCGCACACAAGTTTACCGGGGGGGAAGGAGATAGAGGTATGGACCAAGTGCTGTTCAAGAAAGGGAAGCCTTGCCGGGAAGCAAACAATCCATGAAAGCTAAGTTACCAAAGTTTTAGCAATTCAAATTTTTAAAATTTCTTAGTTGTCTTCCTTGAACAATTACACTTTGTATGGAAAACCTGTGCGCGGAGGAACCTACCCGTGGCTAGCCGCACCCTTACTTTGTTTCGAGCACGCTCAACGGCTTAAGTGAGCTGCGACAAGTGTCGCGCCCTTACTTCGTTTTCGAGTACGCTCAGCAATCTAAGTGTGCTGCGACTAGCTGCGGCAAGGTTTCTTGCCGGCAAGGGCATTGCTAGCAGGCCGCTAAGAGTCCCGCACTCAGCGCTCGCGGCAAGGGGGTAGAAAGCATACAAAGTGAAAGGACTAAACAAGGGAGATAACATTGCATTGATTATCCAAAATAAAGTTATATAATAAGATAGCTTGCCGCTGTTCTAACCAACTACTACCTATGACTTAATCTACAGCGGCGAGGGAAGCGGGGAGCCTAGTCTCTTCGGTCTCCGTCGACACTCTGGATCCTGCCTGCCTTGGCCACGATGTGGGCAACTTGTGCCTTCAACGCCTCCTGGTCAGCTTCGGGCGGCAGGGTCCCGAGGACGTTGACAAGGTTGATCCCGGGGTTGCGGTAGACGATCTTCGACAACACCCGCTCCATAGTACCTATGCAAAGCCGGCGCGCTTCATCAGCCAGCTACGCGGGGATCTTCTCCCGTAGCCGCGCAAGCGCCGGCGCCACCCCTCTGAAGAACAGGCTCAGCTTGGCGCTGTGGGGGAGGCTCTCGTCGGGGGAGTACACGAGGTGCTCCGCCCTCAACGCCACCATCTCCTTGTCAATGTTGGCGGCGAAGGCGACGAGCTCCTCGGTCCACTGCTCCACCGTCCGCTGGAAGTGGTTTTGCGAGACGGCGGCGCTTTCCAGCAAGGCCCTCTCAGTACGGAGATCGTCCTTCAGCTTCGTCTCGCGGTCCCGGGCGGCGTCAAGCGAATCGGTGAGGGTGGAAACCTTCAGCTCCAAGTCAGCAATAGAGTCCCTGGCGTCGGTGAGCTCTTTACCTTTCTCGGAGAGGCGGACTTGCAGCTCCGAGTTGGTATGGGCGTCCTTCTCCCGCGCCACGTTGAGCGCGGCGACCCTGTCCTCGCTCGCCTTCAAGTTTGTCTCCATCTGCGCCACCCGGGCCTCCAGATCCCTCTTGGCGGTCTCTGTGGTAGCAGCGGCGTCCCTCGCCTCCTGCAGAGCCCCGCCAATGGCCTGTTCACGAGCGGTGAGGTCATCCTCGTGACTGTCGAGGTCGACCTTCCGCTGGTTGAGCTCTCCCTCCCGCCGAGACAGCTCCTCGGCGGCCAGACGCTGCTGCTCCTCCACCTCGGCCTTCTCGAGGAGGAACGCCTGGTGTGCTCCGGCAAGCTCTTCACGCTCCTCCGCCAAGTTCCGGAGGGCCACCTGGTTGGCGGCACGGAGCTCCGCGGCACGCTTCTCCAGATCAGCACCAGCCTTGGCAGCCAGGGCCTCCCGGGAGTCCAACTTAGCCTGCCTGGCCCGGTACAAGGCCAGAAGCCGGCGTAGGAGTTGCTCCTCTTCGGGCTCGTTGCTGCTGCCGGGCGCGTCGACAACCTTCAGCCCGGCGGAGGCGAGAACTTCTCCGTCGAAGGTCTCCCCCTCTGCGGGTGCCCTTGACGAGGACGCCCACGGGACTTGGATAAAGACCCCGTTGGCGGCCTCCAGATAGACACCCGACCCAGCCGCAGAGGCGGAGGGGTCGGCGGCCGGTGCTGCGTCCGCCGCTCCTGCGGCCTCCGGGCCAGCAGTGTGTTCTCCGGTCCCTTCCCCAGCTGCGGTGTCAGCGGTCGGGGCGGTCTCCTCGGCGGCTGGCTCGTCAACACCAGCCATTCCTTCGTTGGTGGCGTCGCCAGCGTCGCCACGCACCTCCTCCTCGGCGATGGTTTCCGTCTCCATCGGCTCCGGGGCGGGCAGGTCTGACAACAGAAGAAAAAGAAAAGAAAGAATCGTCAAGCAAATATCCAACAAAGAAGAATCCAAGAAGAAGAGATTACAAGGGTTTACCTTCGCGGGCCTCTTCAACAACGGGGTCCCTCGCCGGGGAATTCTCCCTTGGCGGCGTAGTAGTGGCACCTGCTGGCGGAGGGCCGCTTGCGCCTTCCCTTGGCGGGGTGCTCACCCTTGTCGGGCTGCTCGCCCTTGGCGAGGTACTCGCCCTTGGCGGAGTACCCGTCCTTGGCGGAGCACTGTCCCTCGACGGGGAGCTCATCCTTGGCGGGGAGGGTGGAACAAGCGGCTCGTCGGGGGCGGTCTCTTGGTGCTCCTGCGACTGCGGCTCCACTTCTGCACAAGACAACAAGACATCAAAAAAAGATAACCACCTCAAGCGCGCCCGTCAAGCAGGAAAGTGAACACAAGGACTTACGCTGGGGGCTGCGCTTGGGGCTGCTCTCCGGAGCAGCAGGCTGGTCCGGCAAGTTTGTCGCCGGCGCATCCCCCGTCGCTGCGGCAGGCTCGTCGCCCTCGAGATCAACCACAGGGATCTTGGCCATCTTCGCCATCCTCTGGGTCAAGGTCCTGGAAGCCAAAACAAGATCAGAACCAAGCAAGAGAAATCAAGACCAAAGCAACAAAAATCAAAAGAAATAGGAATTGCAAGTGCTTACTCTTCCTCCTCTTCGTCGGAGCTGAGGGCGGAGAAGTCAAACTGCGCCTCACGTGCTCCAGCGCGAGGAGCTGGAGGAGAAGGCTCCCTCGGGCGCTTGGCGGGCTCCGGAGCCGTGGGTTGTGAAGACCCCGCTCCGGTCGTCCCCGAGGACCGAGGGGCGGAAGGAACACCAGAGCCACTCCGGGAAGATCCCCCTCCGCTTGTCGCCCGGGCACGGGGCGCCTCCTTGACGACCTTGCTCGTCGTGGTGGCACGCGCCGCCCGACGCTTCGGCTGCTGTTGGGGCGCCGGTGGCCTCGCCGTCTCAGTGGCCTTGCAGAGGCGCTTCTTCTGCTGTGGCGGAGGACTTGGCGGTGGCGGGGAGTTCTCGGAGGATGAGGAGGCGTCGTCGTCGAGATTCAGAGACCCGCCGGAGTCTTCGTCAGAATCGCCCGATTCGGCGTCTTCCTCGGCGGGCTCACTGGACTCAGTGCCCTGCCCGGCAGCCTCGCTCATCCCGGCAGGCTCCCCGGCAGGCTCCCTGGCGAACTCCTCGGGCGCAATCTTCAGCAGCTTGAGGATTTCCGCCTCCTCGGCTTGGCTCACTGCGTCCGCTGCCTCTGCTTCATCCACAGTGTATCCAAATTCACCCGCAGCCGCAGCTGCGGCGGCTTCCTCCATCCTGGAGGCTATGTATGCCACATCCCGCTCGGTGGTCTCCCGGGTGAGCCCTTTCTTCTCCTCGGCGTTGCGTGGCTTTTCAACCAGGTTGTCAAAAAAAAGCCTGCACGGTCTCCGCTGAAGGCACCAGCCAAGTGGGGAAAACCCTGTGGGAGTCGCACTCGGGCATCACCGCGCGGATGGCACTAAGGGCAGTATTGTTGCACAGCGGAACTACTCCCCAGGACGGGGTGAACCACTCCTTGTGCCTGGGGTCATGCTTGAATAGCTCCCGGACCATCCCCTTCAGTTCCAAGACAGTGAAGTTATAGTTCAACCCTGGGCGCAGCCTCATGCGGTCTGCCGCGTTGCCGAACTCCCAAGCGGGTCTCTTCCTTTCCTGCAGAGGGGCAATGCGGCGACGGAGGAAATCGGCCCCAACTTCACCCACAGTCAGGTTGGCAGCCCGGAGGCGAAGGATCCTAGTAAGGGCAATCTGCAGCTTGTCATCCTCCGGGGCCAAGTCGCTCCAATCCTTGCCGCGCACTATTGCAGTCTGGCACGGCGAGGTAAACTGCTCGGGTGCATCTTCCAGAACCCAGCACCAATCAGCTCTCCACTCTTCCCACTTGCCGCGTAGCTCTCCAATCAAGTACACCTCCTTCTTGCCGAGCCTGAAGATCCAGGAGATACCGCCGGAGAGTGGGGATCCAGATTCTACTCTAGGCGTGAAGAAGTGGCGGAAGAGAGCTACGTTTGGGTGGACCCCGACATAGTTTTCACACAGATGTGCGAAAACGGCCAAAGTGAGGACGACATTCGGGGTAAAATCTAAAAGGTGGAGTCCATATGTGTTCATCACATCGCATAAAAATTCTGAATACGGAGGACAGAGACCGCAATGGAAGAATGAAGCGAAGTAGTGGTAACCTCCCGGGAACATGTCGACGGCTACGGCGGGGAGGACTCTGGTGCGGGGATGAGCTTTCATCTGCCTCGCCCAGAACAAGTAATACTTGTCCCGTAGCTCCCTCGCGCCAAGCCTCGGCGGGAAGACCACCATCCTTCTCCGCATGGATGCCAGCTTCGCCGCCTTCTCGGATTTCTCCTTCTTCGCCTGGTCGCTCTTCGCCTTGTCGCTCTTCGGGGCCATGGCGGGGACGGCGGGGACGGCGGGGGGGG
>LR738711.1:941473412-941595469 GCA_902687465.1 Secale cereale
GGAAATGACGCGGACACTGAAAATTTTACTACGCGGGAGTCAAATGCGGGAGTGAATGGCCGGGGCTATTGAAAATTTTGGTGATAATGCATCGCACATGGTCCGGAGATAACAACCGTGTGTTATGAAACAGAAAAACCCTCAAGGCATGCAGATATTTTCTAGGGATGCAGGCGGGATTGGGAACAAGAAACATCGAACACGGTCCGGAGATAACAACCGTGTGTTATGAAACAGAAAAACCCTCAAGGCGGGTAGATATTTTCTAGGGATACAAGCGGGATTAGGAACAAGAAACATCGGACACGGTCCAGAGATAACAACCGTGTGTTATGAAATAGAAGAACCCTCGAGGCGGGCAGATAGTTTTGAGAGGGGGAGCCTCATGGAGCCCAACGTACTATGCGGATGTGTGCGTGACAGGGGCACCGGTGTGGTACATGATGACCCACAAGTGTAGGGGATCTATCGTAGTCCTTTCGATAAGTAAGAGTGTCTAACCCAGCGAGGAGCAGAAGGAAATGATAGGCAGTTTTCAGTAAGGTATTTTCTGCAAGCACTGAAATTATAGGTAACAGATAGGTTTGTGATAAGATAATTGGTAGCAAGTGACAAACGGTAAAAGTAAATAAGGTGCAGCAAGGTGGCCCAATCCTTTTTGTAGCAAAGGACAAGCCTGGACAAACTCTTATATAAAGGAAAGCGCTCCCGAGGACACATGGGAATTATCGTCAAGCTAGTTTTCATCACGATCATCTGATTCACGTTCGGAACTTTGATAATTTGGTATGTGGGTGGACCGGTGCTTGGGTGCTGTCCTTACTTGGACAAGCCTCCCACTTATGATTAACCTCTAATGCAAGCATCCGCAACTACAAAAGAAGTATTAAGGTAAACCTAACCATAGCCTGAAACATATCGATCCAAATCAGCCCCTTATGAAGCAACGCATAAACTAGGGTTTAAGCTTTTGTCACTCTAGCAACCCATCATCTACTTATTACTTCCCAATGCCTTCCTCTAGGCCCAAATAATGGTGAAGTGTCATGTTGTCGACGTTCACATGACACCACTAGAAGAGAGACAACATACATCTCATCAAAATATCGAACGAAGACCAAACTCACATGACTACTAATAGCAAGACTTCTCCCATGTCCTCAGGAACAAAAGTAACTACTCACAAGACATAATATTGTTCATGATCAGAGGGGTATTAATATGCATAATGGATCTGAACATATGATCTTCCACCAAATAAACCAACTAGCATCAACTACAAGGAGTAATCAACACTACTAGCAACCCACAGGTACCAATCTGAGGTTTGGGTACAAAGATTGGATACAAGAGATGAACTAGGGTTTGAGAGGAGATGGTGCTGGTGAAGATGTTGATGAAGATAGCCCTCCCCAAGATGGGAGAGTTGTTGGTGATGACGACGGTGACAATTTCCCCCTCCCGGAGGGAAGTATCCCCGGCAGAACAACTCTGCCGGAGCCCTAGATTGGTTTCCGCCTCGAGACGGCGGCGTCTGGTCCCGAAAGACTCCTTCTGATTTTTTCCAGGTCAAAACACCTCATATAGTAGAAGATGGGCATCGGGGGCCTTCCGGCTGGCCCATGAGGCAGGGGGACGCGCCCCCACCCTTGTGGACAGCCGGTGCCCCCCCTCCTGGACTTCTTTCGCTAGATATTTTTATATTTTCTGAAATGAAGTTCTGTTGAGTTTCGGGGCTTTTGGAGTTGTGCAGAATAGGTTTCCGGAGTTTGCTCCTTTTCCGACCCAGAATTCCAGCTGTCGGCAATCTCCCTCTTCATGTAAACCTTGTAAAATAAGAGAGAAAAGGCATAAGTATTGTGACAAAACATGTAAGAACAGACCTTAGTGCAATAAATATCAACATATAAGCATGATGCAAAATGGACGTATCAGTACACGATTAGTTTGAGTGAACCGTGTCTGTTGCATCATCTGACTTGTCTAAAATGTTCATAAATTTGGCGAAAAATGACGCGGGAGAGGGTCAGAACACGAACACAATTGCATGTGGACCAGATTTATGTATGTAATGGGTGGTTTGATTTTCAAATACCAAATGCAACTTCTATGTGGCACACCTATCTCGCAAAGCGCACAATATTGCTTGCCCCCACCCCCCCTCGTGCCGGCACAAAGGGAATCCTAAGCTATGAATGCAGGCCCCCTCCCCCCCAACTGAGGTTCACCTAGCAAAGTGCGAAGTAGCTAGCAGTTGATACATCCATTTTGCATCATGCTTATATGTTGATATTTATTGCACTATGGGATGTTATTACACGTTATGTCACAATACTTATGCTTTTTTCTCTCTTATTTTACAAGGTTTACATGAAGAGGGATAATGCCGACAGCTGGAATTCTGGGCTGGAAAAGAAGCAAACTCTGGAAACCTATTCTGCACAACTCAAAAAGCTTCGAAACTCCACAGGACACCGTTTCAGAAAATATAAAAAATATCTGGCGAAAGAAGATCACCAGGGGGGCCACCACCTGTCCACGAGGGTGGGGGGCGTGCCCCCTGCCTCGTGGGCCCCCCGATGGCCCCCCCGATGGCCCCCCCGATGCCCATCTTCTCCTATATGAGGTGTTTTGACCTGGAAAAAATCATAAGGAGGCTTTCCGGACAAGACGCCGCCGTCTCGATGCGGAACCTTGGCGGAAACCAATCTAGGGCTCCGGTAGCGCTGTTCTGCCGGGGATACTTCCCTCCGAGAGGGGGAAATCGTCACCGCCGTCATCACCAACAACTCTCCCATCTTGGGGAGGGCTATCTTCATCAACAGCTTCACCAGCACCATCTCCTCTCAAACCCTAGTTCATCTCTTGTATCCAATCTTTGTACCCAAACCTCAGATTGGTACATGTGGTTTGCTAGTAGTGTTGGTTACTCCTTGTACTTGATGCTAGTTGGTTTATTTGGTGGAAGATCATATGTTCAGATCCATTATGCATATTAATACCCCTTTGATCATGAAAAATATTATGTCTTGTGAGTAGTTACTTTTGTTCCTGAGGACATGGGAGAAGTCTTGCTATAAGTAGTCATGTGAATTTGGTATTCTTTCGATATTTTGATGAGATGTATGTTGTCTCTCCTCTAGTGGTGTCATGTGAACATCGACTACATGACACTTCACCATTATTTGGGCCTAGAGGAAGGCATTGGGAAGTATTAAGTAGATGATGGGTTGCTAGAGTGACAGAAGCTTAAACCCTAGTTTATGTGTTATTTCGTAAGAGGCTGATTTGGATCCCCTTGTTTCATGCTATGGTTAGTTTTACCTTAATCCTTCTTTTGTAGTTGCGGATGCTTGCATTAGAGCTTAATCATAAGTGGGAGGCTTGTCCAAGTAAGGACAGCACCCAAGCCCGGTCCACCCACATACCAAATTATCAAAGTACCGAACGCGAATCAGATGATCGTGATGAAAACTAGCTTGACGATAATTCCCATGTGTCCTCGGGAGCGCTTTCCTTCATATAAGAGTTTGTCCAGGCTTGTCCTTTGCTACAAAAAGGATTCGGCCATCCTGCTGCACCTTATTTACTTTTACCTTTTGTCACTTGCTACCAATTACCTTATCACAAAACTATCTGTTACCTACAATTTCAGTGCTTGCAGAAAATACCTTACTGAAAACTGCCTATCATTTCCTTCTGCCCCTCATTGGGTTCGACACTCTTACTTATCGAAAGGACTACGATACATTCCCTACACTTTTTGGTCATCTAGACTCTTTTCTGGCGCCGTTGCCGGGGAGTGAAGCGCCTTTGGTATGGAAAAAATTTTATAGTGTGCTGAAATTTATTGTCACTTGTTACTATGGCTCATCATCCTTTGAGGGGCTTGTTCGGGGTATCTTCACCCCGACCAGAAGAGCAAAGAGTTGCTTCTCAACCTACTGCACCTACTGACAATGTTTGCTTTGAAATTCCTTCGGGTATGATAGAGAAACTGCTAGATAATCCCTTTACAGGAGACGGAACACTGCATCCCGATTTGCACCAAATATATGTGGATGAAGTTTGTGGATTATTTAAGCTTGTAGGTATGCTAGAGGATGTTATCAAGAAGAAGGTCTTCCCTTTATCTTTGAAGGGAGATGCATTGACATGGTTTAGGCTATGTGATGATATTGGATCATGGAACTATAATCGTCTGAAGTTGGGAGAGGGACAAGAAAGGGATCACGGGCATCTTATCTCTTTTTAGTTTTTAAGCCTACAGGCCTTTGTTGAATTTAAAGCTTGTAACCCCCCTGGTCCATGTTTTTCTTTCCGTACGAACTGTACCTGTACGTGATGTTTATAATGAAAAGGGGTGTTTGCCGGGTTCTTCGTGCGTGAGCGAGGCCCATGCCATGGAAGAATCCTTGTTATTTTTAAAATAAACGTTATCACCCGGCAACAGGCCTTGCCGTTTCTCTTCTTCGGCCGACCGTTCCCACGCTTTTGGCGGAGGCAGGGGCGAAGTAGAGTTAGGCTCCTCGTTCATTTCTTCGCCACCGTAACTACTACCAATTTCCGGCCCAAGAAGTAACTCTCGGGCACAAGGAAAAAGGGAGTACGG
Source organism: Secale cereale (assembly GCA_902687465.1). NCBI lineage: Eukaryota > Viridiplantae > Streptophyta > Magnoliopsida > Poales > Poaceae > Secale > Secale cereale. The sequence goes on from LR738711.1 coordinate 941,478,025, forward strand.
TGGTTTTAAGATATAAACGAGGTTTCACATGTCCCAGTTCCATACGAAAATGTATAGCAGGGGGATGAAAACGTATCTGAATCTGGAGCCCCCGGCAACCTTGGCTAGCCGTGGTTGGATTCTTATATCTTCAGCCCCCGGCAGGCTTGCCTTGCCGGGGTTGGGGCGTCAGTTCGTTCCTCTTTTCCCAAGTGGCTCAGCGGGAAAGACCTATGGATCACAGAAGGCAGAAAAGACGCACACCCGATCTCTAGGCTAGGGGTAAGTCACCACCAAGCACTATCAACCCTAACCGAGGAAGGGACTCAACCTAGCATGCATGCTATAACTTAGGGCGCGAGTGCTTCATTTATTTATGCTCAGGGTCTACGCCTGGCTTTGTACAAAGGGTTACATGCCTTGCTGGCAAGGCTTGTACAAAAGGGTGGCTTGCTGGGAGGCCCGGCAACCGCGCCTTACGGGTAAAACTTGCGAAGATGTTCGATATTCCAGGAGTTACTCACTGGGATCCCATCTTCGGTCTCCAAGCGGACTGCGCCAGGCCTGGTGACTCGTATTATCCGATAAGGGCCTTCCCACTTTGGCGTCAACTTGTTGGATTCTTGGCCGACTGAACGTGCCGAAGAACAAGGTCGCCTTCCTCAAAGCTTCGGGCATGAACCTTGCGGCTATGATAGCGGCGCAAGGCTTGCTGGTAGCGCGCTGCTTGTACAGCCGCCCGAAGACGATCTTCCTCGAGGAGTGTTGCGTCATCTTGCCGCAATTGCTCTTGCTCAAGCTCATCATAAGCGAGCACTTGGGGTGACCCGTATGTGAGTTCTGTGGGGAGAACTACCTCCGCCCCATAAACGAGGGAGAAGGGTGTCTGGCCGGTGGCTCGATTTGGTGTCGTCCTGATTGACCAAAGAACCACCCACAATTCGTTGATCCAGCGCTTTCCGCACTTGTGCAGCCTGTCAAAAGTCCTTTCCGCACTTGACAGGCTGCACAAGTGCGGAAAGCGCTGGATCGACGAATTGTGGGTGGTTCTTTGGTCAATCAGGATGACACCAAATCGAGCCACCGGCCAGACACCCTTCTCCCTCGTTTATGGGGCGGAGGCAGTTCTCCCCACAGAACTCACATACGGGTCACCCCGACTGCTCGCTTATGATGAGCTTGAGCAAGAACAATTGCGGCAAGATGACGCAACGCTCCTCGAGGAAGATCGTCTTCGGGCGGCTGTAGAAGCAGCGCGCTACCAGCAAGCCTTGCGCCGCTATCATAGCCGCAAGGTTCATGCCCGAAGCTTTGAGGAAGGCGACCTTGTTCTTCGGCACGTTCAGCCGGCCAAGAATCCAACAAGTTGACGCCGAAGTGGGAAGGCCCTTATCGGATAATACGAGTCACCAGGCCTGGCGCAGTCCACTTGGAGACCCAAGATGGGATCCCAGTGAGTAACTCCTGGAATATCGAACATCTTCGCAAGTTTTACCCGTAAGGCGCGGTTGCCGGGCCTCCCAGCAAGCCACCCTTTTGTACAAGCCTTGCCAGCAAGGCATGTAACCCTTTGTACAAAGCCAGGCGTTGACCCTGAGCATAAATAAATGAAGCGCTCGCGCCCTAAGTTATAGCATGCATGCTAGGTTGAGTCCCTTCCTCGGTTAGGGTTGATAGTGCTTGGTGGTGACTAACCCGTAGCCTAGAGATCGGGTGTGCGTCTTTTCTGCCTTCTGTGATCCACAGGTCTTTCCCGCTGAGCCACTTGGGAAATGAGGAACGAACTGACGCCCCAACCCCGGCAAGGCAAGCCTGCCGGGGGCTGAAGATATAAGAATCCAACCACGGTGAGCCAAGGTTGCCGGGGGCTCCGGATTCAGATACGTTTTCATCCCCCTGCTATACATTTCCGTATGGAACTGGGACATGTGAAACCTCGTTTATATCTTAAAACTACCGTACTCCCTTTTTCCTTGTGCCCGAGAGTTAGTTCCTGGGCCGGAATTTGGTAGTAGTTGCGGTGGCGAAGAAATGAACGAGGAGCCTAACTCTACTTCGCCCCTGCCTCCGCCAAAAGCGTGGGAACGGTCGACCGAAGAAGAGAAACGGCAAGGCCTGTTACCGGGCGATAACATTTATTTTAAAAATAACAAGGATTCTTCCATGGCATGGGCCTCGCTCACGCACGAAGAACCCGGCAAACACCCCTTTTCATTATAAACATCCCGTACAGGTACAGTTCGTACGGAAAGAAAAACATGGACCAGGGGGATTACAAGCTTTAAATTCAACAAAGGCCCGTAGGCTTAAAAACTAAAAAGAGATAAGATGCCCGTGATCCCTTTCTTGTCCCTCTCCTCGGGAAATGTAACAAGATGGCGAAGGGAAAAATAAGCGCCTAGGCAAAGCGCAAGCGGCAGAAAGCACCAAGAGAACATCCCGACGGCCGTCCCAAAGGAGGCTGGCGATGATGGTGCCATGAGGAGAGCCGAAAGATGGAGCAGTTGGTCGGCGATGCGCGGGTTGACGCCGGCGTACTCCGACATGACGACCACCGCCCACCTTATTCGCCTTCTCCGGCCTCCCAATGCTAGCCGCCCAAGGAGGCGACCCCGAGAAGTTCGAGGGGCTGGCGGTGCAGATGATGGTGCCGCCAGCACCGCCCAGAGACGACGTATCTGCCGCCTAGTCGGACCCGTCATCCTCCTGCCCGCCGCCCTCGTCATTGCTGCCGCTGTCCTCCCCATTGCTCCCATCGAGGAGGAGTTTTCGTTGTCGGTTGAGCTCTCCACACAACACCCTAGCCTGTGTCCCGAGCGCCCAAAGACTTTGACGGAAAGCAGATCGCTATCCGCTAGCCTGAAGCAGAGGACGTGCCCCTTCACCAAGCAGTGGGCACGCTTGAAGGTCTTCCGCCCCCGGTGAAGAAGCATCACGTGAGGGGTGGGAAACCTGGTGTCCACCCACATGGCGCCATGACAACACCCCTCCATGTGAAGCCTTAGCCTTGGTGGCTGATCGACCTCCAACGCCCTCGCAAACGCTCCAGGAAGGCGGAGGCGATTGCGCGGCGGCTCGCGCAGCTGTACGATGAACTCCAGCATCGTGTCCTTGACATGGCCGCGTGGGGAGGCAGGAGGAGACAACAAAGGAGATGAAGACAGAGACGACGAAGGCGCAGGTGTCCCCCGACCCCGTCTGCCTCTGCCTCGGTCGCCTCGCCGGCCGCGGCCTCGGCCGGCGCTTCTACCTCCAGCATGCCCCGCATATGAGGCATCCGTCTTCTCTTTGATCACCGTCGCCCTCTGACGGGAATACGACCTGGTCGCTTCCACAGAAGAACGGCCATGACCGCGCCCTCTCGGCTTACCTCGGGGAGGGAAGGAATCAAACATGAAGAAAATGGGTGGAGAGGTGAGAAGCGCCGCTCCTCTCCGCCCTCCTTATAGGAGGGCGACCGCCCGAAACCAACCAGTCCAAACGCCGAAGGAATGAGGGAGTAGGACCGACCCGCTGCTCCAATCAATGGCATCCGCCCCCTCTCTACATTAATGCCCACGCCTTCCACGTCCGCCGCTTGCCCTTTCTGATGCATGAGGGATACATGGCGTGTGGATCGGGAGTTGGATGACGCGTGCTATGGCCGTTTCGCACCCCCGTGATCGTGGGGCGACCCGAGTCCACTTAGTAAATGGGTCGCGCCCCCACGACTTCCTCTATTATTTATGAGGAGGACGCGAACCGCCTCCTTACTATTTTTGGAACCCCAAGATGACGCAAGCACACAGCGAACCACCCCACGCACAACCCCCACGTCAGCGCAGATCGTGGGGTAGTGCAACCATCGGAGGAGTTACTGCGGTAAAAAGGGAATCCAGCCTCACTGCCCGGGCACCGTTCTGAGCCTAGCCCAACAAACGCGTTGCGCTTATGAGTAGCCCAGGCCCGGGGGCTCCTGTCGGTGACAAAAGTAGGGGCGCTTTTTTTACCCCTTACTTGTGCACGGGCAGTCAGAGCCACGCCTAAGGCCAACCATAACAGGGCAGAAGGAGGAATCGAGGAACGCAGAGTTGCCAAGACAATCAAGACGACGCCAAGACAGACAGCACGAGAAGACCAAGCAAAAGGACAGGCTCCCTCGGCAAGGACTCTTGCCGGGGCAGCCTGCGCGCCACCCGGCAAGGGCTCTTGCCGGGGCGATCCATTCAGACGCCTCCGTCGCGGCCACCCTTGAAGCCTATGGGCTCCAATGATACCAACAACATTAGAGCCAAAGCTCGGGAAGCGCCCACAAGGTGGCATGCAGATATTTGTGAAGACAAAGATCTAAGACTCCCAAGATGAGAACCAGAAGACATATCGATCACGAGTTTTCTTGCCGAGGACGCCCGTGAGGCCCCGGCAAGGCTCCTTGCCAAAGACACCCCGGAGCCCCAACAAGCCTCTTGCCGCAGGGCACTCACGGAGGCCCCTGGCAAGACCCTTGCCGGGAATAGAAGCAAGCCTATGGCAAGCTCTTGCCACCCCGTCGCCGCCCCAGCTCGGCGACCGACCCGTTGGCCCAGGCAGGCACCCACGTGGCGATACGTGGTTCCTGGGCCAGCTAGCCAAGCACCTACGTGGCGGCATGTAGATCTTCGTGGAGAACCTACCGCAATGCCACCTCAGCTGCCTGCCTCGCTGGCCTGGATGCGTGTCGCGACCAGACAGAGCTGCCACGGACGGGACGGGATTCTTTCCCGTCGCCGTAAATAGACACCTAAGCAGCGCATTGAATGTGCCTTATCCCGTAATGGCATGGGATAAGCCTATACACTGTACACCTTTCCACCTCCTGTGTGCCACTGTGGCAGCCCCTTCAGACTATAAAAGGAGGCCCGGGGCATACTGGAGGAGGATTCAGATGCTGGAAAGCTGGATAGGCACCATAGCTAGCTGAAGAACTCAAGAACACTCAAATATACACCAAAGCAGGACTAGGGTATTACGCATCCTCACGGCCCGAACCTGGGAAACTATCGATGTGCTGACTCTTAGACCTGCTCTTTGCACAACTCCGCGCCCGCCAACCGTAGAAGGGATTCAAGTGATCCCATAGGTGTCGTTTCGCACCGACACGATGTTTTCCGTGAGTTTGGCACTAAATATGGACTTGCTCTGAGATAGTAGCTTCTTTCTGTGAATCATTTGCTACTCATGTTGATTTTCCCAAGGATAAGTGCTTTAAATACCATCCTCCCATTAAAGTAAAAGTAGTTGAACCTGTTAAAAATGAAGAAAAGACTATCACTTATAATGTTGATCCTATTGTTCCTACCGCTTATATTGAGAAACCACCTTTCCCTGTTAGAATAAAGGATCATGCTAAAGCTTCAACTGTGGTTCGTAAGAGTAGTACTAGAACACCTACACCCTCTGAGAAAATTAAAGTTGAACCTAGTGTTGCTATGGTTAAAGATCTCTTGGAAGAAAATTTAGATGGACATGTTATTTACCTCCAAGAGGAAGCTGCTAGAATAGCCAAACCTAATGCTAGGAATAAACATAGACCTGTTATAGGCTTGCCTGTTATCTCTGTTAAACTAGGAGATCATTGCTATCATGGTTTATGTGACGTAGGTGCTAGTGCAAGTGTAATACCTATATCTTTATATGATGAAATTATGCATGATATTGCACCCGTTGAGCTAGACGGTATAGATGTTACTATTAAACTTGCTAATAGAGACACTATTTCACCAATTGGGATTGTTAGAGATGTTGAAGTCTTGTGTGGGAAAGTTAAATACCCTGCTGATTTTCTTGTTCTTGGCTCCCCACAAGATGATTTTTGTCCCATTATATTTGGTAGACCCTTCTTGAATACTGTTAATGCTAAGATAGACTACGTGAAAGATATTGTTACTATTGGGATAGGAGATATGTCTCATGATTTTAATTTTGCTAAATTCCGTAGACAACCCCTTGATAAATAATTACCTAGTAAGGATGAAATTATTGGTCTTGCTTCTATTGTTGTGCCTCCTAATGATCCTTTAGAACAATATTTGCTAGACCATGAAAATGATATGTATATGAATGAAAGAAGGGAAATAGATGAAATATTCTTTAACCAGGGAACCGTATTGAAAAACAACTTGCATGTTGAAATCCTAGGGGATCCTCCTCCACCCAAGGGTGATCCAGTGTTTGAACTTAAACCTTTACCTGATAATGTTAAGTATGTTTATCTTGATGAAAAGAAGATATATCCTGTTATTGTTAGTGCTAACCTTTCAGAGCAGGACGAAGAAAAATTATTGAAAACTCTGAAGAAGCACCATGCTGCTATTGGATATACTCTGGATGATCTTAAGGGCATTAGTCCGACTTTATGCCAACACAAGATAAAATTTGAAGAAAACGCTAAACAGGTTATTGATCATCAACGATGATTAAATCCTAAGATGAAAGAAGTGGTGATACGTCCAAAACATATCTATAATTTCTGCTTGCTCCATGCCTCTTTTGGGTGATATTGCTATGATATTTATACACTTCCATACACTTTTGATCATATTTGGACTAACCTATTAACTCAGTGCACCCCAGTGCCAGTTTCTGTTTTCTGCTGTTTTTGTATTTCAGGTTTTCCCATTACGAGAACTGCCAGAAAAATCCCGGAAAAATTATATAAAAAATCAGCATTCCAGAAGCTTCCCGGTAGCCAAAGTACAGCCGGGGGGGGGCACCAGGGCTCCAGGCGCCCTGGTGGCGCGGCCCCCCTCCTGGCCGCGCCGGGGGGGCGCCTGGGCCCCCCGAGCCTCCGCTGATGCCCCCCTTTGGCATATATTTAACACGCGTCCCGAAACCCTCGAGGACGGAACCCTTTTTCGCGATCTCATCTCTGTTCCGCCGCCGCCGCGCTTCCAAGATCGGGAGCACCAGGAGAACTCTTCCCGGCACCCTGCCGGAGGGGAGGATCACCACCGGGAGCCTCTCCACCACCATGGACGCCTCCCAGATGAGTTGTGAGTAATCTCCCTTGGACCATGGGTCCATGACCAGTAGCTATGTGATGTTCTCCTCCCCTTCTTGTGCTTCACTAATTAGTCCTCGTGAGCTGCCCTACATGATCGAGGCACATATGTAATCCTTATGCTGTTGCTATGTTGAGTTTGCTGGGATCCGATGGATTGTGAGATTATGTTCAGATTGTGTTTGAGTAATATATTTGATTTACCTCTTTTATATTTATGTTCTTAAGTAATTCTTGCATGTTCTCCGTTGCTATTTATTGCTTTGGCCAAGTAGTAGGTAGTGACTCCAAGAGGGAACATTATGCTCAATTGTGGGTTCATGCCCCTCGATGACTAGTTTGAGTGACAGAAACATGAGTCTAGGGGATGTGCTGTTGCCACAAGGGGGAAAACAACGGTGCTTATGCCCGCGGGTGCAAGGATTGTTTACTTTACGCAAAGTTCTTTTAATGTAGTTGTCTGTTGCTTTGGGTTTACACTATGGGTGGGACTCGCAACTTAATACCAGCGAGATGTTCTGGATAGATATCTCAAGGTGGATGATTAGTAGTAGATGCAGATGAATTTCGGTCTACTTGCCTTGGCGTACCGCCCATGCTTTGAACCTCTACCTTTCTTGCAACATAGTTAGCATTGGTTTGCGCACATAATTCTGTCAATTGCCCAGCTGTAATTCGTTTACCTCACATAGCTGTTTTATCATCTTTTGGGAGAGAGATATCACTAGTGAACATCATGGGACCCCGGTCCATATTACCATCACTGATCACATCCGCTATTTACTTTCTGCTTTTACATACTAGTTGCAATTATACCTATCACTATTATCACTTGCGTTTGATCCTTTGTAAACGACAAGGCCGGAGGGATTGACAACCTCTCTGTACTCGTTGGGAGCAAAGTTATTTGTATCTGTGTGCAGGTCCAAGTTGATTGCTAATATCTGGCGCCGTTAGCAGTTGACACCTTCTTGTTGAAACTAGGAGTCTCAGGGGAAATCGATCCTTGGTATCTTTGCCAAGGGAAAACTACCGCTACACTGCATCTCAAACCTTCCACTTGGGGTAACCAACGAGGGGCGAGAAGCCATCAAGCAAAGTTTTCTGGCGCCGTTGCCGGGGACTCCACTCTTCAAGATAGGGGAGTTGCACGCTATCTTTTACCTTTGCTTTTAGTCTTGTTAGTTTACCTTTCAGTTTTGCTTTAGTATCTTTTATCAAAAATCACAAAAATAGTTATCTTGCTTGCTTGCTGCTATGGGTTCCACCAAAAACACTAAATGGGAGGAGTACACCCCTTCTTCCATTACGCCAATCACCACTGTCGGGATCTACAAAAGTAATAAACCTTGTGATTATGTTAGTCTTAATGGAGAGTTATGCCCATGGCATGGTCTTCCAGGAAAAGAGTATGAGCCTCAGTTTAAAGTTGCTCCTATGCTTCCCCAAACTTGGGAATACGTTCAAACTCTTATAATAGAGAGCAATTCAAAGAAAGAAGATGACACTACAATTCTACTCAATAATGATAAAATTGATTTTGATAATTGTAGTATCTCGGAAGTTGTCACCTTTCTACAAAGAATGGCTAAAGATCCCCACACTAGCACGCTTAACCTTGCCTTCACAGAGCATATCACTAATGCTCTTATCAAAGCTAGGGAGGAGAAACTTAGAGTAGAAGCCTCCATACCTAGAAAGCTAGAAGATGGTTGGGATCCTATGATTAAAATTAAGTTGAATAACCTCTCTTGCTATGCTTTATGTGATGTTGGAGCTAGTACCTCTGTTATGCCCAAAAAAATATATGATATGCTTAAATTGAAACCTTTTGATTCTTGTTCTTTTGGTGTTCGTCTCGGTGATTCTTCCATAAAGAAACCTTTGGGGAGGATCGACGATGTTCTTATCGTTGTCAATGACAATTACGTTCCCGTTGATTTTACTATTATGGATATTGAATGTGAACCTTCTTGTCCAATTATTTTGGGACGTCCTTTTCTACGCACCGTTGGTGCTATCATTGACATGAAAGAGGGGAATATAAGATTCCAATTTCCTCTCAAGAAAGGAATGGAACACTCCCCTAGAAAGAAGATTAAGTTACCTTTTGAGTCCGTTATACGGGCTAGCTATTCTTTTACTCTTGATAAAACTTGACCTTTTTTGCATTATGCCTAGCTTAAAGGCATAAAAGAAAGCGCTTTTGGGAGGCAGCCCACAATGATTAAATTTTTATTTTGCTTTTGTTGTGTTTTGATGTTGTTACTACAGTAGCATCATCATTGTATCTTTACTTTTCAACTTTGTGCCAAGTGTAGCCTCTAATTGCAAGAAAGTTCAAAATTTGTGACGTGTTGTCCAGGAAACAGATTCTGTCCTTGGATAGAAAAATTCGTATAAAATCACCAGATCATCTTTTTGGTCTGAAGTTTTTCGACAGCGTGCTCTATACAATTGTCTTTCGGGCGTCTGTTCTGAGTTTTTTGATTAGAGTTGCAGAAGTGCCCCGAAAAAATCATTTACTACCTGTTGTTCTGTTTTTCACAGATTCTGTCCTGTTTTGCCTTTCCTTCATTTTGCAAATCTTGAGCTTGCTTTTTTTTTGCAAAAACCTTTTGGCAATCTTGAGAAACAGTAGACCTTCAAGAATATCTTTATTTCCAGCAAGGAACAATTATTTTATTAAGGGTACGAACCTCGCTAATCAGATTATGATGAGTTATGTATGAAGGGAGTTTTCAAGTGTGCGAGGGAAGATGATAAAAAGATTCAGGAGTGTCAAACGCTCAAGCTTGGGGATGCCCCCATGCACCCCCAAGAAATATTCAAGGAGACTCAAGCGTCTAAGCTTGGGGATTTCCCCCGTGCATCCCCTTCTCCATCAACAATTATCAGTTCGTCTTTCGTTCCACTATATTTTTATCACTTCATGTGTTATGTGCTATGCTTGGAGCGTCTTACTTTTTAGTTTTCCTTTTTAGTTTTCTTTAGCTTTCATAATGAGTCGGAACTCAGCTTTCTTTGTGTGGGAGAGAGACACGCTCCACTTCAACCTAGAACACAACATAGAATTTTCATGTTTATCTTTGCTGTGTATGTTCTTGGTCTTTCAATAGCTACTATCATGTTCAGCTCTTAGTTTTCATGCTTATCTTTTTAAAGAGTCTGTTGTTTAGTTGGTCGCTTGAACTCTCTTTAGTTATCATGCTTATCTTATTAAGAGAGTTTGCTTCTGTTGCATTGGTCGATATGTCTATGATAAAAATGCTACGTGCATAATGGCGCTTAGTAGTTCATGTTTTCTTATGGTTAGTCTCAAATAGCTGGGGGGTTCCCAATGTGTTATTGGAGTACCAACATGATTTGTTTGCCTATGATGTGGTATGGTTTAGTGATATCTTCCTTCGAGAATTTATTTTGATTGACTTGGCGTATGCTCACGCATATTTAAGACTGTAAAGAAAGTCCGTCAAGCCTTGATGATCTTTAATTTCTGAGTAGCGATATAACTTCCATGCCTGATTCAATGTTGCTTTGTCGCTCTGCATGATTATGACCGTCATTGCTCTCTTAGTTGGTCGCTCCCAGTCTTTTGCTAACCTCCACCTGTACTAAGCGGACTGACTGCTTGTGCATCCAAAATCCTTTAAACCAGTTATGCCATATGAGTCCACCATACCTTCCTATACATGGTATTTACCTGTCATTCCTAACGAAGACTTTCATGTACCATCTCGAAATTATTCAAAAAAAAGCATTTCTCTTTTGTGCCTCTGTTTTAGTTCATGAGGAAGTAGTAGTTAATTCATGATCTTTTTAAGTTGGACAAGCTTCACCCCGGGATTGCATGTCTAATGTGCAAACCCATAATAGGAGAAGGATCTGGCATTGAGTGCGCCCGGCTCATTAAAAAATATTATAAACAAACAAACCCTCCTTCACTCTTTGTTCATGAGAAATCAGAAAACTTTGGCAGTGATAAACAAAGGAGATTAAGAGGATGTGATCGTCCTCATTCGGGGGCCGTTCCTCGAAACTTGTCCATCTCAAGAAGTAATTGAGTTATCTGCTAGCATTCGTTGACGAAACATGCATATCCAAAAATAATAATTATTACTTCTGTTTTTAAAACCAAGAGCTCTGGTACATGCTTTTTCTTTGTTTCCGACCACGGGTTTTCAACCTTGCCAACAAAAGCCACGGTTCGAGAGTCTCCGCCTTCTTTAAGCACCAACTACTGAGAGCATGATTGTCATTCTGAGTGTAATGTGCATTGTCCCAAAGTAGCATTGTCTTTTGCATGATTATGATATCGTTTATTCTGAAATCATTGTATCTAATCATCACCTAAACCTTGGAGGTGCCCCTGCATTTATGTTTTGCTTCACTAAAGGGGGCAAGCGAGATATCACTTTATCATATTTGCACACCATGCTCATTACAAATCTATTTGATGTTTCAGTATCATATTGTAAAACTTTCAGTTCTTTGTGATTTTCTCATAAGGCAACTTAATTACTACAGATTCATTGTCTCAGTAAGCTTTTGTCATGTGACTATAAAAAGTCCTTATATGGTTAATAGCATGTCACCACAGAAATTATACTTGTTATCATTTACCTACTCGAGGACGAGCGGGAATTAAGCTTGGGGATGTTGATACGTCCAAAACGTATCTATAATTTCTGCTTGCTCCATGCCTCTTTTGTGTGATATTGCTATGATATTTATACACTTCCATACACTTTTGATCATATTTGGACTAACCTATTAACTCAGTGCACCCCAGTGCCAGTTTCTGTTTTCTGCTGTTTTTGTATTTCAGATTTTCCCATCACGTAAACTGCCAGAAAAATCCCGGAAAAATTATATAAAAAATCAGCGTTCCGGAAGCTTCCACACGGCCGAAGTAGGGCCGGAGGGGGGCCACCAGGGCTCCAGGCGCCCTGGTGGCGCGGCCCCCCTCCTGGCCGTGCCGGGGGGGTGCCTGGGCCCCCCAGGCCTCCGCTGATGCCCCCCTTTGGCATATATTTAACACGCGTCCCGAAACCCTCGAGGACGGAACCCTTTTTCGCGATCTCATCTCTGTTCCGCCGCCGCCGCGCTTCCAAGATCGGGAGCACCAGGAGAACTCTTCCCGGCACCCTGCCGGAGGGGAGGATCACCACCGGGAGCCTCTCCACCACCATGGACGCCTCCCGGATGAGTTGTGAGTAGTCTCCCTTGGACCATGGGTCCATGACCAGTAGCTATGTGATGTTCTCCTCCCCTTCTTGTGCTTCACTAATTAGACCTCGTGAGCTGCCCTACATGATCGAGGCACATATGTAATCCTTATGCTGTTGCTATGTTGAGTTTGCTGGGATCCGATGGATTGTGAGATTATGTTCAGATTGTGTTTGAGTAATATATTTGATTTACCCCTTTTATATTTATGTTCTTAAGTAATTCTTGCATGTTCTCCGTTGCTATTTATTGCTTTGGCCAAGTAGTAGGTAGTGACTCCAAGAGGGAACGTTATGCTCGATTGTGGGTTCATGCCCCTCAATGACTAGTTTGAGTGACAGAAACATGAGTCTAGGGGATGTGCTATTGCCACAAGGGGGAAAACAACGGTGCTTGTGCCCGCGGGTGCAAGGATTGTTTACTTTACGCAAAGTTCTTTTAATGCAGTTGTCTGTTGCTTTGAGTTTACACTATGGGTGGGACTCGCAACTTAATACCAGCGAGATGTTCTGGATAGATATCTCAAGGTGGATGATTAGTAGTAGATGCAGATGGATTTCGGTTTACTTGCCTTGGCGTACCGCCCATGCTTTGAACCTCTACCTTTCTTGGAACATAGTTAGCATTGGTTTGCGCACATAATTCTGTCAATTGCCCAGCTGTAATTCGTTACCTCACATAGCTGTTTTATCGTCTTTTGGGAGAGAGACATCACTAGTGAACATCATGGGACCCCGGTCCATATTACCATCACTGATCACATCCGCTATTTATTTTCTACTTTTACATACTAGTTGCAATTATACCTATCACTATTATCACTTGCGTTTGATCCTTTGTAAACGACAAGGCCGGAGGGATTGACAACCTCTCTGTACTCGTTGGGAGCAAAGTTATTTGTATCTGTGTGCAGGTCCAAGTTGATTGCTAATATCTGGCGCCGTTAGCAGTTGACACCTTCTTGTTGAAACTAGGAGTCTCAGGGGAAATCGATCCTTGGTATCTTTGCCAAGGGAAAACTACCGCTACACTGCATCTCAAACCTTCCACTTGGGGTAACCAACGAGGGGCGAGAAGCCATCAGGGAGCTCGCGGTGCTGCCAGGTCCAAGGACAAGGCTGCGCTGCCCGTCGGCGGCGTAGTCGACTCCCGCAACGACCGGGCGCACTCCAAGACCTCGGCGTCCGTACATGCACCGCGCCCATCTCAGGAGGCGCGGGACCGGCAGCGTCATGGTACTCACGGTACCATACGATTGCTGGACCAAGATCGAGCTGGTGGATCTCGGGGTGCTCGAGACCAGCATGCACGCCAACATGCTGGCACGAGCGAGGCACGGTCGCCTGGATAGGATACTGCTCCTTCCAACATAGTTAGAAGTCCGAGCATATCCCGCTCCTCGCATCGTTCGCCACCGCCACCCGCCACTTCAGGAGAAGCTTTGGCGCGAGCTCAACTGCTCCTAGACTACCCTCCAACGGCAGACAAGATCGACGAATGGAGGGCCACCATTCAGAGTCTCATCGGCTTTGCCAACGGCGACGCTCCACGGCAGCCGAGTACATCGCAGCCGCGGCAAGCCAGCCAGGCACGAGCCGGTGGCGACAAGACTGGTGAGGATGCAACCACCGTGCACTCTCCGCCCCGAAGGCCAAGATCGCCGACTCACCGGATCCACCTCGACAGCGACTCCACCGCGTCATCAGATCCGCGAGCTCGTCGCGACCAGCGCCAAGTTCTTCACGAACGACAACAAGAAGACGCTCGTACTCGCATCGAGCGCCGAAGAGAGGCGCGGCGTCAATCGGACCAGCGCGCTGGGCCCTCTGTCGACATGCATGCGCCAGGGGAACCAGGCGACTTGCCGTACGCGGTAGGTTGCCCTGCGTTTACTCGTGAGCTGCGGCAAGTACAGTGGCCCAACATGAAGAATTTCAAACCAGACGTACCAGAGAAGTACGATGGCAAGACGCATCCGTCGGAGTTCCTCAGCATCTACACCATCACGGTGCAAGCCGCCGGGGGGCGGGACGACAAGATCCTTGCCAACTACTTCCCGCTGGTGCTCAAGCCCAACATCAGGTCCTGGCACATGCACTTGCCGGACAACTCCATATCCTCCTGGGCAGACCTATGCCACCAGTTTGTCGGCGCCTTTACAGGCGGCCACAAACCTCATGGCCAAGAGAGTGACCTTCATCTGCTCGCCCAGAAGGAAGGAGAGCCCCTATGCAAGTACATTCAGAGATTCAGCCGTGTACAGCACAACATCCCAGATGTCCACCCTGCCGCGGTCATCAACGCGTTCCATCAGAACGTGCGTAACCGCAAGATGCGGGAGGAGATGGCGATGTGCAAGATCAGGGACGTCAGTGAGCTGTATGCCCTGGCTGACAAGTGTGCACGTGCTGAGGAAGGGAGGAAACTCCCCGGAGAGAATACGGGAGCAGGAGGATCTGACAGCGAGGATGCTGCCCCGGCAAGGAAAAACCGGCGGCGGAACAACAGGAAGAAGAAAGGCAAAGATGTGCTAGTCGTTGAGTAGTCCGGCAACGAAGGTGGCGCCAAGAAAGCCAAAGCTGGTAGCTCCGGCAAGGAGATTGCCGCTTGCACCAACTGCCAGGCTGTGGCGGCCGCCGACAAGCGGGACGGCACCGACAAGCAGTACTGCAAGATCCACCGCACCAAGGGTCATGATCTCCAGAACTGCAAGAGGGTCGAGCAGCTTGTTGAGCAGCAAAAGGCTGAATACGAGCGACGCGACAAGGAGAAGGCCCAAGGAGGTGATGGAGGATCCGGCAAGAAACGCCCCGTCCGGAGAGGACGCCGCGGCAAGGCCAAGCAGCGGCAAGGAGACAGACCTCCCCGCGGCCGCGACAAGGATGAAGATGACGACGACGATGAATACATGGATGATGTCGAGAACAGTGAGCAGGAGTTCCAGAAAGCCACAGAGGTCTTGTGCGTTGACGGCGGTGCTTCTCTGCATACTTCACACCGCCAACTCAAGCAGTGGGTGCGGGAAGTCAATGCGGCAGAACCACCTGTCGAGTCACGCAAGCTTCTGAAATGGTCCAGCACGCCTATTATCTTTGATATTGAGGACCACCCTGATCGCACAACTGCGGTCGGGTGCTTGCCGATGTTGGTTTCGCCAACTATCCGCAACCTCAAGGTCACTAAGATGCTAGTTGACGGCGGGGCCGGCTTGAACCTGATCTCCTCCGCTGTACTCCAGAAACTCCAGATCCCTGACAGCAAGCTTGAAGAGACCGGCACATTCCAAGGAATCAACCCGGGAAGGAGCAAGCCGAAGGGGAAGATCATGTTGCCGATGACATTTGGCAGCGAGTTAAACTTCAGGACTGAGAGGGTCACTTTTGACATTGCTGATTTTCCATTGCCTTACAATGGGATACTCGGCCGTCCAGCACTCGCCAAGTTCATGGCAGCCTCTCACTATGCATACAACATGCTGAAGATGCCAGGCCCGATAAGTGTCATCTCTGTCTCTGGCGACAAGAAGGATGCTCTTATCTGCGCCGACAAAATCTACCGGGAAGCAGCAGCCGCAACAGATCGCAAGCCACTTGCCGTCGAAGCTCCCGGGGGGAAGAAGAAGACCAAGTCCGGCAAGAGTTCTGATGCCCACTCCGGCAAGCGCACCTCTTCGGAGTGCTGCGCTACCATCGAGGACACACCATCGAGCTCCATCGGAAAGTGTAAGAAGACAATGGCTGCTCCACCAAAGACCAAGAAAGTGTCCGCCAAGGAGGACGTCACTGGTGGTACCTTCACCATAAGTGCCACTCTTAACCCTAAATAGGAAAGCGCGCTCATTGCTTTCCTGCGGGCGAACGTCGACGTGTTTGCGTGGCAACCGTCTGACATCCCCGGTGTTCCCAGGAAAGTAATTGAGCACCATCTTGCCGTCTGTCCTCATGCGCGGCCCGTCAAGCAGAAAGTCAGGAAACAAGCAGTGGAGCGCCAAGAATTCATTGCAGAAGAGATCAAGAAATTGGAAGCAGCAGGCCTTGTCAGAGTAGTGCTCCATCCTACGTGGCTGGCCAATCCTGTAGTCGTGCGCAAGGCAAACGGGAAATGGAGGCTTTGTATCAACTTTACCGATGTTAACAAAGCTTGTCCCAAAGAGCCATTTCCCTTGCCGCGCATTGACCAGATTGTTGACTCCACGGCCGGATGTGACGTGCTTTCATTTCTTGACGCATACTCAGGATACCATCAGATCTTCATGGCAGAAGAGGATGAGGAGAAGACCGCGTTCATCACTCCATGTGGCACGTACTGTTTCATACGGATGCCTTTCGGTTTGAAGAATGCTGGTTCAACATTTGCAAGGGTAGTCCATGTCGCTCTTGAGCCAGAAATACACAGAAATGTGGAAGCCTACATGGATGACATAGTGGTCAAGAGCAAGGACAAGGCAACTCTGATTCAAGATTTAGGCGAGACCTTTGCAAACCTGCGCAATATCAGCCTCAAGCTCAACCCCGAGAAGTGTGTGTTTGGAGTCCCTTCCGGCAAGCTTCTCGGGTTCCTCAGCGGGGAATTGAAGCCAATCCCGACAAGATCAAGGCCATTGAGCAGATTGAAGCACCAAAACACGTCAAGGATGTACGAAGACTTGCCGGTTGCGTGGCTGCTCTCAGCAGGTTTATCTCTAAGTCTGCTGAGCGCGCCCTGCTGTTTTTCAAAATATTTAAAAAGGCAGGTCCAATGAAATGGACTCTGGAAGTGGAGGCTGCGCTGCAAGACTTGAAGAGATACCTGTCCTCCACTCCAATACTTGTCGCACCTAAGCCGCAAGAGAAGTTGCTGCTGTATATAGCGGCAACCAATCAAGTGGTTAGTGCTGCGTTAGTAGCGGAGAGGGAGGCAGATGATGAGCCAGCAACCGCGGCAGGTGCATCCAGCGACAAGCAGGGGGCTTCCCCGACAAGCTCTAGTCCCGACAAAGATGGATCTGCGCAGGCGCGAGAAGAGATACAGAGGAGAATGGTGCAGCGCCCAGTTTACTTTGTCAGTTCCCTCCTGCAGGGGGCTAGGTCAAGGTACTCTGGTGTGCAGAAATTGCTTTTCGGCCTTCTCATGGCCTCGAGAAAGCTGCGCCATTACTTCCAAGCACATGAGATCACAGTTGTCACTCGCTTTCCGCTGAAGAGGATACTGCAGAATCCAGAAGTAACATGCAGGATTGTTGAGTGGGCACTGGAACTGTCAAGCTTTGGCCTCAAGTTTGAGAGCACTTCAACTATCCAAAGCAGAGCATTGGCAGAATTCATAGCAGAGTGGAAGCCAACAGCAGATGAAGAAATTCCAGAAATGAGCATCCCCGTCAAGGAAGCAAGCAAAGAGTGGCTGATGTACTTTGATGGTGCCTTCTCGCTGCAAGGCGCCGGTGCTGGCGTGCTGCTTGTCGCACCCGCCGGAGAGCACCTCAAGTACGTAGTCCAGATGCACTTTCCCAAGGAGCAAGCAACAAACAATACCGCAGAATATGAAGGTTTGCTTGCCGGTCTCAGGATCACGGCAGACCTTGGGATCAAGAAGCTCATTGTCAGGGGTGACTCGCAGCTTGTCGTCCGCCAAGTGAACAAAAGTTATCAGAGTCCGTTGATGGAAGCCTACGTTGATGAAGTGAGAAAGCTAGAAGAGCACTTTGACGGCCTACAGATGGAGCATGTTCCAAGAGCTCAGAACGACATCGCCGATGGCCTGTCGAAGTGCGCTGCACTTAAGTTACCTGTGGAACCAGGGATCTTTGTGCTCAAGCTGACTCAACCGTCTGTAACGCCATCAACTGGATAGAGGAAGAAGAGGAAGTTGATTTCTGGTGACTATTTTCCGGCAGAGCTTCCCGAAGCCGCCGCCAAGAAGGACCCCAAGATCGACACCAAGAGTGCTGAGGAGCAGTCTGCTCTGGCAAGCCCTAGGGTTTGTTCCATTGAAGCAGAGGCTCCCGACAAGTTTTGCTCCGGCAAGCTTGCCGGGGAACATCAAGCTCCGACTGAACTGCAGGTTCTCGCCGTAGAAGCGGATGTTCCCGCAGCAGCAGATGTGCCTTTAGTCCTTGTTGTCGAGCCACAAGCTCCAGCATGGGCACAACAGATTGTCCGTTTCCTTTAGACAGGAGAACTTCCCGAAGAGCAAGAAGAAGCGGAAAGAGTAGCCCGGCAGTCAAGTATGTACCAGTTTGTCGACAACACACTGTACATAAGAAGACTCAACGGCGTGAAATTGAAGTGTATTCACCGGGAAGACGGACAAAAGCTGTTGGCAGAGATACATGGAGGCATATGTGGTCACCACATTGGCGCAAGGGCACTTGCCGGCAAAGCATTCTGGCAAGGTTTCTTTTGGCCGACAGCCCTCCAGGATGCAACTGCACAAGTAACCAAGTGTGAAGCGTGCCAGTTCCATTCCAAGCACATACACCAGCCAGCTCAAGCTCTCCAGACGATCCCTTTATCCTGGCCATTTTCGGTCTGGGGGCTCGACATCCTCGGCCCCTTTCCCCGCGCAGTCGGGGGCTTTGAGTACTTGTACGTTGCAATCGACAAGTTCACAAAGTGGCCGGAAGTGGAAGTAGTGAGGAAGGTGACAGCACAGTCAGCAGTCAAGTTCTTCAGGTCGATTGTTTGCCGCTTCGGGATCCCTAACAGGATCATCACCGACAACGGTACGCAATTCACGAGCCGCACCTTCATGCAGTACGTCCAAGATCTTGGCGCCAAGGTCTGCTTCGCTTCTGTTGCTCACCCGAGAAGCAACGGTCAAGCGGAGAGGGAAAATGCTGAAGTGCTGCGTGGACTCAAGACCAGGACTTTTGACAGGCTGCACAAGTGCGGAAGAAACTGGATCGAGGAGCTGCCGGTGGTTCTTTGGTCGATCAGGACGACGCCAAATCGAGCCACTGGCGAGACACCTTTCGCTCTAGTCTATGGAGCACAGGCAGTTCTCCCCACAGAACTCGTATACGGGTCACCTCGAGTGCTCGCTTATGATGAGCTTGAGCAAGAGCAGCTGCGACAAGATGACGCGCTGCTCCTTGAGGAAGACCGTCTTCAGGCTGCTGTGCGAGCTGCTCGCTACCAGAAAGCTTTGCGCCGCTACCATAGCCGCAAAGTTAATGCCAGAAGTATCAAGCAAGGCGACCTTGTTCTTCGGCGCGTTCAGTCCGCCAAGAATTCCAACAAGTTGACGCTGAAGTGGGAAGGCCCTTACCGGGTGAAACGAGTCACAAGGCCTGGCGCTGTCCGCCTTGAGACCGAAGATGGCATTCCGGTGAGCAACTCCTGGAACATTGAGCATCTGCGTAAGTTTTACCCGTAAGGCGCGGTTGCCGGATCCCGTTCCGGCAACCACCTTTTGTACAAGTCTTGCCGTTGTTGCATATAATCCTTTGTACAAAGCCGGGCGCAGACCCCGTGCATAAGTAAAGCTCATGTGCTCCGCACATTTTGTCGATTTCATGCTTTCTATTTTTTGCATGTGTTATCTGACACTTTGTGCAGCACCTACCCCCGGTAAGCAACATCGAGCCGTAGGGCTCCATATCTCTATTCTCTCTTCTTTCTTTTTCTCAAGGAAAGGAAGGTTCCCTCGCCCACAAGTTTGCCGGGGGGAGAGGAGAAGATAATGGTATGGACCAGGCATCGTTCAAGAAAGTTTCGCCTTGCCGGGAAGCAAACAACAGAAAAACTAAGTTGCCAAAGTTTGAGCAATCAGATTTTCTAAATTTTAAGTTATCTTCCTTGAACGACCGTGCTTTGTATGGAAAACCTGTGCGCGGAGGAACCAACTCGTAGCTAGTTGCGCCCTCGCCTCTTCCAGCCTAGCGGCGATGAGGTCCATCTCCACATCGGTGGTGGTGCGAGTGAGGCCTTTCTTCTCATCCGAGCGGACTGGCACTTCTACCAAGCCGTCAAAAAACTTCTGCACGACGTCGTCTGCAGGCTCTTGCCAAGTTGGGACAATTCCATGCGAGTCGCACAGCGGCATCATTGCACGGATGCGGTCGAGCGAGGAATTGTTGCACAGCGGAACGACACCCTTCGGCAACCTGAACACTTCGGGATGTTGAGGGTCGTACTTGAACAGCTCCCGGAGCATTGCGTCAAGTTCCATGACAGTGAAATTGAAATTGAGGCCCGGACGCAGCCTCATGATATCCGCCGCATTCTTGAACTCCCAGGCGGGTCTCCTCCTCTCCTGCAGGGGGGCGATGCGGCGGCGAAGGAAATCTGCGCCAACTGCGCCTACAGTGAGCCCGGCAAGCCTGAGGCGTTGGATCCGGGTGACGGCAATCTTCAGCCTATCGTCTTTCGGGGCCACGTTGCTCCAATCGCTGCCGCGCACTACTGGGGCTCGGCGCCGAGCAGTAAACGGCCGCGGGTTCTCCTCGACAATCCAGCACCAGTTTGCTCTCCATTCCTCCCACTTGCCGCGGAACTCTCCCTCCAGATAAGCTTCCTTCTTGCCGCCCCTCGAGATCCAGGCGATTCCGCCGGATAAAGGCTCTCCTCTCTCAACTCGGGGCATAAAGAAGTGGCGAAAAAGGGCTACGTTTGGATAGACTCCGACAAAGTTCTCGCAGAGATGTGCGAAAACTGCCATGGTCAGAACGGCATTGGGGGTGAAGTCAAGGAGGCGGAACCCGTAGGTGTTCATAATATCGCAGAAAAACTCAGAGAAAGGCAGGCAGAGCCCGCAGTAGAAGAACAAGGCAAAGAAGGGGTATCCATTTGGAGCCATTCCAGAAGCGACGGCTGGAAGTACCTTCGTGCGCGGGTGCGCAGGCGTCTCCGTCGACCAGAAGAGGTAGAAAGTCTCCCTCAGCTCCCTCACGGAGAGCCTGGGGGGGGGGGAAGATTGCCCGCTCTTTCCGCAGCGCCGCGAGCCGCTGTGCCTCGGTCGACTTCACAGCCTTCACCTTGTCGGCTTTCGGAGCCAGGGCGGAAGTGGTGGGGGAGGTCGACGGCGTTGGTGGTGTTGGTTGCGATGGGAGGCGGAGCGCTGCTCTCTTTCAGCTTTGGGAAGAAGGGGAGCGGCGGAGATTTTCGAGGTTGGAGTAGCAACTGGCGTATAGGCGAACTGCCCCTGTTTCCCCTGCTTATAAAGAGGGAGGGGCGGACGTTCCGCCTTTCCGATTAAAGAAACCACCCACGATCTCTCCCACGACGCCGCAATCAACGCGTGCCATTCGGGGAGGGCGCGGTGGATACGGAGTGAGATACGGCGTAACCCAGGCCGCGCGTGCCCGTGCTCTGTTTTGGGCCTGGCCCAACAGCGCTCGGCACCGTGTATGGCCCAGGCCCGGGGGCTCCTGTCGGTGTACTAGAGTAGGGGTACCCTAGTATCCCGAACTTGTGCACGGGCAGTCGCAGCACCCCGCGGCGAGGCTTGCCGGGTGACCGCCAAGGTCCTCCGTGGTTCCTTTGGAGCCATTCAAGAACAAAGTATTCAAGCCAAGGAGACAAGGCCCCGGCAAGAGGAGCTGCCGGGAAGGCCACTCAAGGCACAAGACCCCGGCAAGAGGAGCTTGCCGGGAAGGCCAACCAAGGCATCTCAAGGAACTTGCCCCGATGCGCCACGCGTCCCGGCAAGGCCCGGTGAGCGACAAGCTCCCGGACGCGACAAGACAACGACCGCGGCAAGGCACTTGCCGCGGCAAGCTTCCACTCTGTACCCGCGCTCCAGCACATCCACCAACGTGTAGCTCTGGGACCCTTCCAGGCGTACGTGGCGGGAGGCTGTGCAGCCAGCGTTACGCGGTGGCAAGCGGCGCTGACAAGATCGCCATCGTGGCGAGCAGTGGCGTCCCTGACGGTCCCTTTTTGCACTGTTTGGGCGACGCCGATGGGCATTTAATGCCCTTGTCCCCTGCCGTCAGGGTTAGGTATGATACACTGTACAGGTAGTTGTACCAACCACAACACCTTTCCATTTTTACCCTTGCGTACGTTGCCACCTGTCGGTGACCCCTTGAGCATATAAAAGGAGGCCCATGCGCAACGTAGAAGGAGGTTCGAGACAGAGAAGAACACTCACGCTCGGTCTCGTTAGCTGCTGGAGTGTACTGTAGCACTCAGCGCTCCCGAGCAAGAACCTGTCGGGGGAAACTGTCCTCCCACGAGCACCTATGGGACCGGAGCCCCTTCTACGTTGCGGTAAGGGAGCGGAGGGAGCACGAAGAGCGGATCGAAGAACACACGCGGGCAGTTTACCCAGGTTCGGGCCGCGCGGACGCGTAAAACCCTACTCCTGCTTTGGTTGTATTGAGCTCGGGAGCTTGGAGAGCTACAGTACTAGCTACACCGAGCGTGAGAGTTGCTAAGGATCCGAACCCTTTCTACGTTGTGCATGGGCCTCCTTTTATAGCTCAAGGGGTCAGCGACAGGTGTCAACGTAGAGTAGGGCAAAAATGTAACTGTGGTGGTAGTTGTAACAGTGCGGGAATAGTGCGTGAACAGTGGTCTTCACCTACTTTGACAGTGGGGGACAAGGGCATTAAATGCCCGTCACCGTCGACCCCAAAAGTGTCCGTCCATGCTTCTCCGTCCGCCACGGCGGTAGCCTCGTCACCGTGGCTTGCCACCGTGTGCCCCAGGCTGCACAGCCGCCCGCCACGCGTCCCTGGAAGGGCCCCAGGGCGACGCGTGGGCAGATGAGCTGGAGCGCGGGCACACAGCATAAGTTTCCCCCGGCAAGCACCTTGCCGGGGCCGTGACCTTGCCGGGCCCGGGAGCTTGTCGCTCCCCGGGTCCTGCCGGGGCGCATGTTGCGCCGAGGCGTCTCTTGAGGTATGCATTCCTTGGTCTTCCTGGCAAGCTCCTCTTGCCAGGGCCTTGTACTAAAATGATATCCTTGAGCCTGGTGCGGCCTTCCCGGCAAGCTCCTCTTGCCGGGGCCTTGATCTTCTGACTTGTATACTTTGTTCTTGAATGGTTTTATAGGGACCAGAAAGGTTTCCGGCAAGCACGTGGTAAACCCTGCCGTGGGAAGCTGCTACTGCCCGTGCACAAGTTGGGGTACTAAGGTACCCCTATCTTAGTACACCGACAGGAGCCCCCGGGCCTGGGCCACACACGGTGCCGAGCGCTGTTGGGCCAGGCCCAAAACAGTGCACGGGCACACGCGGCCCACGGTAAGCCGTATCCCCTTCCGCATCCGCCGCGCCCCTCCCTAACGGCACGCATCGATTGCGGCGTCGTGGGAGAGATCGTGGCCTGTTGTTTAATGGGAAATGCGGAGCGTCCCCCACTTCCCCCTTAAAAGCAGAGGAAGCAGGGGCAGTTTCCTCCTTCGTCTTCATTGTGTCTTCATTCTCCAGAAATCCTCCGCTGCTCCTTGCCTCCACCCCTCCTCCGCCGTCTTCCACATCTGCGGCGCCGTCGAGCTCCTCGCCTCTTCCCTCGCCGCCTCCGCCATGGCTCCGAAGAGCGAGAAGGCGAAAGCGGACAAGGCCAAGAAGGAGAAATCTGAGCAGGCGGCGAAGCTTGCCGCCCTACGGAAGAGGAACGTGGTCTTCGCGCCGAGGCTCAGCGCGAAGGAGCTGCGAAACAAGTACTATCTCTTCTGGTCCGGGGAGACCAAAGCTCATCCCCGCACCAGAGCCTTCCCCGCCGTCGCCAGAGATTTGTTTCCCGGCGGGTATTTCTTCTTCGCTGTTTTCTTCCACTGTGGATTGTGTCCTCCGTACTCGGAGTTTTTCTGTGACATTATGAACACCTACAACCTCCACCTCTTAGATTTCACTCCCAACGCCATTCTTACGATGGCCGTTTTCGCACATCTGTGCGAAAATTATGTTGGGATCCATCCAAACGTAGCACTCTTTCGCCATTTCTTTATGCCTAGAGTAGAGGCTGGCGCTCCCCTCTCCGGCGGCATCTCCTGGATCTTCCGGTTGAATAAGAAGGACTCATACCTGAAGGGAGAACTCCGCGGCAAGTGGGAAGAATGGCGTGCAGATTGGTGCTGGATAGTGGAGGATAGGCCGGAGCCTTTCACCGCGCCGCGCACAACAGCCATAGTGCGCGGCAGGAATTGGAGCGAATTGGCCCCAGAGGATAACAAACTTAGCATTGCCCTTATCAGAATTATTCGTCTCCGGGCCGCCAATCTGACCATCGGAGAGGTTGGAGCAGATTTCCTCCGCCGCCGCATTGCCCCTTTACAAGAGAGGAAAAGGCCCGCCTGGGAATTTGGCAATGCGGCGGATATCATGAGGCTGCGCTGTGGATTGAACTTCAATTTCACTACTTTGGAGCTGAAAGGAATGGTCCGAGAGCTCTTCAAGCACGACCCGGCCCATCCGGAGTGGTTCAGACCGGCCAAGGGAGTAGTGCCACTGTGTAGCAGCACCGCCTGCGATTCCTTGCGCGCGATGATGCCGGAGTGCGACTCCCATGGCCTCGTCCCCACTTGGATCGAGCCTCCGCCGGATACTGTGCTGAGCTTCTTCGATAACCTGGTCGAGAAGCCCAAGAACACCGAGGAGAATAGGGGCCTCACCCGGGCCACCACGGCGCGGGATATTGCTTACATTGCTTCTAGGATGGAAGAGGCCGCCGCAGCCGCAGCGGCGGGAGACTTTGGATGTACTGTGGACGATGCAGAGGCCGCGAACGTGTTGAGCCAAGCAGAGGAGGCTGAAATCCTCAGGTTGCTCAAGCTTCCGCCCGAGGAGTTTGCCGGGGTTCCTTCCCTGAGGCTTTCCGGGATACCCGGGGTTGTGAGCGAGGCCGCCGCGGGAAGCGGGGTTGCCGGAGGGAGCGGGGCCGCCGGAGGGAGCGGGACCGCCGGAGGGAGCGAGGCCGCCGGGCATGGAGCTGGGCCCAGCGAGCCTGCCGGGGAGGAGGAGGAGGACGTCGAGGCCGATGAAGACACCGGCGGATCTCTGGGACTTGACGACGATGCCTCCTCGTCCTCAGAGAACTCCCCGCCTCCGGCAAGTCCCACGCAAACACCGAGGAAGCGCCTCCGCAAGGCGGCTACAGCGACGAGGACGCAGGCGCCTCGACAGCAGCCTGCTCGCCGGGCGACGCGCGCCACCAGGGCGAGCCAAGCCGCGACGGAGGCGCCCCGCGCACCAGCGCCAAGCGGAGGGGGATCCTCCCGGAGCGAAGCGGCCGCTCCGCCTGCTCCTCGGGCCTCGGCGTCAATGGAGGCTGGGTCTTCGCAGCCCCCAGCCCCGGAGACCGCCAAGCACCCGAGGGAGCCTTCTCCTCCCGCTCCTCGCGCGGGAGCATCTCAGGTGGAGTTCGACTTCTCCGCCCTTAGCTCCGACGACGACGAGGAAGAGGAGTAAGTACTTGCGACTTGTAACTTCTTCGATTTTGACTTGGTCTTTCTTGATGATTCTGATCTTGTTCTTGCTTTGCTTTCAGGACCCTGGCCCAGCGGACGGCGAAGAGGGCCAAGATCCCCGTGGTTGAGGTCGAAGACGACTCGCCCACCGCGGCGACCGGAGACACGCCAGCGGCAAGCTTGCCGGATCAAGCCGCTGCTCCGAGGAGCAGCCCCCAGCGCAGCCCCCAGCGTAAGTCTGGTAGTCATTCTTTTCTGTTTGACAGGCGCGCTCGAGGTTGTTATCTGTACTGATGTTCTGTTGTCTTGTTTGTCTTGTGCAGAAGTGGAGCCGCAGCCGCAGGAGCGCCCGGAGACTGCCCCCGACGAGCCACTTGCTCCACCCTCCCCGCCAAGGGTGAACTCCCCGGCGAGGGAGAACGGTCCACCAAGGACGGGCACCCCGCCAAGGGCGGGCACCCCGCCAAGGGTGAGCAGCCCGACAAGGGTGGCCACCCCGCCAAGGGAGGGCACGGGCGGCCCTCCGCCAGCAGGGGCCACTGCTCCACCGCCAAGGGAGGACTCCCCGGCGAGGGAGCCTATCGTCGACGAAGTTCGCGAAGGTAAGTCTTGTAGCTTTATCTTCTTGAACTTGTCTTTTTGGATATTTGCTTGATCTTTTCTTTTCTTTTTCTTCTGCTAGATCCTCCTGCGCCGGAGCGGATGGAGACGGGGACCGCCGGCGAGGAGGGCGCGCAAGGCGACGGCGGCAACGCCACTGCCGCTGAGGGCATGGCAGGAGCCGACGAGCCCGCCGCTGAGGAGAACGCCCCGACCGCAGACACCGCGGCTGAGGAGAGGGACGGCGACCACACTGCTGGCCCGGAGGCAGCAGGAGCGTCAAGCGCTGCACCGGCCGCCGACCCCTCCGCCGCCAAGGAGCAGCCAGGCGTTTATCTTGAGGCCCCCAACGGAGTCTTCATACAAGTCCCGTGGGGGTCTTCGTCGCGAGCCCCCGTGGAGGGAGAGACCTACGATGGAGAGGTCCTCGCCTCCGCGGGGTTGAAGGTCGTTGAAGCGCCTGGCGGGAGCGACGAGCCCGAAGAGGAGAAGCTACTTCGCCGGCTCCTGGCCCTTTACCGGGCCAGGCAGGCGAAGCTGGACTCCCGGGAAGCTCTTGCCGCCAAGGCTGGAGTTGACTTGGAGAAGCGGGCCGCGGAACTTCGCGCCGCCAACCAGGCCGCCCTCCGCAACTTGGCGGAGGAGCGGGAAGAACTCGCCGGGGAGCAGCAAGCCTTCCTCCTGGAGAAGGCGGAGGCAGAAGAGCAACAGTGACTGGCCGCTGAGGAGCTGTCTCGGCGGGAGGGGGCGCTCAACCAGCGGAAGGTTGAGCTCGACGCCCATGACGACGAGCTCACCGCCCGGGAGCAGGCCATGAAGGAGGCAAAGGAAGCCGCAGCCGCCGCGGAAACCGCCAAGAGGGACCTGGAGCTCAAGGTTGATCAGCTGGAGCGGTACCTGAAGGCGAGTGAGGACAGAGTCACCGCGCTCAATGTGGAGCGGGAGAAGGACGCCCACACCAACTCTGACTTGCAGGTACGCCTCTCCAAGAAGGGCGACGAGCTTACTGCCGCCAAAGATTCAATTGCTGACCTGGAGTTGAAGGTCTCCACTTTGACTGATTCACTTGACGGCGCCCGGGACCGCGAGTCGAAGCTGAAGGACGAGCTCCGCAAGGAACAGGGCCTGGTGGAGAGCGCCGCCATCTCAGCAAACAACTTCAGCCGGGCGGTGGAGCAATGGACTGACGATCTGGTCGCTTCTGCTGCCAATATTGACAAGGAGTTGATGGCGCTGAGGGTGGAACACCTTGTGTACTCTCCGGACGAGAATCTCCCCCACAGCGCCAAGTTAAGTCTCTTCTTCAGGGGAATCGCGCCGGCGCTTGCACGGCTGCAGGAGAAGCTCCCCGCGCAGCTGGCCGACGAGTCGCGTCAGCTCTGCGCGGGCACCTTGGAGCGTGTCTTGACGAAGATCGTCTACCGCAACCCTGGCATCAATCTCGTGAACGTCCTCCGCAGCTTGCCGGACGATGCAGATCAGGAGGCGCTGAAGGCGCAGGTCGCCCACATCGTCGCCAAGGTGAACAAGATCTCAAGGCGTGAAGGCGACCGCGTAGATTAGGCCTCTTTCTCTCTGTTTCCTTTGCTGCTGCAAAGCGTGTTATGAACATGAATCAATTAGTTATTGCGACAAGTTATCTCTGTAATATACTATCTTATTTTCGAGCAATCAATGCGGTGTTATCTCCCTTGCTTTTGGTCCTTCACTTTGTATGCTTTCTACCCTACGCTCTTAGGGGACTTGCCGGCAAGGGGCCCTTGCCGCGAGCGCTGAGTGCTTAACTCTTAGCAGCCTGCCGGCAAAGGCCTTACCGGCAAGTAACCTTGCCGCAGCTAGTCGCAGCGCACTTAGCTTGCTGAGCGAACTCGAAAACGAAGTAAGGGCGCGACACTCGTCGCAGCTCACTTAAGTCGTTGAGCGTGCTCGAAAACAAAGTAAGGGTGCGGCTAGCCACGGGTAGGTTCCTCCGCGCACAGGTTTTCCATACAAAGTGTGGTTGTTCAAGGAAGATAACTAAAACTTAAAAATTTGAACTGCTCAAATTCTGGTAACTTAGCTTTCA
Source organism: Secale cereale (assembly GCA_902687465.1). Taxonomy (NCBI): domain Eukaryota; kingdom Viridiplantae; phylum Streptophyta; class Magnoliopsida; order Poales; family Poaceae; genus Secale; species Secale cereale. Next base: position 941,506,248 of record LR738711.1, read on the forward strand.
TGTATTGCTTGTTCCCCGACAAGGCTCCTCTTTCTTGAACAGCACTTGGTTCATCCTCCATCTCCTTCCCCCCCGGCAAACTTGTGCGCGAGGAAGACTCCTTCTGCTTAAGAGAGGAAGAAAAAGAGGAGGGAAAAACGAGTACATAGCCTCACGGCTTGCTAGTGCTTACCGGGGATGTGCGTTGCACAGGATGCCAAATAATGCATGCAAATAACAAAGAAAGGCATGGAAATGGCAAATAGTGCGAAGCACGAAAACTTTACTGATGCACGGGATCTGCGCCCGGCTTTGTACAAAGGTTTACATGCGACAGCGGCAAGACTCGTACAAAAGGTGGTTGCCGGAGCGGATCATGGCAACCGCGCCTTATGGGTGAAACTTGCGAAGATGCTCTATGTTCCAGGAGTTGCTCACCGGTAAGCCTTCTTCGGTCTCAAGGCGGACAGCGCCGGGCCTTGTGACTTGTTTCACCCGATAAGGGCCTTCCCACTTCGGCGTCAACTTGTTGGAATTCTTGGCGGACTGAACACGCCGAAGAACAAGGTCGCCTTCCTCGAGACTCCTGGCCTTGACCTTGCGGCTATGATAGCGACGCAAGGCTTGCTGGTATCGAGCAGCTCGTACAGCAGCTTGGAGACGTTCCTCCTCAAGGAGCAATGCATCATCTTGTCGCAGTTGCTCTTGCTCGAGCTCATCATAAGCGAGCACTCGAGGAGGTCCGTATACGAGTTCCGTGGGGAGAACTGCCTCTGCTCCATAGACTAGAGCAAAGGGTGTCTGTCCGGTGGCTCGACTTGGTGTCGTTCTGATTGACCAAAGAGCCGCCGGCAACTCCTCTATCCAGTTTCTTCCTCACTTGCGCAGCCTGTCGAAGGTTCTTGTCTTGAGTCCGCGCAGCACTTCAGTATTGGCCCTCTCCACTTGACCATTGCTCCTCGGGTGAGCAACAGAAGCGAAGCAGACCTTGGCGCCAAGGTCTTGGACGTACTGCATGAAGGTGCGACTTGTGAATTGAGTGCCGTTGTCGGTGATGATCCTGTTAGGGATTCCGAAACGGCAAACAATTGACCTGAAGAACCTGACCGCTGACTGTGCCGTCACCTTTCTCACTGGTTCCACTTCTGGCCATTTTGTGAACTTGTCGATTGCTACGTACAAGTACTCAAAGCCCCCGACTGCACGGGGGAAGGGGCCGAGGATATCGAGCCCCCAGACCGAGAAGGGCCAGGACAAAGGGATCGTCTGGAGAGCTTGAGCTGGCTGATGAATTTGCTTGGCATGGAACTGGCACGCTTCACACTTGGTTACTTGTGCAGTTGCATCCTGGAGGGCTTCTGGCCAGAAGAACCCTTGCCGGAATGCCTTCCCGGCAAGTGCCCTTGCGCCTATGTGGTGGCCACATATGCCTCCATGTATCTCTGCCAACAGCTTCTGTCCATCTTCTCTGGAAATGCACTTCAACCTGACACCATTGAGTCTTCTTCTGTACAGTTCATTGTCAACGAACTGGTACATACTTGACTGCCTGGTTATCTTCTCTATCTCTTCTGGGTCGTCGGGAAGTTCTCCAGTTTGCAGAAAACGAACGATTTGCTGTGCCCATGCCGGAGCCCGTGGCTCAACGGCAAGGACTAAAGGCACGAGGGCTGCTGCGGGAACCTCAGCTTCTACGGCAAGAACCTGCGGCTCCGCCGGAGCTGATGGTCCCCCGGCAAGCTCGCCGGGGCGAGACTTGTCGGGAACGCTTGCTTCAACTGTACAGACCCTTGGATCTGCAGGAGCAAACTGTTCCTTAGCATTTTGGCTGTTGATCTTGGGGACCTTGGCGGCGGCTTCGGGAAGATCCGCCGGCAAGTAGTCGCCGGAGACCAACTTTCTCTTCTTGCTTTGCCCAACTGATGGTGTAACGGATGGCTGAGTTAGCTTGAGCAGGAAGGTCCCTGGTTCCACAGGTAACTTCATTGCAGCACACTTTGAGAGGCCATCTGCAATATCATTCTGAGCTCTGGGAACGTGCTCCATTTGCAGACCTTCAAAGTGTTCTTCAAGCTTCCTCACTTCATCAACATAAGCTTCCATCAAAGGGCTCTGATAACTCTTGTTCACTTGTCGGACCACCAACTGAGAATCTCCTCGCACAATCAACTTCTTGATCCCAAGTTCGGCCGCAATCCTGAGGCCGGCAAGCAAACCTTCATACTCAGTAGTATTGTTTGTCGCTTGTTCCTTGGGAAAGTGCATCTGGACAACCTACTTGAGGTGCTCTCCGGTGGGCGCTATGAGTACCACGCCGGCACCGGCGCCTTGCAGCGAGAAGGCACCATCAAAGTACATTATCCATTCACTGCTTGCTTCTTGTACGGGGACGCTTGTCTCTGGAACTTCTTCATCGGGCGTTGGGGTCCACTCAGCTATAAATTCTGCCAAAGCTCTGCTCTGTATGGTTGAAGTACTCTCAAACTTGAGACCAAAGCTTGACAGCTCCAGTGCCCACTCGACGATTCTGCCTATTGCTTCTGGATTCTGCAATATCCTCTTCAACGGAAAGCGGGTGACCACTGTTATTTCGTGTGCTTGGAAGTAATGGCGCAGCTTTCTCGAGGCCATGAGGAGGCCGAAAAGCAACTTCTGCACCCCAGAGTATCTTGATCTTGCTCCCTGCAAGAGGGAACTCACAAAATACACTGGGCGCTGCACCATCTTTCTTCGCACTTCTCCTTGTTCCTGCGCAGACTTGCCCTTGTCGGGGCCAGAGCTTGTCGGGGAAGCCCCCTGCTTGTCGCTGGATTCGCTTGCCGGTGGTGTAGATTTCTCATCCGCCTCCCTCTCCGCTACTAACGCAACACTAACCACTTGATTGGTTGCTGCTAGGTATAGCAGCAACCTCTCTTGTGGCCTAGGTGCGACAAGTATTGGAGTGGAGGATAGGTATCCTTTCAAGTCTTGCAGCGCTGCCTCCGCTTCCGGAGTCCACTTCATGGGACCTGCCTTCTTCAAAATCTTGAAGAAAGGTAGGGCGCGTTCTACAGACTTTGAAATGAACCTGCTGAGGGCAGCCACACAACCAGCAAGTCTCCTTACGTCCTTGACGCGCTTCGGGGCCTCGATCTGCTCTATAGCTTTTATCTTGTCGGGATTGGCCTCAATCCCCCTCTGGGACACAAAGAACCCGAGAAGCTTGCCGGAGGGGACTCCGAAGACGCACTTCTCGGGGTTCAACTTGAGCTGGATCTTGCGCAGATTTTTAAAAGTCTCTTCCAGATCTTGTATTAGGGTATCTTTGCTCTTGCTTTTAACCACTATGTCATCCATGTAGGCTTCCACATTTCTGTGAATCTATGGCTCAAAAGCAGTGTGCACCACCCTTGCAAACGTTGAGCCTGCATTCTTCAATCCAAAGGGCATGCGTATGAAGCAGTATGTGCCGCATGGAGTGATAAATGCAGTCTTCTCTTCATCTTCCTTGGCCATGAAAATCTGGTGGTAGCCTGAGTATGCATCAAGGAAGGAAAGCAGCTCACATCCGGCGGTGGAGTCGACAATCTGGTCAATACGCGGCAAGGGAAATGGATCCTTGGGACATGCTTTATTCACATCGGTGAAGTCTATACAAAGCCTCCACTTCCCATTAGCCTTGCGTACGACAACTGGATTGGCTAACCACGTTGGATGGATGACGCCTCTAACCAGGCCTGCTGCTTCTAGCTTCTTTATCTCTTCGGCGATGAATTATAGGCGCTCCACGGCTTGCTTCCTGACCTTCTGCTTGACGGGCCGCGCATGAGGACAAACAGCAAGCTTGTGCTCAATTACCTTCCTGGGAACGCCGGGGATGTCAGATGGTTGCCATGCAAACACATCGACATTCGCCCGCAGGAAGGCAACGAGCGCGCTTTCCTATTTGTTGTCGAGCGTAGCACTGATGGTGAAAGTACCACCAGTGCCGTCCTCCTTGGCGGACACCTTCTTGGTTGCCGGTGGAGCGGCCATCCCCTTCTTGCACTTGCCGGTGGAGCTCGATGGTGCGTCCTCGATGGCAGCGCAGCACTCCGAAGAGGTGCGTTTGCCGGAGTGGGCCCGAGAGCACTTGCCGGACTTGGTCTTGGTCTTCTTCCCCCCGGGAGCTTCAGCGGCAAGTGTGTTGCTCTCCGCTGCGGCTGCTGCATCCCGGTATATCTTGTCGGCGCAGATAAGCGCGTCCTTCTTGTCGCCAGGGACAGAGATGACGCTTATCGGCCCCGGCATCTTGAGTACGTTGTAGGCAAAGTGGGAAGCTGCCATGAACTTGGCGAGGGCAGGACGTCCAAGTATCCCATTGTATGGCAATGGGATATCGGCCACGTCGAAGGTTATCCTCTCCGTCCTGAAGTTAAGTTCCCTGCCAAATGTCACTGGCAGAGTGATCTTCCCCTTTGGCCTGCTCCTTCCCGGGTTTATTCCTTGGAACGACCCGGTTTCTTCGAGCTCGCCGTCTGGGATCTGGAGTTTCTTGATCACAGCCGAGGAGATCAAGTTCAGGCCGGCCCCGCCGTCAACCAACATTTTGGTGACCTTGAGGTTGCGAATAGTTGGTGAGACCAACATCGGCAAGCACCCGACCGCCGTTGTGCGGTCTGGGTGATCCTCAAGATCAAAAATGATGGGCGTGCTGGACCACTTCAGCAGCCTGCGTGACTCAACGGGCGGCTCAGCTGCGTTTACTTCCCGCACCCACTGCTTGAGTTGGCGGTGGGAAGTATGCAGAGAGGCGCCTCCGTCGACACACAGAACTTCTGTGGCCTTCTGGAACTCCTGCTCGCTGTTATCACCTTCCTCCATGTCGTCGTCGTCGTCTTCCTCCTCATCCTTGTCGCGGCCCCGGGGAGGTCGATCACCTTGCCGCTGCTTGGCCTTGCCGCGGCGTCCTCCCTGGCCATTGAATGGCCGCTTCTTGCTGGGCTCTCCTCCGCCACCTTGGGCCTTCTCCTTGTCGCGACGCTCGTATTCAGCCTTCTGCTGTTCTACGAGGTACTCGACTCGTTTACAGTTCGAAAGGTCGTGGCCCTTGGTGCGGTGGATCTTGCAGTATTGCTTGTCGGAGCCGTCCTGCTTGTCGGCTGCCGCTACAGGGGCAGGCTCCTTGCCGGAGCCGCCAGCCTGTGCCTTCTTGGCGGGAGCCTCCTTGCCGGACTGCTCGACGACCAGCACTTCCTTGCTCTTCTTCCGTCTGTTGTTCCGCCGCCGGCTCTTCTTTGCCGGGGCGGCATCCTCACTGTCGCTTCCTCCTGCGCCAGCATCCTCTCCGGGGAGTTTCCTCCCCTCTTCGGCGCGCGCGCATTTGTCAGCCAGAGCGTAGAGCTCGCTGACATCCCGAATCTTGGTCATGGCCATCTCTTCCCGCATGCGGCGGTTACGCACGTTCTGGTGGAACGCGCTAATAACCGCAGCAGGGTGGACGTCGGGGATGTTGTGTTGCACGCGGCTGAACCGTTGAATGTACTTGCGCAGGGACTCTCCTTCCTTCTGGGCCAAGATGTGGAGATCGCTCTCCTGGCCGTGGGGTTTGTGGCCGCCTGTGAAGGCGCCAACAAATTGGTGGCACAGATCTGCCCACGAAGAAATGGAGCCTTCCGGCAAGTGCATAAGCCAAGAACGGACGTTCGGCTTAAGCACTAGCGGGAAGTAGTTGGCGAGTATCTTCTCGTCGCGTCCCCCGGCAGCCTGCACCGCGATGGTGTAGATGCTAAGGAACTCCGAGGGGTGCGTCTTGCCGTCGTACTTCTCGGGTACGCCGGGCTTGAAGTTTTTCATGCTGGGCCACTGGACGCGCCGCAGCTCGCGGGTGAACGCAGGGCAACCTGCCGCGTACGGCAAGTCGCCTGGCTCACCGGGCGCGTACGCGTCGACAGCGGTCCCAGCGCGCTGATCTGACTGTCATCGGGTTTCTCGTCGGCGCTCGATGCGCGTCCGAGCATCTTCTTGCCGCCGATCGTCGAGGACTTGGCGCTGGTCCCGACGAGCCCGAGGATCCGACGACGCCGTGGAGTCGTCGTCGACGTTAATCCGGCGGGGTGGCGTCTTCTGCTTCCGCGGCGGGGAGTGCACGGTGGTTGCACCCCCGGCGATCTTGTCGCCATCAGCCTTCGCCTGATCGACTTGACGTGGCCGCGATGTCGCCGGCTGCTGCGGCGTGTCGTTGTTTGCGAAGGCGATGAGGCTTTGAATCGTCGCCCTCCAGTCTTCGGCCTTGTCCGCCGCTGGAGGGAAATCAAGGAGCAGTTGCGCTCTTGCTAGCGCTTCTGCTGGAGAGGAGGGGAGCGGCGGCGAGCGGTGCGAGGAGCGAGATATGCTCGGACTTCTAACAGGGTTAGAAGGAGCAGTCTCTCGCCCCGGCGACCGCGGCTTGCTCGTGTTGGGGATCGTAGCAGAAAATCAAAATTTTTCCAACGCGTCACCAAGATCTATCTATGGAGTAATCTAGCAACGAGCATAAAGGAGAGTGGATCTACATACCCTTGTAGATCGCGATGCGGAAGCGTTACAAGAACGCGGATGAAGGAGTCGTACTCGCTGCGATTCAGATCGCGGTTGATTCCGATCTAAGCGCCGAACAACGGCGAATCCGCGTTCAACACACGTGCAGCCCGATGACGTCTCCCATGCCTTGATCCAGCAAGGAGAGAGGGAGAGGTTGGGGAAGACTCCATCCAACAGCAGCACGACGGCGTGGTGGTGGTGGAGGAGCGCGGGACTACAGCAGGGCTTCGCCAAGCGCTGCAAGAGATGAGGAGGGAGAGAGGTAGGGCTGCGCCATGCGACAGAGGTCAAAACGTGTTGTGGGCAGCCCCAAAACTCTCATATATATAGGGGGAAGGGGGGGCTGTGCCCCCTTTAGGGTTTCCCACCCCTAGGGGTGCGGCCACCCTAGATCCCATCTAGGGGTGGCGGCCAGAGGGGGAGAGGGAGAGGGGGGCGCACCAGATTGGGCCCTAGGGCCGATCTGCCCTAGGGTTTGCCCCCTTCCCCTCTTGGAGGCGCCCTGGGCCTTGGTGGGGGGGCGCACCAGCCCACCTGGGGCTGGTCTCCTCCCACACTTGGCCCACGTATGCCTCCGGGGCTGGTGGCCCCACCCGGTGGACCCCCGGGACCCTCCCGGTGGTCCCGGTACGCTACCGATAGTGACCGAAACTTTTCCGGTGACCAAAACGGGACTTCCCATATATGAATCTTTACCTCCGGACCATTCCGGAACTCCTCGTGACGTCCGGGATCTCATCCGGGACTCCGAACAACATTCGGTAACCGCGTACATACTTTCCCTATAACCCTAGCGTCATCGAACCTTAAGTGTGTAGACCCTACGGGCTCGGGAACAATGTAGACATGACCGAGACAACTCTCCGGCCAATAACCAACAGCGGGATCTGGATACCCATGTTGGCTCCCACATGTTCCACGATGATATCATCGGATGAACCACGATGTCAAGGATTCAATCAATCCCGTATACGATTCCCTTTGTCTATCGGTATAACACTTGCCCGAGATTCGATCGTCGGTATACCGATACCTTGCTCAATCTCGTTACCGGCAAGTCTCTTTACTCGTTCCGTAACACATCATCCCGTGATCAACTCCTTGATCACATATTGTGCACATTATGATGATGTCCTACCGAGTGGGCCCAGAGATACCTCTCCGTCATACGGAGTGACAAATCCCAGTCTCGATTCGTGCCAACCCAACAGACACTTTCGGAGATACCTGTAGTGCACCTTTATAGCCACCCAGTTACGTTGTGACGTTTGGTACACCCAAAGCATTCCTACAGTATCCGGGAGTTGCACAATCTCATGGTCTAAGGAAAAGATACTTGACATATAGAAAAGCTTTAGCATACGAACTACACGATCTGTGCTAGGCTTAGGATTGGGTCTTGTCCATCACATCATTCTCCTAATGATGTGATCCCGTTATCAACGACATCCAATGTCCATGGTTAGGAAACCGTAACCATCTATTGATCAACGAGCTAGTTATCTAGAGGCTCACTAGGGACATGGTGTTTGTCTATGTATCCACACATGTATCTGAGTTTCCTTTCAATACAATTCTAGCATGGATAATAAACGATTATCGCGAACAAGGAAATATAATAATAACCAATTTATTATTGCCTCTAGGGCATATTTCCAACACTTAGCCCACGCAGCCACCTGGGGTTGGTGGCCCCACCTGGTGGACCCCCGGGACCCTCCCGGTGGTCCCGGTACATTACCGATATCGCCCGAAACTTTTCCGGTGACCAAAACAGGACTTCCCATATATGAATCTTTACCTCCGGACCATTCCGGAACTCCTCGTGACGTCCGGGATCTCATCCGGGACTCCGAACAACATTCGGTAACCGCGTACATACTTTCCCTATAACCCTAGCGTCATCGAACCTTAAGTGTGTAGACCCTACGGGTTCGGGAACCATGTAGACATGACCGAGACAACTCTCCGGCCAATAACCAACAGCGGGATCTGGATACCCATGTTGGCTCCCACATGTTCCACGATGATCTCATCGGATGAACCACGATGTCAAGGATTTAATCAATCCCGTATACGATTCCCTTTGTCTATCGGTATAGCACTTGCCCGAGATTCGATCGTCGGTATACCGATACCTTGCTCAATCTCGTTACCGGCAAGTCTCTTTACTCGTTCCGTAACACATCATCCCGTGATCAACTCCTTGATCACATATTGTGCACATTATGATGATGTCCTACCGAGTGGGCCCAGAGATACCTCTCCGCCATACGGAGTGACAAATCCCAGTCTCGATTCGTGCCAACCCAACAGACACTTTCGGAGATACCTGTAGTGCACCTTTATAGCCACCCAGTTACGTTGTGACGTTTGGTACACCCAAAGCATTCCTACGGTATCCGGGAGTTGCACAATCTCATGGTCTAAGGAAAAGATACTTGACATATAGAAAAGCTTTAGCATACGAACTACACGATCTGTGCTAGGCTTAGGATTGGGTCTTGTCCATCACATCATTCTCCTAATGATGTGATCCCGTTATCAACGACATCCAATGTCCATGGTCAGGAAACCGTAACCATCTATTGATCAACGAGCTAGTCAACTAGAGGCTTACTAGGGACATGGTGTTTGTCTATGTATCCACACATGTATCTGAGTTTCCTATCAACACAATTCTAGCATGGATAATAAACAATTATCATGAACAAGGAAATATAATAATAACCAATTTATTATTGCCTCTAGGGCATATTTCCAACAGTCTCCCACTTGCACTAGAGTCAATAATCTAGTTCACATCGCCATGTGATTAACACTCATAGGTCACATCGCCATGTGACTAACATCCAAAGAGTTCACTAGAGTCAGTAATCTAGTTCACATCAATATGTGATTAACACTCAATGAGTTCTGGGTTTGATCATGTTATGCTCGTGAGAGAGGTTGTAGTCAACGGGTCTGCAACATTCAGATCCCTATGTACTTCGCAAAACTTTATGTCATATCGTAGATGCTGCTACCACGTTCCACTTGGAGCTATTCCAAGCTGTTGCTCCATTTTACGTATCCGGTATCTCTACCCAGAGTTATCCGGATAGGTGTTAAGCTTGCATCGACGTAACTCTTTACGTCGAACTCTTTATCACCTCCATAACCGAGAAACATTTCCTTATTCCTCTAAGGATAATTTTGACCACTATCTAGTGATCCACTCCTGGATCACCTTTGTACCCTCTTGCCAGACATGTGGCAAGGCACACATCAGGTGCGGTACTCATCATGGCATACCGTATAGATCCTATGACAAAAGCATAGGGGACGACCTTCGTCCTTCCTCTTCCTTCTGCCGTGGTCAAGTTTTGAGTCTTACTCAACTTCACACCGTATAACTCAGGTAAGAATTCCTTCTTTAACTGACCTATTTTGAACTCCTTCAAAATCATGTCAAAGGTGTGTGTTCCTTTTGAAAGTATCATCAGGCGTCTTGATCTATCTCCATAGATCTTGATGCCCAATTATATAAGCAGCTTTATCCAGGTCTTCCTTTGAAAAAACTCCTTTCAAACAACCCTTTATGCTTTCCAGAAATTCTGCATCATTTCGGATCAACAATATGTTATTCACATATACTTATCAGAAATGTTGTGATGCTCCCACTCACTTTATTGTAAATACAAGTTTCTAACAAACTTAGTATAAACCCAAAAACTTTGATCACTCCATCAAAGTGTATATTCCGACTCCGAGATGCTTGCTCTAGTCCATAGAAGGATCGCTGGAGCTAGCATATCTTTTAGCATCCTTAGGATCGACAAAACCTTTCTGATTGTATCATATACAACCTTTCCTTACGAAAACTGGTAAGGAAACTTGTTTTGTCATCCATCTGCCAGATTTCATAAATGCAGCTAATGCTAACATGATTCCGACGGACTTAAGCATCGCTACGGGTGAGAAAATCTCATCGTAGTCAACTCCTTGAACTTGTGAAAAGTTCTTTGCCACAAGTCGAGCTTCATAGACGGTGACATTACCGTCCACGTCCGTCTTCTTCTTAAAGATCCAGTTATCTCAATGGCTTGCCAATCATCGGGCAAGTCCACCAAAGTCCATACTTTGTTTTGATACATGGATCCTATCTCGGATTTCCCGGCTTCTAACCATTTGCCGGAATACGGGCCCACCATCGCTTCTCCATAGTTCGTAGGTTCATTGTTGTCCAACAACATGACATCTAAGACAGGATCACCGTACCACTCAGGAGTAGTACTTATCCTTGTCGACCTACGAGGTTTGATACCAAGTTGATCCGAAACTTCATGATCACTATCATTAGTTTCCTCTTCAACAGTCGTAGGTTCCACAGAAACATCTTTCTGTGTTGCACTACTCTCCGGTTGAAGTGAGGGTTCGACAACCTCATCAAGTTCTATCTTCCTCCCACTCAAATCTTTCGAGAGAAACTCCTTCTCGAGAAAGGACCCGTTCTTAGCGACAAACATTTTTGTCCTTGGATCTGAGATAGAAGGTATACCCAACCGTTACCAGTGGGTATCCCATGAAGATGTATTTGTCCGCTTTGGCTTCGAGCTTTTTCCGGCTGAAGCCGTAAGCATCGCAGCCCCAAACATTGAGAAACGACAACTTTGGTTTCTTGCCAAACCTTAGTTCATTCGACGTTGTCTCAACGGACTTAGATGGTGCCCTATATAAAGTGAATGCAGCTGTCTCTAATGCATAACCTCAAAACAATAGCGGTAGATCGGTAAGATACATCATAGATCGCACCATATCTCATAAGGTTCGATTACGATGTCCGGACACACCATTACGCTATGGTGTTCCAGGGGGCTTCAACTGCGAAACAATTCCACAATGTCTTAAGTGATTGCCAAACTCATAATTCAGATAATATCCCCTTGATCAGATCGTAGGAACATGATCTTCTTGTTATGATGATTCTTAATCTTCACTCTGAAATTTTTGAACCTTTCAAACGTTTCAGACTTTTGCTTCATTAAGTAAATATACCATATCTACTCAAATCGTCAGTGAAGATGAGAAAATAACGATATCCACCATACGCCTTAATTCTCATTGGATCACATACATCAGCATGTATGATTTCCAACAAGTCACTTGCCCGTTTCATTGTACCTGAAAACGGGATCTCAGTCATCCTGCCCATGAGGCATGGCTCGCATGTGTCAAGCGATTCAAAATCAAGTGACTCAAAACATCCATCAGCATGGAGTTTCTTCATGCATTTTATGCCAAAATGACCTAAGCGGCAGTGCCACAAGAAAGTGGTACTATCATTATTAACTCTACATCTTTTGGCATTAATATTATCATCATGTGTATTACTATGATCGAGATTCAACGAACCATTGGGTGCATGACCATAAAGGTATTATTCATGTAAACAGAATAACCATTATTCTCTAACTTAAATGAATAACCGTATTGCGATGAACATGATCTAATCATTTTCATGCTCAACGTAGACACCTGATAACATTTATCTAGGTTCAACACTAATCTCGAAAATAGAGGAAGTGTGCGATGGTGATCTCATCAACCTTGGAAATACTTCCAACACACATCGTCACCTCGCCCTTAGCTAGTCTCCGTTCAGTCCGTAGCTTTTGCTTCAAGTCACTAATAATAGCAACTGAACCGGTATCCAATACCCAGGTGCTACAAGGAGTACTACTAAGGTACACATCAATAACACGTATATCAAATATACTTTGTTGAAGTTGCCAGCTATCATATCTACCATGTATTTGGGGTGGTTCCGCTACCATGTGACCGTTCCCCTTACAATAGAAGCACTTAGTCTCGAGGTTTGGGTTCAACCATGGGTTCCTTCATCAGAGCGACAACAGGTTTGCCATTCATGAAGTTTCCCTTCTAGCCCTTACCCCTTTTGAAACCAGTGGTCTTGTTAAACCATCAACACTTGATGCTCCTTCTTGATTTCTACTTTTGCGGTACTAAGAACCGCTAACAGCACCGGGATCATCACCATCCTTTGCATGTCATAGTTCATCACGAAGTTCTAGTAGCTTGGTGATAGTGTCTAGAGAATTCCGTCAACCACTATCTCACCTGGAAGATTAACTCCCACTTGGTTCAAGTGATTTTAGCACCCAGACATTCTGAGCACATGCTCACTAGTTGAGCCATTCTCCTCCATCTTTTTGGCAAAAGAACTTGTGAGAGGTCTCATACCTCTCAACACGGGCATGAGCCTGAAATCCCAATTTCAGCTCTCAGAACATCTCATATGTTCTATGACGTTCAAAACGTCATTGGAATCCCGATTCTAAGCCGTAAAGTATGGTGCACTAAACTATCAAGTAGTCATCAGGACGTGTCTCTCAGGTGTTCACAACATCCACAGACAACGTTGTAGGGGTTTGCACATCGAGCGGTGCATCAAAGACGTAAGCTTTCTGTGCAGCAGTGAGGACACTCCTCGGACTACGGACCCAGTCCGCATCCTTGCTTACAATATCTTTCAACTTAGTCTTTCTCTAGGATCGTATTAAACAGGGAGCTACAACGCAGTTATTGGTCTACAACATAATTTGCGAAGACAACTTAGACTATTGTTTATGACAATGAAGTTCATCTAATGAACTCCCACTCAGATAGACACCTCTCTAGTCATCTAAGTGATACATGATCCGAATCGACTAGGCCGTGTCCGATCATCACGTGAGACGGACTAGTCATCAACGGTGAACATCTTCATGTTGATCGTATCTTCTATACGACTCATGTTCGACCTTTCGGTCTTCCGTGTTCCGAGGCCATGTCTGTACATGCTAGGCTCGTCAAGTCAACCCTAAGTGTATTGCGTGTGTAAATCTGGCTTACACCCGTTGTATGCGAACGTTAGAACCTATCACACCCGATCATCACGTGGTGCTTCGGAACAACGAACCTTAGCAACGGTGCACAGTTAGGGGAAACACAATTCTTGAAATTTTATTGAGAGATCATCTTATTCACTACCGTCGTTCTAAGCAAATAAGATGAAAAACATGATAAACATCACATGCAATCAAATAGTGACATGATATGGCCAATATCATCTTGCTCCTTTGATCTTCATCTTCGGGGCTCCATGATCATCATTGTCATCGGCATGACACCATGATCTCCATCATCATGATCTCCATCATCGTGTCTCCATGAAGTCGTCTCGCCAAACATTACTTCTACTACTATGGCTAACGTTTAGCAATAAAGTAAAGTAATTACATGGCGTTATTCAGTGACACGCAGGTCATACAATAAATAAGACAACTCCTATGGCTCCTGCCGGTTGTCATTCTCATCGACATGCAAGTCGTGATTCCTATTACAAGAACATGATCAATCTCATACATCACATATATATCATTCATCACATCCTTTTGGCCATATCACATCACACGGCACATGCTGCAAGAACAAGTTAGACGTCCTCTAATTGTTGTTGCAAGTTTTTACGTGGCTGCTATAGGTTTCTAGCAAGAACGTTTCTTACCTACGCCAAAACCACAACGTGATATGCCAATTTCTATTTACCCTTCATAAGGACCCTTTTCATCGAATCCGATCCGACTAAAGTGGGAGAGACAGACACCCGCTAGCCACCTTATGCAACTAGTGCATGTCAGTCAGTGGAACCTGTCTCACGTAAGAGTACGTGTAAGGTCGGTCCGGGCCGCTTCATCCCACGATGCCGCCGAATCAAGATAAGACTAGTAACGGCAAGAGAATTGACATGATCTACGCCCACAACTACTTTGTGTTCTACTCGTGCAAGATGCTACGCATAGACCTAGCTCTGATACCACTGTTGGGGATCGTAGCAGAAAATCAAAATTTTTCCTACGCATCACCAAGATCTATCTATGGAGTAATCTAGCAACGAGCATAAAGGGGAGTGCATCTACATACCCTTGTAGATCGCGAGCGGAAGCGTTCAAGAGAACGGGGATGATGGAGTCGTACTCGTCGTGATCCAAATCACCGATGATCCTAGCGCCGAACGGACGGCACCTCCGTGTTCAACACACGTACGGAGCGGGGACGTCTCCTCCTTCTTGATCCAGCAAGGGGGGAGGAGAGGTTGATGGAGATCCAGCAGCACGACGGCATGGTGGTGGAAGTAGCGGGATTCCAGTAGGGCTTCGCCAAGCGCTGCGGGAGGAGGGAGATGTGTCACGGGAGGGAGAGGGAGGCGCCAGGGCTTGGGGTGCGGCTCCCATGCGCCTCCCCACTATATATAGGGGTGGAGGGGGCTGGTTTCTTGCCCTCCAAGTCCATTGGGGCGTTGGCAAAGGTGGGGGAAAGAAATCCCATCATTTCCTTTCCCCACCGATTGTTATCCCCCCTTTTTAGGGATCTTGATCTTATCCCTTCGGGATATGATCTTATTCCTTCTAAGGGGGGATCTTGGTGCGCCTTGACCAGGGGTGTAGGGCCTTGCCCCCACTACCCACGTTCATGTGGGTCCCCCCATGCAGGTGGGCCCCACTTCGGAACCTTCTAGAACCTTCCCGGTACAATACCGAAAAATCCCGAACATTTTCCGGTGGCCAAAATAGGACTTCCTATATATAAATCTTTACCTCCGGACCATTCCGGAACTCCTCGTGACGTCCGGGATCTCATCCGGGACTCCGAACAACTTTCGGGTTTCCGCATACTTATATCTCTACAACCCTAGCGTCACCGAACCTTAAGTGTGTAGACCCTACGGGTTCGGGAGACACGCAGACATGACCGAGACGACTCTCCGGTCAATAACCAACAGCGGGATCTGGATACCCATGTTGGCTCCCACATGTTCCACGATGATCTCATCAGATGAACCACGATGTCAAGGATTCAATCAATCCCGTATACGATTCCCTTTGTCTATCGGTATAGCACTTGCCCGAGATTCGATCGTCGGTATACCGATACCTTGCTCAATCTCGTTACCGGCAAGTCTCTTTACTCGTTCCGTAACACATCATCCCGTGATCAACTCCTTGATCACATATTGTGCACATTATGATGATGTCCTACCGAGTGGGCCCAGAGATACCTCTCCGTCATACGGAGTGACAAAAACCAGTCTCGATTCGTGCCAACCCAACAGACACTTTCGGAGATACCTGTAGTGCACCTTTATAGCCACCCAGTTACGTTGTGACGTTTGGTACACCCAAAGCATTCCTACGGTATCCGGGAGTTGCACAATCTCATGGTCTAAGGAAAAGATACTTGACATATAGAAAAGCTTTAGCATACGAACTACACGATCTGTGCTAGGCTTAGGATTGGGTCTTGTCCATCACATCATTCTCCTAATGATGTGATCCCGTTATCAACGACATCCAATGTCCATGGTCAGGAAACCGTAACCATCTATTGATCAACGAGCTAGTCAACTAGAGGCTTACTAGGGACATGGTGTTTGTCTATGTATCCACACATGTATCTGAGTTTCCTATCAACACAATTCTAGCATGGATAATAAACAATTATCATGAACAAGGAAATATAATAATAACCAATTTATTATTGCCTCTAGGGCATATTTCCAACAGCTCGTGCCAGGACGATGGCCCGGAACGTCCCGCGATCCTCCGGTTTGTCCTTGGCCTAGCAAGCGTATGGTACCGCCTGTACCACGACGCTGCTGGCCTGTCGTCTGCTGAGAGGGACGTGGTGCGTCTACGGACACCGAGGTCTTGGAATTTGCCCGGTCGTCCGCCTTGTCTTTGGATTTGGTGGCGCCGTGAGTTTCCTCGCCGACGACCACCCTTCCGCCGGCGTCTCCTCCACCAACCGTTGGTTCTGGTGGTGGTGGGATCGACGCAGACGGGCCCGCGACCTCCGAAGCCTTCTTCTTCGGGGCCATGTTGGTGCTGCTGATGAAGTTGATGAAGCTGGAGAAGTTGATGAAGAATGCGCCCGCGTGAGCGCCGGATCAGGTTCGCACAACCTCGACGCCCCCTACCTGGCGCGCCAAAGATGTCGGGGGAAACTGTCCTCCCACGAGCACCTATGGGACCGGAGCCCCTTCTACGTTGCGGTAAGGGAGCGGAGGGAGCACGAAGAGCGGATCGAAGAACACACGCGGGCAGTTTACCCAGGTTCGGGCCGCGCGGACGCGTAAAACCCTACTCCTGCTTTGGTTGTATTGAGCTCGGGAGCTTGGAGAGCTACAGTACTAGCTACACCGAGCGTGAGAGTTGCTAAGGATCCGAACCCTTTCTACGTTGTGCATGGGCCTCCTTTTATAGCTCAAGGGGTCACCGACAGGTGTCAACGTAGAGGAGGGCAAAAATGTAACTGTGGTGGTAGTTGTAACAGTGCGGGAATAGTGCGTGAACAGTGGTCTTCACCTACTTTGACAATGGGGGACAAGGGCATTAAATGCCCGTCACCGTCGACCCCAAAAGTGTCCGTCCATGCTTCTCCGTCCGCCACGGCGGTAGCCTCGTCACCGTGGCTTGCCACCGTGTGCCCCAGGCTGCACAGCCGCCCGCCACGCGTCCCTGGAAGGGCCCCAGGGCGACGCGTGGGCAGATGAGCTAGAGCGCGGGCACACAGCATAAGTTTCCCCCGGCAAGCACCTTGCCGGGGCCGTGACCTTGCCAGGCCCGGGAGCTTGTCGCTCCCCGGGTCCTGCCGGGGCGCATGTTGCGCCGAGGCGTCTCTTGAGGTATGCATTCCTTGGTCTTCCTGGCAAGCTCCTCTTGCCAGGGCCTTGTACTAAAATGATATCCTTGAGCCTGGTGCGGCCTTCCCGGCAAGCTCCTCTTGCCGGGGCCTTGATCTTCTGACTTGTATACTTTGTTCTTGAATGGTTTTATAGGGACCAGAAAGGTTTCCGGCAAGCACGTGGTAAACCCTGCTGCGGGAAGCTGCTACTGCCTGTGCACAAGTTGGGGTACTAAGGTACCCCTATCTTAGTACACCGACAGAACCCAATACAAACCACAAAGCAGGAGTAGGGTTTTACGCATCCGTGCGACCCGAACCTGGGTAAACTGCTCGTGTGCTTCGCCTCGATCCGCTCTTCGTGCGATCTCCGCCCCCGCCGAACCGAAAGGGACTCGGTCCGCCGGTCCCATAGGTGCTCGTGGATCAGTTTCCCCGACACAGACCTTCGGGTCCATAGCTAGTATCTAGATGGATTCTTCTCTCTCTCTCTCTGGATCTCAATACACAGTTCTCCTCGGTCTTCGAGGAGATCTATTTGATGTAATCTCTTTTTAGGGTCTTCGAGGAGATCCGATGAATTGTGAGTTTATGATCAAGGTTATCTATGAAAGATATTTGGTTCTTCTCTGAACTTTTTATGTGTGCTCATAATATCTTTGCAAGTCTCTTCGAATTATTGGTTTGGTTTGGCCTACTAGATCTATAGTCCTTGCAATGGGAGAAGTGCTTGGCTTTGGGTTCAATCTTGCGGTGTCCTTTCCTAGTGACAGTAGGGGCAGTAAGGCACGTATTGTATTGTTGCCATCGAGGATAAAAAGATGGGGTTTTCATCATATTGCTTGAGTTTATCCCTCTACATCATGCCATCTTGCTTAAGGCGTTACTCTATTCGTATGAACTCAATACACTAGATGCATGCTGGATAGCGGTCGATGTGTGGAGTAATAGTAGTAGATGCAGGCAGGAGTCGGTCTACTTGTCTTGGACAGGATGCCTATATACAATGATCATGCCTAGATAGTGTCATAATTATTCGCTTTTCTATCAATTGCTCGACAGTAATTTGTTTACCCGCCGTAGAATATCGCTATCATGAGAGAAGCCACTAGAGAACACTATGGCCCCCGAATCTATTCTCAACATATCAATCTACATCTACTTTACTTTTCTTGCTTTTATTTGTTGTTTTATTAAACCTAAAATACCTAAAATATAACTATCATCTCTATCAGATCTCACTATCGTAAGTGATCGTAAAGGGATTGACAACCCCTTATCGCGTTGGCTGCGAAGTTCTTATTTGTTTGTGCAGGTGCGAGGGACTGGCGCGTGGTCTCCTACTGGATTGATACCTTGGTTCTCAAAAACTGAGGGAAATACTTACGCTACTGTGCTGCATCTCCCTTTCCTCTTCGAGGGAATACAACGCAAGCTCAAGAGGTAGCATTGACCATGCCGCGCCGAGAGCACCAGGTCGATGGACGACGACGAGGCCTAGGAAGGGGACGACGTGGAGCCGGGGAAGACGCGGCAGTGGATGCCCATGCGTAGAGGAGTATGAGGGTTCACTCAGGGGCGGAGCTACGGGGGGACGAGCGGGGGCCACGCCCCCCCCCCCAACGTGCGCGTCGAACCAACGTAGTATAGCAGATTTTTTGTTCGACCGGGACTAGTTAGAACTAATTAGCCCCCCCCCAACGGTGATCTCAAGCCCATATGTTTAGCCCACTAGGCAGCCCAACACGGAAGACAAAGAGGCAGGTCTCAGGTCTCCTACGGGCTACAGAATAGGAATCGATCGACAGCTCGACGCACGCAGCCACGCACGCACAATAGACGAGACGCATCTCTCGGTCTCTCCCTCTCCCTCGTCCCTCCTGCCGTCTTGCGACTCCAATCAGCGCCGGCCAGGCCTGGCGCCGGCTCCGGCGGCGCAGACGGCCAAACCTGCAAGTGAGTCTTCATTAATTCATCCTATATAATTTGTATGCCGAGTTGCCGATGAACTGATCTGTACTGCAGTCTGTAGATATTCTTGAGTTAGGTACTTAGGTTAAATTGGATCAGGGAAATTAGGGAAACATGTACTGTTTATCCTCACAAAGACTTATATTTCTCCGTATTGGATCAGGGATATTCTTGAGTTGCAGTCTGCAGATATTCTTGAGTTAGACGGCCATAATTGATATGTACTGCAGTCTGCAGATATCTTGTTTATCCTCACAAACATGTACTGCAAATTAGGCATGACACAGATTAGGCATGTTCTTTTGTTTGGATTTATTGTCTGTTGTCACCGATCTGTATTTTTGTGTATTTGTAGTCATGAAGAGAAAGACAATGCTTTCTTTTTTTGAGAAGGTTGGATCAAGCTCCTGCCCTGGCTCCCAACCTGAACCTACTGCTACCGGTGTTGATGATTCCAACACAGCCGAACAAGGACAAAGTAGTGGACAGAGTAACACTCTTGATCAGAATATTTCAGCATCTGTAGAACGTCCACAGCAAGAGACAGTTGTAACAACAGAAACAGATTATATTAGAGACCCCGGCAAACGTCTTCAAATTTGGCAACTCCCTCCCGCCAAGCAAGACGAAGCTCGGCGTTTTTATATATCTGAGGGCGCATATCAACCGATCCTCCAACCAGAGGAATACCCATTTGCTGGAACGGGTACTCATCGCCGTCGATTCCAGAAAGATTGGTTTACAAACCATTTTTGGTTGGAGTATTCAACCGACACACATAGGGCATACTGCTTGCCTTGTTTCCTCTTTTCCAAAAAGCCAATTGGAAGGTGTGGCTCAGATACATTCACAGTCAAGGGATTTCAAAACTGGAAAAAGGTCAATAATGGAAAAGAATGTGCTTTTCTAACTCACATGGGTCGTGATCCTAACTCAGCTCATAACTTTGCTGTTAGATGTTTTGAAAATCTTAAGAATAGCATGTCTCATATAGACAAGGTAATGGTGAAGCAATGTGAGAAAAGAGTGGCAGATGCGAGACTAAGACTCAAGACTACAATTGATGCCATCAGGTAAGCATGATTTCTATATCTATTATGTTCCAAGTGGACTTGTTATTTGCAAATTCTATACTAAGCAATTGTTGCATCTACAGGTGGTTAGCATTTCAAGCGTGTCCCTTTAGAGGCCATGATGAATCTACAGGATCTAAAAACCGAGGTAATTTTATTGAGATGCTTAAGATTCTGGCGTCGTATAATAAAGAGGTCAATGAAGTGGTGTTAGAAAATGCTCCAAGAAATGCAAAGTACACTTGCGGAGAAGTCCAGAAAGAAATTGTAAGCATAATTGCTCGTAAAGTGCAGAAATCCATTAAAGAAGAAATTGGCAATCGCAAGTTTTGTATAATGGTTGATGAAGCTAGGGATGAATCCAAAAAAGAGCAGATGGCGGTCGTTATTAGATTTGCCAATGAAGAATCAATTATTACAGAGCGCTTTCTTGATGTAGTGCATGTTAAAGATACTGCTGCAACAACTCTCAAAGACAAGATACTTGCTGTTCTAGCTTTCAATAACCTGAATGTGCAAGATATCAGGGGCCAAGCATATGATGGGGCTAGCAACATGAGGGGAGAGTGGAATGGATTGAAGGCTCTTATTCTTCGGGAGTGTCCATACGCATACTACATTCATTGTATGGCTCATCAGCTGCAGTTAGCTCTTGTTGCAGCATCCAGAGAGGTGCATGAGGTACACAACTTTTTTCAGCATGCAAACTTTATAGTCAATGTTGTTAGTGCTTCTTCCAAACGCAACGATGAATTGCTAGCAAACCAGGCAGCTCAAATTGAACGAGAGATCGAACTAGGAGAACTTGATACTGGCCGAGGGGCAAATCAGTTAGGCTCTTTACAAAGAGCAGGAGACACTAGATGGAGCTCCCACTATAAATCAATCCAAAGCTTAAGAAAGATGTTTGCTGCTTCTGTTTCTGTTTTAAGAAGTATAGCAAGTGATCGTTCGGTCTCACAATTTTCTCGAGGAGATGCTGTTGGTGCTCTTAGGATTCTCATCTCATTTGATTTTGTGTTTATTCTGCACCTAATGGAAAAAATCATGAAGATCACTGATGTGTTGTGTGTAAGACTGCAAACTAAATCTTTGGATATTTTGAATGCTTTGGATTGTGTGTCCAACACAAAGGTGCTGCTTGCTGACTTAAGAGAAAATGGTTGGGAATCTCTTCTTGAAGAGGTTAATTCTTTTTGCCTGAAGCACGAGATTGATATTCCGGATTTTAATCGCAAGTATGCACCTTTTCCCAACTCTGTACTTAAGATTATGTTACATATTTATTACTTAGTGAAACTAATTCTTATGTATATTATTATTATTAGGTATGTTGATGTGACCAAATCCAGAAACAAGCATGACAACACCACAACACTCCATCACTACAAAATGGATGTATTTAATGTTGCCATAGACCAACAATTGACAGAGTTAGATGATCGTTTCAGCCTTCAAGCGACAGAGCTTTTAAGCCTTTGTGCATCATTGGATCCAAGACGTGACACATTTGACAGATCAAGAATATGCACGCTAGTTGAAAAAATATATCCTGCAGATTTTTCTTCTCAAGAAAGAGCTCAGTTGGAGTGTCAGCTACCACATTTTCAACTTGACACATGCAACCATCAAGAACTGAAAATGTTACCATCACTTGCAGCTTTGGCACATGGTCTGGTCAAAACAGGTAAATCATCTATGTATCCAATGGTCGACAGGTTATTACGATTAGTAATAACTCTCCCGGTGTCGATTGCAACAGCAGAGAGAGCATTTTCAGCTATGAAACTTGTCAAGACTCGTCTTCGAAGTACAATGGGTGATGATTTTCTTCGACATTGTATGATAATCTACATCGAGAAGGATATAGCGTCAAAGTTTAGTTCTGATGAAATTATAGACATATTTGATCTTCTTGGTAGTCGCAAAGCCAATTTCAAACTAATAGAGATGTAACTTCTTTGCAATGTTTGATTGACCGTATGGTATGGTCTGTACCGAACCATGAAAAATTAGTATCATCTTTGCAATGCTAGATTTTTTTTGCTTCTTGTGTCTTGCCAGTTGCCCCCCCCCCAACCTCAAATCCTGGCTCCGCCCCTGGGTTCACTGGTTCGCTGCGGTGTGAGGCTGCCGTCGTCGCAGAATAACAGGGGGTGTGGGTGAGTAGAGGGATGGCCTGGCCAATGGTGTGAGTTGTAGGGGGCGGTGAGGCCTCCGCGGCATCGCAGCCGGCCACGGGAGGCAGGAGCACGAGGCACGACCGGCGCTGGTTTGGGCGGCTGGAGCAAGAAGACCAGAGGTTGAAGAAGCACTACGGCCGTTGGATGGACATCGTACGGTCAATGGAGCTAGAATCGTGCATATTGACTAAGTTGACAAAGCCCACCGTCCCCTTCAACTTAGTAGGCCCACAAGTCAGCCTCCCACTATACTGGGTCCCAGCTAGCAGGGGGAGTATTCATTTTTTTTGTGCGTAATAAGGAGGCATTTCCGGTGGGTCCCAGCTGACAGCGAGGGGAACGTTTTTTCGCGAAATACGGTGGCCCGTACGGTGGGTCCCAGCAGTCAGGGGGGAAACGTTTTTTTTGCCAAATACGGTGGCCCGTCCGGTGGGTTCCTGCTGTCAGGTGGAGGAATAATTATTTTCCACCTAATAAGGAGGCACTTCCTTGCGGCTACCGTGGACCCAGCTGTCTGCCTCTCCACGATAGTACTCTTCCGATGGAAGTCGTTCCTTGACCATGTTGACCATGCCGTGCCGAGAGCACCAGGGCGGTGGACGACGGAGAGGCCTAGGAAGGGCACGACGTGGAGCCGGGGAAGACGCGGCAATGGATGCCCACGCGGAGAGGAGTACGAGGGTTCACTGGTTCGGCTGTGGTGTGAGGCTGCCATCGCCGTAGAATAACAGGGTGTGTGGGTGAGTAGAGGGATGCCCTGGCCAGCGGTGGGATTAGTAGGTGGCGGTGAGGCCTGCATAGGAGGCGGGAGCAGGCGGTCCTGCTGGCGCTGGATTTAGCGGATGGAGCAAGAAGATCAGAGATTGAAGAAACACGACGGCCGTTGGATTAACATCCAATGGTTACATCTGCTAGAATCGTTTGTTGACGTATATAATAACTAAAAAAATCTTGCATACGCGTCAACTTAATAGGCCCAGAAGTCAGACCATTCCCTTTTTTTAATAATCAATATATAGCTCATTGCGACTTCTTATGCAATTTATTGCAGTCCGTTTTTTTTGGTTGGCCAGGGCCAATTTCGCATATTTCTGTGGGCTCCAAACTATTTTTAATACCGAAATGTCGAGCCAGATTTAAAGTACTTTGAAGATATATTTAAATTAGGTTAATGCCCAGTGAAATAGGAATCCGAAAATGTGAAAAAATTCAGAAACTATAAAGTAATTGCCAATTTGTCATCTGTTTTTATATTTACAATCAATTTCATATTACTTTCAAGATTTGCAGGCGTCCTGAAAGAGTTGCAGCCCATCAGGGCGTAGAAAAATAAATAGGCCTGGATTGGGTATTCTTCAGAAAAAATAAACTGGGCTCATTTTCACAAAGAAAAAATAGCTGGGCTGGTCACATGGTGAACATAAAATATAAGCCTGGGCTAGACGGGCGACAGCCCAGTTCAAACCCTGCTCCGTCTTAACAATAACAAAAAAAATACTGCTCGAGCAACTACGTCCCAGGTGTCAGCCGATCTTGTGATGTTCTCTTGTCTATTGACTATATACGCTCATAATGTCGTGGGTCCCAGATGTCAGGAAAACGCTAGGAGGAAGCATTTTATTTTTCCATACGCTGACATGGTGGGCCCGTACTGTCGTCCTCTCCACGTACTTCTGTCGATTCCTGTTGTTTGTTGACCATGTTGACAACGCGAGAGGGCGGCGCCGTGGCAAGCGCACCAAAGCGCGCGGAGGACGAAGGCGAGGCCTCGGACGCCGGTGTTAACGATTTAGGAGACGGTGGGGCGGCGATGCGTGCGCTGAGGCGCAGCTAGCCGTGGGAGGCGGAAGCAGGCGGCCCCACCGGCGCTGGTTTGGTTTTGGCGGCTGGAAGAAGACATGACTAAAGAAACACGACACACTGTAAAAGCAGCAGGAGTACTTAACAAACTTAACTGAAACAAGCAGGGGCACTTAACAACCATAGCTGAAAGCGGTATAAGTACTTATACAGGTTCAACCGTACAAAGCACGCCTCGAACAGTGCTACTTTGCCTACAGTTAACCAAGGGTGAGACCGCCAAGCCCCAGGACAAGGCCCAGGCGCCACCCCGCGCATCCACAACCTTCTGAAAGCGGCTTCATCTCGCAATGTGGTCAATAAATAGGATATTCGCTTTAGAGCCATGGAAAAGCAGGAACATAATGTTCTGTCCTATTCTTCAAGATGGACGGGCCTTCATTATTTGAGAACACCCATGAATAAGTTTCTTTTCACCTCCAAGGGGAATGGAGTAGGTCGACATAAACAACATGTTGTGACCAAGCGCAAGTCTGACCCGACCATGGTCAGGCATCTGTATAGGAACAATAGAACTGGGCAGTTTCTGTTTCAAGAAGATCACAGCTGTAAAACTGTGTATAAGCAATAGTTTATGAACAACATATATAACAGAAAACAACTCATACCATAAGTTTCTCGACACAGTTGGACCTATTCAACGAGTGCAGCAGTGGCACACATATCCCATGTGGCCTTCCACCATTGAAACGCCCCACAAGGACCTCAAGACGATCAGTAAAGTGTAGGAACTTGTGGATGTCGTCCCAGTCAACTTTAGTGCCATTAGTAACAACCGAGTTGTTACAGAATAACAAAGGAGTAGCCTGCTTAACTCTGAAAAAACCTACACGTGCCACCAATTATAAGAAAATATTAGTTAGAAGTAGCATCTTCGTGAGAGATTCGTTTCTACTTCTAAAGTTAAATTGTGATTAGTTAGATAGAATAAGTGGATTAATAAGTAATCGAGGCAACAAGCAAGAACCAGATACAAAACTAACTTGGATGAACAATTGGAACGACGTCGGGGTGGAAGACCGCAGTGAAGATGAGACTAGGTTCTGCTGTTTCCATCAACATTCTTGCGCCAACTTTCAGTCTGTAACACTTGAGAAAGTTTATCCAAGTTCGGCCATAAAAAAAAGCAGCGATCTTCTTGGTTCATGAACCGAACTCGGAACTTATATCCATGGCTTGTCTTCACTGTGACCATTAAACTGGTTTATTCAGTTATGGCAAGGCCGAGCATCTTGAGTACATGTGTTCTGGCAGAGCAAATAATGCACAACAGGAAAAATAATATGAGAACACAATGTATTCCCTATCCAAATCTAGAAATAACTTCCTCCTTGATGTCAGTGTTGACCATCGTACTGGTAGTACCTTTTATCCAAATATAGCAATCCAAATTTCCAAATTAGTCGACAGCATGTTCAAAAAAACCCCACCCTCCCGGATAGAAAATAGGATTCTAGGAACATACCATGCGCATTTTAAAATCCTGTGTTAGGATGAGAAGGAACAAGTGTGGCGTCTCGCCGAGGGCGCATAAACCTGTAGGGTCCTCACACTTTGGGCACTGCAAATGAAACCCACTAGATTCAGTAGGAAGAATAATGCATCAACGGCGGCGGCTGCCATCCTAGGATTACCCGCGACCAAGGGACTTGGATTTATCAAGGATGGATGAAGAATTGGTAGCTGGTTCTCCATGAGAAAACCCTATGCAATCGCCGAGAGGGGGTTTTCTCTGAACAAGCAGACGAGGGAGAAGGGGATTCAAGCCCAGTGAAATATTGCCGCTTCGTCCGTCCAGCTTACTGCTAAAGATGGAAAGGGGGGTTTGTGATTTGACGGCTCATTGGGAATTACTATGGTGCTACGACCAGGGTGTGTCTACCGTGCAGTTTTGCAATCTAATTTGTGCATATGGCACATGGACCCCGTGATACGTCCAAAACGTATCTATAATTTCTGCTTGCTCCATGCCTCTTTTGGGTGATATTGCTATGATATTTATACACTTCCATACACTTTTGATCATATTTGGACTAACCTATTAACTCAGTGCACCCCAGTGCCAGTTTCAGTTTTCGGATGTTTTTGTATTTCAGGTTTTCACATTACGAGAACTGCCAAGAAAAATCCAGAAAAAATATATAAAAAATCAGCGTTCCAGGAGCTACCGTGCGGCCAAAGTACAGTCGGGGGGGACCCACAGGGGCTCCAGGCGGCCTGCCCAGGCGGCCCACCCCTAGGCCGCACCGGGGGGGCGCCTGGGCCCCCCAGGACTCCCCTGGTGACCCCCTTTGGCATATATTTAAGGTCCGTCGAGAATACCCTGAATCCGGACCCCTTTTCTCCAGACGCAATTCCGATCTCCACCGCCATCGCCATCAAGCTTCGGGGGACCAGAATTCCTGCGCCGGCACCCTGCCGGGACGGGGAAGTGCCCCCGGATTCATCTCCATCGACGTTGCTTCCTCCCTCCATGAGGCGGGAGTAGTTCCTCCATGGGGCTGAGGTTCTTAACAGTAGCTATGTGGTCAATTCTCTCTCCCATGATGTGATCTTCGTTGTGATTATAGGCTATGTTAATCTAGGGTGATCCCATGATATTTCCCCTTCCTCTATGTATTGGATTGATGTACTCACTTGTCTTTATCTAGTATAATCCCCGAGACCAAGGTGACAGCGGTCTATTGGACATGGATTAGAAAAGTATTTTCATGAGTGATTTCCTCTCTTGTGTGTTGATTGAAGATTGAGAGTCTCTTGGTGCTTGTCTTTGACTATCCTTTAGATATGTTGTGGTGATTGTGGGACTCTCTTTGGATGGCCGCGGTGACATTGGGAAATCCTTAGATTGAGAACTACGAACTTTGAGGTGTGCTTTTGTAGCCCTACATAATTCTCGTCCTCTCTTGACCACGAAGGAATGACCTCCGAGTGTGTCCCCTTTGCATGTTTTATGGGAAATATCATGTGATTCGATTATGTTAATGTTGTTGGGAGTTGCCACTAGTGAAAGTATGAACCCTAGGCCTTGTTTCCACCATTGCAATACCATTTGTGCTCACGTTTACCACTTGTTTGCTTGCTGCACTTTTTATTACAGAATTATATTACTTTGTTTTGCCATCCATATTACTTGCCATTTAACATCTCTTCGCCGAACTAGTGCACCTATACATCTAACAAGTGTATTAGGTGTGTTGGGGACACGAGAGACTTCTTGTATCTTAGTTGCAGGGTTGCTTGAGAGAGACCATCTTCAACCTCTACTTCCCTGAGTTTGATAAACCTTAGGTCATCCACTTGAGGGAAATTTCTACTGTCCTACAAACCTCTGCACTTGGAGGCCCAACATAGTCTACAAGAGTAGAAGCGTGTGTAGACATCAAGCTATTTCTGGCGCCGTTGCCGGGGAGGTGAACGCTTGAAGGTATATCTTTAGACCTTGCAATTAAATCTTTTTGTTTCTTGTTTTTATTTCACTAGTTATGCTTATGGAAAACCTTGCTATTGTATCGTTGCTTGCGGGAGGACGCCCCACACCTGTGGTGGTTGCTCCTCCTCCTACTGAAATTGTGCCCTATAAAATACCGGCTGGTATTATCGATTAGGTTTTGGCTAATCGTTATGCAGGAGACAGACATCCCAGTGAACACTTGCTATATCTGTCACAACTATGTTCATTATTTAAGCTTGCAGGTGTATCGAGGGAGTTTGTCATGAGGAAATTATTTGCCTTGTCACTGAAAGGAAAAGCATTGGAATGGTATAGGCTACTAAATGACTCTCACCTGCTGGAGTGGGAAGAGATCCAGTCTCTCTTTTACTCCAAGTTTTATCCTCTTCATGAAGTCCATGAGAATAGGAATTATGTTTATAATTTTTATCCTCATGACGGAGAGAGCATAGCTCAAGCTTGGGGCAGACTGAAAACGTTAATGCTAAAATGTCCTAACCATGGGCTCCCCAAAGATATTATTATTACTAACTTCTATGCGAGGCTTTCTCGACAGGATAAAGATTTGCTCGACGCTTCCTCTATGGGTTCTTTCACAAACAAAAAGATTGATGCTAAATGGGAACTCCTTGAAAGAATTCAACGCAACACTGAAGATTGGGAGATCGACAAAGGTAAAGAGTCAGGTATAATTTATGAGTATGATTGCATTAAGTCCTTTGTTGAAACTACAAGTTTTAATAAGTTTAGTGCTAAGTTTGGGCTTGATTCTCAATTCCTTGTTGATTTCCTCAAATCTTTTGCTTCACATCTTAATATGCCTAAGGAGGATTGGATCAAGTTTAACAAAGAAAATGAAATTGTTCATGATGATTGCAACATGCACGATCCAATTCTTAAAAATGAAGTTTTATATAAGCATGTTAATTTTTGTGGAGTGGATAGACCTTGTGAAAGGCCTATGATTGAAGAAGAGAAGTATTGTAAGCAACATAAGCATGAAAGAACAATCACTTGGGTCAGAGATTTAAATGAAATTGCTAGAGAATTGTGTGACCTTTATCCTTTTACTTGTGAACTTTGCCGCATAGAGGGTCACTTTAATTTTCAATGCATGCACTTTCAAAACATAACTGTTAACCAGTTGTGTGATAACATGATCACCTCTGATCTTTATGATGAGCTTATGTTATTTTTGATGTGTGAAGAGTTATCAGAAAAGACTTCTTGGCTAGATGTTAATGCCATGGGAATAAAAAACACTTTGCAAAATTGCCATCTCTATTGTGTTGTTAATTGTCATGAAAATGATTACATAAGTAAGATTATAAAGGAGGGAACTTTACCAAAGTATAAAAATGTCTCTTATATTTCTGCTAATAAAAAGGAGAGTATCTCCCAAGTTTCCCCTATTGTTCCTAATGATAAACCAGGATATGTGGAGAAGCTTCATCTCAAACCACTCCCTCCTAAGGTGAAGAAGAAGAAAAAGAAGAGGAGGAGGAAGAGGAGCAAGAAGGAAGAAGAATGGGTATCAACCTGGCCTGAGCATATTCCTCCCATCAACTTTTATCCTAACGGTTGTAAGTTTAAAGAAGAAGGTGAAGTTTATTGCCTTAATTATCATCTTGATGATATGTCCGTAGGTACTATTGAAGATGATTTTGATTATGATATGCATGTTACTTATTGTGATTGGGAAAATGATGATAATGTTGCTTATGATCTTGAAAATCTTTTTGGTACAAACTCTGAAAGTAAAGATATGGGAAGCTCTAAGCTTGGGGATGATAGGATTGCAAATCCTATCCCCACTAGTGATGTGATAATTGATAATTCTCTTGCTAGTAAGAATAAAGACAACATGTTTACAAATATAGTTACTAGCAATGATAATGCTCTTCTCTACCATGATGATGTTATAACTCCAATCTATAGTGATTATAAAGGTACCTATGACACAAGGAGAAATTATCCTTATGAAACTTGTCATAATCATGAAGGGAATTACTCCCTTGTTGAACACCACCCTCCTAATATACAACTAATCTATAGTGTTCAAGTTGTTTATGATAGTCCTACTCCCACTATTACCAATGAGAAAAATTATGCTTATGTGGGGAGTGAGAGTACCTTTTTGCATGTGGATCATGGTAACAATGCTTTATGTGATGCTTATATTGTTGAGTTCATCCATGATGCCACTGAAATTTATAATGAGAGAGGGAGGCTTGGTTCTAAATATCTTAACAATAAGAAGTTTCCTCTCTTTATGGTGAATATTTTGAAGTTATGCTTGTTTTGCATTCCTATGCTAGTTGCTTCGTGCTTCAATGAATTATTCTATTGCAATATTCCTATGCATAGGAAGAATGTTAGGCTTAAATGTATTTGGCATTTGCTTCTTGATGCCCTCTTTTGTTCTTCAGCTCTTATTCTTACGAGAGCATCATTAAAGTCCTATGCCTAGCTTAAAGGCATAAAAGAAAGCGCTTTTGGGAGGCAGCCCACAATGAATAAAATTTTATTTTGCTTTTTGTTGTGTCTTGATGTTGTTACTAAAGTAGCATCATCATTGTATCTTTACTTTTCAACTTTGTGCCAAGTGTAGCCTCTGATTGCAAGAAAGTTCAAAAGTTGTGACGTGCTGTCCAGGAAACAGATTCTGTCCTTGGATAGAAAAATTCGTATAAAATCACCAGATCATCTTTTTGGTCTGCATTTTTTCGACAGCGTGCTTTATACAATTGTATTTTGTGCGTCTGTTCTGAGTTTTTTTATTAGAGTTGCAGAAGTTCCCCGAACAAATCATTTACTACCTGCTGTTCTGTTTTTCACAGATTCTGTCCTGTTTTGCCTTTCTTTCATTTTGCAAACCAAGAGCTTGCTTTTTCTTTGCAAAAACCTTTTGGCAATCTTGAGAAACAGTTGAACTTCAAGAATATCTTTATTTCCAGCAAGGAACAATTATTTTATTATGGGTACTAACCTCGCTAATCAGATTATGATGAGTTATGTATGAAGGGAGTTTTCAAGTGTGCGAGGGAAGATGATAAAAAGATTCAGGAGTGTCAAGCGCTCAAGCTTGGGGATGCCCCCGTGCACCCCCAAGAAATATTCAAGGAGACTCAAGCGTCTAAGCTTGGTGATGCCCCCGTGCATCCCCTTCTCCATCAACATTATCAGTTCGTCTTTCGTTCCACTATATTTTTATCACTTCATGTGTTATGTGCTATGCTTGGAGCGTCTTGCTTTTAGTTTCATTTTTAGTTTTCTTTAGCTTTGCTTGTTTTTCATAACGAGTTGGAACTCAGCTTTCTTTGTGTGGGAGAGAAACACGCTCCACTTCAACCTAGAACACAACATAGAATTTTCATGTTTATCTTTGTTGTGTGTGTTCTTTGTCTTTTAATAGCTACTATCATGTTCATCACTTAGTATTCATGCTTATCTTTTCAAAGAGCTTTTGTTTAGTTGGTTGCTTGAACTCTCTTTAATTACCATGCTCACCATATTAAGAGAGTTTGCTTCCGTTGCATTGGTTGATATGTCTATGATAAAGATGCTACGTGCATAATGGCGCTTAGTAGTTCATGTTTTCTTGTGGTTAGTCTCAAATAGCTGGGGGATTCCCAATGTGTTATTGGAGTACCAACTTGATTTGTTTGCCTATGTTGTGGTATGGTTTAGTAATATCTTCCTTCAAGAATTTATTTTGATTGACTTGGCGTATGCTCACGCATATTTAAGACTGTAAAGAAAGTCTGTCAAGCCTTGATGATCTTTTGTTTCTGAGTAGCGATATAACTACCATGCCTGATTCAATGTTGCTTTGTCGCTCTGCATGATTATGACCGTCATTGCTCTTTCAGTTGGTCGCTCCCAGTCTTTTGCTAACCTCCACCTGTACTAAGCGGACTGACTGCTTGTGCATCCACATTCTTTTAATCTAGTTATGCCATATGAGTCCACCATACCTACCTATATGTGGTATTTCACCGCCACTCCAAGTAAATTTACATGTGCTACCTTTAAAACCTTCATTTTTGCAATACATAGTTCATGGGAAAGTAGCTTAAAAACTATTGTGGTAATGAATATGTCGCTTATGTATCTTATTTCTTATAAGTTGCTTGCTGAGCGGTATCCATGTTTCTGGGGACGCCATCAACTGTTACACTTTTGTTGAATATCATGTGAGTTGCTATGCATGTCCGTCTTGTCCGAAGTAAGGGTGATTTGCCATGAGTTGAATGGTTTGAGTATGCATATTGTTAGAGAAGAACATTGGGCCGCCAACCAAAGCCATGTATCATGGTGGAAGTTTTAGCTTGGACATTAATCCTCAACCTCTTATGAATGCTTAAGCATTAAAGAGGAGTCCATTATCTATTTTCTATGTTGTCCCGGTATGGATGTCCTCAAGTTGAGATCTATCAAAAACGAGAAATCAAATGCGATTTATCTCCATGGACCTTTGTACAGGTGGCATAGAGGTACCCCTTTGTGACACTTGGTTGAAACATATGTAATGCAATGATAACCCATGGAAATCCGAGCTAATTAGGACAAGGTGCGAGCACTATTGGTATTCGATGCATGAGGCTTGCAACTTATAGGATGTCTTATGCATAACACATATGAAGTATTACTACCGTTGACAAAATTGCTTCTATGTTTTCAAAATAAAAAACTCTAGCACATGAGTAATCCCTGCTTCCCTCTGCGAAGGGCCATTCTTTTACTTTTATGTTGAGTCTCCACCTTCTTTTAAAGCACCAACTACTGAGAGCATGATTGTCATTTTGAGTGTAATGTGCATTGTCCCAAAGTAGCATTGTCTTTTGCATGATTGTGATATTGTTTATTCTGAAATCATTGTATCTAGTCATCACTTAAACCTTGAAGGTGCCCTTGCATTTATGTTTTGCTTCACTAAAGGGGGCAAGCTAGATATCACTTTATCATATTTGCATATCATGTTCGTTGCAAATCTATTTGATGTTTCAGTATCATATTGTAAAACTTTCAGTTCTTTGTGATTTTCTCATGAGGCAACTTAATTACTACAGATTCATTGTCTCAGTAAGCTTTTGTCATATGAGTATGAATAAGTCCTATATGGTTAATAGCATGTCACCACAGAAATTATTCTTGTTATCATTTACCTACTCGAGGACGAGCAGGAATTAAGCTTGGGGATGTTGATACGTCCAAAACGTATCTATAATTTCTGCTTGCTCCATGCCTCTTTTGGGTGATATTGCTATGATATTTATACACTTGCATACACTTTTGATCATATTTGGACTAACCTATTAACTCAATGCACCCCAGTGCCAGTTTCTGTTTTCGGCTGTTTTTGTATTTCAGGTTTTCACATTACGAGAACTGCCAGGAAAAATCCAGAAAAAATATATAAAAAATCAGCGTTCCAGGAGCTACCGTGCGGCCAAAGTACAGCCGGGGGGACCCACAGGGGCTCCAGGCGGCCTGCCCAGGCGGCCCACCCCTAGGCCGCGCCGGGGGGGCGCCTGGGCCCCCCAGGACTCCCCCGGTGACCCCCTTTGGCATATATTTTAGGTCCGTCGAGAAAACCCTGATTCCGGACCCCTTTTCTCCAGACGCAATTCCGATCTCCGCCGCCATCGCCATCAAGCTTCGGGGGACCAGAATTCCTGCGCCGGCAGCCTGCCGGGACGGGGAAGTGCCCCCGGATTCATCTCCATCGACGTTGCTTCCTCCCTCCATGAGGCGGGAGTAGTTCCTCCTCGGGGCTGAGGTTCTTAACAGTAGGTATGTGGTCAATTCTCTCTCCCATGATGTGATCTTCGTTGTGATCATAGGCTATGTTAATCTAGGGTGATCCCATGATATTTCCCCTTCCTCTATGTATTGGATTGATGTACTCACTTGTCTTTATCTAGTATAATCCCCGAGACCAAGGTGACATCGGTCTATTGGACATGGATTAGAAAAGTATTTTCATGAGTGATTTCCTCTCTTGTGTGTTGATTGAAGATTGAGAGTCCCTTGGTGCTTGTCTTTGACTATCCTTTAGATATGTTGTGGTGATTGTGGGACTCTCTTTGGATGGCCGCGGTGACATTGGGAAATCCTTAGATTGAGAACTACGAACTTTGAGGTGTGCTTTTGTAGCCCTACATAATTCTCGTCCTCTCTTGACCACGAAGAATGACCTCCGAGTGTGTCCCCTTTGCATGTTTTATGGGAAATATCATGTGATTTGATTATGTTAATGTTGTTGGGAGTTGCCACTAGTGAAAGTATGAACCCTAGGCCTTGTTTCCACCATTGCAATATCATTTGTGCTCACGTTTACCACTTGTTTGCTTGCTGCACTTTTTATTACAGAATTATATTACTTTGTTTTGCCATCCATATTACTTGCCATTTAACATCTCTTCGCCGAACTAGTGCACCTATAAATCTAACAAGTGTATTAGGTGTGTTGGGGACACAAGAGACTTCTTGTATCTTAGTTGCAGGGTTGCTTGAGAGAGACCATCTTCAACCTCTACTTCCCTGAGTTCGATAAACCTTAGGTCATCCACTTGAGGGAAATTGCTACTGTCCTACAAACCTCTGCGCTTGGAGGCCCAACATAGTCTACAAGAGTAGAAGCGTGTGTAGACATCACCCCGTTGCCGGATGCCCCACATATTAGCGAAAGGAAGTAGAAAGACAGGAGTAACTAGTTACACAAAAATATATTTTTGATAGAGAGATACTCCCTCTATAAAGAAATATACAAATCTTTTATATCACAACTTTATACATACAAATTTATATCTGACGGATAGGAAGGAAACTATGGCAATTTTGCAAAAAGGTACCCACACACCTCTCCACATTTGCAAATAAGGCCTTCCCTCGTTCATCCTTTTCGATCACAAGATAAAATACTCATAGAAATGCATCTTGATGTTACGTGCAACGCCCGGGCATTATGGGGCTTCAGCTGAGAATATAATACTCAGACAGGCTCACGGTTCTGGACTTTGGGCCGCAGGCCCACCCTGCATGTTTGGGGGGCCCATGTGTTCTACCTCAGCGCTTTTCATATTGCAAGCGATCGGTACGGTGCTGGTTTTAGATGCTGTTGCAAGGCGAATACACAAAATTGAATAAAGCATGACAGCTGTTGGAATGAAATCGAACGACAGTTCCTAACCAGCAATGAGAGTTGCAATTCTATCAACGATATACCATGTGATAAATAATACTGTCGTACTACTTATACACAGGACACTTGTTTCACCATGCTAGATTATTACATCAAAATCTCTCGTAGGATAGATCAGTTCGGCAGTTGCGTGCTGCTACTGAAGAATGTCAAAGTTGATTTAGACCAGCTCTCCTTGCCGAGAAAGTTCGATTTTGAGATCATCCCCTACCGCAAGATATGATTTAGATTTGAACCTTGACCATCCTTTAGCATCAATCATCATGCGACCATCCTTTGTACTTACGGTATATTGAGCAGGTTCATTCACACCAAAGCTGCGCATGGTAAGAGAAACTTGGCTGCTGTCGCCTGGATTGTTGAACGACTCTCTTGTTGCTCTAGGAATTCTCTGTTTGCAAACAAGAAGACATACCTAAACAGTTAGATCAACACAGTGAATCATGCAAAGCAACATGGAAAGAAAAAATAACGAAACACTTGGGCGGCCAATGCTTACCAAGAAGGTGGACATGTCGGTTGTCGGTTTTTGTAAGGACTTTGGTATATGAAGTGCGAACTGCAGCCCAGTCTGTTGCCGATGCAACTGCTCGTTCGGTTGCCACTGCACGGGCCGGAGCAGATGCAAGTGCAAGTGTTGGTGTAGGTGCCAAAGCCGCTGCTGCTGCCGGAGATGGTGCTGCTTGTAGAGCTGGTGCCGGTGTCGGAGCAGGTGCCGGTGTCGATGCCCGATCCTCCGGTAGATCAGCCTGATCCGCTGACGCGGTCGATGCCCAATCCTTAGCTGGATCAGACTGAGCTGCTGCCGCTGTCAGTGCTAGAGCAACTGCCGGTGCTCGATCCGTTGCTGAAGGTGGTACCGATGTGCGAGACAGCGGCGATCGTGTCTGGTCTGCTATGATTAGCTTTCTAACTTGACTAGGATTCGTGACCGTGATCCAGTTTTTTTCTTCATTTCTTTTAAACGCGAGAAGGAGTAATTGTGGCGTTTCTGTTAAACCAAACTGCAGTTCATCATAGGGATTCAGCTTGTACTCAGACAACAGACTGATCCAATTTTTTCCAGTAACATAAGTGATGGACAGTGCCTTCGTTACTAACACGACATAAGAAGTGAATTGAGTGGACAGACATTAACATAGACTATTCTCAGGACTGACCACACACCAAAAGCGGCAGTACTAATAAATAATACAGGGTTCACAAACACAAATCAAGTACTGAACAATAGTACTTACTATAGACAAGCAAAGTTGCACTAATTAAACTCTGCAGACTATTTCTTGCCACCGACCTACGGGATGAACCCCGCATAACTGACTAGGCCATGGACTTCGTGAGAGATGTCTACATGCACCATCACCATCTCGGCAACCTTGGAGAACCTAACAGAGTGGTCTTTCCACTCATAAACATGATCATGAAGACATGCCTCATCAAATTTGTTGGGAAGCTTTACAAGAACCACACCCTTCGTAATCGAAGGCACAACCAGGAAATTGTTGTGGTTAAGTACAGCCTCGAGAACACGCCTGACAACAATGCTACAGGAAAACACTAGTTCAGGATACGTGGCGACAAGGACATAGCAGCTGGATAGTTTAGCAGTAGAACTCATCCTCAGGTCTTCCAGTTCACATGGCATGACTTTAAGAACTTCATCTCCACCGCGGACCTGGTTATAATTTAAACAGCAACCATATTTTATTACTACCTCCGTTCAGAAATATAAGATGATTTTCGATATTATATGGAGTTATAGGATCAGTCTCGGGGTTATAGGATCAGTCTCGGGGTTGCAAGACCGGGCCTTGGCTAGAATCAACACCATTGATGCGCTCACCTTTCCTTCTTTGGGAGAGAAGAACAATGGCAGAAGCAGGTCGGGGTTTTCTTGAAGAAATGAGGAACAAGATGAGGGAGAAGTGAGTTGGGTAGAGAGGAAGCTGAGAGAGAAGAGTGAAATGATGGTTGCTTCATCCGTCCAACTTACTGCTAGAAAGGAGGGGGTTCTGTGATTTGACGGCTCATTAGACATTACTGCGGCGCTTCAATCGGGGTAGTCTACCGTCACTCTACTACGGAGTAATTTAGTGCATGGCTGGTAGACCCCGATGCTAGCTATCCCACACGTCGGCGAAAGTGAGTAATTTAGTGCATGGCTGGAGGAGGATCCGCACAGTAGAGCGTGTCCACTGTTTTTCTGAAAAAAATGATTACAACAAGCGTTTCCACTCTTACGACGGAGGAGTGCGAAACACGGTAGCCACTTGAACATACACAGTGCTCCTACTACTAGGCATATGCAGTGGTTCATACATCAGTACTACATAATCTTGTTGCTAGTGTAGTAAGATATGACGACAACAAATGATGTTGTGCGCATGTCAACTATATGAACAGTAATGTAGTAACATAGTACCGCTTTCTCGACTGTCCGGTCGAGAATGAACGGTGAGATCAATGTTAACAGAACTAGGTCTACAACGCACGAAGAGTACGGTGCTACAGTACTCCACGAAACATGAACCATATGAAGCACGAATAGTGTTAGGCAGGGTGTATGAATTGTGCACGGGATGGGAGCAAAAGTTCCCTTATCGACCCACTTTTGGGTGTTTGGCAGAGTGAATGAAGGGTGCATGAGTCCACACTAGTAGGTTAACACAAATACACGAAGAGGAAACAACTACTCCCTCCGTCTAGGTGTGTAAGTAATCTTAGAGCAAGTACAATAGTGGGCTTACAGCCCGCTTACATGTCATTTTTGCCTATGTGGAGGAGAGAGAGATGAAAAAGTAGGGGAGTGGGCTCTCATGCAAGAGCCTAGCTATATGTGCATTCCTAGATAAATGCAATAAATATGAAAAAAGAGATAGAGAGAAGATGCAAAAAAGTATTAATGCAATAGCCAACCTTATAGCTCACACTATTGTATGAGTGCATATATATGATGGCTATAGATGACACGACGATTTCTTATGGCCATCGACTGGCTATATTATTAACCATGCTCTTATGTTATGCACTGCGACCAAGGCAGAGAGGAAAATGAGAAAACTTAATGTCTTTTTGCTAATTAATAGCAATGCATGCAATGAACTAACCAATGCATGTCATATTTATTAGTCTCAAGTCATTGAAATCATGCACGGCCCACGTCTCTTATTCGTTGATATGTCACAAAACAAGAAACGGGGAGGGAGTTAATGTACCGTGCCTAAGTGTTTTGGGATTATTTGGTTTTCGTAAGGTGACTTACACACCTAGACATAGGAGTATATTGAGACGAGAATGGTACCAAACACACCCACACGCTTTGTACTACAGTGACTGATCTGCACCGTCTGAGTTTGATCCAATGGTCATGCTGCACCGAGACATGAACATGCCCACGCAGAGGGCGCCTAAGCACCACCAAAGTCCCTCTGCTTCTCGAGGCGCACGGCGTTGGTGATGCAGGGGGCGAAACGGCTGAAAGGCAATGCAATCTATGGGAAGGCGGAGGGAGCAGTGGGTTTTACAGGCGGAGTCATCGTGACTAATTGCTGCCGCACCTGCTCCCGTCAATCAAAAAATTAAAAATCCTGCCACGCCTGCTCCCGTCAATCAAAAAATAAAAAATCCTGCCGCACTCAAACACCAGAGCAACGCCGCAGTGGATATTTAAATTTACCTGCCGGCAAGTAGATAAAAAAAGGGGTGATAAAACAAATGTGGCGGCGGCCTAGCTAATCGGTCGAACTAGCCCAACTAGCTAGCCACCATGCTTCACTGATGTACTCGGTGGGAAAAGTGGTCTTTTGTGATTTGACGACTCATTTACTTGCTCCGGCGAAAGCGCGTGGTAGGGCGTCCCATGTCAGGAAGAATATATGTGTGCACCACGCGGGAGGACCCCGAAACCGCGCGGTAGGGTGTGCCATGTCTCGGCACGGAGGAAAAATGTGTGTGTAAAAATTTACTATATCAGACGTAGTACCTATGGTTTGACCTTGGGACCCAGCCAGTTGGTCGAAAACACCCCACTAGACACACAGCTTCATCATGCTAACATGGCACGGAGGATAGGTGTGGTTAGCTCCGTCTCGACCAGCCACAACGTCTCTTGTTCTAGGCGATTCTTCTATTTTCCAAGCTTTTTTAGTTGTAATAACACCACGGCAAGCTAGCGCCGCTCTTCGTGTGTCCTCGTGCAAAGATTAGACGATGGAGAGAAGAGAGAGATCGCAGACCTAGGACCCACCAGTAAACGAGTCAACGGTCATGCACGTGTTGACGAGGCACTTCCTCTACTCTGCTCAACGTAATACTGTATAAAATCAAGTTATGGGACAAAGCCAACAACCGTTGTTGTTTCAGGCTATCGACTTATGCTTTGTAGTCCAGGTTGCCAGTTCGAATCTCGTCTTTCATATTTGTTAGTTATATGTCTAATTTTGATTAATGACAAGTGGGACCCCCGTGTGTTGTTCCGATATTTCAGTGTAGGATGGTTTTTTTTTTGAACAAACACTTTGCGCGGTTAGAAAAGTAACGGCACAAGTTACACGTATTTTGCAAGTTTACGAACAAAAATGATAGCGGCATAGAATATCACATCCACCCCGCAGCTTAGATGCTATGGTGATACGAGTTTTTACACCGTTGGAACTTGGAAGTGAGATCCAATGGCTTGGGAGTAATCTTTGTAATTATGCGCAATTTCCAAACTCTCCAAAGGTTTGTTTGAAAATAAAACATTCAAGCCTCGTGTGTGCCACTGCATCTTGGATCCAACGGCTTCCCGTTGCTCATATTAGGTGCTCCCCGTAGCTTAATTACCCGCTGTGGTGATATGAGCATCTAGGTCATACGATCAGTGATCAGATGGCACATGCGTAATACTTGTACTTTCTGCGCAATTCCCAAACTCTCTCAGTCGTATATTGCAAAAAACATTCAAACCTCCTACTGTGGGACGTTAGATCTCCGTGAACTCGTATCACCATTGAATCTACGGTGCGGGAGCACCTCATATTCTCCCGTGTGAGAAAACATAAGGTGCTCTCGCAACTTGGATGCTACGATGATACGAGCTTCGAGGTTGTTTGATCTGAGATCCAATGGCATCTGAGCAGTCTTTTGTGCTTGGAAGCAGTGGCCGAACTCTTTCGGGGCTTTTATGCAAAAACCCATTCGAACCACCGAGGAGGTGTTGGGTCACATATCCAATGGATCCGAAGAGCTTGTATCACCAAAGCATCTAAGGTCTGGTAGCACATGATATTCTTACATATTGGAGAATAAGATGTCCTCCTTCATCTTAGATGCTACGGGGATACGAGCTTCGAGGTCGTTGGATATGGGATCCAAGGGCATCTGAGTAGTTTTTGTACAAATTATGTGCCATTCTCAAACTCATCAAGGTTTCCTGTAAAAATATTAAGACATCATGTCAGCTGCTATATCTCAGATCTACAAGCTCCAAGCAACTCGTATCGGCATATCTAAGGTATGGGGGCACATGATATTATCCCGGGGTGGAGGGGTGGTGGGTGCACAACCAATCGGTGGTTGGCAGGGTGGGGACAAATATAATCTAAACAACCCTAAACACAGCTTCACAATTTTATCTAAGGTCGAGGGGGTGACCCCCGACAATCATAGCTCCGGGCTGAAACATTCGCCTCTAACGGGCCTGGTGTTTAGCGGGCCACAATTGGGCCGGCTTACATCTTTCTTGGACCCGAATCACTAGGGCCTTCACACTTTGTGCGAGGCCCACAACTTACACTGGCCTATATTTTAGTTGGGCCTTTTGTGGACCCATCACTTAGTTTGGCCCAGGTAGCGTTGGGCCATTAACAGGCTGAATATTGTACATGCCTATTACGACCCAGATTAAACCATGGGCCTTTAGCAGGCCGAAATGCATATTGGGCCTCAATTTTCACTAGTCGTCGACGGGCCTTCGACAGGCTGAAATGTAGACGGGGCCTTTTTGGGCCCAGTTATATCACGGGCAGTTACCAGGCCGAAACATATCTCGGGCCTTAGTTGGGCCACTGATATCATGCGCCTTTAAGAGGTCGAAATCTTAGTACAGACATCAACTGGCCGAATTATGCGACAGGCCTTTAACAGGCCCAAAGTCACATTGGGCTTAACTCTTGCCACCTTTATCATGGGCCGTTAGTGGTCCTGATGTCCTGTCGGACCATATATGGCCCATGGGCAGCACGGGCCATTCCCAAGCCGAAAGTCACACCGGGCTGAAATGGGCCCATGTCTACATCGGGCCTCTAACAGGCCGAAAGTCACTGGGCTGTAATTGGGCCCAAATATTCGGCGAACAATTAACGGGCCAGATCT
The DNA here is from genome assembly GCA_902687465.1 of Secale cereale. Taxonomy (NCBI): domain Eukaryota; kingdom Viridiplantae; phylum Streptophyta; class Magnoliopsida; order Poales; family Poaceae; genus Secale; species Secale cereale. Next base: position 941,547,594 of record LR738711.1, read on the forward strand.
GGCTTCGTTCCGTAAATGGGCCTTTATTAAGCAGGCCGTTATTGTGCTGGCCCACTAGTACCTGAGTAAGTACTACGGGCCTTTGACTGGGCCGGCCTTTTTAACCTATATGGGCCTCTGTTGGGCCGTGCCACGTGTCGACGTATCATAGGCCAAAAGACGTCATGGGCCGGAAGTTTAGATGGGTTGGAATTATATTAGATGGCCCAGATGACGCTACTGGGCCTAATTCGGATAGGTCGTAAACGGGTCCTGGGTTAGCGGGCTGTAAATGGGCTATATGCGAACATGCCCTTAACAGGCTTGCCGTGGGCCGGCCCGCCACCTTTTGACGAAGTCAAATGGGCCGGCCTTTCACAGGAATGGGCCTCTGTTGGGCCGTGCCACGTGTCAACGTATCATAGGCGCTTTGTGTCCAATGAGTGGATGACATCTGTCCCAACGGTGAGCCGACACGTGCTTCCTCCAGCCAATGATGATTTTACACATGGAAAATCCCCATTGGTCGGGGCTGTTAACGGGTTATTGGATCCAAAACCGGACCCGATAGCTTAACGTCATTCCGTTACGGTGGATGCCACGTGTCGGTCACCCTTGACGAAAGCACTTCGGTGACGCGCGATTTATCGTCATGGAAGTGGACACTTCCGTGATGATAATTTTGGTAATGTCATGGAACACTTCTACGACAGCACATGTATGACTATCTTGATTCTGTCATAAATTTGTCATGGATGTACATGCATGACAGAAAACGTGACCTATTGTGACAAAAATGTATCATCACGGAAGTGTATTGTTTTTGTAGTGGAAGCAGCTATGTACTCCGCTTCACACGTAGATCCCGCCACGACGCTCTGCTTGGAACTGCACCAACTAACAACTCCACCGTTCAACAAAAATACATATCCGGTTTGTGACTTAGAGTCATCCGGTTCAGTGTCAAAGCTTGACTCGATGTAACCGTTTACGACGAGTTCTTTGTCACCTCCATAAACAAGAAACATATCCTTCGGCCTTTTCAGGTACTTCTTGATGTTCTTGACCTCTGTCCATTGATCCACTCCTGGATTACTTTGGTACCTCCCTGCTAAACTTATAGCAGGGCACACATCAGGTCTCGTACACAGCATTGCAGACATGATAGGTCCTATGGCTGAAGCATAGGGAATGACTTTCATTTTCTCTCTATCTTCTGCAGTGGTCGGGCATTGAGTCTTACTCAACTTCACACCTTTGTAACACATGCAAGAACCCTTTCATTGACTGATCAATTTTGAACTTCTTCAAAACTTTATCAAGGTATGTGCTTTGTGAAAGTCCAATTAAGCATCTTGATCTATCTCTATAGATCTTGATGCCCAATATATAAGCAGCTTCACTGAGGTCTTTCACTGAAAAATTCTTATTCAAGTATCCTTTTATGCCATCCAAAAATTCTACGTCATTTCTAATCAACAATATGTCATCCACATATAATATCAAAAATGCTACAGAGCTCCCACTCACTTTCTTGTAAATACAGGCTACTCCAAAAGTCTGTATAAAACCATATGCTTTGATCAACTCATCAAAGCGTATATTCCAACTCCGAGATGCGTCAGTCTTCCCCTTAAAGATCCATTTATTTTCAACGGCTTGCCGATCATCGGGCAAGTCAACCAAAGTACACACTTTGTTTTCATACATGGATCCCATCTCAGATTTCATGGACTCAAGCCATTTTGTGGAATCTGGGCTCATCATCGCTTCATCCTAGTTAGTAGGTTCATCATGGTCTAGTAACATGAGTTCCAGAACCGGTTTACCGTACCACTCTGGCACGGAACATACTCTGGTTGACCTACGAAGTTCAGTAGTAACTTGATCTGAAGTTTCATCATCATCGTCATTAGCTTCCTCACTGATTGGTGTAGGAATCAATGGAACTAGTTTCTGTGATGAACTTCTTTCCAATTCGGGAGAAGGTACACTTACCTCATCAAGTTCTACTTTCCTCCCACTCACTTCTTTTGAGAGAAACTCCTTCTCTAGAAAGGATCCATTCTTAGCAACAAATTTCTTGCCTTGGGATCTGTGATAGAAGGTGTACCCAACAGTTTCCTTTGAGTATCCTATGAAGGCACATTTTTCCGACTTGGGTTCGAGCTTATCAGGTTGAAGCTTTTTCACATAAGCATTGCAGCCCCAATCTTTAAGAAACAACAACTTGGGTTTCTTGCCAAACCACAATTCATAAGGCGTCATCTCAACGGATTTAGATGGTGCCCTATTTAACGAGAATGCAGCTGTCTCTAAAGCATAACCCCAAAACGATAGTGGTAAATCGGTAAGAGACATCATAGATCGCACCATATCTAATAAAGTACGGTTATGATGTTCGGACACACCATTACGCTGTGGTGTTCCAGGTGGCGTGAGTTGTGAGACTATTCCACATTGTTTCAAATGAAGACCAAATTCGCAAGTCAAATATTTGCCTCCGCGATCAGATCATAGAAACTTTATTTCCTTGTTACGATGATTCTCTACTTCACTCTGAAATTCTTTGAACTTTTCAAATGTTTCAGACTTGTTCGTTGCCGCCTGCCTCTCAAACGGTGACATGGAGCGCCTGCTCCGTGGCTGTACTGCACTCGAGTACCTTCGTCTTTAGGCGATCAATGGGTTGAGTACCTTGCACATCACCTCCATGACTCTCCGGACTATTTATGTGTGTTGCTGGTGCGGCAGGAAGACATCACAAGATGTGTACCACGGTATGGTCATTGAGGACACACCTGCACTTGAGATATTACTTGTAGTTGATCAAGAAGGTCCAACAAGAATCAATGTCATTTCTACGCCAAAATTGACAGTGGTGGGCTACTCGTCCGACAAATACTCCGAACTTGTTATTGGATCCACACCCGTTCAGGTACAACATCCGCCTTCTACCTCTCCTTCTACAAATTAACATTATTTGTAATTTTGAAGATGTTTGTTCGTCTGTCATTCAGAAAATGATTCCGACAAGCTTGACCCTGAAACTACGCACAATGAAGGTCCTGGCACTAGAATCTATCGGCCCCAACCTGGAGCAAGTTGTCAGTTTCATGAGATGATTTTCGTGCCCGGAGAAGCTATATATCGAGGTGATGTTCCTTTCCTGTAAAATGTTAACCATAAGGGAGTTCAATTTGTGACACCTTTTACCAAGTTTACAATGACAATGTACTACGATTTCTAAAGGATACTTTTGGATGATTTCAGTACATACATGTTCCACCCCCCATATTGGTTGCTTGATCCATATGGTTACAATAAATAAGCATTTATCCTTTAGATTCATCTGTACTAGTTTTCTTAGGGAACTTTTCATCCACTCCAACCTCTTGTGAAGAAGGCTACATTTTTCTAGAATGTAATCAAATGCCCATGTTAATCATGTCAGATCGAAGATGGCATGTTTGTGCATTTCACAAATCTTGCCAACGAAATAGGCACTAACACGTTTTCTTATTTTGTAGATAAGATTAGTCCCATTGGTGGATAATGTGGTAGAATATAACAATCACGTCGAATTCCTAGATCTGCATCTCTCATAAATTACTAAGAACTCCTACCGAGGGACCTTACTGGAGATTATATTCGCCAGGTTCTTTGTTCTTAGAGAAAGGGTGCTAAAGGAAATGAGGTTTGCCTTACATTTATTTCACAAAAATGAATGGTTTGTTGATCAGCGCCGGCGCTTGCGGCAGAATGGAATAGGCTCCAAAAATGCTGAATTTCATTTTGGAACTTCAAATGACAGAGTAATCGGAAGTCATCGTGTCAACCCCATAGATGACTTTTCAGTGGCTAACCCCTTTGCGAAAAATGTGAGGTTTCAAAACCAGACTAAGAAGTGGTAATATTAGTTTGAACCTCTCTGATATCCATGTTCAGCGGATCATCATGAGCGTTTGCAGCTAATGAGTTGAATTTCATTTCTAATATCAGTTTGAACCTTGTAATCTTCGAATTTGAGCCATATAACTCTGGAATTTGAACCTTGTAATATTTCGAGCTTTTGTGGTACAATTGTTGAAATGGCATTGTGGTAGCACTATTTTGACCTTAATATGCAATGGTCTTAGATTTTATTAACCATTCTCGAATATGTTTACCTTGTCGATCTCACAGCACACGATCTGTATAGCTAACTCGACTGCGATCTTTCAAATTATTGAACACAGTTGGTTTCTTCCACCGTGTGCCCTGTAGAGCGCAGATTTAATTGTCGCACTCGAGTGTCCATCATCACCCTTCTATGTAACTTTGACCTTATCACCCACATGCAAACTTATGACCGAAGTCATTCCACACACTTCATTTTTACAAAGCTTTTTGCCAATAAACGCCCATGATTTGTTCCTCTTCTAGCCGACGCGTGGCCAAACTAGCCGGGCGGGAACCTTGCGCGGTAAACTGCTCTAGCGCGAGAACAGACTCACCGATGATACATTTGGCGCCTCTTCGAGCCCACGCGTGCGGTGCGGTGTTGTCAAGCGTGCACTGGAATCCTCCGCTTTGAACACCGTGACAAGACGTGACGATTACAGGCCGGCCGGCCCCCATTTATTACAGCGGCCAACCTTTCGATCGCGCACCACCATTTCAAGAAGCACACCCACCATGAGAAAATCTTAGAGGGTATCCTGCGCGGCTCCAATGGCGCTCCGAGCGGCTGCCGACGACGAGCAGCAGTTCACCATGCATAGAAGGTTACTGGACCTCTCGATGGTGTACACCAACGACCCGGTCTAGGTAGAGCACTCCATCCACATCATGGAGTTGTTGCTTGCCGAGGAGAAGTAACAGGTGGTCGGGTTCGACCTCGAATACACACATGCTCGTGTCGGGTCTCGTCCCAAGGTCACTATCGCCCAGATATGCGTGCGCCACCATGTCCTCATCTACCACTACTGCCTGGCTAGAAGGCCTTGCGAGTGTTTCGCTAGGTTAATTTGTCAACAGCCCCCACTACATGTTCGCTATGCTGGACATCACCAATGATGTAAAGGCGCTCGAGAATTCGGGCATCGCCTGCCAGAATCTTGTAGACATCCAGGTCCAATACAAGATCTGGGGCAGCAAGGAGCATGAGAAGGACTCACTCGTTCACCTCGCCGAGGACATCATCGACCCCTACTACAGAGACATGAAGGATTCGTGCAACAAGGACAAGCGTGCCTGGCACTTGGCCTGGATGGAGAAATTCGACGAAGCTCACGTAGTGTACGCGACCAAGGACGCGTACACGAGCTACGACATGTACAGGCGGATCGTTGACATGAGGAAGTGCCTCCTTCCCGAAAACGGCCAGGGATCCAGCCGGAAGCAGAGCAATGGAAAGCATCATCACAACAATAAGTAGATGATTAGATCCTCGTTTATCCTACTTTAGTACGCATGTAATTTCTTACTTTGGTGTGTGGAGATGTTATGTGTGTAGTCACTTGTGTAATTGTATGCTTAATTTGGTTATGCAATGCAGTCTTTTTAAGTATATATGTTGATGATCTGTAGACAGAGCGTAGATGTTGTGCGGACAAAGAAAATCACATCGCACACGGACTAAACAATGGAACCCGTCGGTGATGTTTTAATCAATTACCCACAATTGTATACCAACAATCGTTTGCTTGCAACACACACGGCTTGTTAGCAGTGATCATCTGTGTTGTTATAGGTCTTCGCACACATTTCCGATTTCAGACTTGTTTGCCGCGTATCACACACATCTTGTTAAGTTGAACCGTTTCTGTTCTCATCTCTCAACGCAAAAAGTTCATCCGAGTGACCCGCATGCCGTATGTTGCACACACCTTGATCTAGCTGACCATTTCTTTTGTTATGCCTAATCACAAACAGTTCATCCGACTGAACCATATGTTGTACATCACACACGCCTTCATCTGGTAGCCTGTTTCTTTTGTTCCTCCTCATCGTAAACAGTCAATTGAACTGAATTGTATGCACATCATCGCACACGCAACCAAAATCTAAACTGTGTTTGATGCATCCTCCATTGCAAATGTTTTGCAACTTTTTTGATAGTTTTTACACCTCCGTTTGTGATTATGGCATAGCACACAGTTTCATCGAAGGGTCTCTAATTGTAGTGTTGCATTAGCAGCATCCTGTAATAGTGTAAGGATTTGATGGACTATGTAATAAGGAGTGGCAAGAGCCTAATCTTGGGATGCCGAATGCACCCCACGGTAAAATTCAAGGACAACCAAGAGCCTAAGCTTGGGGATGCCCCGGGAAGGCATCCCCTCTTTCGTGTTCGTCTATCGGTAACTTTACTTGAGGATGTATTTTTATTCACCACATGATATGTGTTTTGCTTGGAGCATCCTTTATGATATGAGTCTTTGATTTTTAGTTTTCCACAATCATCCTTGCTGTACACACCTTTTGAGAGGGACACGCTTCAGTCGTGATTTATTAGAATACTCTATGTGCTTCATTTATATCTTTTGAGATAGGCAATTTTGCTCTAGTGCTTCACTTATATCTTTTTAGAGCACGGTGGTGGTTTTATTTTATAGAAATTGTTGAGCTCTCTTGCTTCACATATATTATTTTGAGAGTCTCTAAAAACAACATGGTAATTTTCTTGGGTTATGAATTTAGTCTTAATATGATAGGCATCGAAAGGAGATATAATAAAAACTTTCATATATAGAGCATTGAATACTATGAAAAGTTTGACTCCTTACAATTGTTTTGAGATGTTGAGATAGTAATATTAGAGTTATGCTAGTGGTAGTTTGTGAAGTCAAAGAAATAATTGTGTTAAAGTTTGTGATTCCCGTAGCATGCACGTATGGTCTCCTAACTATGTAACCAAATTGGAGCGCATTGTATCTTGATTGTTTATCTTTGCGTGAAGGTCAGGGTGCGCGATAGTTAACTCCTACCAACCTCCCCCTAGGGGCTTGCGTCATAGTCCTTTGCTTCGAGGGCTAATATTTTTTTTCACAATAAGTATGTGAATTCTTTCTGACTAATGCTGAGTCCATGGATCATACGCACTCTCACCCTTCCGCCTTTCTAGCCACTCTAGAGCCACGCAACTTTCGCCGGTGCATCAAACCACCTTATATCCTTCCTCAAAACAGCCACCATACCTACCTATTATGGCATTTCCATAGCCATTCCGAGATATATTGCCATGTAACCCCACCGTTTCGTTTATTATGCCACGCATCATCATTGTCATATTGCTTTGCATGATCACGTAGTTGACATAGTATTTGTGGCAAAGCCACCATTCATATTTTTTATATACATGTCACTCTAGATCATTGCACGTCCCAATACACCGCCGGAGGCATTCATATAGTGTAATATCTTTGTTCTAGTATCGAGTTGTCATATCGAGTTGTAAGTAAATAAAAGTGTGATGATCATCTTTATTAGAACATTGTCCCATGTGAGGTTATAAATAACGCGGCCAAAAGAATCTCCAAAAAAAGGTTCTCGAAAAAAGAGGAGCCTAAAAAAAGGAAAAGAAAAAAATGAGAGAAAAAGAGAAAAGGGACAATGTTACTATCCTTTTCCAAACCTGTGCTTCAAAGTAGCACCATGTTCTTCATGATAGAGAGTCTCCTATGTTGTCACTTTAATATACTAGTGAGAATTTTTCATTATAGAACTTGGCTTGTATATTCCAACGATGGGATTCCTCAAATGCCCTAGGTCTTCATGAGCAAGCAAGTTGATGCACACCCACTAGTTTTCTTTTGAGCTTTCATACACTTATAGCTCTAGTGCATCCGTTACATGGCAATCCCTACTCACTCACATTGATATCAATTGATGGACATCTCCATAGTCCATCGGTTTGCCTAGTTGATGTGAGACGTTCTCCCTCCTTTTGTATATCACCACCTTCTATTCCACCCATAGTGCTATGTCCATGGCTCACCCTCATGTATTGCGTGAAGAGTTGAAAAGGTTTAAGAATGTTAAAGTGTGAAAACAATTGCTAGATTAACACCGGGATGGGCATGACTTATACTTTGTGTTAAGAAGAGGGAGCATAAAAGAATATATGATTTTGTAGGGATAACTTACTTCAGCCATGTTATTTTTGAAGCTTTATAGATTGCTTTTAGTATGCATGAAGTATTATTGTTTTGATATTGATAAACTTTTTTTTTTGAGTTTTATGGATCTGAACATTCATGCCACAATAAAGAAGAATTACATTGATAAATTTGTTGCGTAGCATTCCACATCAAAAATTCTGTTTTTATCATTTACCTACTCAAGGACGAGCATGAATTAAGCTTGAGGATGCTTGATATGTCTCCAACATATCTATAATTTTTTATTGTTCCATGCTATTATATTATCTGTTTTGGATGCTTTATATGCATTAATATGCTATTTTATATTATTTTTGGGACTAACCTATTAACCTAGAACCAAGTGCCAGTTTCTGTTTTTTTCTAGTTTTTGAGTTTCGCAGAAAAGGAATATCAAGCGGAGTCCAAACGGAATGAAACTTTACGAGGATTTTTCTTGGACCAGAAGACATCTAGAGGACTTGGAGTGCACGTCAGGGGAGCCACGAGGTAGCCACAAGGACGTAGGGCGCGCCCCCACCCTTGTGCCCCCCTGTTGCTCCACCAACCTATTTCTTTCGCCTATATTCACATATATTCCAAAAACCCTAGAGGAGGCATCGAAACCACTTTTCACCGCCGTAACCTTTTGTATCCGCGTGATCCCATCTGGAGGCCTTTTCCGGCAATCTGCCGGAGGGGGATTCGACCACGGAGGGCATCTACATCAACACTATTGCCCTTCCGATGAAGCGTGAGTAGTTTACCACAGACCTACGAGTCCATATCTAGTAGCTAGATGGCTTCTTCTCTCTCTTTGATTCTCAATAACATGTTCTCCTCGATGTTCTTGGAGATCTATCCGATGTCATCTTCTTTAGCGGTGTGTTTGCCAAGATCTGATGAATTGTGGATTTATGATAAGATTATCTATGAATATTATTTGAGTCTTCTCTGAATTCTTATATGCATGATTTGATATCTTAGTAATTCTCTTCGAACTATTGGTTTGGTTTGGCCAACTAGATTGGTTTTTCTTGCAATGGGAGAAGTGCTTTGCTTTGGGTTCAATCTTGCGGTGCTCAATCCCAGTGACAGAAAGGGACATGACATGTATTGTATTGTTGCCATCAAGGATAACAAGATGGGGTTTTCATCATATTGCTTGAGTTAATTCCGCTACACCATGTCATCTTACTTAATGTGTTAATATGTTCTTTATGGACTTAATATTCTAGATACAGATCGTTTCGATCGATGTGTGGAGTAATAGTAGTAGATGCAGGCATGTGTCAGTCTACTTGACATAGACGTGATGCCTCTATTCATGATCATTGCCTTAGATATTGTCATAATTATGTGCTCTTTTATCAATTGCTTGGCAGTAATTTGTTTACCCACCGTGATATTTGCTATCTTGAGAGAACCCTCTAGTGAAACCTATGGCCCCCGGGTCTATTTTCCATCTTATAAGTGTCCAATCTACTATTTTGAAATCATTTACTTTCCAATCTATATACCAAAAATACCAAAAATATTTACTTTACAATTTATCTATCTCTGTCAGATCTCACTTTTGCAAATAACCGTGAAGGGATTGAAAACCCCTTTATTGCGTTGGGTGCAAGTTGTTTGATTGTTTGTGCAGGTATTTGGCGATTTGCGTGTTGTCTCCTACTGGATTGATACCTTGGTTCACAAACTGAGGGAAATACTTACTCTCCTTTGCTGCATCACCCTTTCCTCTTCAAGGGAAAAAAAACGCAAGCTCAAGAGGTAGCACCAACCTTCATTTGTACTAAGCGGAAATACTGCTTGTGCATCCAATTTTTTAAACCCAAGTTTTGCCACAAGAGTCCACAATACCTACCTATATGCGGTATTTATTGCCGTTCCAATTAAACTTTCATGTGCCAACTCTGAACCTTCAAAATGAACTTCTTTTGTATGCCCGTACCGCTCATGAAGCGGCAAGGGGTGGCTAATACCTTTCATGCTAGGCGGGTTATTCTCAAGATGAGTGTTTATTCACTTGTCATTGCATTAGAAAATGGCAAGGTAATAGGGATGCCCAGTATCGAAATGAAATGAAAAATACGGAATATAATAAATTCCTTGGAAAGTGAAAAGTTGGAAGGCACCGGTGGATACGGCTAGCCATGGATTGTGAAAGAATGGTGAAAGGAAATAAACTTTATTTTCTGTTTGGCAACCGCCTATATTGTGTGTGGCATGAAATATGTTAGGAACTCTTAGTCATTTTGTTGACAGGAAAAGCATGCTTTTAAAAATAATTTGATCTCTCTATTTTAAAACTTGAGCTCTGCCACCTCTGCAAATCTTTGCTTCCCTCTGCGAAGGGCATACCTATTTACTTTTATACAATTTTTTGAGTCTCCATCTTCTCTAATAAAGCACCAACTAGGTGGGCACTATTGTTGTACTCATGCATTGTATATGGTTAATGTTGAGTGTCATTCAATAAATGGATCAATAATGGTGTTGGTGTACAAAAGTAGGGGTCTTTTTGTACCCCTTTACTTGTGCACGGGCGGTCATAGCCACACCTGCGGCCATGCTTGGCGGGGTAGAGGAAGGAAAAGTACGAGACTGCCAACACAACACTCAAGCCAGAGGCATGAAGAGCAGAGGGGCAAGATGGACTCCCCCGGCAACACCCTTGCCGGGGCGGCCTACATAGCCCCGGCAAGAGTCTTGCCGGGGCGACTTGCCCGACACCAGCAAGGCTGCCACCCTTGAGCCTGAGAACTCTGACACCATTGACAATGTCAAGACCAAGACTCAGGGGCGCCTGCGTGGTGGCATGCAGGTCTTTGTGGAAACCAAAGGCCTGTGAATCTAGATAAGGACCAGAAGACGAAGACCCCCCGCAAGATCCTTGTCGGGGACGACCGAAGACCCCCGACAAGACCCTTGCCGGGGACAGCCACGAGACCCCGACAAGATCCTTGCGAGGGCGGTCTGCGGGGCCACGGCCAGGCCCGCACCTGCCTAAGTTTCGCTGCCCCGCGGCCGTTCCGGCACGACAACCAGCCGGCCAATTAGTCAAACACCTGTGTGGTGGCATGCAGATCTTCATGAAGACCATGTCACCGCACTAGCACAGCGACCAGCCAGCCAGCGTGGTGCTGCATGCCTCGTCAGCTTGGACGCTGATACGTCCAAAACGTATCTATAATTTCTGCTTGCTCCATGCCTCTTTTGTGTGATATTGCTATGATATTTATACACTTCCATACACTTTTGATCATATTTGGACTAACCTATTAACTCAGTGCACCCCAGTGCCAGTTTCTATTTTCTGCTGTTTTTGTATTTCAGGTTTTCCCATCACGAAAACTGCCAGAAAAATCCCGGAAAAATTATATAAAAAATCAGGGTTTCGGAAGCTTCCACACGGCCGAAGTAGGGCCGGAGGGGGGCCACCAGGGCTCCAGGCGCCCTGGTGGTGCGGCCCCCCTCCTGGCCGCGCCGGGGGGGGGCGCCTGGGCCCCCCAGGCCTCTGCTGATGCCCCCCTTTGGCATATATTTAACACGCGTCCCGAAACCCTCGAGGATGGAACCTTTTTTCGCGATCTCATCTCTGTTCCGCCGCCGCCGCGGTTCCAAGATCGGGAGCACCAGGAGAACTCTTCCCGGCACCTGCCGGAGGGGAGGATCACCACCAGGAGCCTCTCCACCACCATGGACGCCTCCCGGATGAGTTGTGAGTAGTCTCCCTTGGACCATGGGTCCATGACCAGTAGCTATGTGATGTTCTCCTCCCCTTCTTGTGCTTCACTAATTAGACCTCATGAGCTGCCCTACATGATCGAGGCACATATGTAATCCTTATGCTGTTGCTATGTTGAGTTTGCTGGGATCCGATGGATTGTGAGATTATGTTCAGATTGTGTTTGAGTAATATATTTGATTCACCTCTTTTATATTTATGTTCTTAAGTAATTCTTGCATGTTCTCCGTTGCTATTTATTGCTTTGGCCAAGTAGTAGGTAGTGACTCCAAGAGGGAACGTTATGCTCGATTGTGGGTTCATGCCCCTCGATGACTAGTTTGAGTGACAGAAACATGAGTCTAGGGGATGTGCTGTTGCCACAAGGGGGAAAACAACGGTGCTTGTGCTCGCGGGTGCAAGGATTGTTTACTTTACGCAAAGTTCTTTTAATGCAGTTGTTTGTTGCTTTGAGTTTACACTATGGGTGGGACTCGCAACTTAATACCAGCGAGATGTTCTGGATAGATATCTCAAGGTGGATGATTAGTAGTAGATGCAGATGGATTTCGGTCTACTTGCCTTGGCGTACCGCCCATGCTTTTAACCTCTACCTTTCTTGCAACATAGTTAGCATTGGTTTGCGCACATAATTCTGTCAATTGCCCAGCTGTAATTCGTTTACCTCACATAGCTGTTTTATCGTCTTTTGGGAGAGAGACATCACTAGTGAACATCATGGGACCCCGGTCCATATTACCATCACTGATCACATCCGCTATTTACTTTCTGCTTTTACATACTAGTTACAGTTTTACCTATCACTATTATCTCTTGCGTTTGACCCTTTGTAAACGACAAGGCCGGAGGGATTGACAACCTCTCTGTACTCGTTGGGAGCAAAGTTATTTGTATCTGTGTGCAGGTCCAAGTTTATTGCTAATATCTGGCGCCGTTAGCAGTTGACACCTTCTTGTTGAAACTAGGAGTCTCAGGGGAAATCGATCCTTGGTATCTTTGCCAAGGGAAAACTACCGCTACACTGCATCTCAAACCTTCCACTTGGGGTAACCAACGAGGGGCGAGAAGCCATCAAGCAAAGTTTTCTGGCGCCGTTGCCGGGGACTCCACTCTTCAAGATAGGGGAGTTGCATGCTATCTTTTACCTTTGCTTTTAGTCTTGTTAGTTTACCTTTCAGTTTTGCTTTAGTATCTTTTATCGAAAATCACAAAAATAGTTATCTTGCTTGCTTGCTGCTATGGGTTCCACCGAGAACACCAAGTTGTGTGACTTCACTAGTCATAACAACGATGACTTTATCTGCACGCCTATCACTACACCTACCACTTCAGCACCTTCGTATGAAATTAAACCTGCTTTACTGAATCTAGTTATGAAAGATCAATTCTCCGGTGCTGGAGATGATGTTGCTTTACACTTAAACAATTTTGTTGAACTCTGTGATATGCAAAAGTACCAAGAAATAGATGGTAATATTGTTAAGCTTAAGCTTTTTCCTTTCTCCTTGAGAGGAGGAGCTAAAATTTGGTTTCAATCTTTGCCTAGAAATAGCATAGATTCATGGGACAAGTGCAAAGATGCTTTTATTGGAAAATACTATCCACCTGCTAAAATTATCCAACTAAGGAGTAACATAATGAATTTCAAACAATTGGATAATGAACACGTTGCCCAAGCTTGGGAACGTATGAAATCTCTTGTCAAGAACTGCCCTACTCATGGTTTGACTACTTGGATGGTTATCCAAACTTTTTATGCAGGCTTGAACTTTACCTCGCGGAACTTGTTAGATTCGGCCGCGGGAGGAACCTTTATGTCAACTACACTTGGTGCTGCCACGCAGCTTCTCGATGAGATGATGACCAATTATTCCCAATGGCACACCGAACGCGCTCCAACAGGTAGGAAGGTAAACTCTGTCGAGGAGATTTCCTCCCTAAATGAAAAAGTTGACTTGATCATGTCTCTACTTTCGAAGCAATCTTCTGTTGATCCTCGTGATGTTCCTTTAAATTCTTTGATTGCTCAAGAACAAGTAGACGTTAACTTTATCTCTAGAAACAATTTCAATAACAATGCTTATAGGAGTAATTTTGGTAGCAATCCTAGACCGTTCCCCTCTAATTCTTATGGGAACAACAATGCTTATCCTAGCACCAAGAACTCCACTACTGAACTAGAGATTATGCTTAAAGATTTCATCACTACCCAAAAAGCCTTTAATAAGAGTGTAGAAGAAAAACTAAACAAACTAGATGATCTCTCTTCGAAGGTAGACAATTTAGCCCATGAGGTAGAATTGCTTAAAATTAGAACTTCTCCTCTTGAGGAGAGGAAGGTCACTCCTATGAATGCTATTCAAGTGCAAATTAATGAAAACATTAGGATGTTGGCTAAACTTAAAGAGAGATGGGCTAGAGAAAAGGAGGAAGAAGATAGAATTTAGAACCTTCCTACCCACCACACTGTTGCTACTATCCAAGTTGTTGAGGATATCCAAACTCTTAGCACCCAATGCACTCCTGGTCCCATTGGACCTATTAATGGTGATGCTATGACCATAGAAACTACCAAACAAGTGAACCTAAAGGACACCACTACCACTTTACTTGATAGTAGTGACCTTGATTTTGATAATTGCACTCTTACCGAAGTTATTGATTTCCTTCACAAGATGTCTAGAGATCCCCGCACTAGTACGCTTAACCTTGCCTTCACAGAGCATATCACTAATGCTCTCATCAAAGCTAGGGAGGAGAAACTTAGAGTAGAAGCCTCCATACCTAGAAAGCTAGAAGATGGTTGGGATCCTATGATTAAAATTAAGTTGAATAACTTCTCTTGCTATGCTTTATGTGATGTTGGAGCTAGTACCTCTGTTATGCCCAAAAGAATATATGATATGCTTAAATTGAAACCTTTTGATTCTTGTTCTTTTGGTGTTCGTCTCGTTGATTCTTCCATAAAGAAACCTTTGGGGAGGATCGACGATGTTCTTATCATTGTCAATGACAATTACGTTCCCGTTGATTTTACTATTATGGATATTGAATGTGAACCTTCTTGTCCAATTATTTTGGGACGTCCTTTTCTTTGCACCGTTGGTGCTATCATTGACATGAAAGAGGGGAATATAAGATTCCAATTTCCTCTCAAGAAAGGGATGGAACACTTCCCTAGAATGAAGATTAAGTTACCTTTTGAGTCCGGTATACGGGCTAGCTATTCTTTTACTCTTGATAAAACTTGATCTCTATGCATTATGCCTAGCTTAAAGGCATAAAAGAAAGCGCTTTTGGGAGGCAGCCCACAATGAATAAATTTTTATTTTGCTTTTGTTGTGTCTTGATGTTGTTACTACAGTAGCATCATCATTGTATCTTTACTTTTCAACTTTGTGCCAAGTGTAGCCTCTGATTGCAAGAAAGTTCAAAAGTTGTGACGTGCTGTCCAGGAAACAGATTCTGTCCTTGGATAGAAAAATTCGTATAAAATCACCAGATCATCTTTTTGTTTTGAATTTTTTCGACAGCGTGCTCTATACAATGGTCTTTCGGGCGTCTGTTCTGAGTTTTTTTATTAGAGTTGCAGAAGTGCCTCGAAAAAAATCATTTACTACCTGCTGTTCTGTTTTTCATAGATTCTGTCCTGTTTTGCCTTTCCTTCATTTTGCAAACCTTGACCTTTCTTTTTCTTTGCAAAAACCTTTTGGCAATCTTGAGAAACAGTAGACCTTCAAGAATATCTTTATTTCCAGCAAGGAACAATTATTTTATTATGGGTACTAACCTCGTTAATCAGATTATGATGAGTTATGTATGAAGGGAGTTTTCAAGTGTGCGAGGGAAGATGATAAAAAGATTCAGGAGTGTCAAACGCTCAAGCTTGGGGATGCCCCCATGCACCCCCAAGAAATATTCAAGGAGACTCAAGCGTCTAAGCTTGGGGATGCCCCCCGTGCATCCCCTTCTCCATCAACATTATCAGTTCGTCTTTCGTTCCACTATATTTTTATCACTTCATGTGTTATGTGCTATGCTTGGAGCGTCTTGATTTTAGTTTCCTTTTTAGTTTTCTTTAGCTTTTCATAACGAGTTGGAACTCAGCTTTCTTTGTGTGGGAGAGAGACATGCTCCACTTCAACCTAGAACACAACATAGAATTTTCATGTTTATCTTTGCTGTGTATGTTCTTGGTCTTTCAATAGCTACTATCATGTTCAGCTCTTAGTTTTCATGCTTATCTTTTTAAAGAGCTTTTGTTTAGTTGGTCGCTTGAACTCTCTTTAGTTATCATGCTTATCTTATTAAGAGAGTTTGCTTCTGTTGCATTGGTCGATATGTCTATGATAAAAATGCTACGTGCATAATGGTGCTTAGTAGTTCATGTTTTCTTATGGTTAGTCTCAAATAGCTGGGGGGTTCCCAATGTGTTATTGGAGTACCAACATGATTTGTTTGCCTATGATGTGGTATGGTTTAGTAATATCTTCCTTCAAGAATTTATTTTGATTGACTTGGCGTATGCTCACGCATATTTAAGACTGTAAAGAAAGTCTGTCAAGCCTTGATGATCTTTAATTTCTGAGTAGCGATATAACTTCCATGCATGATTAAATGTTGCTTTGTCGTTCTGCATGATTATGACCTTCATTGCTCTCTTAGTTGGTCGCTCCTAGTCTTTTGCTAACCTCCACCTGTACTAAGCGGACTGACTGCTTGTGCATCCAAAATCCTTTAAACCAGGTATGCCATATGAGTCCACCATACCTTCCTATACATGGTATTTACCTGCCATTCCTAACGAAGACTTTCATGTACCATCTCGAAATTATTCAAAAAAAGCATTTCTCTTCTGTGCCTCTGTTTTAGTTCATGAGGAATTAGTAGTTAATTCACGATCTTTTTAAGTTGGACAAGCTTCACCCCGGGATTGCATGTCTAATGTGCAAACCCATAATACGAGAAGGAACTGGCAAAGAGTGCGCCCGGCTCAAAAATAATACAAACAAACAAACCCTCCTTCACGTTTTGTTCATGAGAAATCAGAAAACTTTGGCAGTGATAAACAAAGGAGATTAAGAGGATGTGATCGTCCTCATTCGGGAGCCGTTCCTCGAAACTTGTCCAGCTCAAGAAGTAATTGAGTTATCTGCTAGCATTCGTTGACGAAACATGCATAATCTAAAAAAATAATTATTACTTCTGTTTTTAAAACCAAGAGCTCTGGTACATGCATTGTCTTTGTTTCCGACCACGGGTTTTCAACCTTGCCAACAAAAGCCACGGTTCGAGAGTCTCCGCCTTCTTTAAGCACCAACTACTGAGAGCATGATTGTCATTCTGAGTGTAATATGCATTGTCCCAAAGTAGCATTGTCTTTTGCATGATTATGATATCGTTTATTCTGAAATCATTGTATCTAGTCATCACCTAAACCTTGGAGGTGCCCCTGCATTTATGTTTTGCTTCACTAAAGGGGGCAAGCGAGATATCACTTTATCATATTTGCACACCATGCTCATTACAAATCTATTTGATGTTTCAGTATCATGTTGTAAAACTTTCAGTTCTTTGTGATTTTCTCATAAGGCAACTTAATTACTACAGATTCATTGTCTCAGTAAGCTTTTGTCATGTGACTATGAAAAGTCCTTATATGGTTAATAGCATGTCACCACAGAAATTATACTTGTTATCATTTACCTACTCGAGGACGAGCAGGAATTAAGCTTGGGGATGTTGATACGTCCAAAACGTATCTATAATTTCTGCTTGCTCCATGCCTCTTTTGTGTGATATTGCTATGATATTTATACACTTCCATACACTTTTGATCATATTTGGACTAACCTATTAACTCAGTGCACCCCAGTGCCAGTTTCTGTTTTCTGCTGTTTTTGTATTTCAGGTTTTCCAATCACGAAAACTGCCAGAAAAATCCCGGAAAAATTATATAAAAAATCAGCGTTTCGGAAGCTTCCACACGGCCGAAGTAGGGCCGGAGGGGGGCCACCAGGGCTCCAGGCGCCCTGGTGGCGCGGCCCCCCTCCTGGCCGCGCCGGGGGGGCGCCTGGGCCCCCCAGGCCTCCGCTGATGCCCCCCTTTGGCATATATTTAACACGCGTCCCGAAACCCTCGAGGACGGAACCCTTTTTCGCGATCTCATCTCTGTTCCGCCGCCACCGCGCTTCCAAGATCGGGAGCACCAGGAGAACTCTTCCCGGCACCCTGCCGGAGGGGAGGATCACCACCGGGAGCCTCTCCACCACCATGGACGCCTCCCGGATGAGTTGTGAGTAGTCTCCCTTGGACCATGGGTCCATGACCAGTAGCTATGTGATGTTCTCCTCCCCTTCTTGTGCTTCACTAATTAGACCTCGTTAGCTGCCCTACATGATCGAGGCACATATGTAATCCTTATGCTGTTGCTATGTTGAGTTTGCTGGGATCCGATGGATTGTGAGATTATGTTCAGATTGTGTTTGAGTAATATATTTGATTCACCTCTTTTATATTTATGTTCTTAAGTAATTCTTGCATGTTCTCCGTTGTTATTTATTGCTTTGGCCAAGTAGTAGGTAGTGACTCCAAGAGGGAACGTTATGCTCGATTGTGGGTTCATGCCCCTCGATGACTAGTTTGAGTGACAGAAACATAAGTCTAGGGGATGTGTTGTTGCCACAAGGGGGAAAACAACGGTGCTTGTGCCCGCGGGTGTAAGGATTGTTTACTTTACGCAAAGTTCTTTTAATGCAGTTGTCTGTTGCTTTGAGTTTACACTATGGGTGGGACTCGCAACTTAATACCAGCGAGATGTTCTAGATAGATATCTCAAGGTGGATGATTAGTAGTAGATGCAGATGGATTTCGGTCTACTTGCCTTGGCGTACCGCCCATGCTTTGAACCTCTACCTTTCTTGCAACATAGTTAGCATTGGTTTGCGCACATAATTCTGTCAATTGCCCAGCTGTAGTTCGTTTACCTCACATAGCTGTTTTATCGTCTTTTGGGAGAGAGACATCACTAGTGAACATCATGGGACCCCGGTCCATATTACCATCACTGATCACATCCGCTATTTACTTTCTGCTTTTACATACTAGTTATAGTTTTACCTATCACTATTATTTCTTGCGTTTGACCCTTTATAAACGACAAGGCCGGAGGGATTGACAACCTCTCTGTACTCGTTGGGAGCAAAGTTATTTGTATCTGTGTGCAGGTCCAAGTTGATTGCTAATATCTGGCGCCGTTAGCAGTTGACACCTTCTTGTTGAAACTAGGAGTCTCAGGGAAAATCGATCCTTGGTATCTTTGCCAAGGGAAAACTACCGCTACACTGCATCTCAAACCTTCCACTTAAGGTAACCAACGAGGGGCGAGAAGCCATCAGACGCGCATCGGAACAAGGCGAGGCAGCGACGGACGGAACAAGCTCTGTTGCCGTCCCTGGTAAAGCAAGATGGCACGTAGGCAGCGCATTAAATGTGTTTGTCCTACGATGTCAGGCGATAAACTTGTACAATGTAGATACTTTCCACTATGGCGACCCCTTTGCCATATAAAAGGTGGCCCGAGGCATACTATTGAAGGATTCAGACTTTTTGGACAGGGCATGCATAGTAGCCAATTGAGGAACTCAATAACACAAGATAAACACAAACAAGCAGGACCAGGGTGTTACGCATCATTTGTGGCCCGAACCTAGGTAAAAATCCCCACGCGTTGATTGCTAGACCTGCTCTTTGCGCAGCCCCTCGTGCCCGGCCAACCGTAGTAGGGGTCCCCGGGATCCCATAGGTGTCGTTTTCCCCGACAAATGGGGCATAATGGGATAGGGATACCTTTGCTTTAGTATTGATATTTTGAAAGACATGATTGTTTGTTGGTATTGCTTGACTATTTATGTTTTCATGTCAATAGTAGACTATTGCATTGAATCATTCAAGTCCAAATATCCATGACATAAAATAAACGTATATGATGAACATGATGGGCTGCATTCCACATCAAAATTCTGTTTTTATCATTTACCTACTCGAGGATGAGCAGGAATTAAGCTTGGGGATGCTTGATACATCTCCAACGTATCTATATTTTTTTATTGTTTCATGTAGTTATATTATCAATCTTGGATGTTTTACATACATTTACAAGCAATTATATATATCATTTTTGGGGACTAACCTATTAACTTAGTGCCAAGTGCTAGTTGTTGTTTTCTACTCCCTCCGTCCCAAAATAAGTGACGCAAAAGTGACTCGACTTTGTACTAAAGTTAGTACAAAGTTGAGTCATTTTTGAGTCACTTATTTTGGGACGGAGGGAGTACATGTTTTTGGTTTTACAGAATATCCATATCAAATGAAGTCCAATTGCCACAAAACTTTTTGGAGATTTGTATCTGGTAATAAGAGACCTTGGAAGCTTTGGGAGGTCACTAGAAGATGGACCAGTGGCCTGTGTGGCTACGCTTGACCTAATTTTTCCTCTATAAATACTGTAAAATTGTGAAACCAACAGAGAGCCAGAAGAAATACTTTTTCGGCTGCCGCAAGTTCCAAACCATGAGATCCCACCTAGAGGCCTTTTCCGGCACTCTGCCTGAGGGGGAATCAATCATGGATGGGCTCTATATCAACCTTGCTGCCTCTCCAGTTATGTGCGAGTAGTTTACCACAGACCTACATGTCCATAGCTAGTAGCTATATGGCTTCTTCTCTCTCTTTGATCTTCAATACAATGTTCTCCTCGATGTTTTTGGAGATCTATTCAATGTAAGGACTTTTTTCGGTGTGTTTGTTGGGATCCATTAAATTGTGAGTTTATGATCAGATCTATCAATGCATATTATTTGATTTTTCTCTGAACTCTTCTATGCATGATTATTATAGCCTCATATTTCTTCTCTGATTTATTGGTTTAGTTTGGCCATCTAGATTGATTTTTCTTGCCATGGGAAGATGTGTTTTATAATGGGTTCGATCTTGCGGTGCTCAATCTCAGTTACAGAAAGAGACATGACATGCATAAATCACTGCTAAGTGTAAAAATATGGGGTTTATTCATAGGTGAATTTATCTTGTCTACATCATGTCATCTTGCTTAAGGTGTTACTCCGTTTTCTCATGAACTTAATACACTAGATGCAAGCTTGATAGCGGTCGATGTGTGGAGTAATAGTCGTAGATCCAGGCAGGAGTCGGTCTACTAATCTTAAACGTGATGCATATATACATGAGCATTGCCTTGAATATCATCATAATTACTTGCTTTTCTATCAATTGCCCAACAGTAATTCGTTTACCCACCATATGCTATCTTCAAGAGAGAAGCCTCTAGTGAAAATTATGGCCCTTGGGTCTATTTCTATCTGTCGGGGGAAACTGTCCGCCACGAACACCTATGGGACCGGAGCCCCTTGTCTGTGCGGTACGAGGGCGGAGGGAGCACGAAGAGCAGATCGTAGCGAGTACGCGGGCAGTTTTTACCCAGGTTCGGGCCGCGGTAGACGCGTAAAACCCTACTCCTGCTTAATTGTGTATTCAGTTGGAGAGCTCGGGAGCTTGAAGAAGCAGCTACACCGAGCGTATGAGTGATCTAGGTTCCGAACCCCCTCCACGTTGTGCATGGGCCTCCTTTTATAGTGCAAGGGGTCACCGACAGGTGTCAACGTAGGAGAAAAGGGTAAAAACGTAAAAGAGGTGGTAGTTGTAACAGTGCGGGAACAGTGAAGCTACAGTGCAGAACAGTGGTCTATACCTACTTTGACAGTGGGGGACAAGGGCATTTAATGCCCGTCGCCGTCGACCCCAAAAGCTCCCGCCCTTGCGTCTCCGTCTGCCACGGCGATGGATCCACCACCGTGGAGTGCCACCGTGTCCCCCAGGCTGCACAGCCATCCGCCACGCGTCCCTGGATAGGCCCCAGGGCGACGCGTGGGCCGATGAGCTGGAGCGTGGGCACACAGCGCAGCCCTCCCGGCAAGCACCTTGCCGGGGCCTTGACCTTGCCGGGCCCGGGAACTTGCCGGGGCGCATATAGCGCCGAGGCATGTCTTCTATGATGGAATCTTCTAGTCTTCCTGGCAAGCTCCTCTTGCCAGGGTCTTGTGCTTAGCGAGGTAGTCTTGAGCCTGGGACGGCCTTCCCGGCAAGCTCCACTTGCCGGGGTCTCGATCCTCTGTCTTGTATACTTTGTTTTTGAATGGTTTAATAGGGAGCAGGAAAGTCTCCGGCGAGCACGCGGTAAACCCTGCCGCGGGAAGCTGCAACTGCCCGTGCACAAGTTGGGGTACTGAGGTACCCCTACCTTAGTACACCGACAGGAGCCCCCGGGCCTGGGCCATACACGGTGCCGAGCGCTGTTGGGCCAGGCCCAAAAACAGTGCACGGGCACCCGCGGCCCGCGGCGCGCCGAATCCACTTCCGTATCCGCCGCATCCCCCCCCGTAACGGCACGCGTCGATTGCGGCGTTGTGGGATGGGACGTGACCACGATCTCTTAATGGAAAAGGCGAAACGCCCCCCACTTCCCCATAAAAGCAGAGGAAGCAGGAGCGATTCCCCTCCTTCGCTTTCATTGCATCTTCTTCTTCCTCCAGAGATCCCTCTTGCGCTCCGCCTCCACACCTCCGCCGCCGCCGTCCGCATTTCCGGCGTCGCTGAGCTCTTCGCCCCTCTTCTTCCTCCGCGTCCGCCATGGCCCCGAAGTCCGACAAGGCGAAGGCGGAGAAGGCCAAGAAGTCGGAGCAAGCGGCGAAGCTCGCCGCGTATCGGAAGCAGCATCTCGTCTTCCCGCCGAAGCTCGGCGCGCGGGAGCTCTGGAACAAGTACTACTTGTTCTGGGCCAAGGAAACCAAGGCTCACCCCCGCACGCGAGCATATCCGGCCGCCGCCAAGGACAACTACCCCGGCGGGTACTACTTCTTCGCAGCTTTCTTTCACTGTGGTCTTTGTCCTCCTTTCTCTGATTTCTTCTGCGATATCATGCACACCTACGGCCTCCATCTTCTTGACTTCACCCCCAACGCCATACTCACAATGGCGGTTTTCGCACACATGTGCGAAAACTTCATAGGAATACACCCAAATGTAGCGCTTTTTAGGCACTTCTTTACCCCTAGAGCAGAGGCCGACGCCCCCCTCTCCGTAGGAATTTCTTGGGTTTTCCGTCTGAACAAGAAGGGATCCTACTTGCCGGGGGAGCTCCGCGGCAAGTGGGAGGAATGGCGCGCGGAGTGGTGCTGGGTTGTTGAGGACGAGCCGCAGGCCTTCACCGCGCCGCGCACAACGCCCATCGTGCGCGGCAGGGACTGGAGCGAGCTAGACTCGGACGACATCAAGCTCGACATCGCCCTCGTCCGGATTCTTCGTCTTCGGGTGGCACAGCTGTCCGTTGCAGAGGTAGGCGCAGACTTCCTCCGCCGCCGCATCGCCCCTCTCCAAGACAGGAAAAGGCCGGCCTGGGAGTACGGCGGCCCGGCGGATATAATGAGGCTGCGCCCCGGGCTAAACTTCAACCTCACGACGCTGGAGCTGAAGGGGATGGTCCGGGAACTCTTCAAGTACGACCCGGCACACCCTGAGTGGTTCCGAGCTCCCCGGGGAGTGGTGCCGCTCTGCATCAGCACAGTCCGGGATCGTCTTCTCGCCATGATGCCCGCATGCGATTCACACGGCGTGGACCACACGTGGATTGCGCCCAAGCCCATCGACGTCCTCAACTTCTACGACAACCTCGTGGAGGTGGCGAAGAACAAGAATGACGTCAAGGAGCACACGCGGGACACCACCGAGCAGGAGCTTGCTTACATAGCTTCTCGGGCTGAAGAGGCCGCTGCAGCTGCAGCGGCAGGAGATTTTGGGTACACGCCTGAAGAGGCGGAGGTTGCGGATGCGTCCAGCCAGGCGGAGGAGGCGGAGATCCGCAGATTGCTGCAACTCCCTCCCGACGCACTCGCCGGGGTCCCCTCGCTGAGGCACTCCGGGATCCACGGAATCATGGCCGAGGCCGCGGCAATGGAGGGTGCCGCCGGAGGGAACAGAGGCGCCGCGAGGGGCGGAGGCGCCAAGGGAAAAGAGGCCGCAGCGCAGGGCGCTGGGCCCAGCGAGCCGGCCGGGGAAGAGGAGGAGGAGGAGGCCGAGGACTCTGGCGGATCTACGGAGCTCTACGCCGATGACCTCTCCTCCTCGGAGAGCTCCCCGCCCCCGGCAAGCCCAAGGCAGTCTCCACCGAAGCGTCTCCGCAAGGCGGCGACGGGAGAGAGGGCGCAAGCCCCCCGGCAACAACCAGCTCGCCGGGCAGCTCCCCGGGGGAGCCAAGCCGCGCCAAGGGCGACCGGCGTACCAGCCGCAGCAGAGGAGGCCCGCGCGCGGGCCACGACGGAGGCGCCTCGCAGGCCGGCGCCAAGCCGACAGGGGTCTTCTCGGAGCGGAGCAACGGCTCCGCCCGCTCCTCGGGCGTCGGCTACCACAGGGGCTGGGTCTTCGCAGCCCCCAGCCCCAGGGACCACCAAGCGCGCGAGGGAATCTTCGTCTTCCGCTCCTCGTGCCGACGCGCCGACGGTGGAGTACGACTTCTCCGCCTTGAGCGAGGACGACGAGGAGGATCAGGAGTAAGGATCCGGGATCTTACACCTTCTCGAGTTTTGTCTTGATTATTGCTGATGCTAACTTTGTTTGTTGCTTTGATTTCAGGACCTTGGTTGAGCGCGCGGCGAAGAAGGCCAAGGCACCTGTGGTCGAGGTCGCGGAGGACTCGGCCACCGCGGCAACAGGGGATGTGCCGGAGCCAACCCTGCCGGACCCGAGCGCTGCTCCGAGGAGCAGCCCCCAGCGCAGCCCCCAGCGTAAGTCTGGGGTTCATCCTTCCGCTTGTCGGGATGCGCTTAGGGATTTTGTCTTCTTTCTTCATCTTGACGTTTTCTTGTCTTGATTTGTGCAGAGGTGGAGCCACAGCGGGAAGAGCGCCCGGAGACCGTCATCGAGGAGCCGCAGGCTCCGCCGTCCCCGCCAAGGCCGAACTCTCCGGCAAGGGAGAGTGCTCCGCCAAGGGCGGGTACTCCGCCAAGGGAGAATACCCCGCCAAGGGCGAGCAGCCCGGCGAGGGCGGCCACTCCGCCAAGGCAGAGCTCCCCGGCAAGGGAGCCCGCCGCCGAGGACGTCCGCCAAGGTATGTCTTGTAGTTTGTCTTCTTGGCTTCGTCTCTTTTTGGATCTTTGCTTGAACTTCTTTTTCTTCTTCTTCTTTTTAGATCCTCCTCCTCCCGAGCCGATGGAGACTGAGGTCGTCAACATCGAGGATGAGGAGGGCGCGCAGGGCGGCGGCGGCGATGTCCCTGTCGCCGAGGACACGACAAGAGCCGCCGAGCCGGCCGCGCAGGAGACCGCTCCGGCTGCGGACGCAGCGGCCGGGGAGGGGGACGGCGACCGCACCGCCGACCCGGAGGCGGCGGGAGCATCAAGTGCTGCGCCGGCCGCCGACCCCTCCGCCGGCAAGGAGCAGGGCTACTACCTTGAGGCCCCCAACGGCGTCTTCATCCAGATGCCTTGGGGGTCTTCATCGCGAGCTCCCGCGGAGGGCGAGGCGTTTGACGGAGAAGTCCTCGCCTCCGCGGGCCTGAAGATTGTCGAGGCGCCTGGCGGGAATGAAGGGCCCGAAGAGGAAAAGCTGCTCCACCAGCTCCTGGCCCTTTACCGGGCCAGGCAGGCGAAGCTCGCTTCCCGGGAAGCCCTTGCCGCCAAGGCCGCCGCGGAGATGGAGAAGCGCGCGGCAGAGCTCAGCGCCGCCAACCAGGCAGCCCTCCGCGAGGTGGCGGAGGAGCGCGAGCGTCTCGCCGGCGAGTACCAGGAGTGGGTGCTCGAGAAGGCCGAAGCTGAGGAACAGCAGCGGCTCGCCGGGGTGGAGCTGTCCCGGCGAGAAGGAGAGCTCGCGCAGCGGAAGGTCGAGCTCGACTCCCATGAGGAGGACCTTGCCGCTCGCGAAGCGGCCTTTGGCGGGGAATTGAAGGAGGCGAAAGCCGCCGCGGTTGCCGCGGAAAACGCCAAGAAGGAGCTCGCCACCAAGGTCGTGCAGCTGGAGAAGGCGCTGAAGGTGAGCGCGGAGAAGGTTGCCGCGCTCATCACGGAGCGTGAGAAGGACGCCCACACAAATTCAGAGCTCCAGGTGAGCCTTTCTAAAAGGGGCGACGAGTTGAAGGCCGCCAAGGACTCCATCGAGGACTTGGAGTTGAAGGTCACTACACTGAAGGATTCGCTCGACGCTGCCCGGGCTCGGGAGACCAAGCTGAAGGAGGAGCTCCGCAAGGAGCGGACCTTGGTGGACAGCGTCAACAAAGCATCCGAGCTCTTCCGCCAGACCATTGAGGTATGGACCGAAGACTTGGTATCTTCTGCGTCCAACATCGACCAGGAGCTGCTGGCGCTGAAAGTTGAACATCTCATCTACTCCCCGGATCCGGATCTCCCGCACAGCGCCAAGCTCAGCCTCTTCTTCAGAGGGATCGCGCCGGCCCTTGCAGGTCTCCGGAACCAAATCCCCGCGCAGCTGGCCGAGGAGTCGCGCCTGCTCTGCGCGGGAACTCTGGAGCGCGTGCTGACGAAGATCGTGTTCCGCAATCCGGGCATCAACCTCACCAACGTTCTTCGCAGCTTGCCGGCTGATGCGAACACGGAGGCCCTGAAGGAGCAGGTCGCCCACATCATCGCCAAGGTGGCTAAGATCTCCAGGAAGGAGGGCGACCGCGTAGATTAGGCCTCCATTATCTTCATCTTTTTGTTGCTGCATATGACGTCATGAACTCATTAGTCCATTGCGACAAGTTATCCTTTGTAAGATATTTATCTCATTTTGATTAATCAGTGCAATGTTATCTTCCTTGTTCCAACTCTTGACTTTGTATGTTTTCGCCCTACGCTCCCGGGGAGCTTGCCGGCAAGGGGCCTTTGCCGCGAGCGCTGAGTGCTGGACTCTGAGCAGCCTGCTGGCCAAGGTCTTACCGGCAAGCAACCTTGCCGCGGCTAGCCGCGACGCACTTAGCTTGCTGAGCGTACTCGGAAACGAAACAAGGGCGCGACACTTGTCGCAGCTCACTTAAATCGTTGAGCGAACTCGAAAACAAGATAAGGGTGCGGCAAGCCACGGGTAGGTTCCTCCGCACACAGGTTTTCCATACAAAGTGTGATTGTTCAAGGAAGACAACTAAAATTTAAAATTTGAACTGGTCAAATTCTAACAACTTAGCTTTCATATATTGCTTGCTTTCCGGTAAGGCTTCTCTTTCTTGAACAGCACTTGGCTCCTCCTCCACCTCCTTCCCCCCCGGCAAACTTGTGCGCGAGGAACGTTCCTTCTGCTTAAGAGGCAAGGAAAAAGGAGAGGGAGACAAGTATGTGGCCTTTCGGCGTGCTAATGCTTACCGGATACTTGAGTGTTGCACCAAATGCCAAAGAAAACATGCAAATAGCAAAGAAAAGCATGCAAAAGTCAATCGGTGCGAAAAACACAAAAACTTTACTGATGCACGGGGTCTGCGCCCGGCTTTGTACAAAGGGTTACATGCAACAGCGGCAAAGCTTGTACAAAAGGTGGTTGCCGGAACGGATCACGGCAGCCGCGCCTTATGGGTGAAACTTGCGAAGATGCTCTATGTTCCAGGAGTTGCTCACCGGTAAGCCTTCTTCGGTCTCGAGGCGGACAGCGCCGGGCCTCGTGACTTGTCTCACCCGATAAGGGCCTTCCCACTTCGGCGTCAACTTGTTGGAATTCTTGGCGGACTGAACACGCCGAAGAACAAGGCCGCCTTCCTCGAGACTCCTGGCCTTGACTTTGCGGCTATGGTAGCAGCGCAAAGCTTGCTGGTATCGAGCAGCTCGTACAGCAGCCTGGAGACGTCCCTCCTCGAGGAGCAATGCGCCATCTTGTCGCAGTTGCTCTTGCTCGAGCTCATCATAAGCGAGCACTCGAGGAGATCCGTATACGAGTTCCGTGGGGAGAACTGCCTCTGCCCCGTAGACTAGGGCAAAGGGTGTCTGTCCGGTGGCTCGACTTGGTGTCGTTCTGATTGACCAAAAAGCCGCCGGTAGCTCCTCTATCCAATTTCTTCCGCACTTGCGCAGCCTGTCAAAGGTTCTTGTCTTGAGTCCGCGCAGCACTTCAGCATTGGCCCTCTCCGCTTGACCGTTGCTCCTCGGGTGAGCAACAGAAGCGAAACAGACCTTGGCGCCAAGGTCTTGGACGTATTGCATGAAGGTGCGACTAGTAAATTGTGTACCGTTGTCGGTGATGATCCTGTTAGGGATTCCGAAACGGCAAACAATTGACCTGAAGAACCTGACTGCTGATTGTGCTGTCACCTTTCTCACTGCTTCCACTTCTGGCCACTTTGTGAACTTGTCGATTGCAACGTACAAGTACTCAAAGCCCCCGACAGCGCGGGGGAAGGGGCCGAGGATATCGAGCCCCCAGACCGAGAAGGGCCAGGACAAAGGAATTGTTTGGAGAGCTTGAGCTGGCTGATGAATATGCTTTGCATGGAACTGGCACGCTTCACACTTGGTTACTAGTGCAGTTGCATCTTGGAGGGCTTCTTGCCAAAAGAACCCTTGCCGGAAAGCTTTCCCGGCAAGCGCCCTTGCGCCAATATGGTGGCCGCATATGCCTCCGTGTATTTCTGCCAACAGCTTCTGTCCATCTTCTCTGGAAATGCACTTCAACCTGACACCATTGAGTCTTCTTCTGTACAGCTCGTTATCCACGAACTGATACATACTTGACTGCCTGGTTATCTTCTCTATTTCTTGAGGGTCATCGGGAAGTTCTCCAGTTTGCAGAAAATGGACGATCTGCTGTGCCCATGCCGGAGCCTGGGGCTCAACGGCAAGGACTAAAGGCTCGAGGGCCGCTGCGGGAACCTCAGCTTCTACGGCAAGGACCTCTGGTTCTGCCGGAGCTGATGATCCCCCGGCAAGCTCGCCGGGGCGAGGCTTGTCGGGAACACTTGCTTCAACTGTACAGATCCGAGGATCTGCAGGAGCAAACTGTTCCTCAGCGTTGTGGTTGTTGATCTTGGGGACCTTGGCGGCGGTTTCAGGAAGATCCGCCGGCAAATAGTCGCCGGAGACCAACTTTCTTTTCTTGGACTGCCCAATTGATGGCGTAACGGACGGTTGAGTCAGCTTGAGCAAGAAGGTCCCTGGTTCCACAGGTAGCTTCATCGCAGCACACTTTGAAAGGCCATCTGCAATTTCATTCTGAGCTCTCGGGACGTGCTCCATTTGCAAACCTTCAAAGTGCTCCTCAAGCTTCCTCACTTCATCTACATAAGCTTCCATCAAAGGGCTCTGATAGCTCTTGTTAACTTGCCGGACCACCAACTGAGAATCTCCCCGCACAATCAGCTTCCTGATCCCAAGTTCGGCCGCAATCCTGAGGCCGGCAAGCAAGCCTTCATATTCAGCAGTGTTGTTTGTCGCTTGCTCCCTGGGAAAGTGCATCTGGATAACATATTTGAGGTGCTCTCCGGTGGGCGCGATGAGTACCACGCCGGCACCGGCGCCTTGCAGCGAGAAGGCACCATCAAAATACATTACCCATTCACTTGTCGCTTCTTGTACGGGTGCACTTGTTTCTTGAACTTCTTCATCGGGCGTTGGGGTCCACTCAGCTATGAATTCTGCCAAAGCTCGGCTCTGTATGGTTGAAGTGCTTTCAAACTTGAGTCCAAAGCTTGACAGCTCCAGTGCCCACTCAACAATCCTGCCTGTCGCTTCTGGGTTGTGCAATATCCTCTTCAGCGGAAAGCGAGTGACCACTGTTATCTCATGGGCTTGGAAGTAATGGCGCAGCTTTCTCGAGGCCATGAGGAGGCCGAAAAGCAATTTTTGCACACCAGAGTACCTTGATCTAGCCCCCTGGAGAAGGGAACTTACAAAATACACTGGGCGCTGCACCATCTTCTTCCGCACCTCTCCTTGCTCCTGCGCAGAGTCATCCTTGTCGGGGCCAGAGCTCGCCGGAGCAGCCCCCTGCTTGTCGCTGGATTCGCTTGCCGGTGGTGCTGGCTCCTCGTCGGACTCCCTCTCCGCTACTAACGCAGCACTAACCACCTGGTTGGTTGCTGCTAAGTATAGCAACAACTTTTCCTGTGGCCTAGGTGCGACAAGTATTGGAGTGGAGGACAGGTACCGTTTCAAATCCTGCAGCGCCGCCTCCGCTTCCGGAGTCCACTTCATGGGACCTGCCTTCTTCAAGATTTTGAAGAAAGGTAGGGCGCGTTCTGCAGACTTTGAAATGAACCTACTGAGGGCAGCCACACAACCTGCAAGCCTCCTGACATCCTTGACGCGCTTCGGGGCTTCTATCTGCTCAATGGCTTTGATCTTGTCGGGGTTGGCTTCAATCCCCCTCTGTGATACAAAGAACCCGAGAAGCTTGCCGGAGGGGACTCCAAAGACGCACTTCTCGGGGTTCAACTTGAGCTGTATCCTGCGCAGGTTCTGAAACGTTTCCTCCAAATCTTGAATCAGGGTTTCCTTGCTCTTGCTCTTCACCACGATGTCATCCATGTAAGCCTCTACATTTCTGTGGATCTGTGGCTCAAAATGCAGTGTATACTACCCTTGCAAAGGTTGAGCCTGCATTCTTCAATCCAAATGGCATGCGAATGAAGCAATAAGTGCCACATGGAGTGATAAATGCAGTCTTCTCTTCATCTTCCTTAGCCATGAAAATCTGATGATAGCCTGAGTATGCATCAAGAAAACAGAGTAGCTCACATCCGGCAGTGGAGTCAACGATCTGGTCAATGCGCGGCAAAGGGAATGGATCCTTGGGACATGCTTTATTCACATCGGTGAAGTCTATACACAGTCTCCACTTCCCATTGGCCTTGCGCACGACGACTGGATTTGCCAACCACGTCGGATGGATCACACCTCTAACTAGGCCTGCTGCTTCTAGCTTCTTGATTTCTTCGTTGATGAACTCTTGGCGCTCCACGGCTTGCTTCCTCACTTTATGTTTGATGGGCCGCGCATGAGGACAGACAGCAAGCTTGTGCTCAATTACCTTCCTGGGAACACCGGGGATGTCAGATGGCTGCCAGGCAAACACATCGACGTTCGCCCGCAGGAAGGCAACGAGCGCGCTTTCCTATTTGCTGTCAAGCGTGGCACTGATGGTGAAGGTACCACCAGTGCCGTCCTCCTTGGCGGACACTTTCTTGGTTGCCGGAGGAGCGGCCATTCCTTTCTTACTCTTGCCGGTGGAGCTCGATGGAACGTCCTCGGCGGCAGCGCAGCACTCCGAAGAGGTGCGGTTGCCGGAGTGGGTCCCAGAGCACTTGCCGGACTTGGTCTTCATCTTCTTCCCCCCGGGAGCTTCAGCGGCAAGAGTGTCCTTCTCGGCCGCAGCTGCCGCATCCCGGTAGATCTTGTCGGCGCAGACAAGCACATCCTTCTTGTCGCCGTGGACAGTAATGACGCTTATCGGCCCCGGCATCTTGAGTACGTTGTAAGCATAATGGGAAGCTGCCATGAACTTGGCGAGGGCAGGACGGCCGAGTATTCCATTGTAGGGCAATGGAATATCGGCGACGTCGAAAGTGATGCGCTCAGTTCTGAAGTTGAGCTCCCCGCCAAAGGTCACCGGCAGAGTGATCTTTCCATTGGGCTTGCTCCTTCCCGGGTTGATTCCTTGGAATGAACCGGTTTCTTCGAGCTCGCCATCTGGAATCTGGAGTTTCTTGATCACAGCAGAGGAGATCAAGTTCAGCCCGGCCCCGCCGTCAACCAACATTTTGGTGACCTTGAGGTTGCGGATGGTGGGCGAGACCAGCATCGGCAAGCACCCGACCGCAGTGGTGCGGTCAGGGTGATCCTCAAGATCAAAAATGATGGGCGTGCTGGACCATTTGAGGAGCCTGCGCGACTCCACGGGCGGCTCCGCTGCGTTCACCTCACGCACCCACTGCTTTAGTTGGCGGTGGGAGGTGTGCAGAGGGGCGCCACCGTCGACGCACAGGACCTCCGTGGCCTTCTGGAACTCCTGCTCGCTGTTATCCTCGTCCTCCATGTCTTCGTCGTCGTCTTCGTCCTTGTCGCGGCCCCGGGGAGGTCGATCTCCTTGCCGCTGCTTGGCCTTGCCGCGGCGTCCTCCCCGGCCGTTGAACGGCCGCTTCTTGCTTGTCTCTTCCCCGCCACCTTGGGCCTTCTCCTTGTCGCGCCTCTCGTACTCAGCTTTCTGCTGCTCGACGAGGTACTCGACGCGCTTGCAGTTGGAGAGATCGTGACCCTTGGTGCGGTGGATCTTACAGTATTGCTTGTCGGAGCCGTCCTGCTTGTCGACCGCCGCTACAGGGGCGGGCTCCTTGCCGGAGCCGCCAGCCTGTGTTTGCTTGGCGGGAGCCTCCTTGCCGGACTTCTCGACGGCAAGCACCTCTTTCTTGCCCTTCCTTCTGTTGTTCCGCCGCCGGCTCTTCTTCGCCGGGGCGGCGTCGTCGCTGTCGCTTCCTCCTGTGCCAGCATCCTCTCCGGGGAGTCTCCTCCCCTCTTCTGCGCGTGCGCACTTGTCAGCAAGAGCATAGAGCTCGCTGACATCCCGAATCTTGGTCATCGCCATCTCTTCACGCATGCGGCGGTTACGCACGTTCTGATGGAACGCGCTGATAACCGCGGCAGGGTGAACGTCAGGGATGTTGTGCTGCACACGGCTGAAGCGTTGGATGTACTTGCGCAGGGTTTCTCCTTCCTTCTGAGCCAGAATGTGGAGATCGCTCTCCTGGCCGTGAGGTTTGTGGCCGCCGGTGAAGGCGCCAACAAACTGGTGGCAAAGGTCGGCCCAAGAAGAGATGGAACCTTCCGGCAAGTGCATGAGCCACGAACGAACGTTCGGCTTTAGCACGAGCGGGAAGTAATTAGCCAAGATCTTCTCGTCGCGCCCCCCGGCAGCTTGCACTGCGATGGTGTAGACGCTGAGAAACTCCGAGGGGTGCGTCTTGCCGTCGTACTTCTCCGGTACGTCGGGCTTGAAATTCTTCATGCTGGGCCACTGGACGCGCCGCAGCTCGCGAGTGAACGCAGGGCAACCTGCCGCGTACGGCAAGTCGCCAGGCTCACCGGGCGCGTGCGCGTCGACAGCGTTCCCAGCTCTCTGGTCTGATTGTCGCCGAGCTTCTCGGCGGCGCTCGATTCTCGTCCGAGCGTCTTCTTGTTGCCGGTCGTCGAGGACCTGGCGCTGGTCCCGACGGGCCCGTGGGTCCGACGAGGCTGTGGAGCCATCGTCAGCGTTGTTCCGGCGGGGCGGCGTCTTCTGCTTTTGCTGTGGGGAGTGCGCGCTTGTCGCACCCCCGGCAGTCTTGTCGCCGTCAGCCTTCGTCTTCTCAGCTTGCCGCGGCCGCGAGGCCGACGGCTGCTGTGGAGAATCATTGTTGGCGAAGTCTATCAGGCTCCGGATGGTGGCCCTCCAGTCTTCGGCCTTGTCTGCCGCTGGAGGGAAGTCGAGGAGCAGTTGCGCTCTTGCGAGCGCTTCTGCTGGAGTGGAGGGGAACGCGGGCGAGCGGTGCGAGGAGCGGGATACGCTCGGACTTCTAACGACGTTAGAAGGAGCGGGGTCCCGCGCCGGCGCTTTCGCTTTGCTTGTGCCCGGACGGGGGTCCGGGGCGTCCCGCGAGCCTCCGGTTTGGCCTTGCCCCAGCAAGCGGATACCACCTCCTGTGGTATGGCGCTGCTGGGTTGTCGTGTGTTGAGATGGACGCGGCGCGTCCACGGAGACCGAGGTTCGGTCGTCCGTCCTGTTCTTGGATCTGGTGGCGCCGTGAGTGTCCTCGCCGGCGACCACCCTTCCGACGGCGTCTCCCCCGCCCACCGTTGGCTCCGGTGGCGGCGGATGAGACGCGGACGGGCCTCCGACCTCCGAAGCCTTCTTCTTCGGGGCCATGGAGTTGTTGCTGGTGAAGTTGCTGAATTCGGAGAGGTTGATGAAGAGTGCGCCCGCGCGAACGCCGGATCAGGTTCGCACAACCTCGACGCCCCCTACCTGGCGCGCCAAAGATGTCGGGGGAAACTGTCCGCCACGAACACCTATGGGACCGGAGCCCCTTGTCTGTGCGGTACGAGGGCGGAGGGAGCACGAAGAGCAGATCGTAGCGAGTACGCGGGCAGTTTTTACCCAGGTTCGGGCCGCGTTAGACGCGTAAAACCCTACTCCTGCTTAATTGTGTATTCAGTTGGAGAGCTCGGGAGCTTGAAGAAGCAGCTACACCGAGCGTATGAGTGATCTAGGTTCCGAACCCCCTCCACGTTGTGCATGGGCCTCCTTTTATAGTGCAAGGGGTCACCGACAGGTGTCAACGTAGGAGAAAAGGGTAAAAACGTAAAAGAGGTGGTAGTTGTAACAGTGCGGGAACAGTGAAGCTACAGTGCAGAACAGTGGTCTATACCTACTTTGACAGTGGGGGACAAGGGCATTTAATGCCCGTCGCCGTCGACCCCAAAAGCTCCCGCCCTTGCGTCTCCGTCTGCCACGGCGATGGATCCACCACCGTGGAGTGCCACCGTGTCCCCCAGGCTGCACAGCCATCCGCCACGCGTCCCTGGATAGGCCCCAGGGCGACGCGTGGGCCGATGAGCTGGAGCGTGGGCACACAGCGCAGCCCTCCCGGCAAGCACCTTGCCGGGGCCTTGACCTTGCCGGGCCCGGGAACTTGCCGGGGCGCATATAGCGCCGAGGCATGTCTTCTATGATGGAATCTTCTAGTCTTCCTGGCAAGCTCCTCTTGCCAGGGTCTTGTGCTTAGCGAGGTAGTCTTGAGCCTGGGACGGCCTTCCCGGCAAGCTCCACTTGCCGGGGTCTCGATCCTCTGTCTTGTATACTTTGTTTTTGAATGGTTTAATAGGGAGCAGGAAAGTCTCCGGCGAGCACGCGGTAAACCCTGCCGCGGGAAGCTGCAACTGCCCGTGCACAAGTTGGGGTACTGAGGTACCCCTACCTTAGTACACCGACAGTATCATATTATTTTTTGATCTATTAAACCAAAAATACAAAAATACCTTGCTGCAATTTATTTACTTTACTTTTATTTACATCTATCAATTTATCAAATACCATACAATTTAATCTTGCACGTAACCTTCGAGGGATTGCCAACCATTTCTTGCGTTGGGTTGCAAAGATTTGTTGTTTGTGGGAGGGTACTGTTTACATAGTATTGCTTGGTTATCCTACTAGATTGATAACCTTGGTTCTTAACTAAGGGAAATACTTATCTCTCATGTACTGCATCATCCTCCCCTCTTCGGGGAAATCCCAACGCAATTCACAAGTAGGAGGAAGAATTTCTAGCGCCCTTGCCGGGGAGACATCATCAACATCTATCAAGTACCTAGGCATAAACCTCCATCTCCTTGCATTTACATTATTTGACATTTGCCTCTCGTTTTCCTCTCCCCCACTTCTATTTTTTTTGCAAAAATTTACAAAAATATTTTCCGTTTGCCTTTTTCTTGCTTGCTTTGTTTGCTCCATTATTATGACTAGTTCCTCTCTTGTTACGTGTACCCCCGAAAATGAAGTTCTTAATTTTCGACAAAGAGGGGAGAGAATTTGAAAGATGCTTTGGTATAGGAATTGCAATGCTCATAATAGATCAACTCGTAAGTAATTCTTTCATAGATGTCGGTGTACTAAGTACCCCAACTTGTGCACGGGCAGTAGCAGCTTCCCGTGGCAGGGCTTACCACGTGCTCGCCGGGAACCTTTCCTGTCCCTATGAAGCCATTCAAGAACAAAGTATACAAGTCAGAAGATCAAAGCCCCGGCAAGAGGAGCTTGCCGGGAAGGCCGCACCAGGCTCATGGTTATCACTTTAGCACAAAACCCTGGCAAGAGGAGCTTGCCAGGAAGGCCAAGGAACACATACCTCTAGAGACGCCCCGGCGCATCATGCGCCCCGGCAGGACCCGGAGAGCGACAAGCTTCCGGGCCCGGCAAGATCACTACCCCGGCAAGGTGCTTGCCAGGGAAACCTACGCTGTGTGCCCGCGCTCTAGCTCATCGGCCCACGCGTCGCCCTGGGGCCCTTCCAAGGGCACGTGGCAGATGGCTGTGCAGCCTGGGGCACACGGTGGCAAGCCACGGTGACGAGGCTACCGTCGTGGCAAACGGAGGAGCATGGACGGACACTTTTGGGGTCGACGGCGATGGGTATTTAATGCCCTTGTCCCCCACTGTCAAAGTTAGGTGAAGACCACTGTTCATATATTGTTCATGCACTGTTACAACTACCACCAAAATTACACTTTTACCCTCCTCTACGTTGACACCTGTCGGAGACCCCTTTGAGCTATAAAAGGAGGCCCATGCACAACGTAGAGGAGGTTCGATTGGAAACCTAGACAACTCTCTCGCTCGGTGTAGCTAAGTACTGTAGATCTTCAAGCTCCCGAGCCCAAAAAAACTCAATACAACCTAAGCAGGAGTAGGGTTTTACGCGTCCGCGCGGCCCGAACCTGGGTAAACTGCCCGCGTGCGTTCCTCGATCTGCTCTCCGTGCTCCCTCCGCTCCCTTACCGCAACGTAGAAGGGGCTCCGGTCCCATAGGTGCTTGTGGGAGGACAGTTTCCCCCGACATCCTTGGCGCGCCAGGTAGGGGGCGTCGAGGTTGTGCGAACCTGATTCGGCGCTCACGCGGGCATATTCTTCATCAACCTCTCCAGCTTCATCAACTTCATCGACAACATCAATATGCCTCCGAAGAAGAAGGCTTCGGAGGTCGGAGGCCCGTCTGCGTCAATCCCACCGCCACCAGAACCAACGGTTGGTGGAGGAGACGCCGGCGGAAGGGTGGTCGCCGGCGAGGAAACTCACGGCGCCACCAAGTCCAAGGACAAGACGGACGACCGGGCGAACTCCAAGACCTCGGCGTCTGTGCACGCTTCACGTCCCTCCCAGGAGGTGCAAGACCCGCAGCGGCGTGGTACAGGAGGTACCATACGCTTGCTGGGGCGTAGCCAAGCCGGAGGATCGCGGGATGATCAAGGCCAGCGTGCTGGTACGAGCAAGGCGCGGTCGCCGGGGCGAGAAACTGCTCCTTCTAACCCTGTTAGAAGTCCGAGCATATCTCGCTCCTCGCACCGCTCGCCGCCGCTCCCCTCCTCCCCAGCAGAAGCTCTAGCAAGAGCCCAGCTACTCCTCGATTTCCCTCCAGCGGCAGACAAAGCCGAAGACTGGAGGGCGACGATCCAAAGCCTCATCGCCTTCGCCAACAACGACACGCCGCAGCAGCCGGCGACGTCGCGGCCGCGGCAAGTCGATCAAGCGAAGGCCGATGGAGATAAGACCGCCGGGGGTGCAACCACAGTGCACTCCCCGCCGCGGAAGCAGAAGACGCCACCCCGCCGGATCAACGTCGACGACGACTCCACGGCGTCGTCGGATCCGCGGGCTCGTCGTGACCAGCGCCAGGTCCTCGACGACAGGCGGCAAGAGGACGCTCGGACTCGCATCGAGCGTCGACGAGAAGCCAAAAGACAATCAGATCAGCGCGCTGGGACCGCTGTCGACACGCACGCGCCCGGTGAACCAGGCGACTTGCCGTACGCGGCAGGTTGCCCTGCGTTCACTCGTGAGCTGTGGCGAGTCCAGTGGCCCAGCATGAAGAATTTTAAGCCAGACGTACCCGAGAAGTACGACGGCAAGACACACCCCTCGGAGTTCCTCAGCATCTACACCATCGCGGTGCAGGCTGCCGGGGGACGCGACGAGAAGATACTGGCTAACTACTTCCCGCTAGTGCTAAAGCCAAACGTCCGATCTTGGCTTATGCACTTGCCGGAGAACTCCATTTCTTCGTGGGCGGATTTGTGCCACCAGTTTGTTGGCGCCTTCACGGGCGGCCACAAACCTCACGGCCAGGAGAGCGATCTCCACATCCTCGCCCAGAAGGAGGGAGAGTCCCTGTGCAAATATATCCAGAGATTCAGCCGCGTCCAGCACAACATTCCCGACGTCCACCCTGCCGCGGTTATCAGCGCGTTCCATCAGAACGTGCGTAACCGCCGGATGAGGGAGGAGATGGCCATGACCAAGATCCGGGATCTCAGCGAGCTCTACGCTCTGGCTGACAAGTGCGCGCGCGCTGAAGAGGGGAGGAGACTCCCCGGAGAGGATACTGGCGCAGGAGGAAGCGACAGCGAGGATGCCGCCCCGGCAAGGAAGAGCCGGCGGCGGAACAACAGAAAGAAGAAGAGCAAGGAGGTGCTGGTTGTCGAGCAGTCTGGCAAGGAGGCTCCCGCCAAGAAGACGCAGGCTGGCGGTTCCGGCAAGGAGCCTGCCCCTGTAGCGGCAGCCGACAAGCAGGACGGCTCCGACAAGCAGTACTGCAAGATCCACCGCACCAAGGGCCACGATCTTCAAAACTGCAAGAGAGTCGAGTACCTCGTAGAGCAGCAGAAGGCTGAATACGAGCGTCGCGACAAGGAGAAGGCCCAAGGAGGCGGAGGAGAACCAAGCAAGAAGCGGCCATTCAATGGCCGGGGAGGACGCCGCGGCAAGGCCAAGCAGCGGCAAGGTGACAGACCTCCCCGGGGCCGCGACAAGGATGAAGAAGAAGACGACGACGACAACATGGAAGAAGGAGAGAACAGCGAGCAGGAGTTCCAGAAGGCCACAGAGGTTCTGTGTGTCGACGGAGGCGCCTCTCTGCACACTTCCCACCGCCAGCTCAAGCAGTGGGTGCGGGAAGTGAATGCAGCTGAGCCGCCCGTCGAGTCACGCAGGCTGCTGAAGTGGTCCGGCACGCCCATCATCTTTGACCTTGAGGACCACCTTGACCGCACAACTGCGGTCGGGTGCTTGCCGATGTTGGTCTCACCAACTATCCGCAACCTCAAGGTCACCAAGATGTTGGTAGACGGCGGGGCCGGCCTGAACTTGATCTCCTCAGCTGTGATCAAGAAGCTACAGATCCCAGACGGCGAGCTCGAAGAAACCGGGTCGTTCCAAGGGATCAACCCGGGAAGGAGCAAGCCGAAGGGGAAGATTACGCTGCCCGTGACCTTTGGCGGGGAGCTCAACTTCAGGACGGAGAGGATAACCTTTGACGTTGCCGATATCCCATTGCCATACAATGGGATACTTGGCCGTCCTACCCTCGCCAAGTTCATGGCAGCTTCCCACTATGCCTACAACGTACTCAAGATGCCGGGGCCGATAAGCGTCATCTCTGTCCCCGGTGACAAGAAGGACGCGCTTATCTGCGCCGACAAGATCTACCGGGATGCAG
Source organism: Secale cereale (assembly GCA_902687465.1). Taxonomy (NCBI): domain Eukaryota; kingdom Viridiplantae; phylum Streptophyta; class Magnoliopsida; order Poales; family Poaceae; genus Secale; species Secale cereale. The sequence continues at coordinate 941,586,733 of LR738711.1, forward strand.
CAGCCGCAGCAGAAAGCAACACACTTGCCGCTGAAGCTCCCGGGGGGAAGACCAAGACGAAGTCCGGCAAGAGCTCTGGGGCCCACTCCGGCAAACGCACCTCCTCGGAGTGCTGCGCTGCCGTCGAGGACGCACCATCGAGCTCCACCGGCAAGTGCAAGAAAGGGATGGCAGCTCCACCGGCAACCAAGAAGGTGTCCGCCAAGGAGGACGGCACTGGTGGTACCTTCACCATCAGTGCTACACTTGACCCCAAATAGGAAAGCGCGCTCGTTGCCTTCCTGCGGGCGAATGTCGATGTGTTTGCATGGCAGCCATCTGACATCCCCGGCGTTCCCAGGAAGGTAATTGAGCACAAGCTTGCTGTTTGTCCTCATGCGCGGCCCGTCAAGCAAAAGGTCAGGAAGCAAGCCGTGGAGCGCCAAGAATTCATCGCCGAAGAGATAAAGAAGTTGGAAGCAGCAGGCCTGGTTAGAGGCGTGATCCATCCTACGTGGTTAGCAAATCCAGTCGTCGTGCGCAAGGCCAATGGGAAGTGGAGACTTTGTATAGACTTCACTGATGTGAATAAAGCATGTCCCAAGGATCCATTTCCCTTGCCGCGTATTGACCAGATTGTTGACTCCACCGCCGGATGCGAGCTGCTTTCCTTCCTTGATGCATACTCAGGTTACCACCAGATATTCATGGCCAAGGAAGACGAAGAGAAGACTGCATTCATTACTCCATGCGGCACATATTGCTTCATACGCATGCCCTTTGGATTGAAGAATGCAGGCTCGACGTTTGCAAGGGTGGTGCACACTGCTTTTGAGCCACAGATACACAGAAATGTAGAAGCCTACATGGATGACATAGTGGTCAAGAGCAAGAGCAAAGATACCCTGATCCAGGACTTAGAGGAAACCTTTGGGAATCTGCGGAAGATCCAACTCAAGCTGAACCCCGAGAAGTGCGTCTTCGGAGTTCCTTCCGGCAAGCTTCTCGGGTTCTTTGTGTCCCAGAGTGGGATTGAAGCCAATCCCGACAAGATAAAAGCCATCGAGCAGATTGAAGCCCCGAAGCGCGTCAAGGACGTAAGAAGACTTGCTGGTTGTGTGGCTGCCCTCAGCAGGTTCATTTCAAAGTCTGCGGAGCGCGCCCTGCCTTTCTTCAAAATTTTGAAAAAGGCAGGTCCTATGAAATGCACTCCGGAAGCGGAGGCAGCGCTGCAAGACTTGAAAGGATACCTGTCCTCCACTCCGATACTTGTCGCACCTAGGCCACAAGAGAAGTTGTTGCTGTACCTAGCGGCAACCAATCAAGTGGTTAGTGCTGCGTTAGTAGCGGAGAGGGAGGCAGATGAGGAACCCACGTCCCCGGCAAGCGAATCCAGCGACAAGCAGGGGGCTTCCCCGACAAGCTCTGGCCCCGACAAGGACAAGTCTGCGCAGGAACAAGGAGAAGTGCGAAGGAAGATGGTGCAGCGCCCAGTGTATTTTGTAAGCTCCCTCTTGCAGGGGGCTAGATCAAGATACTCTGGGGTGCAGAAGTTGCTTTTCGGCCTCCTCATGGCCTCAAGGAAGCTGCGCCATTACTTCCAAGCGCACGAGATAACGGTGGTCACTCGCTTTCCGTTGAAAAGGATATTGCAAAATCCCGAGGCAACAGGCAGGATCGTCGAGTGGGCACTAGAGATGTCAAGCTTTGGTCTCAAATTTGAGAGTACTTCAACCATACAGAGCAGAGCTTTGGCAGAATTCATAGCAGAATGGACCCCCAACGCCAGATGAAGAAGTCCCAGAGACAAGCGTCCCCGTCCAAGAAGCGAGCAGCGAATGGGTAATGTACTTTGATGGTGCTTTTTCGCTGCAAGGCGCCGGTGCCGGCGTGGTACTCATAGCGCCCACCGGAGAGCATCTCAAGTATGTTGTCCAGATGCACTTTCCCAAGGAGCAAGCGACAAACAATACTGCTGAGTATGAAGGTTTGCTTGCCGGCCTCAGAATTGCGGCCGAGCTTGGGATCAAGAAGTTGATTGTGCGGGGAGATTCACAGTTGGTGGTCCGACAAGTGAATAAGAGTTACCAGAGCCCTTTGATGGAAGCTTATGTTGATGAAGTGAGGAAGCTTGAAGAACACTTTGAAGGTCTGCAAATGGAGCACGTCCTAAGAGCTCAGAATGATATTGCAGATGGCCTCTCTAAGTGTGCTGCCATGAAGTTACCTGTGGAACCAGGGACCTTCGTGCTCAAGTTAACTCAGCCATCCGTTACACCATCAGTTGGGCAAAACAAGAAGAGAAAGTTGGTCTCCGGCGACTACTTGCCGGCGAATCTTCCCGAAGCCGCCGCCAAGGTCCCCAGGATCAACAGCCAAGATGCTGAGGAACAGTTTGCTCCTGCAGATCCAAGGGTCTGTACAGTTGAAGCAGGCGTTCCCGACAAGTCTTGCCCCGACAGGCTTGCCGGGGGACCATCAGCTCCGCCAGAGCCGCAGGTTCTTGCCGTGGAAGCTGAGGTTCCCACAGCAGCCCTCATGCCTTTAGTCCTTGTTGTTGAGCCTCAGGCTCCAGCATGGGCACAGCAAATCGTCCGCTTCCTGCAAACTGGAGAACTTCCCGACGAGCCAGAAGAGATAGAGAAAATAACCAGGCAGTCAAGTATGTACCAGTTCGTTGGCAATGAACTGTACAGAAGAAGACTCAATGGTGTCAGGTTGAAGTGCATTTCCAGGGAAGATGGACAGAAGCTGTTGGCAGAGATACATGGAGGCATATGTGGCCACCACATTGGCGCAAGGGCACTTGCCGGGAAGGCGTTCCGGCAAGGGTTCTTCTGGCCAGAAGCCCTCCAACATGCGACTGCACAAGTAACCAAGTGTGAAGCGTGCCAGTTCCATGCCAAGCAAATTCACCAGCCAGCTCAAGCTCTCCAGACGATCCCTTTATCCTGGCCCTTCTCGGTCTGGGGGCTCGATATCCTCGGCCCCTTTCCCCGCGCAGTCGGGGGCTTTGAGTACTTGTACGTAGCAATCGACAAGTTCACAAAGTGGCCAGAAGTGGAACCAGTGAGGAAGGTGACAGCACAGTCAGCAGTCAGGTTCTTTAGATCGATTGTTTGCCGTTTCGGAATCCCTAACAGGATCATCACCGACAACGGCACACAGTTTACAAGTCGCACCTTCATGCAGTACGTCCAGGACCTTGGCGCCAAGGTCTGTTTCGCTTCTGTTGCTCACCCGAGGAGCAATGGTCAAGTGGAGAGGGCTAATGCTGAAGTGCTGCGCGGACTCAAGACAAGAACCTTCGACAGGCTGCACAAGTGTGGAAGAAACTGGATAGAGGAGTTGCCGGCGGCTCTTTGGTCGATCAGGACGACACCAAATCGAGCCACCGGACAGACACCCTTTGCTCTTGTCTACGGAGCAGAGGCAGTTCTCCCCACGGAACTCGTATATGGATCTCCTCGAGTGCTCGCTTACGATGAGCCCGAGCAAGAGCAACTGCGACAAGATGATGCATTGCTCCTTGAGGAGGAACGTCTCCAGGCTGCTGTACGAGCTGCTCGATACCAGCAAGCCTTGCGTCGCTATCATAGCCGCAAGGTTAAGGCCAGGAGTCTCGAGGAAGGCGACCTTGTTCTTCGGCGTGTTCAGTCCGCCAAGAATTCCAACAAGTTGAAGCCGAAGTGGGAAGGCCCTTATCGGGTGAGACAAGTCACAAGGCCCGGCGCTGTCCGCCTTGAGACCGAAGAAGGCTTACCGGTGAGCAACTCCTGGAACATAGAGCATCTTCGCAAGTTTCACTCATAAGGCGCGGTTGCCGTGATCCGCTCCGGCAACCACCTTTTGTACAAGTCTTGCCGCTGTTGCATGTAAACGTTTGTACAAAGCCGGGCGCAGATCCCGTGCATCAGTAAAGTTTTTGTGCTTCGCACTACCTGTCATTTCCATGCTTTTCTTTGTTATTTGCATGCATCATCTGACACATTGTGCAACGCACATCCCCGGTAAGCACTAGCAAGCTACAAGGCACTATATTTGTTTTTCCTCCTCTTCTTCTTTCCCTCTTAAGCAGAAGGAGTATTCCTCGCGCACAAGTTTGCCGGGGGGGAAGGAGATGGAGGCATATGAACCAAGTGCTGTTCAAGAAAGAGAAGCCTTGTCGGGGAGCAAACAATCTATGAAAGCTAAGTCACCAAAGTTTGAGCAATTCAAATTTTTAATTTTTAGTTGTCTTCCTTGAACAACCGCACTTTGTATGGAAAACCTGTGCGCGGAGGAACCTACCCGTGGCTAGCCGCACCCTTACTTTGTTTCGAGCACGCTCAACGACTTAAGTGAGCTACGACAAGTGTCGCGCCCTTACTTCATTTTCGAGTTCGCTCAGCAACCTAAGTGTGCTGCGACTAGCTGCGGCAAGGTTTCTTGCCGGCAAGGCCCTTGCCAGCAGGCCGCTAAGAGTCCAGCACTCAGCGCTCGCGGCAAGGGCCCCTTGCCGGCAAGTTCCCTAAAAGCGTAAGGCGAAAAGCATACAAAGTGAAGGACCAAAAGCAAGGGAGATAACGCTGCATCGATAGCTCAAAATAAGATTGTATATTACAAAGATAACTTGCCGCAATACTAATAGATTCTTGTCCATAACATGCCTTGCAGCGGCAAAGAAAGCAGAAAGAAAGGGATCTAATCTACGCGGTCGCCTTCACGCCTCGTGATCTTGCCCACCTTGGCGACGATGTGGGCAACCTGCGCCTTCAACGCCTCCTTATCAGCTTCGAGCGGCAAGGTGCGGAGGACGTTGACGAGGTTGATGCCGGGGTTGCGGAAGACGATCTTCGACAAGACCCGCTCCATGGTGCCCATGCAGAGCCGACACGCCTCGTCGGCCAGCTGCACGGGGATCTTCTCCCGCAGCCGCGCAAGCGCCGGCGCGATCCCCCTGAAGAACAGACTCAACTTGGCGCTGTGGGGGAGACTCTCGTCCGGGGAGTACACGAGATGCTCCGCCCTCAGCGCCACCATCTCCTTGTCAATATTGGCAGCGGAGGTGACCAGCTCGTCAGTCCACTGCTCCACTGCCCGGTTGAAGTTGTTCGCCGAGACGGCGGCGCTCTCCACCAGGTTCCTTTCCTTGCGGAGTTCGTCCTTCAGTTTCGTCTCGCGATCCCGGGCGGCGTCGAGCGAGTCAGTCAGGGTGGAGACCTTCAGCTCTAAGTCAGCAATGGAGTTCTTGGCGTCAGAGAGCTCTGTTCCCTTCTCGGAGAGACGTACCTGCAGCTCAGAGTTGGTGTGGGCATCTTTCTCCCGCTCCACATTGAGCGCAGTGACTCTGTCCTCGCTCGCCTTCAGGAACAACTCCAGCTGCGCCACCCTGGCCGCCAGATCCTTCTTAGCAGTCTCCGCAGCAGCAGCCGCGTCCTTCGCCTCCTTCAGGGCCCCGCCGATAGCTTGCTCCCGGGCGGTGAGGTCGTCCTCGTGGGCGTCGAGGTCGACCTTCCTCTGGTTGAGCGCTCCCTCCCGCCGAGACATCTCCTCGGCGGCCAGCCGCTGCTGCTCCTCGGCCTCAGCCTTCTCCAGGAGGAAGACTTGCTGCGCCCCGGCAAGCTCTTCGCGCTCCTCCGCCAAGTTGCGGAGGGCCGCCTGGTTGGCGGCGCGGAGCTCCGCGGCGCGCTTATCCAAGTCAGCTCCAGCCTTGGCGGCGAGAGCCTCCCGAGACTCCAACTTCGCCTGCCTGGCCCGGTACAAGGCCAGGAGCCGACGAAGGAGTCTCTCCTCTTCGGGCTCGTCGCTGTCGCCGGGCGCTTCAACAATCTTCAACCCGGCGGAGGCGAGGACCTCTCCATCAAAGGTCTCTCCCTCCGCGGGTGCTCGAGACTAGGACGCCCACGGGACTTGAATAAAGACCCCGTTGGGGGCCTCCAAGTAGACACCCGACCGCTCCGCGGAGGCGGAAGGGTCGGCGGCCGGTGCAGCGCCCGGCGCTCCTGCGGCCTCTGGGCCAGCAGTATGGTCGCCGGTCCCTTCCCCAGCCGCGGCATCGGCGGACGGGGCGGTCTCCTCGACGACTGGCTCGTCAGCTCTAGCCGTTCCCTCGGCGGTAGTGGCGTTGCCGCCGTCGCCGCGCACCTCCTCCTCGGCGGTGGCCTCCGTCTCCATCGGCTCCGGGGCGGGAGGATCTAAGCAGAAGAAAAAGAAAAGAAAGAGTCAAGCAAACATCCAAAAAGACAAATCCAAGGAGAAGAAGTTGCAAGGCTTACCTTCGCGGACTTCTTCAACGACGGGGTTCCTCGCCGGGGAATTCTCCCTTGGCGGCGGAGCAGTGGCCCCCGCTGGCGGAGGGCCTCCTGCGCCCTCCCTTGGCGGGGTGCTCACCCTCGTCGGGCTGCTCACCCTTGGCGGGGTACTCGCCCTTGGCGGAGTGCCCGTCCTTGGCGGAGCGTTCTCCCTTGCCGGGGAGTTCACCCTTGGCAGGGAGGGTGGAGCAAGTGGCTCGTCGGGGGTGACCTCCTGGCGCTCCTGCGGCTGCGGCTCCACTTCTGCACAAGACAACAAAACATCGATCAAGATGATAACTTCAAGCGCGCCCATCAAGCAGAAAAATAAATGCCAGACTTACGCTGGGGGCTGCGCTGGGGGCTGCTCCTCGGAGCAGCAGGCTGATCCGGCAAGCTCGTCGCCGGCGCGTCGCTTGTCGCCGCGACGGGCTCGTCGTCCTCAATGGTGACCACAGGGATCTTGGCCCTCTTCGCCATCCGCTGGGTCAAGGTCCTATGAAACAAAACAAAAGCAAGATCAGAACCAAGCAGGGAAAATCAAGACAGAATCAAAGAAACTAAAAGAATCGCAAGTACTTACTCCTCTTCCTCTTCATCGGAGCTGAGGGCGGAGAAGTCAAACTCCGCCTGGTGCGCTCCCGCGCGAGGAGCAGGAGGAGAAGGCTCCCTCAGGCGCTTGGCGGTCTCCGGGGCTGCGGGCTGAGAAGACCCAGCCCCCGTCGTCGCCGAGGACCGAGGGGCAGAAGGAGCGACCGTTCCGCTCCGGGAGGATCCTCCTCCGCTTGACGCTCGAGCGCGGGGCGCCTCCTTGACGACTTCGCTCGTCCTGGTGGCGCGCGTCGCGCGGCGCGCCGGCTGCTGTCGGGGCGCCTGCGGCCTAGCCGTCTCCGTTGCCTTGCGGAGGCGCTTTTTCTATTGCTGCGGAGGGCTTGCCGGAGGCGGAGAGTTCTCCGAGGACGAGGAGGTGTCGTCGTCAAGATTCAGAGATCCACCAGTATCTTCGTCGGAATCTCCGGCCTCGGCATCTTCCTCCTCCTCGGCAGGCCCGCTGGACTCAGCCCCATGCCCGGCGGCCTCGCTCCCCCCGGCAACCTCGCTCGTCCCGGCAAACTTCATGGAAGGCTCCCCGGCAAACTCCTCGGGCGCGAGCTTCAGCAGCTTGAGGATTTCCGCCTCCTCTGCTTGGCTCACTGCGTCCGCGGCCTGTGCCTCGTCCACAGTGTATCCAAAGTCACCCGCCGCCGCAGCTGCGGCGGCCTCCTCCATCCTGGAGGCGATGTAGGCTATATCCCGGTCAGTAGTGGCCCGGGTGAGGCCCTTGTTCTCCTCGGCGTTGCGGGTTTTCTCGACCAGGTTGTCGAAGAAGGTCAGCACGGTATCCGGCGGAGGCTCTATCCAAGTGGGGACGACGCCATGGGAGTCGCACGCGGGCATCATCGCTCGTAGGGAATCGCGGGAAGTACAGTTGCACAGCGGCACCACTCCCCGGGAAGGTCTGAACCACTCCGGGTGGGCCGGGTCATGCTTGAAGAGTTCCCGGACCATCCCCTTCAACTCCAAGGCAGTGAAGTTGTAGTTCAATCCAGGGCGTAGCCTCATGATATCTGCCGCATTGCCGAATTCCCAGGCGGACCTTTTCCTTTCTTGTAAAGGGGCGATGCGGCGGCGGAGGAAATCTGCTCCAACTTCTCCAATAGTCAGATTGGCGACCCGGAGACGAATGATCCTAATGAGGGCGATATTAAGCTTGCTGTCCTCCGGGGCCAATTCACTCCAATCCCTGCCGCGCACTATGGCAGTCTGGCGTGGCGTGGTAAAGGGCTCTGGCTCATCTTCCAGCACCCAGCACCAATCGGCTCTCCACTCCTCCCACTTGCCGCGAAGCTCACCCTTCAGGTATGAGTCCTTCTTGTTCAGCCTAAAGATCCAGGAGATGCCGCCGGAGAGGGGGGCACCTGACTCTACTCTGGGCATAAAGAAGTGGCGGAAAAGGGCTACATTTGGATGAACCCCAACATAGTTTTCGCACAGATGTGCGAAAACGGCCATCGTAAGGATGGCATTGGGGGTGAAATCTAGGAGGTGGAGGCCATACGTATTCATGACATCACAAAAGAACTCCGAGAACGGAGGGCACAGGCCACAGTGGAAGAATGCAGCGAAGAAAAAGTACCCGCCGGGGAACATATCTTTGGCGACGGCGGGGAAGACTCTGGTGCGGGGATGAGCTTTGGTCTCCCTCGCCCAGAACATATAGTATTTGTCCCGCAGCTCCCTCGGACCAAGCCTTGGCGCAAAGACCACGCACTTCTTCCGCAGGGCTGCCAGCTTCGCCGCCTGCTCGGACTTCTCCTTCTTGGCCTTGTCTGCTTTCGCCTTGTCGCTCTTCGGAGCCATGACGAGGGCGGCAAGGAAGGAGGCGAGGAGCTCGACGGTGCCGCAGATGCGCGGGGGGGGGGGGGGGGGGGGGGGGGGGGGGGGGG
>LR738711.1:941595632-941645549 GCA_902687465.1 Secale cereale
GAGGGAGTGGAGCTGGGCTCTCTGTCGACCTTTGGGAGGCGGAGGGCGACGGGGGTTTCTGGGGAATCGAGGCGCAATGAAGACGATGGAGGGAACTGCCCCTGCTTCCTCTGCTTTTAAGGGGGGAGTGGGGGACGTTCCGCATTTTCCATTAAAGAACAGGGCACGATCTCTCCCACGACGCCGCAATCGACGCGTGCTGTTAGGGAGGGATGCGGCGGATACGGAAGGGGATACGGCTTGCCGTGGGCTGCGCGTGCCCGTGCACTGTCTTGGGCCTGGCCCAACAGCGCTCGGCACCGTGTGTGGCCCAGGCCCGGGGGCTCCTGTCGGTGTACTAAGTACCCCAACTTGTGCACGGGCAGTAGCAGCTTCCCGTGGCAGGGCTTACCACGTGCTCGCCGGGAACCTTTCCTGTCCCTATGAAGCCATTCAAGAACAAAGTATACAAGTCAGAAGATCAAGGCCCCGGCAAGAGGAGCTTGCCGGGAAGGCCGCACCAGGCTCAAGGTTATCACTTTAGCACAAAACCCTGGCAAGAGGAGCTTGCCAGGAAGGCCAAGGAACACATACCTCTAGAGACGCCCCGGCGCATCATGCGCCCCGGCAGGACCCGGAGAGCGACAAGCTTCCGGGCCCGGCAAGATCACTACCCCGGCAAGGTGCTTGCCGGGGAAACCTACGCTGTGTGCCCGCGCTCCAGCTCATCGGCCCACGCGTCGCCCTGGGGCCCTTCCAAGGGCACGTGGCAGATGGCTGTGCAGCCTGGGGCACACGGTGGCAAGCCACGGTGACGAGGCTACCGTCGTGGCAAACGGAGGAGCATGGACGGACACTTTTGGGGTCGACGGCGACGGGTATTTAATGCCCTTGTCCCCCACTGTCAAAGTTAGGTGAAGACCACTGTTCATATACTGTTCATGCACTGTTACAACTACCACCAAAATTACACTTTTACCCTCCTCTACGTTGACACCTGTCGGAGACCCCTTTGAGCTATAAAAGGAGGCCCATGCACAACGTAGAGGAGGTTCGATTGGAAACCTAGACAACTCTCTCGCTCGGTGTAGCTAAGTACTGTAGATCGTCAAGCTCCCGAGCCCAAAAAAACTCAATACAACCTAAGCAGGAGTAGGGTTTTACGCGTCCGCGCGGCCCGAACCTGGGTAAACTGCCCGCGTGCGCTCCTCGATCTGCTCTCCGTGGTCCCTCCGCTCCCTTACCGCAACGTAGAAGGGGCTCCGGTCCCATAGGTGCTCGTGGGAGGACAGTTTCCCCCGACAATAGATAACCTTGATAATAAACTCACAATTCATCGGATCTCGACAAACACACCACAGAAAGAGATTACATCGAATAGATCTCCCCGAAGACCGAGGAGAACTTTGTATTGAGATCCATAGAGAGAGAAGAAGCCATCTAGATACTAGCTATGGACCCGAAGGTCAGAGGTAAACTACTCACAACTCATGGTGAGGGCGATAATGATGATGATGAAGGCCTCCGTGATGGATCCCCCTGCCGGAACAGGCTCCAAGATGGGATCTCCACGAGAAGAGCAGCTACGGCGGTGGAATTAGGGTTTTCTCTCTGCATATGGAGTTTCTTGGGTACGTAGGTATATATCTGAAGAAGGGGGGCACCGGGGGCCACATGGGCTGCCCTCGAGGCAAGGGGGCGCCCTGGGAAGGGGGGTGCGCCCCCCACCCTCGAGGGTGGCCCCTCTGTCCCCTGGCTTGGCCCTGAAGTCTTTCGTGCGTGATTTCCTCCAAAAATATCTCTCGCGAAGGTTTCATTCCGTTTGGACTCCATTTGATATTCCTTTTCTGCAAAACCCTGAAATAGGCAAAAAATAGCAATCTGGACTGGGCCTTTGGGTTAGTAGGTTAGTCCCAAAAATGATATAAAAGTAAATGATAAAGCCCATTAAACATCCAAGACTTCATAAATAATCGCATGGAACTATCAAAAATTATAGATACGTTGGACACGTATCAAGCATCCCCAAGCTTAATTCCTGCTCGTCCTCGAGTAGGTAAATGATAAAGAAAGAATTTTTGATGTGGAATGCTAACCAATATAGTTTTTCAATGTAATTCTCTTAATTGTGGCATGAATGTTCGGATCTGAAGGATTCTAGACAAAAGTCTATATTGACATAAGAAATAACAATACTTCAAGCAATACTAACAAAGCAATCATGTCTTCTCAAAATACTATGGCTAATGAAAGTTATCCCTACAAAATCATATAGTGTTGGCTATGCTCCCTTATTATCACACTAAATATTCATATCATGCACAACCCCGATTTCAGCCAAGCATTTGTTTTCATGCTCTATCTTTTCAAACCTTTCAACTTTCACGCAATACATGAGCGTGAGCCATGGACATAGCACTATGGGTGGAATAGAGGTGGTTGTGGAGAAGACAAAAAGAGGGAGATTGTCTCACATCGATTAGGCGTATCAACGGGCTATGGAGATGCCCATCGATAGATATCAATGTGAGTGAGTAGGGATTGCCATGCAACGGATGCACTAGAGCTAAATATGAATGAAAGCTCAACAAAAGAAACTAGTGGGTGTGCATCCAACTTGCTTGCTCACGAAGACCTAGGGCATTTGAGGAAGCCCATCGCTGGGATATACAAGCCAAGTTCTATAACGAAAATTCCCACTAGTATATGAAAGTGACTAAGCATGAGACTCTCTACAATGAAGAACATGGCGCTACTTTGAAGCACAAGTGTGGAAAAAGATAGTAGCAATTGTCCCTTTTTTTCTTTTTCTTTTTCTTTTTCTTATTTTGGGCCTTTTTTGGCCTTTCCTTTTTTTCCTTTTTTTGCGGAGGGGCTTTATAGATTCAGCCTTTCCTCCCTTGGGACAATGCTCTAATAATGATGATCATCACACTTTCATTACAACACAATATTACAACTCGATACTACAACAACAAAGTATGACTCTATGTGAATGCCTCCGGCGGTGTACCGGTATGTGCAATGAAACAAGAGTGACATGTATGAAAGAATTATGCATGGTGGCCTTGCCACGAATACGATGTCAACTACATGATCATGCATGGCAATATGACAATATGATGTGTGTCATATAAACGGAACGGTGGAAAGTTGCATGGCAATATATTTCGGAATGGCTATGGAAATGCCATGATAGGTAGGTATGGTGGCTGTTTTGAGAACAATATGGTGGCTGTTTTGAGGAAGGATATATAGTGGGTTTATGGCACCGGCGAAAGTTGCGCGGTACAAGAGAGGCTAGCAATGGTGGAAGGGTGAGAGTGCGTATAATCCATGGACTCAACATTAGTCATAAGAACTCATATACTTATTGCAAAAATTTACGAGTCATCAAAACAAATCAATCAACGCATGCCCCCAGGGGGGAGGTTGGTAGGAGTTAACCATCGCGCGACCCCGACCTCCACACAAAGGTTGACACTCTACAAATACCTCATGCTTTGACTTAGTCACACAACGGTTCACCATACGTGCATGCTACGAGAATCACTAACCTTAACACAAATATTTCTCAATTTCATAATCACTCCACTAGCATGACTTTAATATCACTATCCTCATGTCTCAAAAAAATTATCAAGCATCCAACATCTCTTTCTATTCAATGCACTTGATGTGAATTTTTTTACTACATTGACATTGGATGTTTATCATGTGAAGACTAGTTTGTTTAGCTTAAACACTTTACCATGCTGTTTTAATAGACTCTCAAATAGATATAAGTGCAGCATGAGAGTTCAACAATTTCTACAAAATATTACCACCACCATGCTCTAAAAGATATAAGTGAAGCACTAGAGCAAAAACTATTCAACTCAAAAGATATAAGTGAAGCACGTAGAGTGTTCTAACAATTTTCTAGGCCATATTTAACTCTCTCAAATAGGTGTGTCCATCAAGGATGATTGTGAAAAACTAACAAGCAAAGAATCAAATTATACAAGACGCTCCAAGGAAAACACATAGGATGTTGCGAATAAATATATAGCTCCAAGTATAGTTACCGATGGATGAAGACGAAAGAGGGGATGCCTTCCCGGGGCATCCCCAAGCTTAGGCTTTTTGATTATCTTGAATTTACTTGGGGTGCCATGGGCATCACCAAGCTTAGGCCTTTTCTACTCCTTGTTCCATAGTCCATCAAAGCAATACTCAAAACTTGAAAACTTCACAACACAAAACTTGGAAAAATATTCTCGTGAGCTCCGTTAGTAAGAGAAAGAAAACCACCACTCAAAGGTACAGCAAGGAATTCATTCATTGTTTATATTGGTGTTAAACCTACTGTACTCCAAGTTCTATATGGTTTATATCCTCCAATATTACTCATAGATGCATCGGAATAAGCAAACAACACACGAAAAACAGAATCTGTCAAAGACAGAACAGTCTGTAGTAATCTGCTGGGTTCGCCTACTTCTGGAACACCAAAAACTTCAAACTAAATTGGTAAATTTGCGAAATTTATCTACCAATCATCAGCAAAAAGAATCAACTAAAAATCTCTCTCCAATAAAATCTGAAGTCTACATTAGCGAGCCCTAACGATTCTGTTTTTCACAGCAAGATCAAATAAACTTCACACAAGTCTTACCAAAGGTTCTACTTGGCACAAACACTAAACAAAACATGAAAACACATATAATCAGAGGCTAGATGCAATATTTATTCCCTAAAAGCAACAAAAGCAAAAAACATAAAATTGGGTTGCCTCCCAACAAGCTCTATCGTTTTACGCCCCTAGCTAGGCACAATACAAGATAATTCTAGGTATTGCCATCCTTGGAAGGCAATCCATAAATGGCTCTCATGATAGATTCATATGGTAATTTTATTTTCTTTCTAGGAAAGTGTTCCATGCCTTTCCTTAACGGAAATTGGAATCTAATATTTCCTTCCTTCATATCAATAATTGCACCAATCGTTCTAAGGAAAGGTCTACCAAGAATAATAGGACATGTAGGATTGCAATCTATATCGAGAACAATGAAATCTACGGGCACATAATTCCTATTAGAAATAATAAGAACATCATTAATTCTTCCCATAGGTTTCTTAATAGTGGAATCCGCAAGATGCAAATTCAAAGAACAATCATCAAGCTCATGGAACCCTAGCAAATCACACAAAGTTTTTGGGATAGTGGAGACACTAGCACCCAAATCACACAAAGCATAGCATTCATGATCTTTTATTTTTATTTTTATAGTAGGTTCCCATTCATCATAAAGCTTTCTAGGTATAGAAACTTCCAAGTCAAGTTTTTCTTCATAAGATTGCATCAGAGCATCAACTATATGTTTAGTGAAAGCTTTATTTTGACTATAAGCATGCGAAGAATTTAGCACGGATTGCAACAAGGAAATACCATCAATCAAAGTGCAATTGTCATAATTGAATCCCTTGAAATCCAAAGTAGTGGGTTCATCACTATGCAAAGTTTTAATCTCTTCAATCCCACTTTTAGCAATTTTAGCACCAGGATCTAAAAATTCGGAATTACTAGGACACCTTAAAGCAGAATCATCTCCAATCCTATTATCATCAAGATTAATACTAGAAAACAAGGATCTAATAGGAGACACATCAATAACTTTTAGATCTTCATCTTTATTTTCACAATAACTAGAAGAACACGATTTAATATAATCTTCTCTTTTAGCACGCATTCTAGCGGTTCTTTCTTTGCATTCATCAATGGAAATTCTCATGGCTTTGAGAGACTCATTGATATCATGCTTAGGTGGGATAGATCTAAGTTTCAAAGAATCAACATCAAGTGTAATTCTATCCACACTTCTAGCCAATTCATCAACTTTAAGCAATTTCTCTTCAAGCATAGCATTGAAATTCTTTTGCGAGATCATAAACTCCTTAACACTAGTTTCAAATTTAGAAGGCATCTTTCCATAAGAGTTGTTGTAGGAATTACCAAAATTATTAGAGGAATTACTAGGAAAAGGCCTAGGATTAAAATTACCTCTATAAGCATTGTTACCAAAATTATTCCTACTAACAAAATTCACATCCAAAGATTCATTGTTATTCTCAATCAAAGTGGACAAAGCCATATCATTAGGATCAGAAGAAGCACTCTTAGCAGCAAACAATTTCATAAGTTCATCCATCTTTCCACTCAAAACACTAATTTCTTCGATACCATGCACTTTTTTACTAGTAGATCTTTCGGTGTGCCATTGAGAATAATTAACCATAATATTATCTAGGAGTTTGGTAGCTTCTCCTAAGGTAGTTTCCATGAAAGTGCCTCCGGCGGCCGAATCTAAAAGATTTCTAGAAGCAAAATTCAAGCCAGCATAAAAGTTCTGAATAATCATCCATAGATTCAAACCATGCGTAGGGCAATTACGTATCATTAGTTTCATTCTCTCCCAAGCTTGTGCAACATGCTCATGATCTAGTTGCTTAAAATTCATAATATCATTTCTAAGAGAGATGATCTTAGCAGGAGGGAAATACTTAGAGATAAAATCATCTTTGCACTTATTCCACGAATCAATACTATTTCTAGGCAAAGAGGAAAACCAAGTTTTAGCACGATCTCTAAGTGAAAACGGAAATAACTTCAATTTAACAATATCGTTATCCGTATCCCTTTTCTTTTGCATATCACACAAATCAACAAAGTTGTTTAGATGGGTAGCGGCATCTTCACTAGGAAGGCCGGAGAATTGATCTTTCATGAAAAGATTCAACAAAGCAGCATTGATCTCACAAGATTCAGCATCGGTAATAGGAGCAATCGGAGTGCTAATAAAATCATTGTTGTTGGTATTGGAAAAGTCACACAATTTGATATTGTTCTGAGCCATAGTGACAAGCAAGCAATCCAACACACACAAGCGAACAAGAAGCAAGAGAACGAAAAACACACGGCGGAAGAAGGGAGAATAAAACGGCAAAGGTGAAGTGGGGGAGAGGAAAATGAGAGGCAAATAAATGTAATCCGAAGGATAAGGGTTTGTGATAGGTACTTGGTATATGACTTTTGTGTAAGCCTCCCCGGCAACGGCGCCAGAAATTCTTCTTGCTACCTCTTGAGCTTGCGTTGTATTCCCTCGAAGAGGAAAGGGAGATGCAGCACAGTAGCGTAAGTATTTCCCTCAGTTTTTGAGAACCAAGGTATCAATCCAGTAGGAGACCACGCGCCAGTCCCTCGCACCTGCACAAACAAATAAGAACTTCGCAGCCAACGCGATAAGGGGTTGTCAATCCCTTTACGGTCACTTACAATAGTGAGATCTGATAGAGATGATAATTATATTTTTGGTATTTTTGGTATAGAAACAGAAAGTAAAGAAAGCAAATAAACAACGGCGGCAGAAATTGACGGGAAAGTAATATGATAAAGATAGACCCGGGGGGCATAGTTTTCTCTAGTGGCTTCTCTCATGATAGCGGTATTCTACGGCGGGTAAACAAATTACTGTCGAGCAATTGATAGAAAAGCGAATAATTATGAGAATATCTAGGCATGATCATTGTATATAGGCATCAAGTCCGAGACAAGTAGACCGACTCCTGCATGCATCTACTACTATTACTCCACACATCGACCGCTATCCAGCATGCATCTAGTGTACTGAGTTCATACGAACATAGTAACGCCTTAAGCAAGATGACATTATGTATAGGGATAAACTCAAGCAATATGATGAAAACCCCATCTTTTTATCCTAGATGGCAACAATACATTACGTGCCTTGCTGCCCCTACTGTCACTGGGAAAGGACACCGCAAGATTGAACCCAAAGCCAAGCACTTCTCCCATTGCAAGAACTGTAGATCTAGTAGGCCAAACCAAACCAATAATTCGAAGAGACTTGCAAGGATATTATGAGCACACATAAAAAGTTCAGAGAAGAACCAAATATCTTTCATACATAACCTTGATCATAAACTCACAATTCATCGGATCTCGACAAACACACCGCAAAAAGAGATTACATCGAATAGATCTCCTCGAAGACCGAGGAGAACATTGTATTGAGATCCAGAGAGAGAGAGAAGAAGCCATCTAGATACTAGCTATGGACCCGAAGGTCTGAGGTAAACTACTCACAACTCATGGTGAGGGCGATAATGATGATGATGAAGGCCTCCGTGATGGATCCCCCTCCCGGAACAGGCTCCAAGATGGGATCTCCACGGGAACAGCAGCTACGGTGGTGGAATTAGGGTTTTCTCTCTACGTATGGAGTTTCTGGGGTATGTAGGTATATATAGGAAGAAGGGGGACACCGGGGGCCACACGGGCTGCCCTGGAGGCAGGGGGCGCGCCCTGGGAAGGGGGGCGCGCCCCCCGCCCTCGACGGTGGCCCCTCTGTCCCCTGGCTTGGCCCTGAAGTCTTTCGTGCGTGATTTCCTCCAAAAATATCTCTCGTGAAGGTTTCATTCCGTTTGGACTCCGTTTGATATTCCTTTTCTGCAAAACCCTGAAATAGGCAAAAAACAACAATCTGGACTGGGCCTTTGGGTTAGTAGGTTAGTCCAAAAAATGATATAAAAGTGAATGATAAAGCCCATTAAACATCCAAGACTTCATAAATAATAGCATGGAACTATCAAAAAATATAGATACGTTGGAGACGTATCAGTAATCCACTACCGTTCTTCTTTATAACTTTTATGTGGGAATCGCTACTTGGTATAGATGTGTGCTTCACACTATTACCGAAGGGAATTTCTTGACATGTCCTTCTATGGATGCTTTCAATTCTATGGGAAATCTAGTGGGATCACCTCCAATTATCATTAATGAAACTGTTTTAACTTTGGAGCATATTATGAAAAGGCTAGATGCTATCGAAAACAAAATGCCTACTGTAGAACACATTGAAACCTTGGCTCCTACTGGATTGATTACCCTAGTTCTTAACTAAGGGAAATACTTATATATACTATATTGCATCATCGTATCCTCTTTGGGGAAATCCCAATGTAGTTCACAAGTAGCAGGTTCCGAAAAAAAGTCCATTTTTGGTATTGGTCATCGGAAGGTTCCAGAGGGTTCCAGAGGGATTCGAAAGTCCTCGGAGGGTTCCACCATGTCCCAAACAGTGCATGAGCTGTAGGAGGGCGCCCTATCCTTATTGGGCCAAGCGGACCAGCCCCTACAAGGCCCATGCACCTGGGGAGGGGAAACCTTAAGGGGAAGGGGTCCACTAGGCTTGAAGGGCACTCATCCCCCTTTGGCTGCCGCCCCCATCCTTGGGAGGGGGGGCTAGGGCTGGCACACCTCTCCCTCACCGCTATAGATAGTGGGGAGGCGTAGTGGATAGCTAACCCTTGCACGCTTGCCCCGTCTCCCTCCCGTTAATCCTCCTCCATGTTCCGTCAGTGCTTGGCAAAGCTCTGCCATAATTCCGCTGCCCCCACCACCACGTTGTCGTGTTGGTTCCGACCCCATCTACCTCCTCTCCGTCGCTTGTGCTAGACGCGTGCTAATCTCGGAGGTGTCATTCATTCGGTACTAGATCAGATTGGATCACGAGTGGATCGTGAAGAGTATGAGTACATCAACCGTGTTACGATGATAACGCTTTCGGTCTACAAGGGCATGTAGATGCACTCCCCTCTAATTGGATCTTAGGTGTTTGTAGGATTTTTTATCTTCATGCTACATTCCCCTTCACCCATGTATTAAGTAAAACAGAGCATTGCATAGAGCATGATGATATATAGTTTAAAGTAACGCCTATCACTGCCTGATCAGAGTGCAAATGATAACAAGTTAAGCAAATTTTCTATCCTTAGTGAGGCACATCAATCCAAGCTTTTCTTCACTATCACTGAGAGTACTCCACAAAAAGGGACCTACTCCATCTAATGCACACCACTTCACTACTACTATATTATCTAAACTGGCCACTACATAGACTAATAAAATATAGAGCAACATACATCTACAAACCATCCATACAACAATGATGTTCTGAACCAAATGTCACTTTGATTATTACGTATAGTTTGTCACAATCATGTTGGATGACCCATGTGGTCTAAACATTGAAGCATATAGAGTAATGATGCTATACAGTTATTATGTTAAAAAATAGTCTAGGTGATGGACTACTAAGACCTCATCAGGGAGAACCAAAGGATGAATCAACGGTGAAGATGGCGGTGAATCCCCTCCTAGAAAGAACCAAGAGAAACTAACAAACTATGGCAGAGCTCCACCTTGGATCATGAATATCAATATGGCAACAACAGAGAAAACCTCGCTAATTAGTTTAGAGTGAGGGTGTCAGGCCCAAGATGCGATTCTATCCCGATCACGTGACACTTACGTGATTGGGGCACAACCGCATTTCGGGCGCTTAGCAAGATGGATATCATTACATCGTACCATTACATACATACATGGGGGATACAACAATACATACAAGTCACATGAATACAACAACATCAATACAAGGCATCCGACTATGGATGCAAACATGAAAAGAACAACACGACATCCATCTGCTATCCCAGGTTGCCGACCCGGAACCTAACCCAAGACTGAAGAAGGAAAAATAAAGAACTCCAGCACAACGATCATCGCTCTCACGTCAAGACATCGGAAATCTGCTCCTGCAACTGTTGTTGTAGTATCTGTGAGCCACGAGGACTCAGCAATCCCATAACCGTGGGTAACAACACTATCAAAGCTTAAAGGGTAGGAAGAGGTAAAGTGGTGAGGTTGCAGCAGTGGCTAAGCAATATATATGGTGGCTAACTTACGAGTACAAGAATAAGATGAGCATTTACGCAAACGGTCTCAAGTAGTAGTGATCGCGAAAAATCTTGAACTACCTACGAGTCAAACATAACCCCACCGTGTTTGTCGGTGTACTAAAGTAGGGGCACCTTAGTATCCCGACTTGTGCACGGGCAGTAGCAGCATCCCGTGGCTGGGCTTGCCACGCGCTCGCCAAGGCCCGCTTTGGTTCCTTTGGAGCCATTCAAGAACAAAGTATTCAAGTCAGAGAAACAAGACCCCGGCAAGAGGAGCTTGCCGGGAAGGCCGCTCCAGGCTCAAAACCATCCCTTTAGCACAAGACCCTGGTAGGAGGAGCCTGCCAGGAAGGCCAAATATGGCATTTCAGAAGACTTGCCGTGGTGCATCGCGCGCCCCGGCAAGGCCCGCAGAGCGACAAGCTTCCGGGCGCGGCAAGATAGCGACCGCGGCAAGGTGCTTGCCGCGGCAAGCTTTCACTATGTGCCTGCGCTCCAGCTCATCTGGCCACGCGTCGCCCTGGGGCCCTTCCAGGGGCACATGGCGGATGGCTGTGCAGCCTGGGGTACACGGTGGCAAGCCACGATGACGAGGCTACCGTCGTGGCGAACGGAGACGCCTGGACGGACGCTTTTTGCACTGTTTGGGGCGACGGCGACGGGCATTCAATGCCCTTGTCCCCCACCGTCAGGGTTAGGTACAAAACACTGTTACAACTACCACCATTTTTACGTTTTTACCCTCACCTACGTTGCCACCTGTCGGTGACCCCTTTGTCCTATAAAAGGAGGCCCATGCACAACGTAGGGGAGGTTCCGAACTCTCAATCACTCCCACGCTCGGTGTAGCTAGCTTCAAGCACTGTAGATCTTCTTGCTCCCGAGCCAAGAACTCAATAACAAACCAAGGCAGGAGTAGGGTTTTACGCATCCGTGCGGCCCGAACCTGGGTAAACTGCTCGCGTGCACGCCTCGATCCGCTCTTTGTGCTCCCTCCGCTCCCTTGCCGTACCGAAAAGGGGCTCCGGTCCCATAGGTGTTCGTGGGCGATCAGTTTCCCCGACATCTTTGGCGCGCCAGGTAGGGGGCGTCGAGGTTGTGCGAACCTGATCCGGCGTTCACGCGGGCGCAATCTTCAACAACTTCACCAACTTCGTTAGCTTCATCGACATGTCGCCGAAGAAGAGAGCTTCGGAGGTAGGAGGCCCGTCCGCGTCAGTCCCGCCACCACCAGAACCAACGGTTGGTGGGGTAGACGCTGGCGGAAGGGCGGACGCCGGCTAGGAATCTCACGGCGCCGCCAAGTCCAAGGACAAGACGGACGACCGAGCGCACTCCAAAACCTCGGCGTCCGTGCACGCGCCGCGCCCCTCTCAGGAGGTGCCGGAACGGCAGCGGCGTGGTACGCAGGGTACCATCCGCTTGCTAGGACAAGGCCAAGTTGGCGGGTCGCGGGACGCTCAAGGCCAACGCGCTGGCACGAGCAAGGCGCGGTCGCCGGGGCGAGACCCTGCTCCTTCAAACGCTGTTAGAAGTCCGAGCATATCTCGCTCCTCGCACCGCTCGCCACCGCTCCCCTCCACTCTAACAGAAGCTCTAGCTAGAGCTCAGCTGCTCCTCGACTTCCCTCCAGCGGCAGACAAAGCCGAAGACTGGAGGGCCACCATCCAAAGCCTCATCGCCTTCGCCAACAACGACACGCCGCAGCAGCCGGCGACGTCACGGCCGCGGCAAGTCAGCCAGGCGCGGGCTGTTGTAGACAAGACCGCCGGGGGTGCAACTACCGTGCACTCCCCGCCGCGGAAGCAGAAATCGCCGACTCGCCGGATCAACGTCGACGACGACTCCACGGCGTCATCGGATCCGCGGGCTTGCCGCGATCAACGCCAAGTCCTCGACGACAGTCGACAACAAGACGCTCGAACTAGCATCGAGCGTCGAAGAGAAGCGCGACGACAGTCCGACCAGCGCGCTGGGACCGCTGTCGACATGCACGCACCCGGCGAACCAGGCGACTTGCCGTACGCGGCAGGTTGCCCTGCGTTCACCCGTGAGCTGCGGCAAGTCCAGTGGCCCAGCATGAAGAACTTCAAGCCCGACGTACCCGAGAAGTACGACGGCAAAACCCATCCCTCAGAGTTCCTCAGCATCTACACCATTGCGGTGCAAGCTGCCGGGGGACGGGACGAGAAGATACTGGCCAACTACTTCCCGCTCGTGCTCAAGCCAAATGTCAGATCTTGGCTCATGCACTTGCCGGAGAACTCTATTTCTTCTTGGGCCAACCTGTGCCACCAGTTTGTTGGCGCCTTCACGGGCGGCCACAAGCCCAATGGCCAGGAAAGCGATCTCCATATACTTTCCCAGAAGGAGGGAGAGTCCCTGCGGAAATACATCCAGAGATTCAGCCCCGTCCAGCACAACATCCCGGACGTCCACCCTGCCGCGGTTATTAGCGCGTTCCATCAGAACGTGCGTAATCGCCGGATGAGGGAGGAAATGGCGATGTGCAAGATACGAGATGTCAGCGAGCTTTACGCCCTTGCTGACAAGTGCGCGCGCGCCGAAGAGGGGAGGAGACTCCCCGGAGAGGATGCTGGAGCAGGAGGAACGGACAGTGAGGATGCCGCCCCGGCAAGGAAAAACCTGCGGCGGAATAACAAATAAAAGAAGAACAAGGATGTACTGGTTGTAGAGCAGTCCGGCAAGGAGGCTGGCGCCAAGAAGGCTCAGGCTGGTGGCTCCGGCAAGGAAGCTGCCACTGTAGCCGCCGCCGACAAGCAGGACGGCTTCGACAAGCAGTACTGTAAGATCCACCGCACCAAGGGCCATGACCTCCAGAACTGCAAGAGGGTCGAGTACCTCGTCGAGCAGCAGAAAGCTGAGTA
The DNA here is from genome assembly GCA_902687465.1 of Secale cereale. Classification (NCBI taxonomy): domain Eukaryota; kingdom Viridiplantae; phylum Streptophyta; class Magnoliopsida; order Poales; family Poaceae; genus Secale; species Secale cereale. Next base: position 941,609,306 of record LR738711.1, read on the forward strand.
CGAGCGACGCGACAAAGAGAAGGCCCAAGGAGGCGGAGGAGAGTCCGGTAAGAAGCGGCCATTCAATGGCCGGGGAGGACGCCGCGGCAAAGCCAAGCAGCGGCAAGGAGATAGACCTCCCCGCGGCCGCGACAAGGACGAAGACGAAGACGACGACGAGGACATGGACGACAGGGACAACAGCGAGCAGGAGTTCCAGAAGGCCACAGAGGTTCTGTGCGTCGATGGAGGTGCCTCTCTGCATACTTCCCACCGCCAACTCAAACAATGGGTGCCGGAAGTTAATGCAGCAGAGCCGCCCGTCGAGTCGCGCAAACTCCTGAAGTGGTCCAGCACGCCCATCATCTTCGACATTGAGGACCACCCTGACCGCACAACTGCGGTCGGGTGCTTGCCGATGTTGGTTTCACCAACCATCCGCAACCTCAAGGTCACCAAGATGTTGGTTGACGGCGGGGCCGGCGTGAACTTGATCTCCTCTGCTGTGGTTCGGAAGCTGCAGATCCCCGACAACGAGCTCGAGGAGACCGGAACATTCCAAGGGATCAACCCGGGAATGAGCAAGCCGAAGGGGAAGATCACACTGCCAGTAACCTTTGGCGGAGAGCTAAACTTCAGGACTGAGAGGATCACCTTCGACGTTGCCGATATCCCATTGCCATACAATGGGATACTTGGCCGTCCGGCGCTTGCCAAGTTCATGGCAGCCTCTCATTACGCCTACAACATGCTCAAGATGCCGGGGCCGATAAGCGTCATCTCTGTCCCCGGCGACAAGGAAGACGCGCTTATCTGCGCCGACAAGATCTACCGGGACGCAGCGGCCGCAGCAGATAGCAAGACACTTGCCGCTGAAGCTCCCGGGAGGAAGAACAAACCAAGTCCGGCAAGAGCTCTGGGGCCCACTCCGGCAAACGCACCTCTTCGGAGTGCTGCGCTGCCGTCGAGGACGCACCATCGAGCTCCACCGGCAAGTGCAAGAAGGGAATGGCTGCTCCACCGGCAACCAAGAAGGTGTCCGCCAAGGAGGACGGCACTGGTGGTACTTTCACCATCAGTGCCACGCTCGATCCCAAATAGGAAAGCGCGCTCATTGCTTTCCTGTGGGCGAATGTCGACGTGTTTGCATGGCAACCGTCTGACATCCCCGGTGTTCCCAGGAAAGTGATTGAGCACAAGCTTGCCGTTTGTCCTCACGCGCGGCCCGTCAAGCAGAAGGTCAGAAAGCAAGCGGTGGAGCGCCAAGAGTTTATCGCGGAGGAAATCAAGAAGCTGGAAGCAGCAGGCCTTGTTAGAGGTGTACTTCATCCCACGTGGCTGGCCAACCCTGTTGTCGTGCGCAAGGCTAATGGGAAGTGAAGGCTTTGTATAGACTTCACTGATGTAAACAAAGCTTGTCCCAAAGATCCATTTCCCTTGCCGCGCATTGACCAGATCGTTGACTCCACGGCTGGGTGTGAGTTGCTTTCATTCCTTGATGCATACTCCGGATACCACCAGATATTCATGGCTAAAGAAGATGAAGAGAAGACCGCATTCATTACTCCATGTGGCACTTACTGTTTCATACGTATGCCCTTTGGATTGAAGAATGCAGGTTCAACATTTGCAAGGGTAGTCCACACTGCTTTTGAGCCACAGATACACAGAAATGTAGAAGCTTACATGGATGATATAGTGGTCAAAAGCAAGGACAAAGATACCCTGATTCAAGACCTGGATGAAACCTTTGCGAATCTGCGCAAGATACAACTCAAGCTCAACCCCGAGAAGTGTGTGTTCGGAGTCCCCTCCGGCAAGCTTCTCGGGTTCTTTGTGTCCCAGAGGGGGATTGAAGCCAATCCCGACAAGATCAAGGCCATCGAGCAGATCGAAGCTCCGAAGCGCGTCAAGGATGTACGGAGGCTTGCTGGTTGTGTGGCTGCCCTCAGTAGGTTCATTTCTAAGTCTGCAGAACGCGCCCTGCCGTTTTTCAAAATCTTGAAAAAGGCAGGTCCAATGAGATGGACTCCGGAAGCGGAGGCAGCGCTGCAAGACTTGAAAGGGTACCTGTCCTCCACTCCAATACTTGTCGCACCTAAGCCACAAGAGAAGTTGCTGCTGTACTTAGCAGCAACCAATCAAGTGGTTAGTGCTGCGTTGGTAGCGGAAAGGGAGGCAGAGGAGGAGTCCACAGCCCCGGCAAGCACGTCCAGCGACAAGCAGGGGGCTTCCCCGACAAGCTCTGGCCCCGACAAGGATGAGTCTGCGCAGATGCAAGGAGAGGTGCGAAAGAAGATGGTGCAGCGCCCAGTTTATTTTGTGAGTTCCCTCTTGCAAGGGGCTAGGTCAAGGTACTCTGGAGTGCAGAAGCTGCTTTTCGGCCTCCTCATGGCCTCGAGAAAGCTGCGCCATTACTTCCAAGCACATGAGATAACAGTGGTCACTCGCTTTCCGTTGAAAAGGATATTGCAAAACCCAGAAGCAACAGGGAGGATTGTCGAGTGGGCACTGGAGTTATCGAGCTTTGGTCTTAAGTTTGAAAGTACTTCAACTATCCAGAGCAGAGCATTGGCAGAGTTCATAGCAGAATGGACACCAACACCAGACAAAGAGGTTCCAGAGACAAGCATCCCCGCCAAAGAAGCAAGCAAAGAATGGGTAATGTACTTCGATGGTGCCTTCTCGCTGCAAGGCGCCGGTGCTGGTGTGCTGCTTGTCGCACCCACCGGAGAAAACCTCAAGTACGCTGTCCAAATGCACTTTCCCAAGGAGCAAGCAACAAACAATACTGCACAGTATGAAGGTTTGCTTGCCGGCCTCAGAATTGCGGCAGAACTTGGGATCAAGAAGCTGATTGTGCGGGAAGACTCGCAGTTGGTTGTCCGACAAGTGAACAAGAGCTACCAGAGCCCATTGATGGAAGCTTACGTCGGCGAAGTGAGAAAGCTTGAAGAGCACTTTGAAGGCATACAGATGGAGCACGTTCCAAGAGCTCAAAATGACGTCGCAGACGGCCTGTCAAAATGTTCTGCATTGAAGCTACCTGTGGAACCAGGGATCTTCGTGCTCAAGCTAACTCAACCATCCGTTACACCATCAGCTGGGCAAAGTAAGAAGAGAAAGTTGGTCTCCGGCGACTACTTGCCGGCGGATCTTCCTGAAGCCGCCGCCAAGGTCCCCAAGATCAACGACCAAGTTGCTGAGGAACAGTCTGCTCCTGCGGACCCTAGGGTTTGTACAGTTGAAGCAGGCGTTCCCGACAAGTCTTGCCCCGGCAGGCTTGCCGGGGAACGTCAAGCTCCGGCAGAGCCACAGGTTCTTGCCGTGGAAGCTAACGTTCCCGCAGCAGCACTGATGCCTTTAGTCCTTGTTGTTGAGCCTCAGGCTCCAGCATGGGCACAACAAATCGTCCGTTTTCTTCAAACTGGAGAACTTCCCGAAGAGCCGGAAGAGATAGAGAGAATAACCAGGCAGTCAAGTATGTACCAGTTCATCAGCAATGAACTGTACAGAAGAAGACTCAATGGTGTCAGATTGAAGTGCATTCCCCGGGAAGATGGACAGAAGTTGTTGGCAGAGATACATGGAGGCATATGTGGCCACCACATTGGCGCAAGAGCACTTGCCGGCAAGGCGTTCCGGCAAGGTTTCTTTTGGCCAGAAGCCCTCCAAGATGCAACTGCACAAGTAACCAAGTGTGAAGCGTGCCAGTTTCATGCCAAGCAAATACATCAGCCAGCTCAAGCTCTCCAGACGATCCCTTTGTCCTGGCCATTTTCTGTCTGGGGGCTCGACATCCTCGGGCCCTTTCCCCGCGCAGTCGGGGGCTTTGAATACTTGTACGTCGCCATCGACAAGTTCACAAAGTGGCCGGAAGTGGAACCAGTGAGAAAGGTGACCGCACAGTCAGCAGTCAAGTTCTTCAGGTCAATTGTTTGCCGTTTCGGAATCCCTAAGAGGATCATCACCGACAACGGCACGCAGTTCACAAGCCGCACCTTCATGCAGTACGTCCAAGACCTTGGCGCCAAGGTCTGCTTCGCTTCTGTTGCTCACCCAAGGAGCAATGGTCAAGCGGAGAGGGCAAACGCTGACGTGCTGCGCGGACTCAAGACAAGAACTTTCGACAGGCTGCACAAGTGCGGAAGAAACTGGATCGAGGAGTTGCCGGTGGCTCTTTGGTCAATCAGGACGACACCAAATCGAGCCACCGGACAGACACCCTTTGCTCTTGTCTATGGAGCAGAGGCAGTTCTCCCCACGGAACTCGTATACGGGTCTCCTTGAGTGCTCGCTTACGATGAGCTCGAGCAAGAGCAGCTGCGGCAAGATGATGCACTGCTCCTGGAGGAGAACCGTCTTCAGGCTGCTGTACGAGCTGCTCGATACCAGCAAGCTTTGCACCGCTACCATAGCCGCAAAGTTAAGGCCAGAAGTCTCGAGGAAGGCGACCTTGTTCTTCGGCGTGTTCAGTCCGCCAAGAATTCCAACAAGTTGACGCCGAAGTGGGAAGGCCCTTATCGGGTGAGACAAGTCACAAGGCCCGGCGTTGTCCGCATTGAGACCAAAGAGGGCTTACCGGTGAGCAACTCCTGGAACATTGAGCATCTTCGCAAGTTTCACCCATGACGCGCGGTTGCCGTGATCCGCTCCGGCAACCACCTTTTGTACAAGTCTTGCCGCTGTTGCATGTAAACCTTTGTACAAAGCCGGGCGCAGACCCCGTGCATTAGTGAAATGTTTGTGCTTCACACGACTTGTCATTTCATGCCTTTCCGTTTTCTTGCATGTGTTATCTGACACTTTGTGCAGCACGCAACCCCGGTAAGCAATAACAGGCCGCAAGGCTCCATGCCTATGTTTCCTCCGTTTTTCTTTCTTTTTTCAAACAGAAGAAGGATTCCTCGCGCACAAGTTTGCCGGGGGGGAAGGAGACAGTGGTCTGGACCAAGTGCCATTCAAGAAAGCCCTGCCTTGCCGGGAAGCAAACAACACAAAAGCTAAGTTGCCAAAGTTTGAGCATTCAAATTTTCAAATTCTTAGTTATCTTCCTTGAACGACCACACTTTGTATGGAAAACCTGTGCGCGGAGGAACCTACCCGTGGCTAGCCGCGCCCTTACTTTGTTTCAAGCACGCTCAACGGCTTAAGTGAGCTGCGACAAGTGTCGCGCCCTTACTTCATTTTCGAGTTCGCTCAACAACCTAAGTGTGCTGCGACTAGCTGCGGCAAGGTTTCTTGCCGGCAGAGGCGTTGCCAGCAGGCTGCTGAAGTTCCGCACTCAGCGCTCGCGGCAAGGGTCCCTTTGCCGGTAAGTTCCCTAAAAGCGAAGGGTAAAAGCATACAAAGTACAGGAGTCGAGCAAGGGAAATAACACTGCAGCAACTATCCAAAATAAAGTTATATTACAAGATGAGTTGCCGCTGTTCTAATAGACTACTGTCCATGACGTGGTTCACAGTGACAAGGGAAGCGGAAAGAAAATAACCTAGTCTACGCGGTCGCCGTCAACTCTCCTGATCTTGCCCACCTTGGCCACGATATGGGCGACACGAGCCTTCAGCGCTTCCTAGTCAGCGTCGGGCGGCAAGGTCCGGAGGACGTTATCAAGATTGATCCCGGGGTTGCGGTAGACTATCTTCGTCAACACTCGCTCCACAGTACCCGCGCGAAGCCTGCGCGCCTCGTTTGCGAGCTGCGTGGGGATCCTTCCCGGAGCTGCTCGAGGGCCGGCGCAATTCCCCTGAAGAATAAGCTCAGCTTGGCGCTGTGAGGGAGGCTCGCGTCGGGGGAGTACACGAGGTGCTCCGTCCCCAGCGCCGCCATCTCCCTGTCGATGTCAGCGGCGGCGGCGACGAGCCCCTCGGTCCACTGCTCCACCGTCTGCCTGAAGTTATTTTGCGTGACGACGGCGCTGTCCAGCAATGCCTTCTCAGCACGAAGGTCCTCCTTCAGCTTTGTCTCACGGTTCCGGGCGCCGTCAAGTGACTCAGTAAGGGTGGACAGCTTCAGCTCCAAGTCTGCAATAGAATCCTTGGCAATGGTGAGCTCCTGGCCCTTGTCGGAGAGACGGACCTACAGCTCCGAGTGGCTGTGAGCATCTTTCTCCCTCGCCAATGTGAGCGCGGCAACCTTCTCCTCGCTCGTCCTCAAGTTAAGCTCCAAATGCGCCACCCTCGCCTCCAAGTCTCTCTTGGCGGTCTATGCAGCTGCAGCGGCATCCCTCGCTTCTTGCAGAGTCCTGCCAAGGGACTGCTCGCGCGCGGTAAGGTCGTCCTCGTGGCTATCGAGGTCGACCTTCCGCTGCCTCAGCTCTCCTTCCCGCTGAGACAGATCCTCGACGGCTAGTCGTTGCTGCTCCTCAACCTCGGCCTTCTCGAGGATGAACGCCTGATGCGCCTCGGCGAGCTCCTCCCGCTCCTCCGCCAAGTTCCGGAGAGCCGCTTGGTTGGCAGCGCGGAGCTCCTCGGCGCGCTTCTCCAGATCGACGCCTGCCTTGGCAGCCAGAGCCTCTCGGGACTCCAGCTTGGCCTGCCTAGCGCGGTATAGAGCCAGGAGTTTCCGCAGGAGCTGCTCCTCCTCGGGCTCGCTGCTGCTGCCGGGCGCGTCGACAAGCCTCAGCCCGGCGGAGGCCAGGACTTCCCCATCGAAGACCTCTCCCTCCACGGGCGCCCTCGACGTAGAAGCCAACGGGACTTGGATGAAGACCCCGTTGGCGGCCTCCAGATAGACGCCCGGCTCGGTCGCGGCAGCAGAAGGGTCGGTGGCCGGCGCAGCGTCCGGCGCTCCTGCGGCCTCAGGGTCGTCAGTGCGGTCGCCGGTCCCCTCCTCAGCTGCCGCGTCAGTGGCCGCGGCGGTCTCATCGACGGTGGCCTCCGTCTCCATCGGCTCCGGGGCGGTCGAGTCTGGAGACAGGAAAAGAAGAAGAAAGAAAGAAGAATTGTCAAGCAAATATCCAAAAAGGAAAATTCAAGAGAAGAAGAACACAAGGGATACCTGCGCGAGCCTCTTCTTCGACGGGGTTCCTCGCCGGGGGGTCCTTCCTCGGCGGCGTGGTGGTAGCTCCCGCCGGCGGAGGGCCGCTGGCGCCTTCCCTTGGCGGGGTGCTCACCCTTGGCGGAGTACTCGCTCTTGGCGGAGTGCTCGCCCTTGGCGGGGTACTCGCCCTTGGCGGAGTACCCGCCCTTGGCGGGGTATTCTCCCGCACCGGGGAGCTCCTCCTTGGCGGAGAGGCTGAGACGAGCGGCTCTTCGGGAGCAGTCTCTTGACGCTCCTGAGGCTGCGGCTCTGCTTCTGCACAAGTCAGCAAACAAACAAGACATTAGCAAGGGAAGGAAGCCCACGCGCGCCCGACAAGTGAAGAAGTAGAAAGAAGACTCACGCTGGGGGCTGTGCTGGGGGCTGCTCTGCGGAGCAGTAGGCTGGTCCGGCAAGCTTGTCGCCGGCGCATCCCCTGCCGCTGCGACAGGCTCGTCCTCAAGATCAACCACCGGGATCTTGGCCCTCTTCGCCATCCTCTGGGCCAGGGTCCTGGAAGACAGACGTCAAGCAAAATCAGATAAAGAAGATTCAAGGCAAGAATAGCAAATTAAAGAAATAAGAGTTGCAAGCGCTTACTCTTCCTGCTCCTCCTCGTCGGAACTGAGGACGGAGAAGTCGAAGTCCGCCTCGCGCGTCCCGGCGCGAGGAGCTGGAGGAGTAGGCTCCCTCGGGCGCTTGGCGGGCGCTGGAGCAGTGGTCTGCGAAGACCCCGCTTCGGTCGACGCCGAGGCCCGAGGGGCAGAAGGAGCGGTGGAGCCCGTGCGGGAAGATCCTCCCCCAGCCGCTGTGGAGGCACGAGGCGCCCCCTTGACAGCCTTGCTCGTCATAGTGGCGCGCGTCGAGCGACGCTGCGGCTGCTGGCCCGCCGGCTGCTTCACCGTGTCCGCAGCCTTGCGGAGACGCTTCTTCGGTTGAGGCAGAGGACTTGGCGGCGGCGGTGAGCTCCCCGAGAATGAAGAAGAGCCAAGATTCAGAGACCCGCCCGAGTCTTCGGCGGAATCACTTGATTCGTCACCCTCCTCGGCGGGCTCACTCGACTCTGTGCCCTGCCCGGCAGCCTCGCTCGTCCCGGCAGTCTCCCCGGCAGGCTTCAGCAATTTGAGGATCTCTTCCTCCTCGGCCCGACTCACTGCATCCGCTGCATCTGCCTCATCCAAGGAGTACCCAAACTCGCCCACGGCCTCAGCTACGGCTGCCTCCTCCATCCTGGTGGCGATATACGCCAAATCCCGGTCGGTGGTGTCGCGGGTGAGACCTTTCTTCTCATCGAGATTGATCGGCAGCTCAACCAAGTTGTCGAAGAAAGTTTGTGCAGTTTCGTCAGAAGGCGCCAGCCAAGTGGGATCAACCCCGTGGGAGTCGCACAGTGGCATTGCCGCACGGATAGCACTAAGTGACGAGTTGTTACATAGTGGAACTACTCCCCGCGACGGGGCAAACCACTCTGGGTGCTTGGGGTCATGCTTGAATAGCTCCCGGATCATCCCCTTGAGCTCCAGGACAGTGAAGTTTTGGTTAAGCCCGGGGCGCAGCCTCATGCAGTCTGCCGCGTTGCCGAAATCCCAAGCAGACCGCTTCCTCTCCTGCAAGGGAGCAATGCGGCGGCGAAGGAAATCTGCCCCGACCTCACCTACAGTAAGATTGGCTTGCCGGAGGCGAAGAATCCTAGTGAGAGCTATCTTCAGCTTCTCGTCCTCCGGGGCCAGATCACTCCAATCCTTGTCGCGCACTATTGCAGCTCGGCGCGGGGAAGTAAACTGCTGGGGTCCTTCCTCCATGACCCAGCACCAGTCGGCCCTCCACTCTTCCCACTTGCCGCGGAGCCCTCCAATCAAGTATGCCTCTTTCTTGTTGAGCCTAAAGATCCAAGAAATCCCACCGGACAGGGGAGATCCAGACTCTACCCGAGGCGTAAAGAAATGGCGGAAGAGGGCTACGTTGGGGGTGACTCCGACAAAGTTCTCGCACAGATGTGCGAAAACGGCCATGGTCAAGACTGCGTTCGGGGTGAAATCTAGAAGATGGAGTCCATACGTGTTCATAACATCGCAGAAGAACTCGGAGTACGGAGGGCAGAGTCCGCAATGGAAGAACAGAGCAAAGTAAGGATAACCTCCCGGAAACATGTCGCAGGCTTCGGCGGGGAGGACCCTGGTGCGCGGATGAGCTTTCGTTCCCCTCGACCAGAAGAGATAGTATTTGTCCTTCAGCTCCATCGCTCCGAGCCTCGGCGGGAAGACCACCATCTTCTTCCGCATTGCTGCTAGCTTCGCCGCCCGCTCGGTCTTCGCAGCCGTCGCCTTGTCGCTCTTCGGGGCCATGGAGGGGACGGCAAGGGAGGCCGACGGCGCTGGGGGGGCTGGCGGCGGCGGGAGGAGGGTGGAGCTCGGCTCTCTTTCGACCTTTGGGGAGGAGGAGAGCGGCGGGGGTTTCTGGAGGTTGAAGACGCAATGAAGCAATGGGGGGAACTGCCCCTGTTTCCTCTGCTTTTAAGGGGGAGTGGGGGACGTTCCGCATTTTCCCATTAAAGAAACAGGCCACGATCTCTCCCACGACGCCGCAATCGACACGTGCCGTTAGGGAGGGATGCGGCGGATACGGAGAGGGCTACGACACGCCGTGGGCCGCGTGTGCCCGTGCACTATTTTGGGCCTGGCCCAACAGCGCTCGGCACCGTGTGTGGCCCAGGCCCGGGGGCTCCTGTCGGTGTACTAAAGTAGGGGTACCTTAGTATCCCGACTTGTGCACGGGCAGTAGCAGCGTCCCGTGGCTGGGCTTGCCACGCGCTTGCCAAGGCCCGCTTTGGTTCCTTTGGAGCCATTCAAGAACAAAGTATTCAAGTCAGAGAAACAAAACTCCGGCAAGAGGAGCTTGCCGGGAAGGCCGCTCCAGGCTCAAAACCATCCCTTTAGCACAAGACCCTGGCAGGTGGAGCCTGCCAGGAAGGCCAAAGTATGGCATTTCAGAAGACTTGTCGTGGTGCATCGCGCGCCCCGGAAAGGCCCGGAGAGCGACAAGCTTTCGGGCGCGGCAAGATAGCGACCACGGCAAGGTGCTTGCCGCGGCAAGCTTTCACTGTGTGCCTGCGCTCCAGCTCATCTGGCCACGCGTCGCCCTGGGGCCCTTCCAGGGGCACGTGGCGGATGGCTGTGCAGCCTGGGGTACACGGTGGCAAGCCACGATGACGAGGCTACCATCGTGGCGAACGGAGACGCCCGGACGGACGCTTTTTGCACTGTTTGGGGCGACGGCGACGGGCATTCAATGCCCTTGTCCCCCACCGTCAGGGTTAGGTACAAAACACTGTTACAACTACCACCATTTTTACGTTTTTACCCTCACCTACGTTGCCACCTGTCGGTGACCCCTTTGTCCTATAAAAGGAGGCCCATGCACAACGTAGGGGAGGTTCCGAACTCTCGATCACTCCCACGCTCGGTGTAGCTAGCTTCAAGCACTGTAGATCTTCTTGCTCCCGAGCCAAGAACTCAATAACAAACCAAGGCAGGAGTAGGGTTTTACGCATCCGTGCGGCCCGAACCTGGGTAAACTGCTCGCGTGCACGCCTCGATCTGCTCTTTGTGCTCCCTCCACTCCCTTGCTGTACCGAAAAGGGGCTCCGGTCCCATAGGTGTTCGTGGGCGATCAGTTTCCCCGACAGTGTTCTCTTCTCAAAGTGAAAAGAGACAGTCACGGTTACTCACACAGTTGTGTGTTTTACTTCGGATCCTCTGTCAAGTTTTCTACAACCGGACATTAACAAATTCAAATCTGCCACATAACCGCGGGCATGGCTTTCGAAAGATCATAACCCTGCAGGGGTGTCCCAACTTAGCCCATCACAAGCTCTCACGATCAGCTGAAGTGATAAATATAATATCATCACCCCTTATCTTAGGGAAAATCCGATCAGGCTCGGCATCCCGGTGCACAAGACATTTCGACAATGGTAAAGCAAGTCCAGCAAGACCTCCCGACGTGCCGACACCGTGATAGTAGCCGCGCGTATCTTGTCTCAGGCCACGAACGGATGGGCGATTCTACAGGTTATACCAGATACCTCGAGTTTCCCCGTGGCGGCCCCGCAGAACCCCCGTTTGGGACCAACACCATCAGCACTGGCCCCCCTGCTATGTAGAAGAATCCTCGGGTAGCGCTAACTCCCTATGCAATTTAATTAATTAATTAAGTTGTTATTATGAGCAAATTAAAACCAAAGTTGGGCCTTGCTGGAGGAGTTTTATTCAAAGACGAAGTGTCAAGGGGTCCCCATATACCCAACCGTGTAAGGAACGCAAAATCAAGGAACATAATGCCAGTTTATCGGCGCCTAAGGTGGCATGAGTGGAACAAAACACCGAGCAAAAGGCCAAGCCTTCCACCCATGCCCAGTATATAGGTGTGTTAATAATAATAGATATTGTGATATTCCAACGACAAGTTCCAACTTGGAACGATCTTCATCTTCACCTGCAACTAACAACGCTATAAGAGGGGTTGAGCAAGCGGGTAACATAGCCAAACAATGGTTTTGCTAGGAAGTTTTCAAAGGTTAGAGGTTTCATGGCAACAAGGAGAGGCTGACAATAATTATGGGTAGCGCGACATGTAACGATAGCATCGAGACACTAAGCATGGCAATGATAGTAAAGGTATCCAAGGGTATGGTCATCTTGCCTGAGATCCCGCAAGGAAGAAGAACAGTTCCATGAAGAAGACGAAGAAGAAGCCTTGAAGACGAACCACGAGAAGACGAACGAATCCTCACGATCGCAATGGATCAAGCACTAACGAGAAGAAGCAAGCAATACGGTAAACACACAACACAAGAACACGACAATATGCTCAACCAAGTATGATGCAAAACAAGTCTACATATGATGCACAACAAGTCTATACAGGAAGCAAAACATGGCAAGGTAGGAAGCACAGAAAAACAACACAAGAACATGTCAATATGCTCAACCAAGTAGGATGCAAGACAAGTCTACATATGATGCACATCAAGTCTATACAGGAAGCAAAACATGGCAAGGTAGGAAGCACAGAAAAACAACACAAGTTTATATATGATGCAATACATGGCAAGGTATGATGCAAGACAAGTCTATACAGGAAGCAATACATGGCAAGGTAGGAAGCACAGGAAAACAACACAAGAACATGACAATATGCTCAACCAAGTATGATGCAAGACAAGTCTATACAGGATGCACTACATGGCAAGATGACGAATAACTGACTGACACCTGGCGCACCGGTCTCGGGGTGTCACAACACTCCCCTACTAACAAGAGATCTCGTCCCGAGATCTTAGGAACGAGACGGAAGTGAAAAAGGAAGAACAAGTTCTTCGAGGTCAAAAGAGTGAAACCAAAGAACCTTGAGAGGATGAACAACTTCGAAAGAAGAATATAATGGAGATGAACGAGAAAGGGAAGCTCCATTACAAAAGAGGAACAAGAAACACATGAGAACCAATTAGGTTGGAAGGCATGAAACACGAGCTGAAGGAACAAGAATACATTGAAAGCCACTCCGGTTAAAAGCGATAGAAAAGAATTTGAATGAAGGAATTCGGGCAGCACTCCGGCTAAAAATGGAAGAAATTGCACACCGGTTGAACATGAATGGAATAGGACAAGAACTTGAAAAGATGGAAGGATCCATGACGAGATGAACAAGAAAATTTAGCAAGCACTCCGGTTGAATAAGAATTGAAAGAAGACTAACTTGAGAGATGGAATAATATTTAACGCGAGGAACAACACAATGCCTCCGTAAAGAATTGAAAGGATGGAATGAAAGGAACGGAAAGAAGAAGACGACTTCGAGCACGAATGAATTTGAAAGATAATCATCAAGAGAATGGCTTGAACGGAGTTGTTGAGAAATCAACAACAAAAGAATAAGCTTGTTGTGGACTTATGAAAACATCTCAAAACTTGAGGTGAATTACCGCCAGAATGAAAGATTGAAGAGATGAGGTGAAGGAAGAAATGCAAAACTCCACTTCAAAAGAATAGGGAGAATTATTTGCACTTCTAGATGCAAAAGAATAATGCTTGAGCTTGATCCGAAAGAATTAGATGAACGATTGACGAATGATTTGAATTGCGATGAACCTCCACGAAGAACTCCGGTAACGAAAGGATGATGAATATAGAAATGACGGATGAAAATAATAAGATTAGAGCCTTGCGATGATTTAGACGAGAATCCGACGAGATAGCCGAGAAACTATGAACTCCGGAAAGAAAAGATTAAGCACTTGGAACTAGAATTTATTCATCAAGAATAAACTCTGAAGGACGGAATTAAATCAACTTGACGAAAAGAATAAGAATTATGTTATGCTTATCCTCTACCAATTAAATTGATGAGAAGCAATGGATTTGCATATCCCTTATTCTCGTTGAAAAAGATTAACGAAGGATATATCGCGAACTTGCGAAATCTTCAAGAAACACCAGTAGGATTGGAAAGAACGAATGAATTGATATGATAGCACCGGAAAAGAACTCTTGAGAGAACCACCGTAAATAATTAAAGCCGAGTGAAGAAAAGGAACGAACCACCGGGACGAATTAAAATCAAGTAAAGAATGAGAATAAACCACCGTAAAGAATTGAAATTGAGCGATGCAAGAGGACAAGCCACCGTGAAGAATTGAGATTGAGTGAACACAAGAGAATGAATCTCCGGGAAGAATAAAGCACTTGAGGACAATTTAGATACAAGAGAACGAAGAGATCATGAACTGATTAAAGAATACTGGAACGAAGCACCAGAAAGAATGTGAGACGAACGAAGAGGCATCAAAGAAGAATATTTGGAGGACGAAGTTGAAAACTGAGAACGAAGAAATCTTCTGAAATGATGGCCTTCGGAGGAACACAATTAAAAGAATTCATGAAATACTCCGGATGGTTGAAGAAAGAATTTGACACGAATCGGAACAAGTAAGAGGATAACATGAAGCTAGAACGACGAACAGTCGAGAGAACAGACAAGATTTAGAGGAACTCTTCGTCGGTCTTGAAATGATGACAAGAAATACCACCAAAATTTATTGAGATACTCCGAAAGTATGAAAAGAGGGAAAAGGTTGAACCAACGATGAAAAGAATTGAAAGCGATCTTGGAGAAGGCATATGACTGATGGAATCCATACTTACGTCACACATTGAAAAGAATTTGAGAGTACTCCGGGAAATAGAAGAGTCAGGTAAGATCCTGGGAATAAACCTGTGGGTTAGGGCCCACTGAAGAAAGTCACCGTTGAAAAAGGATTGAAAAGGAGATAATGCACCGGAACGATAGAATGACTCGAATGAGGTGACAACCTCAAATTAATTAAAACACAAACGATTCTCTTGAGGTATCTTCGGAACTCCGGAATAATAAAATGGCGAGAGGTAAACGAGCAAGGGGAATATCTGAGCCGCGGAAAAAGAATATGAACAACACCGAGATATAGGAATTGAATCCACCGTAAAAGAAGATGAGATGAAGAATATCAAACGAGAGGAGAATTCATCGGAGAAGAAAAGAGATGAATGATGACGAACTAGACGAGAATTCACCAATTGAAATAACTGGGGAAAGAATGCAAGGATTCACACGAGTAGGATGGATACTCGATTACGGACTCCGGCTCCGAGAAACAAAAGGGGTGGGCGGGTGGGAAAAAGAAAGACAACTTCGGAAGGGGAAAACAACTCTGGTTGAAAAGAACTGAGATTGAACTTGCAAAGAAGAAGAGGGTTGAATCCACTTGACGAGAGATGCACCAGATGAAAGAACTAACAACGCAATGAATGAAAACTATCCACGCGATCCTAAAAAAAATTGAAGGGGAAGAGGAGCAATTCAAAACACCTAGGTCAGGATTCCTCACCAGAGCGACGAAGGGACTGAGGAGTAAGAAGAAATCCTACTCTCCGATATAACTAGACTCCGAAAAAGTTTTCTGCTAGACTCGACAACGGCCATTCTACGATCAATCAAGGGGGGCTCCTATGGTTGGTCGAGGCTCTGATCCCAACTTGTCAGGCCCAAGATGCGATTCTATCCCGATCACGTGACACTTACGTGATTGGGGCACAACCGCATTTCGGGCGCTTAACAAGATGGATATCATTACATCGTACCATTACATACATACATGGGGGATACAACAATACATACAAGTCACATGAATACAACAACATCAATACAAGGCATCCGACTACGGATGCAAACATGAAAAGAACAACACGACATCCATCTACTATCCCAGGATGCCGACCCGGAATCTAACCCAAGACTGAAGAAGGAAAAAGAAAGAACTCCAGCACAACGATCATCGCTCTCACGTCAAGACATCGGAAATCTGCACCTGCAACTGTTCTTGTAGTATCTGTGATCCACGAGTACTCAGCAATCCCATAACCATGGGTAACAACACTATCAAAGCTTAAAGGGTAGGAAGAGGTAAAGTGGTGAGGTTGTAGCAGCGGCTAAGCAATATATATGGTGGCTAACTTACGAGTACAAGAATAAGATGAGCATCTACGCAAACGGTCGCAACTAGTAGTGATCGCTAAAGATCCTGAACTACCTACGAGTTAAACATAACCCCACCGTGTTCTCTTCTCAAAGTGAAAAGAGACAGTCACGGTTACTCACACAGTTGTGTGTTTTACTTCGGATCCTCTGTCAAGTTTTCTACAACCGGACATTAACAAATTCCAATCTGCCACATAACCGCGGGCACGGCTTTCGAAAGATCATAACCCTGCAGGGGTGTCCCAACATAGACCATCACAAGCTCTCACGATCAGCTGAAGTGATAAATATAATATCATCACCCCTTATCTTAGGGAAAATCCGATCAGGCTCGGAATCCCGGTGCACAAGACATTTCGACAACGGTAAAACAAGTCCAGCAAGACCACCCGGCGTGCCGACACCCTGATAGTAGCCGCGCGTATCTCGTCTCAGGCCACGACCGGATGGGCGATTCTACAGGTTATACCAGATACCTCGAGTTTCCCCGTGGCGGCCCCGTAGAACCCCCGTTTGGGACCAACACCATCAGCACTGGCCCCCCTGCTATGTAGACGAATCCTCGGGTAGCGCTAACTCCCTATGCAATTTAATTAATTAATTAAGTTGTTATTATGAGCAAATTAAAACCAAAGTTGGGCCTTGCTGGAGGAGTTTTATTCAAAGACGAAGTGTCAAGGGGTCCCCATATACCCAACCGTGTAAGGAACGCAAAATCAAGGAACATAATGCCGGTTTATCGGCGCCTAAGGTGGCATGAGTGGAACAAAACACCGAGCAAAAGGCCAAGCCTTCCACCCATGCCCAGTATATAGGTGTGTAAATAATAATAATAGATATTGTGATATTCCAACAACAAGTTCCAACTTGGAACGATCTTCATCTTCACCTGCAACTAACAACGCTATAAGAGGGGCTGAGCAAGCGGGTAACATAGCCAAACAATGGTTTTGCTAGGAAGGTTTCAAAGGTTAGAGGTTTTATGGAAACAAGGAGAGGTTGACAATAATTATGGGTAGCGCGACATGTAACGATAGCATCGAGACACTAAGCATGGCAATGATAGTAAAGGTATCCAAGGGTATGGTCATCTTGCCTGAGATCCCGCAAGGAAGAAGAACGGTTCCGTGAAGAAGACGAAGAAGAAGCCTTGAAGATGAACCACGAGAAGACGAACGAATCCTCACGATTGCAACGGATCAAGCACTAACGAGAAGAAGAAGCAAGCAATACGGTAAACACACAACACAAGAACACGACAATATGCTCAACCAAGTATGATGCAAAACAAGTCTACATATGATGCACAGCAAGTCTATACAGGAAGCAAAACATGGCAAGGTAGGAAGCACAGAAAAACAACACAAGAACATGTCAATATGCTCAACCAAGTAGGATGCAAGACAAGTCTACATATGATGCACAGCAAGTCTATACAGGAAGCAAAACATGGCAAGGTAGGAAGCATAGAAAAACAACACAAGTTTATATATGATGCAATACATGGCAAGGTATGATGCAAGACAAGTCTATACAGGAAGCAATACATGGCAAGGTAGGAAGCACAGGAAAACAACACAAGAACATGACAATATGCTTAACCAAGTATGATGCAAGACAAGTATATACAGGATGCACTACATGGCAAGATGACGAATAACCGACTGACACCTGGCGCACCGGTCTCGGGGTGTCACAGAGGGGTTACTACAGATCTGGCACCAGAAGGAGGGTATCGGGTGTTACCTATGGGACCCAATGATCTACCCACGTGACCTATGTGGGAAACTGCACGGGCCCCACGGGTGTCACTCGTGGCCTATTTTTGGCAGGTGTCCTACCTTTATGATGTTACACACCACTGAATTTTCTTGTATTTTTCTTGGCTTAGGAAGGTCCTGTAATTAACAAAAAAATGCAACTCTGCATTCCGGCAACCTGTAGTAGGTGATGTCTTCTATACAACTTTATTTGTGTAGACTTGAGTTGGGCCTCCAAGCGTAGAGTTTTGTAGGGCGGTAGCAAATTTCCCTCAAGTGGATGACCTAAGTTTTATCAAAACGTGGGAGGCGTAGGATGAAGATGATCTCTCTCAAATAACCATGCAACCAAATAAGAAAGAGTCTCATGTGTCCCCAAACACACGCAATACAGTGGCAAATTGTGTAGGTGCACTAGTTCGGCGAAGAGATGGTGATAGAAGTGTAGTATGGATGGTAGAAATATATTTTTATAATCTGAATAAATAAAAACAGCATGGTAGAAAACGATAAAAGTGAGCACAAACGGTATTGAAATGCTTAAAAAAGGCCTAGGATTCATACTTTCGCTAGTGCAATCTCTCAACGGTGCTAACATAATTGGATCATATAACAATCCCTCAACGTGTGACGAAGAGTCACTCCAAATTTCTTATCCAGCGGATAACATAAGACGAAATTGTTTGTAGGGTACGAAACCACCTCAAAGTTATCATTTCCGATCGATCTATTGAGCTATTCCTATAAGTGTCACAAATATCCCTAGAGTTCGTACTAAAATAACACCATATGATAGACATCAACCAAATATAAATGTCACCTAGATACCCCAATGTCACCACAATTATCCGTGAGTTGATTATACGATGTGCATCTAACAATTTCAGATTCATAAGATTCAATCCAACACAAAGAACCTCAAAGAGTGCCCCTAGATTTCTACCTGTGAAACAAGGAAAAATACGTGCATCAAACCCTATGCATAGATTACCCCAATGTCACCATGGGAATCCGCGAGTTGAGTGACAAAAAATACATCAAGTGTTTTCAAATCCAACAAAGTATTCAATCTGATAAAAGTGAAATCTCAATGGTAAAACTCAATTCATCACAACAAGATAGAGAGGGAGAAACACCATATGATCCAACTATATTAACAAAGCTCGTGACACATCAAGATCGTTCCAAATCAAGAACACGCGAGAGAGATATTAAACACATAGCTACAGGTACAAGCCCTCAGCCCCGAGGGTGAACTACTCCCTCCTCACCATGGAGGCTGTCGGGATAATGAAGATAACCTCCGGTGATGATTTTCCCCCTCCGGCTGGGTGCCAGAACAGGGTCTAGATTGGTTTTTTGTGGCTACAGAGGCTTGCCGCGGCAAACGTCGGATCTAGGGTTATTTATGGGGATTTCTGTATATATATGAATATTTGGCGTCGGTCTCATGTCTAGATGGGCCACGAGGTGCCCACTACACACCAGCCCACGACTAAGGCCCCTGGCGTGCCCTGGTTGATAGTGACCACCTCCTTCACCTTCTGGTCCTCCGACGAAGCTTCTAGTGCCTCTTTTGTTCAAAAAAAATCATCAAAAAAATTCGTTGCATTTGGAGAACATTTATTTCTGCACAAAAAACAACACCGAAGTAATTCTGCTGAAAACAGCGTCAGTCTGCGCTAGTTCCATTGAAATCATACCAAAACCATATAGAATTGTTGTAAACATGGCATGAATACTTCATGAATTATAGATACGTTGGAGACGTATCAGCGTTCCCAAGCTTAATTCCTACTCGTCCTCGCGTAGGTAAATGATAAAATAAATAATTTTAAATGTGTGAATGCTAGCATAGTGCATATGTTTGATCAAAGATAATTTCAACCACTTATCTAGCATCATAACATCATCTCTTTCTCATAAAACTTATCACAATAAAGTAGAAATCAATTCACATGTTATGGTTCAATCAATGCCTTCTCTTGAAACGTAACAACCTATGTTCTTAGTCAGCAAACAATTGCAATTCAACTTATTCTCAATGAAGTCCAAGTAAGAGCTCCACATACTAAATCATCATATAGTCTTCTATGATTGTTAGTACTCAAAGCATACTTTTAGAACAAATGGCATCCATCGAACACAGAGAAAGATAGGGGCTTAATTTCGCCTCCCAACTCATTTATCATAGAGATAATTGTTAACAGTAATAATTCATGATCAAATATATTTGACTGGCCATATGTGCCTAGATCTTTCCCCACCACATGATGCTTGCCAACTAGAGAATAATTGAGGTTGAAATGCGAATGCATACTCTTGAGTCTTGCATAAAAGTAAATACTGAAATGTAAAAGATAGACCCTTCGCAGAGGAAAGCAGAGGTTGTCATGCACTTTTTATTTTTGGATGCGCAAGGTCTTAATGCAAAGGAACGCCACGTTATATTGCCCCTTATGATAGAAACTTTATTATGCAGTCCATCGCTTTTGTTACTTTGCCATCACAAGTTTGTATAACACTTATTTTCCCTTACAATAAAAGATCAAACATAATTAGGAGCAATTTTCATTCTTTATGCACCGATGTAAACTTACTTGAAGGATCTTATTCAATCCATAGGTCGGTATGGTGGACACTCATGGCAAGAAACTGGGTTTAAGGATTTTTGGATGCACAAGTAGTATCTCTACTTAGTACGATTTTTTGGCTAGCAAAAGATCCTAGGCAAACACCACATGTTGGAGCATCCATAACAATATTACTTCTGTGCGAATATACACAACCATAACTCATTACGTTGTTTTCCTTGTCCAATTTAAACTAATTTGCTCAATTTTGAAAATAATTAATGGGTATTCACAATCATAGAAGATGTCCAAGACAGTATATTTGTATGTCAAAGTTCTCTTCCTTACACTAATCATTCATGAATTGCTTGTATGAAAAATATTGTGATTGTCAAGCTTAAATAGATTTCACTTTCTAACCTAATGTGAAGCTACTACTAGGCATGATATGAACATATGATTTCAACTTCATGATAGTCAATTCATTCAACAATTTATTCATAGGATATAAGTGAAGCACAAGAGTGGATGACAAACTACTCCAAAAAGATATAAGTGAAGATCAAGCGAGTAGTTAAGTAAATGGGTAGCTATTTGAGGAATCCATTTTATTTAAAAACTTTTAGATCTAAGTATTTTATTAAAATAGCAAGCAAAACAAAATAAAATGACATTCCAACAATAGCACACTTTATGTGAATAAGCAAAAACTTAGGCTCAACCGAGGCTAACCGATAATTGTTGATGAAGAAAGGTGAGATGCTTACCGAGGCTTCCCCAAGCTTAGATGCTTGAGCTTTTGTGTTTCCTTTAATTCCTTTTATATCATGGTTTTCCTAAATATTAAAAACTTCATCCACACAAAACTCAACAAGAACTCGTGAGATGAGTTAGTATAAATGAATGCAAAAACCTTATCATTCTCTACTGTAGCAAATCACAAAAATTATTATTTAACATTTCATACAAAATTCCTCTACATATTTAATACCCCTATCCTAAAATAGATTCATTAAACAAGCAAACATATGCAAACAATTCAAACATAACAACCATCTGTCTAAACAGAACAGTCTGTAAAGGATGAAGTAAGATCCATACTTATTTAACTCAAAAAATTATGAACATTTACCATACTGTAGAAAATTTGTCATAGCTAAAAGTTCAACCTTTTATACAATTGTGACTTTTCTGTGGAATTTTTGCAACAACAATAAACTTACTGTTTTGAAAGAGCAACTCATATACTCGTCAATTGAGCATGGTAAAGGCTATACTTGACACTTTTATTGAAATTAAGGATGCGAAACATTATTATAAATAACAGCAAGCAAATATCAACAAAATAAAATCATGCTCCAAGTAAAACACATATCATGTGACGAATAAAAATATAGCTCCAAGTTAGGTTACCGATAATGTTGACGACGAAAGAGGGGATGCCTTCCGACATCCCCAAGTTTAGTTGCTTGGATATTCCTTGAATATTACCTTTGGGTCCTTTGGGCATCCCCAATATTAGTGTCGTGCCACTCCTTATTCTCCTCATATCGATATGTCACCCAAAACTTGAAAACTTCAATCACACAAAACTTAAGGAACTTCGTGAGATGCGTTAGTATAATAAAGAAAATCATTCACTTTGGTACTGTCAAAGACAAGATTCATAATTTTTCTCAGATAATGCCTATTGTACCTTATCATTTCCACAATTTAAATCACTGAATATAAGTTATGGAAACAATAAAACAAGTAAACGGTGCATTGAAAATAGAATTTATAAAAAATAGAACAATTTGTAATGATATGGATAATGACCATACTTCTGCGACTCTAAAAAATCTGAAGAATTAGGACACGTAGGAAATTTGTATATCAATCATGTGTAAAAATTTCATAAAATTACCACGTCACAATAATTTAATGAATTTTCTGCACTGGACGCAAAACTTTCTATTTTTGCACGGAATCAAGTCAACTATCATCCACACTATCCCAAAGGCTTTACTTGGCACTTTACTGAAACACAAGCTATAAAACATTATTACTACAGTATCTTAATCATGTGAACACACAAAACCAGTAGGTATAAGTATTGGGTTGTCTCCCAACAAGCGCTTATCTTTAATGCCTTTTTAGCTAGGCCTGATGATTTCAATGATGCTCACATAAAAGTAATGAATTGAAAAACAAAGAGAGCATCACGAAGCATATTACTAGAACATTTAAGTCTAATCCACTTCCTATCCATAGGTATTTTTTGAGCAAATAATTTTTGGGAACAAGAATCAACTAGCATAGGTAGGCAAAACAAGCAATACTTCAAAACTTTTAACACATAGAGAGGAAACTTGATATTATTGCAATAGGTAAAAGCATATGTTCCTCTCTCATAATAATTTTCAGTAGCATCATGAATGAATTCAACAATATAACTTTCACATAAAGCATTCTTTTCATGATCCACAAGCATATAATTTTTACTACTCTCCACATAAGCAAATTTCTTCTCATTCATAATGGTGGGAGCATCATATGAAACTCGAATGCTATAAATTATTTCCACATTAAAAGGGTAATGTTCAGTAAAAGGATATTCAAAATTATGCCAATAATCATCACTACTTTTTATAACATAAGTATCATCACAATAATTATCATAAGTAGCAATTTGGTTCTCATCGTAATCAATTGGAACCTCTTCTGAAATAGTGGAATCATTACTAAATAAAGTCATGCCTCTCCAAATCAACTTTTATCATTATAATAAGGTTCAACTCCCTCCAAAATAGCGGGATTATTATTATCTAAAGTTGAAACTCTTCCAAACCCACTTTCATAAATATTGCAATCATCATAAATAGGAGGCATGCAATCATCATAACAAATTTGATCATTCAAAGTAGGGGGACTAAAAAGATCATCTTCATTAAGCATAGCATCCCCAAGCTTGGGACAAACATTAATTGCCGCAAATAAATTCTCAAACATGTCATTCTCATCAAACATAGAATCCCCAAGCTTGTGTCATGGCATATCATAAGCATAATCACTATCATCATTAATAGTATGAATAGCACCAATAGTATAACAATTATTATCATCATAATTTCCCAAGTTGGTGCCAATTTGTTTTTCAAGGTTATAAGAAGGATCATTATCTTCCCAATCATAATCATCACAACAGGCAATAGGCATAATAAAATCATCATTAATAGTTCTTTCAGACATAGTCCCATAAGACGATGAAGCAATATCATCATCAAGTGCATCATCTTCCACAATTATTTTTGATTCATTTTCATGAGGCACAAAAATAAGATGAACGACATTATTTGTGAGGGATACCTTTTTACCTCTATTCTTTCTTATTTTCTTCTTCTTCATCACATCATGTGTGGGTTTAATCAAAAATTTTGAGCTTTTTATTGATGAGATTGGTTGAATAGGGAGCTCCTTCTCGTCAACTATTTCATCATGAGAGACAATAGGAGGGAAAGTGGAAATCTTTACCCTCTCATTAGTATTCCTTTTATATTCTATTGGTTCTATAGTTGGCAATATGAGCATTCTCATTGCAATTTACCATGCAAAACATATAGATATATTAATTTTAGATTAGTTTCAATGTCGTCTGTGAGAATGAATACTTCAAACCAACTATTTTTATGTTTCAATTCTTCACTCCCCAAAAATAGACAAAGATCATTATAAAGTTCAAGGGTGATCAAGTCATTACAATATTTGTCCATAATTCGATCATGAAAAATTTGCATGGGAAATTAAGATGACCAAACTTGTTGCAAAGTTCACAAGTAATAGGACAAAGATAACATAATTTTGTAGCAAATTCATCTATCACTTTGAGCAAAAAATTGGTTCTATCATGTTTATGCTTCTTACAAAATCCATCATCCCTATATAAGGCACGTCTTCACAAACTTTATGCACTCCACAAAATTGACATGCTTATCAAAAACATTTTTATCATGACTAGTGCAATCATCATTAGTATTTTGGATGTTCATAGAATTCATACTAACAACATTGCAATCATGCTCATCATTTATTTGAAACACTTTATTGAATTCTTCTTCTATCAATTGAGCACAATCTTCATTTCCATCATTTTCAAGAAGGACAGGATAAATATGAATAATATGAGGCAACCTCAATTCCATTTTTTGTGGTTTTCTTTTATAAACCAAACTAGAGATAAAACAAGAAACTAAAAGATTCATTTGCAAGATCTAAAGATATACCTTCAAGAACTCACCTCCCCGGCAACGACGCGAGAAAAGAGCTTGATGTCTACTACACAACTTTATTATTGTAGACACGTGTTGGGCCTCCAAGCGCAGAGTTTTGTAGGACGGTAGAAAATTTCCCTCAAGTGGATGACCTAAGGTTTATCAATCCGTAGGATGCGTAGGATGAAGATGGTCCCTGATAACCCACAAGTATATGGCATCGTTTGTAGCCTTTTTCGATAAGTAAGAGTGTCCAACCCATCGAGGAGCTAAAGGTAGAAGAAATATCCCCTAAAGTTCTATCGACCACTGATACAACTCTACGCACGCTTAATGTTTGCTTTACCGGAAACAAGTATGAAACTATTTTGTAGGTCTGATGCTAGAACTACTTTGCAAGAATAAAACTAGAATTAATTCGCAAGATAATAAAAGTGGATAGCTTTTGTCAACAAGAAAGTTATTTGTCCCTAGGTAATCGATAACAAGTACCGGTAATCATTCTTGCAATTTTATATGAGGGAGAGGCATGAGCTAACATACTTTCTCTACTTGGATCATATGCACTTATGATTGGAACTCTAGCAAGCATCTGCAACTACTAAAGATCATTAAGGTTGTGAAACCCAACCATAACATTACGTATGAAGTCCTCTTTACTCCCATACATCATACCCCCTTACTCGGGTTTAAGTTTCTGTCACTCTCGCAACCCACTTTAAATGGACCATGAACATATTGCAACACTCTACAGAGGGGGCCCCTCACGTTTGCGTTTGAACGGAGGGCATCGTAGGACAACACCATAAAAAAATATACAATCTTACCAACCAAGATCACGATTAACCCACAGGACAAAGCGAAACCACTAAAACATCATAGGATAACCATAGATCATTGGGAAATAATATATGGAGTTGAGCACCATGTTTAAGTAGAGATTACAGCGGGGGGGGGGGAAGAGGTGTTACACCGCTGTAATGAGGGGGAGAGAGTTGCTATGGACGGTAGCAAGATTGTTGATGTAGACTGCCGTCCCGATCGTTGCCCCGGTGGCACTCTGGCGCCACCAGAAGTGAGGGAGAGAGAGCCCCCCTCCTTCTCCTTCTTCTTTGTCCTCCTCCCTAGGTGGGATAAGGGTTCTCCCTCTGGTCCATGGTCTCCATGGCATGGGAGGGGCGAGAGCCCATCCGAGATTGGATATGTCTCTCTGTCCTCTTCTGTTTCGCGTCTCCCAGATCTGACCGATAACCGTTTCTTATATTCCCGGAGATCCGTAACTCCGATTGCGCTGAGATTTTTACACGATTTTTTTTCGGATATAAACTTCCTTGCGCCCGAAGTACAGCTCCAACCGACGTTCGAGGAGGGCATAAGACACCAGGGTGCGCCTGGGCCCTGTGGCGCGCCCTGGTGGGCTGTGGGCACTACGGGTCCCGGTTTGCGTTCCTTCCACCTCCCAAAAATCACATATATTCCAAAATAATTCTCCGTGAAATTTTATTGCATTTGGACTTCGTTTGATATGGATACTCTGCGATACAAAAAACATGCAGAAAACAGGAACTGTCACTTGGCACTGGATCAATAGGTTAGTCCAATAAATTATATAAAAAGTTGCCAAAAGTATGTAAAACTTGTATAATATTGGCATGAAACAATCAAAAATTATATATACGATGGAGATGTATCAGCATCCCCAAGCTTAATTCCTGCTCGTCCTCGAGTAGGTAAATGACAAAAAAAAAAAAATTTTGATGTGGAATGCTACCTAACATAAACTTGATCATATATCTAGTTATGGCATGATTATTAAGACATCAGTGATTCAGATCAATAGTCTATAATTTGACATAAAGACATCAATACTCGGCCATCCCATCAAACAATCATGTCTTACCAGCTCAAAGTATAAATCATGTACTACCCCGGTGTCAGCCAAGCAATTGGTTCATACTTTTTAATGCGCTTCGGCATTTTCAACTTTCACGCAATAGATGAGCGTGAGCCATGAATATAGCAATATAGGTGGAATAGAATGCGGTGGTAGTAGACAAAAGAAGGGAACAAAGTATCACATCAACTAGGCAAACTAATGGACTATGGAGATGTCCATCAATCAATATCAATGTGAGGAGTAGGGATTGCCATGCAACAGATGCAACTAAGAGCTATAAGTGTATGAAAGCTCAATATGAAACTAAGTGGGTATGCATCAAACTACTATGAAAAATTCCCACTAGTATATGAAAGTGAAAGCATAGGAGACTCTATACATGAAAAACATGGTGCTACTTTGAAGCACAATTGTGGTATTTGCATGCCCCTTTCCTTTTTTTTCTTTCTTTTTTTTGTTTTTTTTCTTCCTTTTTTTCTTCTTTCATTTTTTTATTCTTTCATTTTTTTCGGAGTCTCATCCCGACTTGTGGGGGAATCATGGTCTCCATCATCCTATCATCATGGGGCATGCTCCAATAATGGATAATGATAATCATCACACTTCTATTTACTTATAACTCAAAAGAAATCAAAATTACAAGTCGATACCTATGACATAGTATGACTCTAAATGAATGCCTCTCGCAGTGTACCAGGATGTGCAATGATCTAGCATAGCAAAGATATCAAAAAACGAACAAGCCATGAAAATATCGTGTTGTCTTGTGATCATGCAAAGCAATATGAAAATGAATGCTCAAGTCAACTATATGATGGCAGTGCATGCCAATATATCTCAGAATGGCTATGGAAATGCCACAATAGGTAGGTATGGTGGCTGTTTTGAGGAAGGTATAATAAAGTTTGTGCACCGGCAAAAGTTGCACGTCACAAGAGAGGCTAGCAATTATGAAAGGGTGAGAGTGCGTATAATCCATGTACTCACATTAGTCATAAAGAACTCATATACTTATTGCAAAAGTTTATTAGCCCTCGAAGCAAAGTAATACTACGCATGCTCCTAGGTGGGAGGTTGGTAGGAGTTAACCATTGCGCGCCCCCGACCTTCACACAAAGATAGGACAATCAAGGATAAATTGTGCTCCAACCTCCCGGCATAACGAGAGACTATACGTGCATGCTTCGGGAATCACAAACCTTAACACCAATATCTTACTAAACACAATAATCCACTAGTACCTCCCACATATTATCATCTCTATATCGCAAAACTATTGCAAGGAATCAAACAAACCATATTCAGTGATACTTAAGTTTTATGTAGGATTTTATGACTAACCATGCAATTGACCAATTCCGTTTGTCTATCTAAATAGATACAAGTGAAGCATGAGAGTTTAATTCTTTCTACAAAAGATCATGCTCTAACAAATATAAGTGAAGCACGAGAGCATTCTACGAACATCGGTTTTCTATGTGAAGAGAAACAGGCAATCCAAACTTCAAATGATATAAGTGAAGCTCATGAAGCATTCTATAAAGCCATACTCAAAAGATATAAGTAAAGTGCAAAGAGCATTCTACAAATTTACCAAGGACTATATCATACCAGGATGGTGCATTATTAAAAGAAAAATAAAAAGCACACAACGCTCCAAGAATTTATGCATATCATGTGAGCGAAACGAATCTGAAAACATACCGATACTTGTTGAAGAAAGATACGATGCCTTCCGGGGCATCTCCAAGCTTAGACACTTGAGTCTCCTTGGATATTTACTTGGGGTGCCTTGGGCATCCCCAAGCTTGAGCTCTTGCCTCTCCTCCTTCTCCTCACATCGAGACCTCCTCGATCTTCGAACACTTCATCCACACAAAACTTAATCGAACTTTTAGTGGCATGGTTAGTGCATATGATCAATGAAATCCCATCATGTACTGCTCTAACATTATTGTATACTTATTAAAAAAACATTACCCACTATATTCTATTACAATTCTATGGCCCCAAGTCCAGGAGGCTTCAACAAGAATTCAAACATAAGCAAATAATTAAGCTATAACAGCAATCTGTGAAAACAGGATAGTCTGTCAAGATTTGAACATTCACGATACTTCTGTAACTCTAAAAATTCTGAAAAAATCGGGAAATATAAACATTTTGTATAGAAGGACTATGCAAAAAGTTTCATAATCGTTAGACATTCCAGTAAAAAATGTAAAATCACGCACTACAGACAAAGTTTCTGTTTTGCATCGCACAAACCAACAAGCAATCTAAAGGCAAACTCTTGGCACATTATTTTTATAATACAATAGAATTGTACAAGGGAATAATTATTTTTGTTGAAAAGTTTCTGTAATTAAGATTCACAAAGTTTCCATGGGCATGAACAAAGTTCAAGGACGTCCCCCACTTCAACGGTGCTCGTCCTTCTTACTTTCACTTTTCTTTTTGAAAAAGTTTTAGGTTCCCCTCTATATTTTTATGTTTTTCAAAATTTATGAAAGCACTCAACAGAAATAAATGACTCTGTAAAACATTCGGGTTGTCTCCCTGGCAGCGCTTTCTTTCAATCCATTAAGCTAGGCATAAAGTGCTCAAGTAATGAATCCACCCGGATCCCAAGATATATCAAAGCCAATTTTAACTAGCAATGATTTGGCATTTAGTAGTGAGCACAAGGTGATATGTGTCATGCAACAACGAAGCCTAACTCTCTTCCTATGCATCAGCATGTCATACGAGAACAATTCATGCACATCAAGTAAAGACCAACGCATAGTATAAGCAGTTTCTTGCAATTTTATTGTGTTGGAATCATAGAGAGGCGGAGATGTAGTTCCTCTCTCATAATAATTGCAAGCAGGAGCAGCAAACACATGCATATTATATTCATCAAAATCGTCATGTGTAATGGTAGAATGCAACCCATCAATATAATCCTTAATAAGAGCAAACTTCTCCGATATAGTGTAGTTTGGAGAATTCAAAACGATAATAGGACTATCATGTGTGGGTGCAATAGCAAAAATTTCATTCTTGACATAAGGAACTATAGCAAGCTCATCTCTGTAAGCATAATTTGTATTGGCATCTTGGCCACAAGCATAGCAAGCATAATCAAAAAGGGGTATTTCAAAAGAATCAACGGGATCATAACAATCATCATAGCATTCATCCTTTGGTAAATTCAAAGGGAAATTAAAGAATGTATGGTATAAAGAGTTACTCTAATTAGAAGGTGGGAACGGGTGATCAATCCGCTCTTCCTCATTTTGTTCTTCACTCTCCTCCTCATCTTTTTCATCCAATGAGCTCACAGCGTCATTAACTTCTTCTTCCATAGACTCGTGCAAAATATTAGTCTCTTCTTGGACAGCGGAGACTTTCTCAATAAATGTATCAATATCGGAATTATATTTGTAATTATCATAGCAATATTTAAGGATGGCAAAATTTTCAGGACTATAAACATCATCATCAAAAGCTTCATACTTTTCAAACAAAGATTCAATTTCATAAACACCCTTAAAAGCAACAAATTCCTCTATTCTTTCCACATCATAGTAATCATATATACCTCAAGCATAAGAAGCTAAGGTTTCATTGTCATTAACTTCACATGAAAAGGGTAGGTGTGGAGCATTCATCCTAGAGCAACAAGTATAATCATATCTCAAGCATAAATCCCGAGCATACCAATGCAACATATAAATTTGATCCCATAATAGTTTCCCTTTATGAGTGAAGCGATAATCCCTAAAGTATTCACGTTGATCCAACGTTACTCATATTATCAAGTTGAATGGGGTTTTCTCGGGATTATCAAAGTAGTGCATAATATTTTTCACATAACCAGCATCGAGGGTTTTAGGAGGTTCCCCATCTCCATGAACCGCAAGTACCACTATTTTTTTTGGTGTTTCGTGTTCCATATCCATGATTAAAGATCGAGAACAACTTAGAACAGAAAATAAAAACTACTTAGTGATAAAGCAAATAAGCACACACGAGAATATTCACCCCACACTATAACTCCTCGGCAACGGTACCAGAAAAAGGTCTTGATAACCCACAAGTATAAGGGTCGTTTGTAGCCTTTTTCGATAAGTAAGAATGTCGAACCCAACGAGGAGCTAAAGGTAGAACATATATTCCCTCAAGTTCTATCGACCACCGATACAACTCTATGCACGCTTAACGTTTGCTTTACCGGAAACAAGTATGAAACTATTTTGTAGCTGTGATGCTAGAACTACTTAGCAAGAATAAAACTAGAAGTACTTCGCAAGATAATAAAAGTGGATAGCTTTTGTCCAAAAGAAAGTTATTTGTCCCTAGGTAATCGATAACAAGTATCGGTAATCATTCTTACAATTTTATATGAGGGAGAGGCATGAGCGAACATACTTTTTCTACTTGGATCATATGCACTTATGGTTGGAACTCTAGCAAGCATCCGCAACTACTAAAGATCATTAAGGTCATGAAACCCAACCATAGCATTAAGTATCAAGTCCTCTTTACTCCCATACGTCATACCCCCCTTACTCGGGTTTAAGTTTATGTCACTCTCGCAGCCCACTGTGAACGGACCATGAACATATTGCAACACCCTACAGAGGGGGCCCCTCACATTTGCGCGAGAACGGAGGGCACCGTAGGACAGCACCATAAATAAAATATACAATCATACCAACCAAGATCATGACTAACCCACAGGTTAAAGCGGATCTACTCAAACATCATAGGATAACCATAGATCGCTGGGAAATAATATATGGAGTTGAGCACCATGTTTAAGTAGAGATTACAGCCGGGGGGGGAGAGGTGTTACACCACTGTAATGATGGGGGGAGTTGGTGTGAACGGTAGCAAGATTGTTGATGTAGATCGTCGTCCCGATCATTGCCCCGGTGGCACTCCGGCCCCATCGGAAGCGAGGGGGAGAGAGCCCACCTCCTTCTCCTTCTACCTTGGCCTCCTCCCTGGGTGGGAGAAGGGTTCTCCCTCCGGTCCATGGTCTCCATGGCATGGGAGGGGCGAGAGCCCCTCCGAGATTGGATCTGTCTCTGTGTCCTCTTCTGTTTCACATTTCCCAGATCTGACCGAAAACCGTTTCTTATATTCCCGGATATCCGTAACTCCGATTGCGCTGAGATTTTTACACGATTGTTTTCCGGATATAAGCTTCCTTGCGCCCGAACACTACTAGGAAAAGGGCTATAGATGATATGGCCACTAATGGCGCACCAGACATGTGGTGCGCCATTAGTATATTCTAATGGCGCACCATGTGTTGGTGCGCCATTAGTGTCCAAATACCAATGGCGCACCAGACATTCGGTGCGCCATTAGTAACAACTTTATTTTTATTTTTACAGACATACTAATGGCGCACGGTGGCACACTGCGCCATTACTAGTTTAACTAGTAATGGCGCATCTCCAACTCAGTGCACCAGTACTATTTTTTTTTTTGCAAAACTACTAATGGCGCACCTCTCACTAATGCGTCATTAGTAACACTGGTTACTAATGGCGCATTGATGAGTGGTGCGCCATTAGTAAAGTGGGACCAGCTAGATATTTTGGACAGCCACACCTACACACTCACTTTCCCCACTTCATTCTCTCCACATCCTCCTCCAAGCTTGTGTCGGCTGCCTCCTCCTCCTCACCTCATTTGCACCATAGATTCATCAAAATTAAGTGGTTAAATTACCATAGATTTATCAAAATTAAGTGGCTAAATCACCTCATTTACCTTTTTTAAATTACCTAATTTTTTCTTGGTTCTAAAATATCGTTTTGCTCTACCCCGCAGGCGACCATGGTCCGCACGATGACCGTAGGCATCGTGAATAGGTTTTTGAGCTCCGCGAAGGCCGAGATGCTTCAAAAGAACGAGACGGAGATAAGATGTCCGTGTCGAAGATGCAAGCTGAAGAGCCTTATTGCGGGACCACCTGGTCTTGCGTGGTTTCATGGATGGCTATCGGTGGCAAGGTGATGAAGATGACTATGAAGTCGTCCATGGCTGGGCAAGAAATGAGGAAGGGTAGCAAGACAACCACATCGGCGAGGGCGGGCGAGAAGACGAAGAATCTCCAGGACATGATCACTACGGTGATGCTGTACACAGTAATCATGTAGAAGATGCCGGACATGATGATGAGGAAGATCAAGACGAAGGGCATGATCATGATCTAGATGAACATGCCAGAGCAGACGACGATGGAGGCTGGGTGCAGGACCCTCATATTCAAGAGCTGCTTCTCAAGCAGACGGATAACGCAAGAGCTGCCGCCCGAGAGAAAGCCAAGTTGTATCAACTTGAGATAGACGCGGTTACTCCATTGTATGAAGGTTGCAGGCCCGAGGATACCCGCCTGAAAGTAACGCTCATGGCTCTAGAGAAGAAGGTAAAACACAAAATGACCGACGCATGCTTCGACGAAAACATGTCATTCTGGCACGAACGTCTTCCCAAGGGGAACAAGTGCCCGACCAGTTTCGAGGAGGCGAAGAAAATCGTGTGTCCTCTAGATTTACCACACGTGAAATACCATGTGTGCATGAACAATTGCATCATTTATCAGGACGAGCACGCGGAGTCTACCATATGTCCGGTGTGCGGCATCACTCGATACAAGAAGCGGAAGAAAGCTCCTCGAAAAGTGGTGTGGTAATTTCCGATCACTCCTCGTCTGCAGCGGTATTCGCGGACCCTAAGGTAGCAAAGCTCCAGCGTTGGCACGCGGATAGGGAGGAGAAGAAGCGAGAAGAAGACGGAAATGATCCGGAGATAAATAAAAAAGACAAGATCGATGCTGAGTCACCCTAAGGATGCGAGCCAATGGAAAGCGTTGAACTTCGAAGACCTAGAATTTGGGAACGATCCAAGGAACATCGTGCTGGGCGCGAGCACCGATGGAGTCAATCCGTTTGGCAGCCAGAGAAGCACACATAGCACCTGGCCTATGTTTGTGTGGATGTACAACCTTCCCCCTGGTTGTGCATGAAGAGGAAGTACATTCACATGAGTATGCTAATTGAAGGGCCGAAACAACCAGGGAACGACATCAATCTGTATCTGGGGCTGCTGAAAGAGGAGCTAGACATGCTGTGGAAAACGCCAGCTAATACGTGGGACGCCGCAGAGAAAGAATATTTCCCTATGAGAGCCGCACTGCTCACGACGGTGCACGACTATCTCGGTTACGGATATGTCGCGGGGTAGGTGGTCCATGGATTTTCTGGATGCGTCAAGTGCATGGATGACACAACATATCGCCAGCTAGATAGAGATCCCGGGTCTTCGAAAACCGTGTTCATGGGACATCGAAGGTGGCTTCGCGAAGATGACCCGTGGAGGAAACGCAAGGATCTGTTCGATGGTGAAACCGAACCCCGAAGACGCCCGCGTACAAGGAGCGGCGAGGAAATAGACGAGCTGTTGAAAAATTGGAAAGATTGCCCACTGCCGGGAAAGAAGCAACAGGCGACAGAGCCGGGAAAGAAGCGAAAGGCGCCAGAGCCGCTACTGAAGGTATGGAAAACGAGGTCTGTTTTCTGGGACTTGCCGTACTAGAATATCCACCGTGTGCCTCACAGCCTTGATGTCATGCATATCACGAAGAACGTGTGCGAGAGTCTGCTTGGTACCCTGCTCAACATGCCAGAGAGGACCAAAGATGGGCCGAAAGCAAGGGCAGACTTGAAATCAATGGGCATCAGGCAGGAGCTTCACGCTAATGATGATGATGATGATGATGAGGCGAAGCAGGACATGAAAAGTCGTCGCAAAGGCAAAAAGGCCAAGAAAACCGGAAATGACTACCCTCCCGCGTGCTTCACTCTAAGTCAGGAGGAGATCAAGTAGTTTTCACCTGCCTCGTAGGAGTGAAACTTCCTTACCGTTACGCGGGGAAGATAAGCAGATACCTAGACCCAACAAAGCAGAAGTTCAGCGGGATGAAGTCTCACGACTGTCACATACTGATCACGCAGATACTTCCAGTTGCAATCCATGGGATCATGGACGCGCACGTCCGTGAAACGCTATTTCGCCTATGCACCTTTTTCGACATCATCTCTCGGAAGTCGGTTGGCGTGAGGCAACTCAGAAGGCTACAGGAAGAGATCGCGGTGATACTATGCGAGCTTGAGATGTACTTGCCCCCCGCATTCTTCGACGTTATGGTGCATCTGCTGGTCCATATCATGGAGGATATCATCCAACTCGGGCCGACGTTCCTGCACAGCATGATGCCGTTCGAAAGGATGAATGGTGTCATCAAAGGATACATTCACAACATGTCACGTCCAGAGGGAAGCATAGCCAGGGGCTTTCTGACCGAAGAGTGCATCTCCTACTGCATGAATTATCTAGGCATCGAGAACCCTGTTGGTCTGCCCATCAACAGGCACCTCGGTAGGCTCGCTGGATGGGGTCACCGCGAGGGTCGCCGCGAAATGCATGGCGACTTCGAGGGTCGACTCGCCGACTTTGAAAGAGCAACCCTAGTCGCGCTACAACACATAGACGTGGTCGATCCTTGGGTGGTAGAGCACAAAACATTTATTGAGAAGACGTACAACGACCGAGGCCAAGAGAGGACGGACGGAGATATAATCAAAGAGCACAACTCATGTTTCACGCGTTGGTTCAAGGAGAAGCTTCTGTCGTACCCTTTACATGAGGACTCTTCCGCAGAAGAAAATCTCATATTGGCCTGTCATAGGGCGCCGAGCACAACCTGAGGACCTATGATGCGTACGATATCAACGGGTACACGTTCTACACCGAGGACAAGGACATGAAGAGCGATGGTTATCAGAACTCTGGGGTAATGATGGAATCCTACACTGGTAACAACAAGGACAGATACTACGGAAGGATCGAAGAGATCTGGGAGCTGAGCTACGCCGGAGAGAAGGTCCCGATGTTCTGTGTCAGATGAGCCAAGAGTGTCCTAAAAGAAGACCGGTATTTCACCACCATGGTTATACCCGAAGCCAAATCCAAGACCGCAGGCGCAAACGTCACC
Organism: Secale cereale; assembly: GCA_902687465.1. Taxonomy (NCBI): domain Eukaryota; kingdom Viridiplantae; phylum Streptophyta; class Magnoliopsida; order Poales; family Poaceae; genus Secale; species Secale cereale. The sequence goes on from LR738711.1 coordinate 941,644,417, forward strand.
GCAAAAAATGAGCCATGGGTACTCGCTTCCCAAGTGGACCAATGCTTCTTCATTACCGACCCGTCAAAGCCCAGTCGTGTTGTCGTGAGGAGAGGCAAAAGGAAAATCATCGGAATGGATGGAGTCGCCAATGAGCAAGACTTCCACAAGTACGGCGACCCGAAGATGGAACATGACGACGACGATGAAGTGCCATACACCATAAGAAGAAGCAGGACCACCCTACCTAAAGGACGTCCGTTCAAGAGAGAAACTCCATTTGCGAAAAAGAAGGGCAAGAAGATTTTGAACAAATAGCTAGCTAAAATTGATTATATTTACATTGTAGCCTTCATTTCTTGATTGTATTTCGACATATTCACAAATGTTTTTTCATGGGCACTTTTTGAATTCATGAATATTTTTTCAAATTTGATGATATTTTTTCATATTAGTAAATGCGTTACCAATTCACAAATGATTGCAACTAAAAATCCAAAAAAAGACTAGTTGTACTTGGTTATATGTTACCCCCAAAAGCATATAAAGTTTGTCAAATTTGGAGCAATGGATATTTAGTTATGATTTAAACAAGTTTGAACGTATTTAAACGCAAATAAATATCAAACAACATTTTAAATGTTGTTAACATGGCAACAAACTGCATATAATTTTTCTACATGAAATTCTCAGCATCTAGCATATGTGACAAGTTATATTTGGATGCATGAATAAAAAGATATGTGCAAAGAAAAAAATGCATAAAAACAAAAATTGGGGAGCCTAGGAATCGAACCCAGGACCTCCCAATGGGTTTGCTGCGTGCTGACCAGTCGGGCTACTGTTAGTTGTTTGATGTAGATGGGGTTTGGTGGAAGATAACCTGTGGGCTCGAACAGAAAAAAAAATTACTAATGGCGCACCACGAGGAGGTGCGCCATTGCTATAGATGTACTTATGGCGCACCAGGGGGAGGAGCGCCATTAGTATTCTTCCCCATCCATACTTCGTCCCCCACTCCACCTATTCCCTCTCTCCCTCGCCCTCGCCCAGATCGATCCCCTTCCCCTCTCCCTCGCGCGCTGCCCCGATGCCGCTGCCCCGACGCCGCCGCCCCCACGCCACCCCCGCCGTACTCCACCCCCGCCGTCCCC
>LR738711.1:941645627-941724339 GCA_902687465.1 Secale cereale
GCCGTCCCCGCGCCCCCACCACCGCAGCTCCCCCGCGCCCCCGCGCCCCCACCATCGCCACGCGCTGCCCCCTCCACTCTCTCCGCTCGCCATCGTCGCCTCCTTCTCAAGAACCCAACCCTACAAAAGACGATCGCGATCTAGCTGGTACCGCGGAGAAACCAAGTTGCCACACGCGTCGTCTGGCGTTCAGTTCTTAGGAGACGCCTCCAGCTACCGACTTCACCGAGCCTCAGATAGCCGAGGTGCAAAATATTATCAGCCCCAACACACTCAAGAATGCGGTCTGTGAGCAGAACTCGGTCACATTACAGGAGAAGAAGAAGGCACGGAAAATAAAGAGTAACAAGGGTGTGAGCCAGCCGGCACCGAGTACGATCCGTGCTCAGGACGGGCCACCTTCACCTAAGGATATAATGAGGAGGGTTCATGTGGCGGGTAGGCTGATGCTACCGAGTAATATGCTCAATGCTGCAACCGGTGCTATGCGGAGTCTATATGACAGTGTTCTTTCTTTGGAGAAGCGGCGTCTCAGAGAGAAAGATGTGGCATACCCGGTTTTCGCGGCCAAGGTGCCAGAGGGCAAAGGCTTTGTGGATAACTCCATCGGGGGTACGATCGTCCTGCGGTTTGATGACATCTTCGCTATGTTTAACCTTCATCCGCTACACTACACCTTCGTTCGGCTATTTTCGCTGAGTATGGAGATGCGGATCATTAGAGACAAGACCCCGGACATCGTGATAGTCGACCCCTTCTACATGCGTGCCAAGATCTTGGGCAGCGCTGGGGACCGGCAAGTCGCGAGTTCTTACCTCGAAGGCGTCATTCTGGCAAACCGAGATAAGGATAACTTCCTCGTGCCTTACTTTCCCGAGTAAGTCGTCCCCTCAACCGCCCCGTAACATATGATTTCTTAGATTTTGATCGTTTTTCTTTTAACATTTCATGTTTTGTGCAGTGACACACATTGCACACTCATCCTCCTAAGCCCGAAATATTCCATGGCCACGTATTTCGACTCGGACCGTCAGTCGAAGGTAGACTACACAAATGTCAAGAAAGTTCTTGATGATGTTCTCCCCGGCTACGCCAAATCTAGAGGCACCTTCACCAGGATAGTTCGTCAGTACGGCAAGCACGTGTTCGCCCACAATACGACGTTCTGCTGCGTCAAGCAGCCGCCTGGCGGTCAGAAGGGTGCCTACTACGCCATCTATCACACGCGGGCGATCGTACGGGACCATCATCACCTTCTGCTACCAGATAAACTCAAAGATTGGGCCGCGAGCTTGTCGGCAATCCAGGACGCAGACATCAGACAAGAATTCTTTCGCATCCAGTTGGAGTTTGCGGAAATCATCCATCAAGATGTCCTTCGTACCTCGGGGCAGTTCTACCTCAGAAATCAACCGTCCAACAGTGACATAGACACAATGCTACAAATGCAGGCTGACAACGCCCGCAATTTCATGACTCCCATGATAGACGGCGGCTTCATCCACGCTCCGATCCCTTGAGTCGATTCGAAAGTAGTGATGCTATGTCTAGTTCTGAAACATCGATTGGCTCATGCTGTAATTAAACTTTAATGAACATGTATGTCTCTTTGGTTTGGAAAGTCGTTCAACTTAGATGTAATCGGTGTTACTAATGTCTTGCTTTTCTCTTCTGATCCTTTTGTTGCATACTTATATATTGCGTATGTATTGTCTGTGAATTAGTACTAACGTTTCGTTTGGCTAGTGCATATCGATGCCGTCGTAGGTCGTGTACAAGGGTAAGGTTCCCGGAGTCTACGACGACTGGGAGGAGTGTCAGAGACAGGTTCACCGTTTCAGCGGTAACAGTTACAAAGGGTACACCACTAGGGCGGAGGCGGAATCTAGATACACGCGCTATCTAGCGGGAGAGAGGAGGGAGCGTTGGAGGAACGGGATGAAGACGAGTTTCATCGTGATGATGCTCATCGTGATGACCGCAGCTCTCTTCTATCTGATGGTAGTTTAGATGATCGATATCGACTTGTAATGTGAAGACAAACTCGCTACTCGCGGTCTCGAGACTTGTAATATAATGTTCTATCTTTGTTCGGTCTTTTGAATTCAGAGACTAATATGATGAATTGTATTCGGAGACTAATATGATGAATTGTATTCGAAGACTAATATGATGAATTGTATTCGGAGACTAACCTTCTATTGTATTTGATGAATCTGGTGTTGCTGTCTGGTGTTGTCTAAATTCTGTCCAATAATATATTTTGTATCCTGCGAAAATATCAAAAAAGAAAAAAATCCCTAATATTCATACTAGTGGCGCACCACTCAAGATACTAATGGCGCACTGTCCAGATGAAACTAATGGCGCATAACCCATCAGTGCGCCATTAGTATGCCAAAGCACATGGGTACATATGGCCCCCTGGGAAGCATACTAATGGCGCACAGAGGGACATACTAATGGCGAACTGCCTGGTGCGCCATTAGTGCACCAGATACTAATGGCGCACCAGGGGTGTGTCATTAGTAAAAAAATATAATGGCGTGGTGCTAGTGGCGCACCACTAGTGCGCCATTAGTAGGCAAAAGTGGTGCGCCACTAGCATGCCTTTTCCTAGTAGTGGAAGTACAGCTCCAACCGACGTTCGAGGAGGGCATAAGACACCAGGGTGCGCCTGGGCCCTGTGGCGCGCCCTGGTGGGTTGTGGGCACTACGGGCCCCCGTTTGCATTGCTTCCACCTCCCAAAAATCACATATATTCCAAAATAATTCTCCGTGAAATTTTACTGCATTTGGACTTCTTTTGATATGGATACTCTGCGATACAAAAAACATGCAGAAAACTGGAACTGGCACTTGGCACTGGATCAATAGGTTAGTCCAATAAATCATATAAAAAGTTGCCAAAAGTATGTAAAACTTGTATAATATTGGCATGAAACAAACAAAAATTATATATACGATGGAGACGTATCAGTCTCTCTCAAACAACCCTGCAACCAAATAAGAAAGAGTCTCTTGTGTCCCCAACACACCCAATACAATGGCAAATTATATAGGTGCATTAGTTGGGCGAAAAGATGATGATAAAAGTGTAGTATGGATGGTAGAAATATATTTTTAGAATCTAAATAAATAAAAAGAGTAAGGTAGCAAACGATAAAATTGAGCACAAATGGTATTGCAATGCTTAAAAACAAGGCCTAGGGTTCATATTTTCGCTAGTGCAATCTCTCAACAGTGCTAACATAATTGGATCATATAAAAATCCCTCAACGTGTGACGAAGAGTCGCTCCAAAGTTCTTATCTAGCGGAGAACATAAGACAAAATTATTTGTAGGGTACGAAACCACCTCAAAGTTATCCTTTCCGATCGATCTATTGAGCTTTTCCTATAAGTGTCACAAATAGGCCTAGAGTTCGTACTAAAATAACACCATATGCTAGACATCAACCAAATATAATGTCACCTAGATACCCAATGTCACCACAAGTAAATGTGGGTTGATTATAAGATATGCATCAAACAATTTCATATTCATAAGATTCGATCTAACACAAAGAACCTCAAAGAGTGCCCTGAGATTTCTACCGTAGAAACAAGGGAGAAAATGTGAATCGACCACTATGCATAGATTACCCCTCGGGAATCCGCGAGTTGAGCGTCAAAACATACGTCAAGTGTTTTCAAATAAAACAAAGTATTCAATCCGATAAAAGTGAAATCTCAAAGGTAATACTCAATTCATCACAACAAGATAGAGAGGGAGAAACATTCATATGATCCAACTATATAAACAAAGCTCGCGATACATCAAGATCGTGCCAAATCAAGAACACGCGAGAGAGAGAGAGAGAGAGAGAGAGAGAGAGAGAGAGAGAGAGAGAGAGAGAGAGAGAGAGAGAGAGAGAGAGAGAGAGATTAAACACATAGCTACTGGTATAAACGCTGAGCCCCGAGGGTGAACTACTCCCTCCTCATCATGTAGACCGTCGGGATGATGAAGATGGCCTCTGGTGATGATTTCCCCCTTCGGCAGGGTGCCAGAACAGGGTATAGATTGGTTCTTCGTGGCTACAGAGGCTTGCGGTGGCGAAACTTCTGATCTAAGGTTATTTTTTGTGGTTTCTGTACACACACACACACACATATATATCTTTACCTAATAATAAAGAAAATAGTGTTTCAGCCCGTCCGTCGTCATGTTTTGCAAAAAAAAACCTATACTTTCCGGAAATCAACCCGAAGTCCAAACATAAGTCACCCGAACCGTCATTTTACCGTTTTACAAAAACGCCCCTGTATTTTCCTGAAATAAACCCGCACTCCAGACTTAAGTCAACCGAACCGTTATTTTACATTTTTTTCGAAAACACCCCTGACCTTTTAGGTAATTCATCCGCGGGTCATATTTAACTCAAACAAATGATTTTCTAAATCATCCATATCTTTTAGACCGTAACCCCGATTTAAACATGTTATATATGAAATTTGATTAGAAAAATATGTAGAATATGAATATGAGATTATTTTAACCTGTTATGTATTTCTAAATATTATTTTAGCAGATATTAAAGTCAAACAAATGGTTTTCTAAATTATCCGTATCTTTTAAACCGTGATTCCGATTTTAACATGTTATATATGAATTTTTATTATAAAAATATGTAGAATATGAATATGAGATTATTTTAACTTGTTAAATTTTTCTAAATATTAGTATAGAATATATTATAGTCAAACAAATTGTTTTCTAAATCAATCGTATCTTTTAAACCGTAACTTCGATTTTAACATGTTATATACGCAATTTGATTAGAAAAATGTGTGAAATCTGAATATGATGTTAATTTTACCTGTTGCTATTTTTTAAATGCTTTTTGAAAAAGAAAAAACGCATTTTTTCAAAAGGTGAACTTGCATTTCAAAAGTTTGTATTGTTCAAAAAAGAGTTTATGTATTGAAATATTGTGCATATTTTTTAAATGCCCTTCTAAAAAACGTGTTCATGTAATTCTAAAAGTGTGTGCATGTTAAATTTTTTTCTTTATCGTGTTCAGGAAAGGAAGGCACCGCGTCCTTCCGTGACGAAGTAACATGAGGCGGCCAGCCATGCGGGAAGGGAGGTAAGGCACCAGGGCGGCGACACTGGTGTTGCTCCTCCGGCGAGATGAGCTGGTGGAGGGGTTGGAGCGCGCAGGCGCGCGAGCTCGGGCTCCTAGGTACGCACCTCACAGCGCCGAGGCTAGCAGGTACGCAACACATCTCTCAGCGCTGCCTCACATCGTGATGAGTGGATAAACTTTGAAGTGGCAGCCGCTTGACAGTGTGATAGACAAATAGAATGCGGCTGCTCGCTTGAACTACACATGAATGTACATGGCGTCAACTGGATTCCAACGAGTTGGCATATATTTTTAAATTCTTTTCTTTATCGTGGTTAGCTCTATAGCATCTACATGATTGTTTAATTTCGATCTCAAACTTATAATCTATAGCGCACGATCCGTTTTTCTTTCGTACCGGCGTCGATTCGTATTGCAAATAAACGCCCACTATAACCATATAGGGGAAAAAACATCGATAACTACACATGCATACCTCTGAAACGTCGCAGGGGAAAACAACAAATTTATCATGGCGAGTGTGAGAAAAGGCGAGAGAGAGAGAGGGAGAGAGCGACGCCTAAAGATTAACCATATTCAAACATGTTTTGATTTTGTGTGAACACTGAGTCCACCACCGGCGAGGGCGTGAGGATAAGCGGCATCACAAATATGATGCCTCGCTAAAATAAAGGAGATGGACCTATTTGTGGTCTTCATTGATGGTTGTTGGATTAAGAGTGTGTTGTGCTTTTTCTCCCGTCGCAACGCACGGGCTCTTTTGCTAGTATATATATATATATATATATATATATATATATATATATATATATATATATATATATATATATATATATATATATATATATATATATATATATGTGTATATGGGTCTATTCTCATAACACCCCTTAAGACCTTATTCTCCTAACAAAAACCTTATTCTCATAACACCCCTCCCCTACCGACCTAGCGGCGAGCGAAGTCCCCTCCCTACCGACCTCCTAGCGCGGGAGCGCGCCGGCGGCCGGCGGCCAGCGGCGTCCCACTTCCTCCCAGCCTCCTAGCGCGGCAGCGCCCCAGCGGCCGGCGGCGTCCCCCTCCACTCCCCGCCTCCTAGCGCGGCAGCGCCCCGGCGGCCGGCGGAGACCCCCACCCCTCCCCGCCTTCTTCCGCGACAGCGCTCCGGCGGCCGGCGGCGACCCCCACCCCTCCCCGCCTTCTTCCGCGGCCAGTAGCGCAGAGCGCGCGCCGAGCGGCCGGCGATGCAGTCCGTCGGCGAGGATACTTCCGCGACGGCCTTTAGGAAGCGACGCCGCCCCTCACCTTCGCCCCAACACCACCTGGGGGATCCGCCGCTGAAGCATCCAGCCTCGGTTATGCATGACAGGGTAAAGAGAACTGCAAGGATGCCTTCTCCATCGCATTCGTCGTGGATGCGAACTGCAATGGTGCACATCCAGCCTTCTCCCGCAACAATGGCAAAAGTTGAAAAAGCCCATGAGTTCCTGCAGCAGAGGTGGACTGCACGCCAACAGCAGCCAGAGCTGCATCTGCAGAAGAAGAGAACTGCATATAATGTAAGAAAATCACATACCCAACCCCCACATCCAGTTTGCAGTGCCGTTTTTATCCCCATGCAGTGCCCCTCTTGCGTCGACTCCAGTCACATGTATCTCCCAGTAGAAAACAGAAAAACATACTTCGAAAAATAAAAAATGCTATATGGCTCAAAATTGCAGTCCACCATGACTTACATATGCAGAGCGCTGTGCCTAAAACTGAAGTGCATTGTTTCTTCATGTTAACTAACAGTGCCCCTGCTATAGAACGACAAATTGAAGTGCAATTTCTTACAGTTGCAAAATATAATGATGTATAGTACGAAAGATGCAGTTCATTTCACTGTTGACGTGCATAAAAAGCTTTGGCTTAATACTGTGCAGGAAATTACTATGCCTCCAAAACAGAAGATGCCTCGATTCATTTACGACCCAAAGCCCCTGAACTGCATTGGAAGAGAAGAGTGGGAGATGCCTGGATGGATAACACCTGAAATACCTAGGGGTTTCTTTAACACAACAAACAGAACTGCGTACTCCATGGAGGAAGATGTAGAGGATAAAGATGAAAACAGTGAACCAAACATCATTCGAGATGGAGAAGGCAGTGAAGCAAAAAGCGCGCAAGATGAGGAGGACGACGACGATCTGGTCTTCATGGGGGAGCACGCGCAGAAAGATGATGAGGAGGATGATGATGAAGAGCAAATCATAACAGTTATGCAGCCAAGATACACGCGTGTCTTTGAAACATTTGGCCAACAGATCAGAACGGATGATATAGCACCTCCACAAGCCAATGTTGAAACCCAGCAAGTTCGGCAAGTTCATGAGCAAACGATTCGTCGACAAAGAGACAGTGGAATTCCACCCAGGCCGCCTACTGCGCAACAAAAGAATCGGAAGCAGAATCAAGGAGAGCCGCAAGCAACCAAAAAAGTAAAGTTCTCAACACTTCTGCCTCCTCGCGATCCTAAATTACACAGATCTGTTGTCACCCCTCCATGCCCAATAAACATTGGTGAGCTGCAAACACCGTTAGAGAAAAAACAGTACACGCATGTAAGCATCCTTGCCTAACTACTGCAGTTCACTTACGCATTCTTTCAACTTGTGCATTCTCATTAACAAAAAAAACATTCCATATTGTGTGTGCAGGATGAGAACATGCTCCAAGAACTTGTGCCTGTGAAAGGTATGCAATTCACATCACACGCTGCGGCGCGAGAATTCTACAACACGTATGCGAGGCATGCAGGCTTTAGCACACGCAAAAACGGCGGATACAGAACAAACAGATACATAGTGTGCTCAAAGGAAGGCAGAAGCAAAGAAACTGTCACTGATTATGACAGAAAGTGAGATAAAACATCAAAGAGGACTGGCTGCAAGGCGCGAATGAGATTGAAAAAAATCAAGGATGTGTTTGTGATAGCAGAGATTGAGCTCAATCACAACCATAGGATGATTGATAGCCTGGCTATACTTCTGCACATGCACTCGCATAAGACGGATGATCCGTTACTTGATAAACTAGTGAAGGACATGCAGAGCGACAACCTGACGCACACGCAGATGATGTCAACCCTGTCAAGGATGTCAGGAGGGCTGCACTTTATGGGGCGCACCAGCCGTGACTGGGTGAACAGGTACGTTCACTAAACAAAAAACAATATCTCATCAGTTCGCTTGTGCATTTTCTGTATGTCCCTAATGCTGCAAGTATATTATTATTTCGAACTGCAGGAAGCACCAATTCGCGAGGGAGGAAACAGAAGACGATGTGAAGAAACTCCTGGCTTTCTTTGAGAAGATGCAGCAAATAAATCTGGAGTTCTTCTATGATTACGACAAAGATGTCGATAACCGTGTGCGGAACATATTCTGGGCGAACGCGAGCTGCAGGGGATCGTACGAAGATTTTGGAGATTGTGTCACATTTCCACACGACCTACAAGACCAACAAGTTTCACATGCCTCTGGCCGTCTTCGTTGGAGTCAACCACCACCTCCAAAGTACAATATTCGCTATGGCTCTCATCAGAGACGAAACAATACCGACTTTCGAGTGGGTGTTCCGAACGTTCTTGCGTTGCATGAACAACAAGCGGCCAATCTGCATACTCACAGGTATGCTGGAAAAAAGAATGGGTTTAAATAACAATGCAGTTCACTGCCAAGTTTTGTAGTCCATTTCTTCCATCCAATGAAAAAAATAAGAAAAAAGCACAAAAAGGATATGCAGTTCTCTCAATAACTCACTGCTTGATTTTTTCAAAAACATGCAGATCAATGCCCCTCCATGGATGCCGCGATAAAAAGTACGCTAATAGGCACGCTGCACAAGTTATGTCGTTGGCATATACTGAAAAAATACAAGGATCACCTGTCCTTGCAGTACAAAGCGTATTAGACATTCAAGGATGAGCTGACCTCCGTTCTCAACCACCCGCTGATGCCATCAGAGTTTGAACGCGTTTGGCATGAGCTCATGGACAAGTATAACCTGCAAAATGATGAGATTATGAAGGCGCTCCGGACAGACCGAAAAGAATGGATATCAGCTTACTACAAGGAGGTGTTCTGTGCACGGATGACTTCGACACAGAGAAGTGAAAGCATGAACCGGATCTTGAAGAGGAACTTTGTCAAGGAAAGACACGACCTACACATCTTTGCATCGCAGGTGGACAGGTGCATCCAGACAAGGAAGGGCGTCGAGCACGCGGAGACCATAACTAACGAGGTATATAAACAGAGCAAAGTTTTTAAGCTGGATGAGCAATTAATAAAACACTACTCGCTTTCTTGATTTTTGCTGTCAAAAACAACTACTTAACTGGTGTTCTTTGTTTCACAAACGGAAATATAGACTACTACTCAGTTTGGTTTCGAGGTTCAGCTCTCCAAGATTTACACCAGGGCGGTCTTTGCTGACTTCAAGCAAACGCACTACCGCAGCACTGCATTCAGATCAGAGCAATCCCCTGACAACCCGACGAAATATTTGGTGCGCCACTACAACCGGTCTGATGATTTTGATTGGGCAAGACACGAGTTCCAGGTAGTTGCTGATGTGACGAACGGTATCTACGAATGCGAATGCAAGCTGTGGACACACACAGGTCAGTGAGACAGGAAACAAAAAATAAGCACACAGAAAACATAATGAAGTTCACTTATTGCTGGTAGAAAAAAAGAGATGAAAACAAAAAAAAACTTTGTGAAGTTCACTAGAACAGTAAACCCAGGACCTATTTATAATGCAGTTCACAAAACCAAAAATTGAAAAAATGTTGCATATTTATGTGAAGTTTGCTGACACGAATAACCAAAAAAATTCTTATGCTGCAGGCCTGTTCTGCGTGCACATAATTTGCATGTTGGATCAGCTGCGGGTGGACAAGATACCTGAAGAGTACATATTGAAGAGATACACACGGAACGCACGCCAAAATCCAACTTTTGACCACAGAGACTATGAGAAAACTGCTCCAGATGGGAGTTCGATGTTCTGCCGTAGGAGACTACTTGCAGAAACTGCTATGGACCTGGCGAACAGGGGTATCAAATCGGATAGAGGGTACAACAGAGCTTTAGCTGGGATGAGAGAACTCATACAAGCAGTGAACGTAATAAACGAAGAAGAAGAAGCAGAGAAGATCATGGATGCGCGGGGTGAAGAACAAGGAAAGGAGCGCGAACATGCTGCTGATGGTGCAGCTCATAATATGGATGACACAATTCTTCCCCCACCTGTTTCAAACACAAAAGGGAGAAAGAAAGAGAGCAAATCAGCCAATAAAAAAGCTGCAGCAAATGAAAAAAGCCCTGAAAAAAATAGCAGGCCTGAGCCAGAACTGGACAGCGGAAGAAGACCACTGGGGGTAAGGATGTGTAAATCATGCAATAAGATTGCAGGACACAACTCAAGAACATGTAAGGAGAGGCTGAAACAAATCCAGGCTGAAAATGCCACCACAAATCACCGAGCTGACCAACAAGATGATATGACAAAGAGAAGACTATGTAGCGTCTGCAACAAGAGAGAGAAGCATAACGCGAGAACTTGTCCAAATAGAACAGAAAAAAAGATGAAGAAGATGACGAAGAAGATGCTGACAGAGAAGAGAACGAGGAAGCGAGCGAAGCTGATGTAACTGAAGAGGAAGATGAGGAAGAAGAAGAAGATGATGAGGAAGAAGAAGAAGAAGATGAAGACATCGAAGAATCATCATCAAGAACGACGGGGAGAGACAGAACGCAGAATCCAGCGCATAGGCAAGCATCGCAGTAGCACGGTCGCGTTACGAGGGGTAATGCGAACAACAAGAGCAAGACAGAAGCAGCAACAACCATTGAAACAAATGCAGTGCACAATTTGAGAAGAAGCAGCAGGAAAAGGACATAGATCAACACATATACAGTTTTACATTTTAAAAATATATTAACTTCATCCTTTATATATATTGTATCGTATATAGTATATAGCTTGTGTTCAGTGGACTGCAAAAAAAAAGAATTCAACATGTAATATTGAAGTTCAAACTGAATAGATATAACATATGCCATATATACTTTGTGACCAATGTGCTGCGGGGCGGTATGCTTGATAAAATGCAGTTCTCTTCTATATGAAAGAAATAAGATGAGAATGTCATTCTCAGAATGCGGTTCTCTTCTGTATGGAAACCCTCAGATCAGAATGTCATTTTGAGAATGCAGTTCTCTTCGTCGTATAGAATCTGAGATGACCGTGAATCAATATAGAATGCAGTTAGAAAGAAAAAAATATAGAGTCAGACTAGGCTTCACGTACAGTGCAGTGCGTGCGTGGTGCGTTTAAAGCTTACAGTGCAGTACGCTTCGAGTACACAGTGCAGTGCGCTTAGTCCAAAAAATGTAAAATAATTGAGCTCTCCCTTAGCAGACACGGTTGATTTTCTATCTTCTAATACAATTTTGAAACTCGACGACAAACATGTTGAATTCGTCTTTGCAGTCCCATGTGATAAGGTGAGATGCAGTGCGGATGCGTATATTTAAAAAAACTTGGCTGCTACTCATATAAGTGAATGCAGTGCGCTGCGAACATGTTACAATTCACAAGGAGGAGTTGGCTGAAAGCTCCATTATGTACATATTTGACATTGACACAGTCTGCCACAAAAAGAAAAACACAAAAACTAACTAGACCGGTATATACAAAAGCACACATCATGGTGTGAACAGTTTTGCAGATCGACAACTACACACAGCGACCATAGATACTGTTTACAGAAAGTTCTGGAGCACACACCAAAAAGACATCAACACACATAAAAAAAGATCTACCATCATTTATGCCTCATCCTGCTCCTGCGAATCCAGTTTTGGAGAAAAGCCAAGAGAAATGCAGAGATTTCTTAGATCCTCCGGGAATTCGGTGACTACGACCATGTTTTCAGGGTGGAACAGGATCTGGAACAAAAACTCAGCCTTCCAATCCTGAAGAACAGCTTCCTGCGATGAAGAAAAAAAAACAAACAAATATACAACATCATCTACAAAAAAGAAACTGACAAAAAAAATATCAAGGAATGAGGGATTATTATTAGGTTAAAAAAAGATACTTACATTACGCTTTCCGAATTTCACAACAAAGCGTTTGCCGTCATAAAACTGAGCCATCTTCAGAACAAAAAAGCCGCACTCATTGGGGCCCTGCTCAGGGGAGCCCAAAAAGCTAGCTTTCTTTGAAACATCGACCCAGTCTACCGACTCCTTTCTCTTGTACTCCTTTTCTCCATAAACCTTCTTCAACAATGCAGTCATCCTGATCATCTGGTGGAAATAAAAACAAAAAACAAAAATACACATCACAACAAAAATTGTTCAACACGCGCACGCATGAAAACAAGAAGAAAGGTGAAAAAGGAAAATTTTTACCATTTCAGTACGGTCGCTGTGGTATTCAGACTTATACCACCTCGTCGTTTGATCAACCGGTCCGCTGTACCTCCTAGTGTCATGAATATCAAGGGTCTCGCGGTGCCTATTCATCGTGTATAGCGAATAATGCTGGTCTTTCATCCGTGGTAACAGAATCCGATTTTGTTTCATCAAATTTGTTATGGGTTTGATGAGTGAAAAAGGATTACTGGAAAAAATTAGGAGAGAAAATAAGTACATAAGGCTGAACAAAAGCAAATCTGATAACTTACTAATATGCAATCTAGAAGGTTCTCGTCATCACTAACATAAAGTTTGAACTACTTTGCTGCATCGTCAACGTTAAACTTGCCGTGGACAAAAGGCAACACAACGTTTCCATCTTCATCTCTATCCGCGTGATCATTCATTTGAAGCACATACTGAGTGTGGGTATTTCACAAAAGAACGTTAATGCAGTTCCCCTTAAGATGTTCGATCCGACACTTAATCAAAAAACGGATCACGCTTCTCTAAAAACAGTATGCAGTTCACAATTCTCCCCATAATTTGTTTCATTTAAGATGCATGGGTTAAACACACAAAAATAAATGTATGCAGTTCAGTACATTCTAAAACAAATTATTATACACTATTTACTGCAGTTCACTCGAGCAGAAAAAAAAAGAAAAAAAGAAAAAAAGAGAAATACCGTGATAAACAAATGGGACAGCAGAACCCGTTCGCCAGATCGATAAACCACATTCATATGCTCGTCATTCTTCCAGTACCTGATGATATGATCCATCAATTCTGAGTCCATAAAACCACCTCTAGTGAAAGTTAAGAACATGTAGTCCACATTCACAGTGTAGACTTCGATAGGATTCCTGTGCATGAAAAGCGCGCACCTGCACAAAAAGAAACGGTGAAGGTGGGGGGTTAGGAGCACAAAAGCAGAAACACAGAAGAACATTACACACATTAAAAATCAAAAAGCGAAAAAACTAACGAAAAAAGAACTGACTCGCTGTATTTCTGCCTGAATGGTGTGCTCGTGATGAGTTGCAAGACTTTCCTCATCTCCGCAAGATAGCTGAATCTCGCAGGATTCAACTTCTGTACAGGAGATCGAAACTTTGATGGCTTCTTCACACGCCTCTTATTTGATAGAATTAGTGCCTCGCTGTCCGTCGGGCGTTCCACAGCTGCGCTCCTGGTCCTCCCAGGCACTGGTGGTGGCCTCTCAAAATCATCATCACTATCTTCAGCATTCGGAGGGCTCACTCCTTTCTTCCCATGCTTGACATTGACAGGAGATTTCTCAAGAGCTTTTTCATTCGAAGTGCCGGCGCCACTCCTCAACCTCTTACACACCGGTTCTTTCACAAGCTTAACGGGGGGTTCATCAAGGACAAGTTTATGAATCGTTGGAGTGTGAACCTGAGTTTCAAACAAGGAAATACCACCTTGGTGTGCGCCTTCGTCAAAGCCTGCACAAAAAAATGGATAATGAGCAAAATGAAAAAGAATCATCAAGTTCACTAAGGAAAGTCATTTTAAGCATGCGAATGGGGTTCTACTAAAAAGCTTAACAAAAGTAGCGGCCTCCCCTCTCTGTATCAATGAAGTTCACTTAATAAAAAGGGTGTGTGACTGAAAAAAATGTAATAACCTTCTTTAAAAATTAAAAGTGATGTCAGGTCAAGACAGCAATGCGACGAGGTCAGCCAACTATAGAGCATCGCCTTCCTGATGTAGCCAATGTGCTCCTTCCCAAACTTGGCAATCGTTTCACCATCCCAGGTCTGCATGAATTGGAACATGTAAAATCCACAATCATGCCTGCAAGAAAACCAACATAAACACATTAATAATGCAGTTCACTCAATAATGAAGTGCTACTGATGTTAGTAAAACAATGCAGCTCCATACACACAAAAAACCAAGGGAGAACAACCAATAACACATTAGTAATGCAGTTCGCTCAATGGAAAAGGTGCTTCTAATTTAGTAAAAACAATGCAGCTCACTTACACAAAAAAACTGAAGGAGGAAAAAGAAAAAAGGAGAACAAGTACAAACCCGTTTCCCTGTTGCGGGACATTAATATGAGTCAGCGCAAAGCCGTCAAGGGTGGGAGGGTTCAACGGCTCATCGCAGCTTGCGCTGCCATCTTTCCAAACTTTTTTGATGTTCCTGACCATTTTCCTGAAGACAAGATTTGCAGGAGCACTGTCGGCCTCGTTCAATGAGTCGAGAAACTCAAAACGCTTCTCTCGCAGGTTCAAAGTGACCAAGCAGTAGTGGCCTATCGCGTCCTTCATTTTTGTGGGAGGAGGGTCAAATGTTGCAAACATAATCTGAAATAAAAAAAGAATAAAACAAACCAGATGAGAAAATAGAAAAACAGAAAACTTATTTTCAAGATGACGAAAAATGGTCAAAATGCGTTACCAAGTTTTTCTTGTCCACACGTTCCTCTGCGCTTGAAGAAAACATCTTTTTCAAAGCCCTATTTGTGGCACCGCCGTTCCAAATGGAATTCTGCAAAAAAGACAAAACCAGAGAGTTAATGAAAATGCTTATAGCACAAATAAAAATTGGACGAGGGGATAAAATATAAATTAATGAAAATGCTTACACATAGGTTGTACGGGACAATCATCGTTTGAGATCCTTTGAACCTCTCAGCTAACATAGAGACGCCAATGTTTGCGAGGCGCGTGCTCAGCGTTCCATACGACCAAAAAGACTCGCCAACATGACCGATAGTAATATCACCAAACTCGCCCTTGAACGCAACTAGATGCCTTCAGACAAGAAGAAAAAATCCCAGCAAAAAGTGATAAGATGGGTGTCCCTGAAAAAATAACATATTAAATAACCGGGGTGTAAGACAAAAAATGTCATACTTCTTCTTCTTATCCCTCCTAGCCCTCGTAACAGCGTCATATAACTCATTGTATCTTCTCATAAGAGCTGGATCAACACTCAAAGGAGTAACAACAGGTAATTCCTCATCTGCATACAGAGTGGGAACGATATCAGGTAATAAAACACACACGGTCCATTTCGCCCCCGGGAAAGAACAAAAATAATGCAGTTCGCTTACCTTCGGTTTCAGAATAAACTTCCTGCAGCTGCTCGTATACATCTTCGCTGAGCGTTAAGTGCTCCAGCCCGGTAATATCATCGTCAAGCGGCGCTTGATTGCTCATGTCCTGAGAGAGTCTTGGTTGTTCCTCTTCAAAAACAATCAAAACTGCCTCAGCTGGGACTTTTGTTGTCTCGGCTGGGAAAGCCAGATTGCCAACAGATTGCTCGGGGGCGCGAGGGACGACACAAAATTTCTCAGGCACCTCATCGCCAAGCAACAAAACAGTAGGCCCAACAACACCATCAATGCCAGCGGATGTACCCGCATCGTCAAATCCGACTCTAGGAGTTCCTTCTGTCTCTTCTGCAATTTCAACTGTAACACCAGGAGCTCCTTCTCTCTCTTCATGATTATCACAATCCACGATATCCTCCCTTCCTTCTCTCTCTTGTGCCTTATCAGCCTCAACAGGACACTCCCCTCCTTCTCTACCTTCTGCCTTATCAACCTCCGCATCAGGCTCCTCCCGTCCTCTCCCTTCCACATTATCATCCTCAATGTTGCGCTCCGCTTGGATTTCAACATTTAATCCGCAGTTCTTATGAGATAAAAAATAAAACACATTACACAAAGAAGATAGAATGTAGTTCACTAATAAAACAGACCATGAAGCTCCCATGAAAAATTAAAAATAAAACACAAAATGCAAAATTCTCTATACTCACCAAAGAAGCGTCGCCTTCCATCTGTTTACACTTGTCAGCCTCCTCATCCTTGCCATCGTCACCCTCTGCCTCCTTCCCATGTATTTCCACATTTGATTGGGCATCCTAAAAAACAAAAAAACATAAATAAAACTATTATCCAAATCTGCAGTTCTACAACTAAAAAACCAACACCAGATCATGGAGTTCACTGCTAAAAAATATGATGCTTCTTCTCTAAACAACAACTGCAGTGCACTACCACTACTGGTGCACAAAATACAAAAAAAGTTAAAAACTGCAGTTCGCTGCCACTGCTGGTGCAAAAAATATGATTGTTTGTTTTGGACACTACAAAAAATTAAACAATGAAGTTCACTGTAATAAAAAAATAGGAAGAAATAAAACCTTGTCGATGACGCCTTCATCAATAGGATTGTCTTTGGCAGCTTCGTCAACGGGGGACAATGGCATGTCAAACAAATAATCAGAATCAACACCGTGGTGGTCCTGGTGGTCATCATCACGACAAGCGTTAGCCTTAGAAGATTCTCCTCCACACTGCGAAAAGAACAAAAGGATGCGAAAAACAAATAGTCAATGCAACACAAACACACAGAAAAAATAGATAACAAATATGGGTAAAAAAACTGTTCACATATGAAAAAAGACATACATCCACATCTGCGGGGTCAGGCAAAGAAGGCCGGACAACATCTTCTTGCCTGTTCATTTCCTTCACAAATGCCTCAGCTTCCTGCTCATACCTAGCACACTTGTCGTCCTGAGAGTGCTTAAACTGAACGAATGAAGACCTAATATTCGTAACTGTCTGCTTAAGGAATTCAAGCTGCCCACAGTCAAAGTTATCAGCGGCCTCGATTTCTGCTTCAGAAGGGCCTTTGCCTTCAGGAAACAATCCAGCAATATTCCTCATCCTGGAACCGGATGTTGGGAAATCACTAGTTAAATTGATGACCCTGTCGAGAAGCTCATCGACCTGAACAAATTTATTGCTATCAGCAGAAGCCTGGCCAGAAAAACCTCCAGCAGCCGCCCTAGCAAAACCACGACCCCGTCGAATTGGAGCCGCCCTAGAAAGAGGCTCACAAAACATTTCAGGCGCTTCAGCAACTGCAGTCCGCTTGTACACAATGTCCGCTTCCGCCTTCCACTGAAAAAAATTAACAAAAAAAAGAGATGCAGTTCACAAAAAAAAGTACATAAGAGGTTCACATTTAGCATGCGCGAAAATAAGGAATAAAACAAACACAAAGGTTGGCTATGCACTGACCGGCAGCTTGCCAAACTTGTAAGAGTCCAGGTGTATCTTTCCCCTGACAATAATGTCGGCGTTGTGAATCTTCTTCAACTGCACATGGGACAGTATTGCGGCGCGTGGCGTGAGTCTATCCATAACCGATACTTTTCAAAGATTCAACGAATCCAGGTACATGAACAGGGGCACGATGGTGCAACCCTCAGCGCAGTTCTGCTTGCTCCCTTTAGAATTCCACTTGTACACAGCGGCCTGCAGCTCGTCGACAACAAGCTGACAAAAGTCCATGCTAGCCATAGATGCAAAATCCAAGTTTTCAACCATAGCAGCTACCCTGGACAACCGAGTTGCGGGGCTGGGACAAAGCAAGCACTGGAAAACAATGAGAAAAAAAACCTTCACCGTCTTATTAACCTTCGCAGGGTCCGCAGCCAGCGTGCGAAGTAAAATAAGCAGGTCCTTCGCATCTATGCTACGAGAACGGTTGAAACCAAGTTCATCCTTCAGATTAGTCAGTGAATCATCATGGCCGCTGGCAGCAGGCCTGGGAGCAGTGTGAGAACCCATAGGGAAATCAAAAATGTGATGGACAGCCTCACGATTGATTTCCAGAACCTTGTTTGACCCGCAGTCCAATCTCATCGTATCAGGGTCGATCTTTCCCATCAGCTTGCACATCAAAACACGAGAAACATTCTTCTCTAATTTCAGGTCAAAGACAATGCCAAAACCTGCTTGCCGCACCAAAGTTCTGTGCGCCTCACCCAACAAAGCGACATCTTTGATTACGTTTGGAATGGACAGCCGAACAGTCTTGTTAAAACGCCATTCATGCGCAACATCATCTTCATACCTCTTCCTCTTGGTACTCTTAGCAGTCTACAAAAAAAAGAATAAAAAATGCAGTTCACATCAGCAAACTCATGCCAAACAACTTAAAAAACAGAAGAAAAAATAAATAAACAGCATATACCTTACTAACATCAACATCCTCCTCATCAGAATCATTGTCCAGCGCTTCTTCAGCTGCATTTTCCCGCGCAAGCTTAGATCGACGCTCAGAATCAACACCAGAGTGATCGTCCGCATGTCTCCGCTTTCCTTGAATCCCATCCACATTAACCTCGGCATAATTAGGTCTCTTTGAGTAATCAACACGCGGGCTCCGGCGTGGAGAACTTAAACCTTGCTCTGCAACAGTGTTGAGTTTTCTCTTCACAGGATTCTTTGCGGGGGCAAACTTAGCAGACTTCTTTGAATCTGCAATCCTCCTTCCTATCTCCTTACCCTCCTCAAACTTTACTTGCTTCGCCTTATGGGCCTTCACGAAAGTATTACCGAGCACAATCGCTTTCTGCCTTTTCCTCTCAACATCAGCTGCAATCTGATCAGGGACCATCCAATCCTGTGTAACTGGTTTTGTGCCATCAACAGATTGCGATTGGGTTTCACTCAATTCAGGTAGAATGCTGCCCTGATCAGATGTACCGCCACCGACAACATCGGCTGTGAAATAACGTGTAATCAAATAGTTAACACCACCACCCCCTGACCCACTAGGAGATAAAACTGTGGGTGAGAAAAACATAAGAAAGATATGTGTGTGAGAGGGAGACCTAAACTTAATGCAGCTCATATCAACTTGGAAACACAAATGTAGAAATGCAGGGCTCTTTTCAGCAGTTTATGTTTAACAATTAAAACATAACAGTAAACCTAAATGCAGTTCATGTCGCTTGAATATCATATTGACGCGTGTCTGAAAATGGACATTGGTAAAGGGATATATGATGCAGTGCACTAATTCGTTCAGTGACCAATTGACCACATATAAAAAGAAGTGCACTTAGATATACAAAACAAAACAAATTCATGCAGTTCTGTAAGAGGCAAAAACTAAAACTTAATGCACCTCATATCAATTTGGCAACCGCATAGTGGATAGACAAAAAAAATACAAAGCAATGTCCAAATGCAGTGCTCTTTTAGCAGTTTATGTTTAACAATTAAAACATAACAAGTAACTTAATGTCATTCCAAAAAAATAAAAACAATTAACTTGAGGCAGTTCATATCAGTTTGCCACATGTCTGAAAAAATGGGCCTTGCTAAAAAGGAATCTAAGATGCAGTGCACTATTTCGTTCAACAAAGAAGTAAATTGACCCTGTATGAAAAATGCAGTTTACTTTGATGTAGTACCAGATGGGGAAGCCGTTCTAACTGGTGAGGCATCAATTGGCGAGGAAGAAGCCATGTTGTGTCTGCAATCAGAAAGGGATAATAATTAAACCCTAGACAGCAAACCCCAAAAACAGGTAGAGAAAAACTTTCAATACATAGCGCGTTGCAATTTCAAGCATACAAAACAAACTTATGAAGAGGATGCTGGCTCGAAAAATAACCCTAGCACAAGATCTGGAACGGGTTGGGGGCGATTTGGGGCTCACCGTGAGACGATGTGACGGCCGGACAAGGCGGGTGCGGACGGCGACGGCGGAGGAAGCGCCCTACGGACGGCGGCGGCTGCGGGCGTCGTCGTTGTCCACCACGAGAGAGCCCCTACGGACGGCGGCGGCTGCGGGCGTCGTCGCTCTCCACCACGAGAGCACGAGGGCAGGGGGATTTCTGTGCGGGTGCGGGGGAGAGGAAGCGGAAGGGGCCAAGGGGGGCTGCAAGAAAAATAGAAGAAAAAGAGAGACTTATTAATGAATAAAAGGCCGACAGGCCCACAGGTCATAGACAAAAAATAAAAAAACGTCTCGGTTGTAACACGATGCAGTTCGCTTACGGAAAATGATTCGGCTTCTAAAGCGATGCAGTTCGCTTACGGAAAACGATTCGGCTTCTGAAGCGATGCAGTTCGCTTACGGGAAACGATTCGGTTCGCCTGCCCGAAATAAATGCGCCCACTATCGCCCGAAGCGCCGCGCCCCCGCTCCTCTATCCGGCTGGTTGCAAGCCGCGCGAAGTCCACGATCATCACGAACCCATGATCGCCAACACGGTTGGGGGACGAGGTCGTGGCCTCGGCATAAGTTGCTGCCGCTCCCCTTTAAATCCCGCGCTCCATCAACCTGATCGTCCGCACAAACACACGATGCTGCCCTTCCTCCTCCTGTTCCTCCTCTTTCCAGCCATGCCATTCACCAAGACCTATGACGATGTCCATGCGCACGGGAAGACCAAGCTCAAGGTGATCTACACCAACGACGTGGACGCCATGGCGACGTACGTCGAAGAGTACAAGGCAGTTCTCCAGCGGCGCCGCCAGAAGATCATCGGCATCGACCTCGAGTACACACCCAACAAGAGCAGAGCGGCCCTGATTCAACTATCCATCGGCAAGTACCACCCAGTGCTTATTTTCCAGGTATGTGGTACAATGGGCGAGAGATGCATCCCCTTCGACAGGTTCCTCGGTGGCCCAAGGTAAGCAATTCTGTCTGCCGAGTATGTGTTGCAGTTCTATATGTCTATGTATGCAGTTCCGAAAAGTATAACTTGCGGTTCACTTCCCTTAGGTTCGAGTTCGCTGGTTTCTGCATCGAGCAGGACAAGGAGAAGCTTACACGCTGCAACCTCCACATCCCCAACTTCGTCGACATTCAGGCGAACTGGAGGGTGCCTGTTGGAACAAAGCCACTGGACTCACTTGGCGATGTAGCTGCTGCCATCATCGACGACGAATACGCAGACATGAAGACAAAGATGACAGACCACGACCACATCATGTGGACTTCGATTCTCAGCACGAGGCACATCGAGTATGCTGCCAAGGACGCCTACACTGCGTTCGAGGTATGGAACCGAATCACCACAGTGCAGAAAGGCCTCGCGCGCTCTGAAAAAGAGAAGACCAGGAAGCGCCGGAGGTCATCCTGGAGGGTGGGGGGCAAGGGGGATCAACTTCCACCTCCAACTCCAACGGGTGGAACTGGTGAAGCAGGCCAGATGCTGATAGCCAAGGATTCCTGTCGCAAGTGCTCGATTTGTTTCCTTCTGCTTATGTAGATTAGTTTGCTTTCGTTGTAGTTTGCTTTGGCACAATGTTTGCTTATGGTGCATTAGTTTGCTTGATGATGTACTTTGTTAATTATGAGCGTAGAACCTTGGTTTGTATCTATCAACAATATGCAGTTCTCAGTAGTCTGTTTTCAGTATGTATATTGCTTCAAACAGCTGCTGTAGCTAGGATACACATAAAAAACAATCTATCAAAGCAGTTCACAGAGAGTATTCTTTCACAAAACTGCTGCTATTATAATGGTTGATGCTGTCCTCTTTTATTAAAAAAACTCTACTTCTGTATGTGGATTAAAAAAAAGCTCAGTGGGTGTTTCCAGTATGTATATTCTTCAACTGCTGCTGCTAATAGGATGCACATGAAAAACTATATGTGAAAAGCAGTTCATTTATACTCAGAATTCTTATAGGAAATACACTAGAAGCCACACAAAAATGTCAAATTATTACAACAAAAATGTCTCATGTTGTTGCTGCTCAAGCAAGACTGATCTAAAGCAAATTTAACTTGATTTCCAAACACTTTGCATGCCTATAAAACATAGCCATGACAACATCCCCAGCCTGAAGACCAGCTTCCTCCACAAATTCCTTCCAGCCATCTTTGAGAACCAAACAATCATCAGAGCCAACAGAATACATAACATCAACATCATGATATCCATTCTTGCTAACAAAGACCAAATTAACACAGCTTTCTGTTACCCTGACTAGACCAGAAGGGAATTTCTGCAAGCAAAACAACAAGAACAGAAAAAATAAGAACAAATAAGAAAAAGGTTACAATCTTCAGAAAATAAATTGCTGCTACAATCTTCATAAAAAATATTAATGTCAACATATAATAATATTGACTAGACAAAATTGCTGCTGCTCCTACAATGTTCATAATAAAACTTCTGTGTGAAAAAGCAGTTCACTTATACTTAGTGCACTTATACTGCTACAAAAATTCAGATAGTGTTAACTACAAACAACACATGAAAAAGAATATGCGAGAAATACATACCCATGAATCACTGACATCATCGTCAGTCATCTGATGGACGAATGGAGCCCGAAATCCAATACCTGAAGAATAGAGAAGGGAACAGAGCGCGCTGTGCCGCTGCCTCTGGTTCAGAACCAACCCTTCAGAAAAAACGCATGTCTCCAGCATGGGCTCCAACCTTGCCAGGCAGCCGCACGCGCAATCCATTGCCAGGCGTAGGATCTGGTTGGGAAAAAACAGATCGAGGAAGAGTGGCGCCGCCAGGGATAAAGTGAGATGGGAGCCGCCAGGGATAAGGTGGGAGGGGAGCCAATTGACCCACCAATATATATATGTAAAGACACAACACAAAAAAACGACAAATAAAGCAGTGCGGTTACATAACAATGTGCATTTCGTATTGCATATTACTGCAGTCCACCGTGCTTGACCAAGCAAAAAAAACTTATTAAACTAGTCCCCCACACCCCCGTGGCTGTAATGCAGTTCATATAGGCTCGCATTGCATATTAATGCAGTTCACCGCGCTACAAATATTCACCGCGCATTGCATATTACTGCAGTTCACCCCTCCACGATTCGTAGACGAAAAACACAGCCTGCAATGTAGTTCTAACAACTATATAATGCAAACAATCTCAAAAAACATCTTGACTAACGACCAGAGCCAGTGGCGCCCGCAAGAACACAAAAAACATGGACAAAAGTTAAATTCTTCAAAATTAACAACTTAATCCACTGCAATTCATACGGATAGGATCAAGGCAACACATAATTGCCGAAAACAACAGAAAAATACATAAAAAACACAACAATTTCGATCCGGACGGGGAAGGACAGAGAACTGACATTTTTGCGCTAGAACAGAGAGATACTCGACCAATTATACTAAAATTTCAATCCTATTAGCAAATTAATCTGTCGCGTAATAACACAAACATGAACGCGAAATTAGTAACACACTAGGACCACGCTATAAAATCGAATATGAACAGCCAGCAGGATGCGAAACTCCTGCACGAGCGGCAGAACAGACGCAGATCCGCCAAATCAAACGATTTCCGTTGTTTTCTCGTTGAATTGCGTGTTTAATCACATATTAAATCAGCGCACACACAAAAAAAACAATAGAAATCGATCAAACTAGCCAGAATCGCTGCTCCATGAAGGTTTCCTACTGCCCCTCTATGTGGTTCGCAACAGAAGAAGGAAGCAGTGCACATAGCTTTCCAATGCAGTTCAGAAGTGTTATGAGAATATTATTCTCATAATGTTATGAGAATAGACCGGCTGTTTATATATGATTTCTTGGCGTCGGCCTCACGTCCTGATGGGCCACGAGGTGCCCACTACCCACCAACCCATGGCCAAGGTGAAGGAAATATGCCCTGGAGGAAATAATAAAGTTATTATTTATTTCCTTATATCATGATAAATGTTTATTATTCATGCTAGAATTGTATTAACCGGAAACTTAGTACATGTGTGAATACATAGACAAAAGAGAGTGTCCCTACTATGCCTCTACTAGACTAGCTCATTGATCAAAGATGGTTATGTTTCCTAACCATAGACATGAGTTGTCATTTGATCAACGAGATCACATCATTAGGAGAATGATGTGATGGACTAGAACCATCCGTTAGCTTAGCACTATGATCGTTTAGTTTTACTGCTATTGATTTCTTCATGACTTATACATGTTCCTATGACTATGAGATTATGCAACTCTCGTATACCGGAGGAACACCTTGTGTGCTATCAAACGTCACAACGTAACTGGGTGATTATAAAGATACTCTACAGGTGTCTCCAAAGGTGTTCGTGGTGTTGGCATAGATCTAGAATAGGATTTGTCACTCCGATTGTCGGAGAGGTATCTCTGGGCCCTCTCGGTAATGCACATCACTTAAGCCTTGCAAGCATTACAACTAATGAGTTAGTTGTGGGATGATGTATTATGGAACGAGAGAAGCTGTGGGCCATAATGGGCCGTAGGAGAAAGAGAGAAGGAGGGCCAGGGCTGGGCCGCGCGCCCCCCACCCCTTGGTCCGAATTGGACAAGGAAGGAGGGGGGCCGGCGCCCCTTTCCTTCTCCTTCTCCCTCTCCTTCCTTTCCCCCTTCTCCCTTTTGGTAGTTCCTACTAGGAATAGGATTGAAATCCTATTCCTAGTAGGATTGCTCCTCCTTGGCGCGCCACTAGGGGCCGGCCGACCTCCCCCTTGCTCCTTTATATACGGGGGCAGGGGGGCACCCTAAGACACACAAGTTGAATTGTTTTAGCCATGTGCGGTGCCCCCATCCACAGAAACACACCTCGGTCATACTGTCGCTGTGCTTAGGCGAAGCCCTGCGCCGGTAACTTCATCATATCCGTCACCACGCCGTCGTGCTGACGAAACTCTCTCGTGAAGCTCAACTGGATCAAGAGCTCGTGGGACGTCATCAAGCTGAACGAGTGCTCAACGCGGAGGTGTCGTACGTTCGGTGCTTGATCGGTTGGATCGCGAAGAAGTTCGACTACATCAACCGCGTCACTTGACGCTTCCGCTCCCGGTCTACGAGGGTACATAGACACACTCTCCCTCTCGTTGCTATGCATCTGGTAGATAGATCTTGCGTGATCGTAGGAAAATTTTAAAATACTACGTTCCCCAAAAGTGGCATCATGAGCCAGGTCTATGCGTAGATGATATGCACGAGTAGAACACAATGAGTTGTGGGCGATACTAGTCATACTGCTTACCAGCATGTCATACTTTGCTTCGGCGGTATTGTGAGATGAAGCGGCCCGGACCGACATTACGCGTACGCTTACGCGAGACTGGTTTCACCGTTACGAGCACTCATTGCTTAAAGGTGACTGGCGGGTGTCTGTCTCTCTCACTTTAGCTGAATGAAGTGTGACTACGCCCAGTCCTTGTGAAGGTTAAAACAGCACATACTTGACAAAACATGGTTGTGGTTTTTGTATGCGTAGGTAAGAACGGTTCTTGCTAAGCCCGTAGAAGCCACGTAAAAACTTGCAACAACAAAGTGGAGGACGTCTAACTTGTTTTTGCAGGGCATGTTGTGATGTGATATGGTCAAGACGTGATGAGTTATACGGCTTTGTATGAGATGATCATGTTTTGTTAAGTTATCGGCAACTGGCAGGAGCCATATGGTTGTCGCTTTATTGTATGAAATGCAATCGCCATGTAATTGCTTTACTTTATCACTAAGCGGTAGCGATAGTCGTAGAAGCAATAGTTGGCGAGACGACAACGATGCTACGATGGAGATCAAGGTGTCGCGCCGGTGACGAAGGTGATCATGATGGTGCTTTGGAGATGGAGATCAAAAGCACAAGATGATGATGGCCATATCATGTCACATATTTTGATTGCATGTGATGTTTATCTTATTATACTTCTTATTTTGCTTAGAACGACGGTAGCATTATAAGATTATCCCTTACAAAATCTCAAGGTATAAGTGTTCTCCCTGAGTATGCACCGTTGTGAAAGTTCGTCTTGCCGAGACACCACGTGATGATCGGGTGTGATAAGCTCTACGTCAAATACAATGGGTGTAAGCCAGTTTTGTACACGCAGAAAACCCGGGTTAAACTTGACGAGCCTAGCATATGCAGATATGGCCTCGGAACACTGGAGACCGAAAGGTTGAGCATGAATCATATAGTAGATATGATCAACATAAGATGTTCACCATTGGAACTACTCCATCTCACATGATGATCGGACATGGCTTAGTTGATTTGGATCACGTGATCATTTAGATGACCGGAGGGATGTCTATCTAAGTGGGAGTTCTTCAAGTAATATGATTAATTGAACTTTAATTTATCATGAACTTAGTCCTGGTAGTATTAGCATATCTATGTTGTAGATCAATAGCTCGCGATGTAGCTCCCCGTTTATTTTATATGTTCCTAGAGAAATATAAGTTTAAATATGTTAGTAGCAATGATGCGGACTAGGTCCGTGATCTGAGGATTATCCTCATTGCTGCACAGAAGTATTATGTCCTTGATGCACCGCTAGGTGACGAACCTATTGCAGGAGCAGTTGCAGACGTTATGAATGTTTGACAAGATCGATATGATGACTACTTGAGAGTTTAGTGCGCCATGCTTTGCGGCTTATAACCGGGACTTCAAAAATGTTTTGAACGCCACGGAGCATATGAGATGTTCCAAGAGTTGAAATTAGTATTTTCATACTCATGCCCATGTTGAGAGGTATGAGACCTCTGACAGTACTTTGCCTACAAGATGGAGGAGAATAGCTCAACCGGTGAGCATGTCCTCAGATTGTCTGGGTACTACAATTGCTTGAATCAAGTGGGAGTTTATCTTCCAGATAAGATAGTAATTGACAAAGTTCTCTAGTCACTATCACCATGTTAGTAGAACTTCGTGATGAACTATAATATGCAAGGGATGACGAAAGTAATTCCCGAGCTCTTCGCGATGCTGAAATCAGCGAAGGTAGAAATCAAGAAAGAACATCAAGTGTTGATGGTTAACAACACCACTTGTTTCAAGTAAAGGGCAAAGGGATAGAAGGGGAACTTCAAGAAGAATGACAAGCAAGTTTTCACTTCCATGAAGAAACCCAAAGCTAAACTCAAGCCTGAAACTAAGTGCTTCTACTGCAAAGGAAATAGTCACTAGAAGTGGAACTGCCCTAGATACTTGGCGGATAAGAAGGATGGCAAAGTGAACAACGGTATATTTTGATATACAGATTATTGATGTGTACTTTACTAGTGTTCATAGCAACCCCTGGGTATTTGATACCAGTTCAGTTGCTAAAGTTAGTAACTCGAAACGAGAGTTGCGGAATGAATAGAGACTAGTTAAAGGTGAAGTGACGATGTGTTGGAAGTGGTTCCAAGATTGATATGATCATCATCGCACACTCCCTATACTTTCGGAATTAGTGTAGAACATAAATAAATGTTATTTGGCATTTGCGTTGAGCATGAATATGATTTGATCATGTTTGTTGCAATACGGTTATTCATTTAAAGTCATAGAATAATTGTTATTCTGTTTACATGAATAAAGCCTTCGATGGTCATACACCCAATGAAAAATAGTTTGTTGGATCTCGATCGTAGTGATACACATATTCATAATATTGAAGCCAAAAGATGCAAGGTTAATAATGATAGTGCAACTTATTTGTGGCACTGCGTTTAGGTCATATTGGTGTAAAGCGCATCAAGAAACTCCATAGTGATGGACTTTTGGAATCACTTGATTATGAATCACTTGGTGCTTGCGAACCATGCCTCATGGGCAAGATGACTAAAACTCCGTTCTCCGGAACAATGGAGCAAGCAACTGATTTATTGGAAATCATACATACTGATGTATGTGGACCAATGAGTGTTAAGGCTCGCGGCGAGTATCGTTATTTTCTGACCTTCACTGATGATTTGAGCAGATATGGATATATCTACTTAATGAAACACAAGTCTGAAACATTTGAAAAGTTCAAAGAATTTTAGAGTGAAGTAGAGAATCATCATAACAAGAAAATAAAGTTCCTACGATCTGATCGTGGAGGTGAATATTTGAGTTACGAGTTTGGTCTTCATTTGAAACAATGTGGAATAGTTTCACAACTCACGCCACCCGGAACACCACATCGTAATGGTGTGTCCGAATGTTGTAACCGTACTTTATTAGATATGGTGCGATCTATGATGTCTCTTACCGATTTACCACCATCGTTTTGGGTTATGCATCAGAGACAGTTGCATTCACGTTCAATAGGGCAATATCTAAATCCGTTGAGATGACACCTTATGAACTGTGGTTTGGCAAGAAACCAAAGTTGTCCTTTCTTGAAGTTTGGGGCTGCGATGCTTATGTGAAAAAGCTTCAACCTGATAAGCTCGAACCCAAGTCGGAGAAATGTGTCTTCATAGGATACCCAAAAGAGACTGTTGGGTACGCCTTCTATCACAGATTCAAAGGCAAGATATTCATTGCTAAGAATGGATCCTTTCTAGAGAAGGAGTTTCTCTCGAAAGAAGTGAGTGGGAGGAAAGTGGAACTTGATCAGGTAATTGTACCTTCTCCCGAATTGGAAAGTAGTACATCACAGAAACTAGTTCCAGTGATTCCTACACCAATTAGTGAGGAAGTTAATGATGATGATCATGAAACTTCGGATCAAGTTACTGCTGAAATTCGTAGATCAACCAGAGTATGTTCCGCGCCAGAGTGGTACGGCAAGCCGGTTCTGGAAGTCATGTTACTAGACCATGATGAACCTACGAACTATGAGGAAGCGATCATGAGCCCAGATTCCGGAAAATGGCTTGAGGCCATGAAATCTGAGATGGATCCATGTATGAGAACAAAGTGTGGACTTTGGTTGACTTGCCCGATGATCTGCAAGCTATCGAAAATAAATGGATCTTCAAGAGGAAGACCGATGTGACGGTAATGTTACTGTTTACAAAGCTCGACTTGTTGCGGAAACTTTTCGACAAGTTCAAGGAGTTGACTACGATGAGACTTTCTCACCCGTAGCGACGCTTAAGTCTGTCCGAATCATGTTAGCAATTGCCGCATTTTATGATTATGAAATCTGGCAAATGGATGTCAAAACTGCATTCCTGAATGGATATCTTACAGAAGAGTTGTATATGATGCAACCAGAAGGTTTTGTCGATCCTAAAGGTTCTAACAAAGTGTGCAAGCTCTAGCGATCCATCTATGGACTGGTGCAAGCATCTCAGAGTTGGAATATACGCTTTGATAAGTTGATCAAAGCATATAGTTTTATACAGGCTTGCGGTGAACCCTGCATTTACAAGAAAGTTAGTGGGAGCACTACAGCCTTTCTGATAAGTATATGTGAATGACATATTGTCGATCAGAAATGATGTAGAATTTTCTGGAAAGCATAAAGGAGTGTTTGAAAGGATTTTTTTCAAAGAAAAACCTCGGTAAAGCTGTTTACATATTGAGCCTCAAGATCTATAGAGATAGATCGAGACACTTGATAAGTTTTTTTCAATGAGTACATACCTTGACAAGTTTTTGAAGTAGTTCAAAATGGATCAGTCAAAGAAGGATATCTTGCCTGAGTTGTAAGGTATGAAGTTGAGTAAGACTCAAAGCCCGACCTTGGCAGTAGATAGAGAAAGAATGAAGGTCATTCCCTATGCCTCAGCAATAGATTCTATAAAGTATGCCATGCTGTGTACCAAACCTGTTGTGTACCTTACCACGAGTTTGGCAAGGAGGTACAAAAGTGATCCAGGAGTAGATCACTGGACAGCGGTCAAAATTATCCTTAGTTACTGGATGACTAAGGAAATGTTTTCTCGATTATGGAGGTGATAAAGAGTTCGTCGTAAAGAGTTACGCCGATGCAAGCTTTACACTAATCCAGATGACTCTAAGTATCAATCTGGATGCATATTGGAAGTGGGAGCAATTAGCTAGAGTAGCTCCATGCAGAGCATTGTAGACATAGAAATTTGCGAAATACATACGGATCTCTATGTAACAGACCCGTTGACTAAACTTCTCTCAAGCAAAACATGATCACACCTTATTACTCTTGGGTATTAAGCACATAGCGATGTGAACTAGATTATTGACTCTAGTAAACCCTTTGGGTGTTAGTCACATGGCGATGTGAACAATGGGTGTTATTCACATAACGATGTGAACTATCGGTATTAAATCACATGTAGATGTGAACTAGATTATTGACTCTAGTGCAAGTGGGAGACTGAAGGAAATATGCCCTAGAGGCAATAATAAAGTTATTATTTATTTCCTTATATCAAGATAAATGTTTATTATTCATGCTAGAATTGTATTAACCGGAAACTTAGTACATGTGTGAATACATAGACAAAACAGAGTGTCCCTAGTATGCCTCTACTAGACCTGTGTTTTGGTTTTCGGTTTACGTTTTTTCTCGCCCATGAACGAGATGGCCGAAATTCGGCCATTTTAAAAATTTCGGTAAAATCTCGGACGAAATTATAAAACCAAAATTTGAATTTTAAACAAAATTTAACCAAAAATTGGCCAAAATTCGGCCTAAAATTTTGAAATCAAGCAGAGCAAAAGTACAGCAGTCGAACAACACTGAGGAGTACGTCTATACGTTTACCAAACTAGCTTTGGGGATTGAAAACTCCAAAAGAAAAGATTGAAACAAGGATACAGAGAGGTGCTCCAGAGTTGAGAGAAATTCAGCCGGAAGAGGTCAGCAGCAGGGGCCGGCTCGTAGGAACGGCGCGACTGGGGTAGGAGCGGCTTGCTCGAGTGGGGAGGCAAGCGCCGACGAGTGGATGAGCCGCGTATGGGCGCATCGCCGCCGCCGCAAACACAGGGGCCGCAGGGGGATCGTGATTTGTTTAGGGTTCAGGAGTTCACATCGACGCTTTTAACTCAGGCAAACCGAGGGAAGGCCCAGAAGTTGGATTGGGCCAGAAAAAAGTTCAAACTGGGCCGGAGTTTTTGGCCGGCACAGACATTTACCGAGCCTAGGCGAGATGACCGAAATTCGGCCGAAAATTGTTTTTTTCGGCCGAAAATCAAAACACAGTACTAGACTAGCTCATTGATCAAAGATGGTTATGTTTCCTAACCATAGACATGAGTTGTCATTTGATCAACGGGATCACATCATTAGGGGAATGATGTGATGGACTAGACCCATCCGTTAGCTTAGCACTATGATCGTTTAGTTTTACTGCTATTGCTTTCTTCA
Source organism: Secale cereale (assembly GCA_902687465.1). NCBI lineage: Eukaryota > Viridiplantae > Streptophyta > Magnoliopsida > Poales > Poaceae > Secale > Secale cereale. Next base: position 941,677,069 of record LR738711.1, read on the forward strand.
TGACTTATACATGTTCCTATGACTATGAGATTATGCAACTCCCGTATACCGGAGGAACACCTTGTGTGCTATCAAATGTCACAATGTAACTGGGTGATTATAAAGATACTCTACAGGTGTCTCCAAAGGTGTTCGTGGTGTTGGCATAGATCAAGAATAGGATTTGTCACTCCGATTGTCGGAGAGGTATCTCTGGGCCCTCTCGGTAATGCACATCACTTAAGCCTTGCAAGCATTGCAACTAATGAGTTAGTTGCGGGATGATGTATTATGGAACGAGTAAAGAGACTTGCCGGTAACAAGATTGAACTAGGTATTGAGATACCGACGATCCAATCTCGGGCAAGTAACATACCGATGACAAAGGGAACAACGTATGTTGTTATGCGGGTTGACCGATAACAATCTTCGTATAATATGTAGGAGCCAATATGAGCATCCAGGTTCCGCTATTGGTTATTGGCCGGAAATGAGTCTCGGTCATGTCTACATAGTTCTCGAACCCGTAGGGTCCGCACGCTTAACGTTTGATGACGATCGGTATTATGAGTTTATGAGTTTTGATGTACCGAAGGTAGTTCGGAGTCCCGGATGAGATCGCGGACATGACGAGGAGTCTCGGAATGTCCAAGACGTAAAGATTGATATATTGGACGACTATATTCGGACACCGGAAGTGTTCCGTAAAGTTTCGGAATTTACCGGAGTACCGGGGGGGGTTACCGGAACACCCTGGGGAAGCTATGGGCCTTAATGGGCCGTAGGAGAAAGAGGGAAGGAGGGCCAGGGCTGGGCCGCGCGCCCCCCACCCCTTGGTCCGAATTGGACAAGGAAGGAGGGGGGGCCGGCGCCCCTTTCCTTCTCCTTCTCCCTCTCCTTCCTTTCCCCCTTCTCCCTTTTGGTAGTTCCTACTAGGAATAGGATTGCAATCCTATTCCTAGTAGGATTGCTCCTCCTTGGCGCGCCACTAGGGGCCGGCCAGCCTCCCCCTTGCTCCTTTATATACGGGGGCAGGGGGCACCCAAAGACACACAAGTTGAATTGTTTTAGCCGTGTGCGGTGCCCCCCTCCACAGAAACACACCTCGGTCATACTGTCGCAGTGCTTAGGCGAAGCCCTGCGCCGGTAACTTCATCATATCCGTCACCACGCCGTCGTGCTGACGAAACTCTCCCATGAAGCTCAACTGGATCAAGAGCTCGTGGGATGTCATCAAGCTGAACGTGTGCTGAACGCGGAGGTGCCGTACGTTCGGTGCTTGATCGGTTGGATCGCGAAGAAGTTCGACTACATCAACCGCGTCACTTGACGCTTCCGCTCCCGGTCTACGAGGGTACGTAGACACACTCTCCCTCTCGTTGCTATGCATTTGGTAGATAGATCTTGCGTGATCGTAGGAAAATTTTAAAATACTACGTTCCCCAACACAAGGCCCCTGGCGCGCACTGGTGGGTAGGGCCACCTCCTTCACCTTCTGGTCGTCCCATGAAGCTTCTAGTGCCTCTTTTGTTCCAAAAAAATTTGTCAAAAAGTTCCGTTGCATTTAGAGAACTTTTATTTTTGCAGAAAAAACAACACCACGGTAGTTCTGCTGAGAACAACGCCAGTCCGGGTCAGTTCCATTGAAATCGTACCAAAACCATATAGAATTGTTTTAAACATGTCATGAATACTTTATAAATTATAAATACGTTGGAGATGTATCAGTAGGCTAGTCCAAATAATGGTAATCGTTGCATGAATTGATAAGTAAAAGGTATAAAAACTTCAAAAGATATAAATACGTTCGAGAAGTATCAGTGCTACTTGTAAAGGTTATGACTCAAAAATGATCTTGTACTAAGTGAGTGGATTTGGTGAAGAAATGTGCTTGTGGAGGGATAGTGGTAGTTCAAGTTAATGATAATACATGCCCCCATTTTGGAACTCATCAAGGATAGAGACGGGGAGACTATATGTTTAGTTAAAGGTTTAACTCCACATCTGATTGGTGGGGGATGTGCCATACCACAGTATGTAGTTGACACGATATTTCTCATGGATGATGATCTGGAAAGTGCAAAAAGTCTAAGTATATTTAGTTTTGAACAACTATCTGGGTCGACTAAAATAGGTTAAAGTTACATTTTACACGAGGATGATGAAACCTCCATAGGTGGCAAGCACTAAACAAGAAATGCCCTAAAAAGAGTTTACAAAGGGAGCAATGTGATCAGTAAGGTCTAGTGATTTTGGGTTGAAGATCAATTTTCATAAGAGTGATTTATATTGCTTTGTTGAAGATGCTTGCATGTCTTAGATTCATGAAGAGATTTGTACATGTAAACCGAGTGAGCTTCTCATTACTAAGCATACTGATTCATTATAAAAGACCATTGAACAAAGATAAAAAAAGTGTGGAAGAGAGAGTTGGCAATGAAAGTTCATGTCTAACGCAAGGAGGAGAGAGATAGCACTGGTTAATTATTGATAACCCTAATTTCATGATGTCTTTCTTTGCGTTCCCTGTTGGGTTAGCTAAAAGGTTAGATATTTTTAGACGGAGAATGTTGTGGGAAGATATCAATGGGGTTATGAAATATCACCTACTCAACTACTCTACTGTATGTCAAGCCAAAGGCCATGGTAGCTTGGGGAGTACTAACCTGATTACTACGATTATATGTTACCTTAGTAAGTGGCTATGGAGGTTGGAGAGTGAAAAAGGGATGTGCCACAAGTTGATCAGAAGGAAATAGTCACATAAGAAACGTCTCATGAAACTAGTTTAAAACATGGAGGCTCACACTTTTGGTTTGGCGTGATGCTGGTAAGAGATATTTTCTGGGTTTTTTGTGTGCATAGGAAAGCGATTTGTAATGGTAGACGTACTATAGGTTTTGGGGAAGACGATTGAATTGGAAAAAGATCTTTTGCCGACAGACTTTTCAAGACTTTAAGCCTTAGCTTTCTATGAGAACATCCCTGTTGCTTGTGTGCTCTGCAGTAAGGTTGGGGTTTCTTGAGATTTCATAGTCTTAGTGGATACAATGGGACATGATCCTCACAAAAAACAACCCACAATGGGACATGATGAAAGAAATGTGTAATGTTGTGTCTTCAAAGGAAACAGATAAGACAAACTTATATGGGTTGATGATGGACCCTTTTCACCTTTTCAGTTAACCTACTTATAGAGCACTGAAAATGCAACATGTTCTTTCCCTCATCAATTCATGTAGAAGATTATAAGACCCCCTTGAAAATGCAAAATCATAAATTGGCCCCTAATTATGTGATTTTAGTGTATAATACTATGTGTTTTGCATACAAGTTAATTGGAAGGCATATCCCAAGTTTTTTTAAATAAGAAAAGCCATGTTGTTCACCAAAATTAGGGTAAATTATAACTCTACAAAACCCTTATTTATAGCTTATACTTCATCTATATATATTGCTTGGTAAAACACACAATATTTTAACCTAATAAAATGCTTGTGAAAGTAAGTCTCTAATTAACAAGAACGTGGCCGACCAACCGGGCGTTGTTAATTACTCCGATTATACAGCCGATTAGTCTCTTGACAATGTTGACAACACTCTCATGGCGGTTTAGCGGCTTTTGACAACACATGAGACCTATTTATGGTATCTGAATTGTTGTTGACTATGGACAAATGAGTGAATGGACAGTGTTACCAATCATGCTGCAACCCCATTAATATTAGTGCTACCAATTTACCAAATGACAAAATCTTCCCCGCAATATTTTTTTTGACAAAAGCTGTAGTAACCGACAGTCGTCACATGTTTGGCACAGAAATGGCTGTTCATGTGTGCAGCCTCAGATCCATCGAATCATGGCACTTGTCTGCTCTGTAATACTGTAGTATCAGTAGAGCAAATTACGTGCCACTTTTTAGCCCAAGATCTGCAGCTCCATCCTACTAGTTTCATGGAAAAAAAAGTTGTTGAATGAGAGATAAGTGGGTGGAGAAAAAACAAAAGCTGAGAAATAGGTAGAGTGTCCCTACCGTACCCATGGCTGGGACTGGGAGAGAGCCTCATTTCTGGTGTACAAGTTCCCCGAAGGATATGCTATTCTGAGCATGGTGAGAGGTGTTTGCCAGCAGTGTAAGCAGGAAAGATAGCTAGAAACCAAGTGCCGACATCGGAAAGGGAACCATACGAGTCCGTGGTTGTGACTAAACAAGTGATGCCAGACAAGCCAGAGCAGGTCGAGGTCGTACGAGTGATAATTGACCACTGCCCGGAACAAAGTTGCACCCACTGAAATTTCTGCATCATGCAGATCGCCAAAGCTGTCGCTGCCAGGAGATGCAGATCTTTGCGCAAAACTGTACGACTCCCAGTGGAAGAAAACAAGCAGTATTAAGTACTCCATTAACAAACGAGGTATGGAGGTGGCTCGGAATAGAGGGGTCCTGATTTGGATCAACACCATTTCTTTTCTTGGGGCACGCTGGAATCACGCAAGCAATCGTGATTCGTGAGATAGATACAATATTAATCAAGGCTTTGGCGGAGCTGGTTCTCAACTTTTTGGCTGTTAATATCATCTCGGCGTGCCCACTCACCATCAACCCTTCCGACCATTTTGTGTTGCTTTGCTATCATCGTCTCTTCCAGGGGCGGATCTAGGGGAGGTGCCGTGGGTGTGGGTGCCACGGCACCCCCTATAAAACTGAAAAATAGTTTACGTAGTATATTTAGTCTAATTTTTTGGACTATTTGTTGGATTTACTTTGACATTTAGGCCCAATCATGGTAATTTTGTGTAATTTAACTACTTGGTCATCGAACCCTCCTAATTGTCGTTGCATTGGTGGTGACTTCGTTAATCTCAAAATGATATGTCGGATCAGTCACTCGAAGGTGCTCATAGGGAGGTAGGGTGTGCTTGTGTTCATAAGAGTGAGTGTATGTGTGTTTGTGTCTATACTCTATACTGTGTCCAAAAAACGTTTCATTGGAAGTGGGGAAGAACAAGTTTTCCGCCATCCATATGCTCCAAAAAAGTGCAAAGGCGACTTGTCAAAAGTGCAAAGGCACCGAGATTCATGTCAGGAACCGAGCTACAAAGAGCAAAAATATCAAGCTTGTGGTCTAGGGAGAAATAAATTGTTTCCTGGATGTAGACATAGACTAAATATCAGTGAACCGCATACAACTCAGCGTACGTGTTCTAACTTCTAACTAGTCTTCAGAGCCTAAAATGAGCACACTTATCACTTACATATATAAGCAGTAAATATCTACAAGTTTTCTGCTGGTAGGTTTTAGGAGTAATGGTTTGAACCACTTGGTTTCTTTAATAGAAACCGGAGAGTGCGGCCTCTCTTTCATTCAGAGAGAGAGAGAGAGAGAGTAAATATCTATACAAGGCAATTAATTTTCTCTGGGAACATGTTGATAACTATGAAAGTAGGCCCATATCAGAAATCCCCAACTTAATCGTCGTGTCGACCCCTTTACAAAACATGCAAATTAACAATACGATCGTGAACTGTAGCGCAGATGGTTAGGTTCCTGTCCCACCAGGGTTCATGTCCTAGACTTGGCACTGATGCTCACATTTGTCGACTAAAATGCGCATATGATGACTTTGACAATCTCAAGATGATGTGTCAGTTCAGTATCTCAAAGGTGCTCATAAGCGTAGGGCGTGCATGTGTCCATAGGGATGACCATATTTACGTGTTGTGAGCATATGTGATTGTACTGTATTCAGATTTCCTTTTTAACTATACGGTCAACAAGAAAACTGATCCTAGGCCTTCCTAGACATATATTTAGAAAATCATGGTCTCAACACTCTGCAGAACAAAATCCAGCAATCTTAATGTTGTGGCATCCTGGATGTTCTCAAGAGAGATACACTTCCACTCCCATGATTGTCTACGGCCTGAAGCAACAAACACATCAGCACTTTTCTCGCACAAAAAAGAAAAAGAAAAACACATTAGCACTTGCTGATAGAAATCACACAAATATTAAATATGACTATAATGATATGGACGGCATTACTACTCAGCCATGACAATTTTACAAAACCTTTTCAGGTAGATTCTAATGCTAGATTCTACCAATTCTTTACCTCTTTACCTAATAATAAAGAAAGTTGGGTTTCAGCCCGTCCGTCATGCCACTTTGCAGAAAAGCCCCTCTGTTTTCTGTAAATTAACCCGCACTACACGTTTAAGTCATACCGAACCGTTTTTTGGCAGTTTCGCACAAAAACCCCTCAGATTTCATGTAATCAACCCGCCATCCATACTTAAGTCGGTCGAATCGTTTTTTTGTGTTTTAACAGAAAAACACCTAACCTTTTGGTTAATTAATCTCAGTTTATCTAAAACAAAAATATCCTTATCTTTTAAACCGTAACTCCGATTTTAACGTATTATATATGAAATTTGATTAGAAAAATGTGTAGAATCTAAATAAACTGTTACTTTTAGCTGTTAAATATTTCTAAACTATTAATTTGGGTGCAAACTTAATCTATAGTGCACTTAATCTGCAGTTTATCTAAAACAAAAATATCCTTATCTTTTAAACCGTAACTCCGATTTTAACGTATTATATATGAAATTTGATTAGAAAAATGTGTAGAATCTAAATAAACTGTTACTTTTAGCTGTTAAATATTTCTAAACTATTAATTTGGGTGCAAACTTAATCTATAGTGCACGGTCCGTTTTTCTTTGGCACTGGTGGCGATCCAAATTGCACATAAACACACATTAAAACCAGAGTGAGAGCAAAAAATATTGATAACCACGCACGCACAACACTGAAAAACCTCACGGGAAGAAAATAACATTTTTCTCATCTTATTCTGAGCGATTGTGTGAGTGCGAGCGCGCGTACGTGTGTGTGAGAGAGAGACGCCTTATGACTGACCATATTCAAATACGTTTGAGACCACCATCGGGAACAGAAATGTGATGCCATTTTAAAATAAAGAACATCTACCTACCAGGGTCTCGAGTCGTGGTTATTAGGTTAAGAACGTGTGTTTTTTTCTATCCCGTTGCAACGCACGGGCTCTTTTGCTATAATAATAAAGCAAATTGGGTTTCTTCTCGTCCGTCATGGCATTTTTCAGAAAAGTCCCTCTACTTCAGAGAATTCAACCCGCAGTCCTATTTTAAGTTAAAACGAATTGTTTTTCCTATTTTACATAAAAGTCCCTCTGTTTTCTTGAAATCAACCCGCAGTACAGATTTAAGTCATATCTGAACCGTTATTTTACATTTTTCGAAACCCCCCTTGATATTTTAGGTAATTCATCCGCGGATCATATTTAAGTCAAATAAATGTTTTTTTTTAAAATCATCCATATCTTTTAAACCGTATCTCCGATTTGAACATGGTATATATGAAATTTGATTAGAAAAATATGTAGAATATGAATATGATATTATTTTTACCTGTTAAGTATTTTAAAATATTATTTTGGAATATATTTAAGTCAGACAAATGATTTTCTAAATTATACGTATCTTTTAAACCGTAACTTCGATTTTAACATATTGTATATGAAATTTTATTACAAAAATGTGTAGAAACCAAATATGATGTTGATTTCACCTGTTAAATATTTTTTAAATATTGTTTTGGAAGCAAACTTATAATTTATAGCGCAAGATCCATTTTTTCTTTCGTACCGATGGCGATCCGGATTGCAAATAAAACCCCTCTATAACCATATAGGGAAAAGAAAACATCAATAACTACACATGCATACCTCTGAAAAATGTTGCAGGGGAAAACAATAGATTTCTCATGGCGAGAGTGAGAGAAAGCAAGAGAGAGAGAGAGAGAGAGAGAGAGAGAGAGAGAGAGAGGGGAGGATAGAGGGAGAGAGAGACGCCTTAGGGTTAACCATATTGAAACACGTTTTTTGTTTTGTTTTGTGTGAACACTGAGGCCATCGCCGGTGAGGGTGAGAAGGAGGATAAGCGGCAGGCCTAAAATGAGGATGGGCTTTTTCGGATGTAGCCATGCAGGCCTAGTACGTGACAAGGAAACCCTGGGCTGACGGGATGGGCTTTATTTCTTATATATGGGCTTTGGGGGAAGGAGTGGGGGCAAAGGCCATGTGCTGAGTGGGGGCGATGCATTATATTGCACGCCTAGTACAAGTGGGCTTCAAAATCGAGTGGGGGCATTTGTTCCCCACGGTCCTTCATGTGGATTCGCCCCTGATACTAATTGGTTAACCTTCCTTCATTTGAACCCCGGCCATGCGAGCTCATCTGATCCGATTGGTTGGCCATGCTAGCTCGTAAAGAAACTTCCTCCATGGCGGCCGGGCGATAACAGCCTAACATTTTTTTAGATTTTCGCATAGGGCATGTGTGTGAATAGGTATAGTGCAAGGGGCTTCTCTGCAAAAACATATGCCATGTGTCACATGACAGCCGGGCCCTGCAGGTCAGATACAACGTCAATACGGTGTCATACAGCGTTTAGACTGTTCTGCAACAATTAGACGCAAGGATGATACTGACATGCAAAAGATTATGACTATTGATACCAATCCGTTACAACGTGTCCAAATGTGATACTTCCATGCAATTAACTCTACAAGTTTAAGCTAGTTATACCCTCCTACGTACATGGTCCATGCATTGTACTCCCTCCGTTCCTAAATATAAGTCTTTGTAGAGATTCCACTATAAACCACATACGGATGTATATAGATGCATTTTAGAGTGTAGATTCACTTATTTTGCTTCGTATGTGATCCATAATGAAAACTCTCCAAAGAGTTATATTTAGGAACGGAGGGAGTATGGGCAGCACGAAGTTGCATTGAGACTATTAACAATGGTGTCCGCAGCATGCAGTGCATCATTCTTTTTCCACCAGTATAAAAAATGAGATGTCTTTAGTTGCCATTGGGCGCCCTCGGCCAGGAACCATGTGCGACTTGACGCCCTCACAAGCACAGCTAGCCATTCATTGATCCATCACGTCAATTTTTTTGATTAAGACCACCGTGTCAGTCCCAACAATATACTAACTGATTAAGCTTCCTTCATTTGAACCCCGGCCAGGCCTGATCTGATCCGATTGGCTGGCCTGGCCATGCTCATGCATCCTTTGCATGATGCCTGCCCTGCTGATTCCCTGTCACTACTTTATCTACCGCGCGTTAATAATCAATTCACTGGAGCGTATGATCATGATCAGTGTTCGATGGACGCCATGTTCCCCATCGAGGCTAGGAGTAGCCCCAAGCTAAGCTAGCAGCTTTTTCCATGGCGGCCGGGCGGTGACATGCATATGCACCGATCATGGGAGCAGAGCTAGCTAGTGTGCAGTGCAGCACCACAGACCTCATAAATCAACGATCAACTAGCTCATAAAGAAATTTTGGATCTTTTGTACCGACACTCGCGACAGGGACAGGATCCTGGTCACTGTCAAGCCGGCCGGATTCTCCAATATATATTGAAGCTAGTGTTACACTTGCTGGTCGTCCAGGGAGAGAGAGAGATATATATAAAGAGAGAGAGAGAGTAAATATCTATACAAGGCAATTAATTTTCTCTGGGAACATGTTGATAACTATGAAAGTACGTCCATATCAGAAATCCCCAACTTAATCGTCGTGTTGACCCCTTTACAAAACATGCTAATTAACAATACGATCGTGAACTGTAGCGCAGATGGTTAGGTTCATATCCCACCAGGGTTCATGTCCTAGGCTTGGCACTGATGCTCACATTTGTCAACTACAATGAGCATATGATGACTTTGACAATCTCAAGATGTTGTGTCGGTTCAGTATCTCAAAGGTGCTCACAAGCGTAGGACGTGCATGCGTTCATAGGAATGACTGTATTTACGTGTTGTGAGCATATGTGATTGTACTGTATTCAGATTTTCTTTTTAACTATATGGTCAACAAGAAAACTGATTCTAGGCCTTCCTAGATATATATTTAGAAAATCATGGTCTCGACACTCTGCAGAACAAAATCCAGCAATCTTAGGGCATGTTTGGGACTACTCTGCTCCTTAAAATTCAGCTCTGCTTCGAAAAACACAAGCCAAACAGGGATGGCTCCAGGATATGCCGCTCCGCAAAAAACTAGAATCTGGGGTACAACTCTTAGTTTTTTATGAAGCTCTTGAGGAGGTGCTCCAAAAAATACTAGAAGCTGGAGTTGGATGGAAATTACCCACCACTACCACCAGTAAGTGGATACCCCTTCGTTTGTCTGCTCTCAACCAATCAAATAGATCCTTTCCACCAAATTTCTTATTCTTGAAGCTGGAGCTAGATGGAAGCCAAACATTCTCTTTAGTAGTGTTACAACTTCTGATTGAAACTGCTCCAAAATGAATTTAGTGGAGCGAAACTAATTTTGATGAAGCGGAGCAGTCCCAAACAAGCCATTAATGTTGTGGCATCCTGGATGTCCTCAAGAGAGATACACTTCCATTCCCATGGTTGTCTACGGCCTGAAGCAACAAACACATCAGCACTTTTCTCGCACTAAAAAGAAAAAGAAAAACACATTAGCACTTGCTCATAGAAATCACACAAATATTCAATATGACTATAATGATATGGACGGCATTACTACTCAGCCATGACAATTTTACAGAACCTTTTCAGGTAGATTGTAATGCTAGCTTCTACAAATTTTTTTACTTAAAAAAACTGAATAAACACAAAGACAAACATATCCAAAGCTTTTGGAGAGCTAGAAAAGTCTAGTGAAATTCAAACAGATGCTGCGGAAATTGGAACACACGCTGAAATGATTTGAAATGAGTAGGTTGATGCTGCCATGTTTGAATCTGTGCACATCTTACCGAAAAAAGCTTTTGCCCCTCTTTATAGATAAAGCAAACTACCACAAGCAATACAAGGTTCATACAGAGGATAAAAACACACACCCAAACACACACAATAGCACAAATAGGGTTCTGCTGAGGGCACCAGCTCTACAAGCCCAAGGGAGAACGAAAAACAACATCCTATTTAGGTCGGACGGGGGCAGGGGCGGCGACATGCGGGGCACCAACGTCCGGATTCTAGCGGTGATACCGTCGATGGCGCTGCAGTCGAAGGAGCAGCTAAGCAACTTCCAAAGCTGTAAGAAACCACACATTTTGAATATAGCATTAGTAGGCCTTCTCAGGAGAGAGCTGCTTAATGACAAGCTTATTGTGAATCTCCTAAAGCGTCAAAGCTAGCGCCTCAATGACAAGCCACCTAATGTGGTGTGTCCCCATCGTAGGTGCTAGCAATTCCTCAAAGAAACCCACAAATTTTGAATGGCACCATCCGCCACCAAGAACTTCACGGAAGCAACTCCAAAGGAATTGAGCCGAGGCACACGTGAAAAAGATGTGGTTAGAATTTTCCTCCGTGTCACAAAGGGGGAACATGCCATCCCTAGGGACATTACATTTGAGTACCTTCACCCCTAAAGGAACTCAAACGCGGATCCAGTGCCACAAGAAAATCTGGATTTTTAGTGGCAACTTGACCGACCAGAGCTGGGACAACGGCTCCGGCCCAGGCACGACCGCAATGGCACAATATAGCGACTTCATGGAGAAAAATCCGCTACTTTCAAGGCGCTAAAAGATCCAACCAGGTTCAAGAGTCGGTGTGTGTAGCGCGACACAGTCCAGAAGGTCGACCCAAGCCGCGACTTCCAGGGGACGAAAGTGCGACGGAAAGTGAGGTTCCCAAGATCAATCAGGGCCACCTCAACCGAGATATGGGGCATCACGAAAATGGAGAAGATGGCCGGGAATATACTCCATCCGTCCCAAAATTCTTGTCTTAAATTTGTCTGGATATGGAAGTATTTATCACTAAGACGTGACTAGATACATCCGTATTTAGACAAATCGAAGACAAGGATTTTGGAACGAAGGGAGTAGCAGTGAAAGGTTGGGAACCAGCCGATTGATCGAACCAAAACAAGGTTGAGGAACCGGAACCCACTAAGATCGAAGATCCGAAATAGAGAGCACGGGTCACTAATAGGAATCCCCAGGTAGTATGTGAGGAAAGGATCCCATTGTGCAGTTCAGATGATCCACGATACTAAGACGCTCGTCATCGAAATATCCTAATGCTACTTCTCGAGCTTGTGTTGTATTCACTCGAAGATGAAAGGGTGATGCATCATAGTAGCGTAAGTATTTCCCTCAGTTTTTGAGAACCAAGGTATCAATCCAGTAGGAGACCACGCGCGAGTCCCTCGCACCTGCACAAACAAATAAGAACTTCGCAGCCAACGCAATAAGGGGTTGCCAATCCCTTTACGGTCACTTACGAAAGTGAGATCTGATAGATAGGATAGTATGATATTTTTGGTATTTTCGGATATAAGAACAGAAAGTAAATAAAGCAAAGTAAAGTAGATTGGAAGATTAATATGTTGAGAATAGACCCGGGGGCCATAGGTTTCACTAGTGGCTTCTCTCATGATAGCAGAATTCTACGGTGGGTGAACAAATTACTGTCGAGCAATTGATAGAAAAGCGCATAGTTATGAGAATATATAGGCATGATCATTATATATAGGCATCACGTCCGTGACAAGTAGACCGAAACGATTCTGCATCTACTACTATTACTCCACGCATCGACCGCTATCCAGCATGCATCTAGAGTATTAAGTTCATAAGAACAGAGTAATGCTTTAAGCAAGATGACATGATGTAGAGGGATAAACTCAAGCAATATGATATAAAACTCATCTTTTTATCGTCGATGGCAACAATACAATACGTGTCTTGCTGTGCTGTCACTGGGAAAGGACACCACAAGATTGAACCCAAAGCCAAGCACTTCTCCCATTGCAAGAACTATAGATCTAGTAGGCCAAACCAAACCAATAATTCGAAGAGACTTGCATATTATAATCATACATAAAAGATTTCAGAAAAGAATCAAATATTTCTCGTAGATAATCCTGATCATAAACCCACAATTCATCGGATCTCGACAAACACACTGCAAAAAGATTACATCGAATAGATCTCCTCGAAGATCGAGGAGAACTTTGTATTCAGATCCAAAAAGAGAGAAGAAGCCATCTAGCTAATAACGACGGACCCGAAGGTCTGTGGTAAACTACTCACAACTCATGGGTGAGGCTATGATGTTAATGTAGAAGCACTCCGTGGTAGATCCCCCCTCCGGCGGAGCTCTGGAACAGGCCCCAAGATGGGATCTCATGGGAACAAAAGGTTGCGGCGGTGGAATTAGGGTTTTCTCTGTTGCCTCGATGTTTTATATAGGAGGAAGAAGGGCATCGGGGGAGCCAGAGGGGGCCCACGAGGGTGGGGGGCACGCCCTAGACCCTCGTGGCCGCCTTTCTCGTTCCCTCGCATGTACTCCAAGTCTTCTGGGTAGATACGGTTCCAAAAATAACTCTCGCGAAGGTTTCATTCCGTTTGGACTCCGTTTGATATTCCTTTTCTGCAAAACCCTGAAATAGGCAAAAAAACAACAATCTGCACTGGGCCTTGGTTTAATAGGTTAGTCCCAAAAATAATATAAAAGTGTATAATAAAGCCCATTAAACATCCAAAACAGAATATATAATAGCATGGAACAATAAAAAATTATAGATACGTTGGAGACGTATCAAGCATCCCCAAGCTTAATTCCTGCTCGTCCTCGAGTAGGTAAATGATAAAACTAGAATTTTTGATGTGGAATGCTAACCAACATAATTCTCAATGTAATTTCTTTATTTTGGCATGAATGTTCAGATCCGAAAGATTCAAGACAAAAGTCTATATTGACATAAGAATAATAATACTTCAAGCATACTAACAAAGCAATCATGTCTTTTCAAAATAACATGGCCAAAGAAAGTTATCCCTACAAAGTTATATAGTCTAGCTATGCTCCATCTTCATCACACAAAATATTCATATCATGCACAACCCCGGTTTCAGCCAAGCAATTGTTTTCATACTCAATTTTTTCAAACCTTTCAACTTTCATGCAATACATGAGCGTGAGCCATGGATATAGCACTATAGGTGGAATAGAGTGGTGGTTGTGGAGAAGACAAAAAAGAGGAAGATAGTCTCACATCGACTAGGCGTATCAATGTGCTATGGCGATGCCCATAAATATATATCAATGTGAGTGAGTAGGGATTGCCATGCAACGGATGCACTAGAGCTATAAGTGTCTGAAAGCTCATCAAAAAAAAACTAAGTGGGTGTTCATCCAACTTGCTTGCTCATGAAGACCTAGGGCATTTGAGGAAGCCCATCGTTGGAATATACAAGCCAAGTTAATGAAAATTCCCACTAGTATATGAAAGTGACAAAACAAGAGACTCTCTATCATGAAGATCATGGTGCTACTTTGAAGCACAAGTGTGGAAAAGGATAGTAGCATTGTCCCTTCTCTATTTTCCCTCATTTTTTTGGAGGGGCTTTCTTTTTTTAGCCCCTGTCTATTTTTTTGGGCCATCTTTTTTTATTTGGCCTTTCCTCACATGGGACAATGCTCTAATAATGAAGATCATCACACTTTATTGACTTACAACTCAAAGATTACAACTTGATACTAGAACAAAGTATGACTCTATATGAATGGCTCAGGCGGTGTACAGGGATGTGCAATGAATCAAGAGTGACATGTATGAAAAATTATGCATGGTGGCCTAGCCACAAATACGATGTCAACTACATGATCATGCATGGCAATATGACAATGATGAAGTGTGTCATATGAACGGAACGGTGGAAAGTTGCATGGCAATATATCTCGGAATGGCTATGGAAATGACATGATAGGTAGGTGTGGTGGCTGTTTTGAGGAAGGTATATGGTGGGTGTATGGTACCGGCGAGATTTGCGCGGTACAAGAGAGGCTAGCAATGGTGGAAGGGTGAGAGTGTGTATAATCCATGGACTCAACATTAGTCATAAAGAACTCATATACTTATTGCAAAAATTTACGAGTCATCAAAACAAAGTAATCAACGCATGCTCCTAGGGGAAGGGTTGGTAGGAGTTAATCGCGCGATCCCGACCTCCACACAAAGGATGTCACTCAATAAATACCCATGCTCTAACTTCGTCACATAGCGGTTCACCATACGTGCATGCTACGGGAATCACAAACTCTAACACAAGTATTTCTCAAATTCATAATTACTCCACTAGCATGACTCTAATATCACCATCCTCATATCTCAAAACAATCATCAAGTATCAAACTTCTCATCATATTCAATGCACTTTATATGAAAGTTTTTACTATATTCATCTCGGATGCCTATCATATTAGGACTAGTTTTATAACCAAAGCACATTACCATGTGATAACCCACAAGTGTAGGGATCGCAACAGTTTTCGAGGGTAAAGTATTCAACCCAAATTTATTGATTCGACACAAGGGGAGCCAAAGAATACTCTTAAGTATTAGCAGCTGAGTTGTCAATTCAACCACACCTGGAAACTTAGTATCTGCAGCAAGGTAGTTTAGTGGCAAAGTAATATGGAGATAGCGGTAACTACAATAAAAGTAACGGTAGTGTTTTTGTAGTTTTTTTAACAGTAGCAGTGGAAAAGTAAATAAGCAACAAGCAATATGTGAAAAGCTCATAGGCATTGGATCGGTGATGGGGAATTATGTCGGATGCAATTCATCATGTAAAATTTATAACCTAGGGTGACATAGAACTAGCTCCAGTTCATCAATGTATGTAGGCATGTAATCCGAATATAGTCATACGTGCTTATGGAAAAGAACTTGCATGCCATCTTTTGTCCTACCCTCCCGTGGCAGCGGGGTCCTAGTGGAAACTAAGGGATATTAAGGCCTCCTTTTAATAGAGTACCGGACCAAAGCATTAACACATAGTGAATACATGACCTCCTCAAACTACGGTCATCACCGGGAGTGGGCCCGATTATTGTCACTTCGGGGTTGCCGGATCATAACACATAGTAGGTGACTATAGACTTGCAAGATAGGATCAAGAACACACATATATTCATGAAAACATAATAGGTTCAGATCTGAAATCATGGGACTCGGGCCCTAGTGACAAGCATTAAGCATGGCAAAGTCATAGCAACATCAATCTTAGAACATAGTGGATACTAGGGATCAAACCCTAACAAAACTAACTCGATTACATGGTAAATCTCATCCAACCCATTACCGTCCAACAAGCCTACGATGGGATTACTCACGCACGGCGGTGAGTGATAACCCACAAGTGTAGGGGATCAGTTGTAGCCTCTTTCGATAAGTATGAGTATCGAACCCAAGTACCCAACGAGAAGCTAAAGGCAGAACAAATTTTTCCTCAAGTTCTATCGACCACCGATACAACTCTACGCACGCTTGACGTTTACTTTACCTAGAACAAGTATGAAACTAGAAGTACTTTGTAGTTTTTGTGGGATAGGTTCTCAAGAATATAAAGAGCACGTAAATAAAACTAGGGGTTGTTAAGATAAAGACACAACTAAATTAGTTTTAGCGAGTGTGGAAAAGTGGTGGTAGGAGTTGCAAAATTGCCCCTAAGCAATTGACTACGTTACTAGACCGATAGCACAATGATAATCTACTCAGACATCTTAGGATGGCAACACATCATTGGATAATAATATGAAGCATAAAGCACCATGTTCAAGTAGAGGGTACATAGGGTTGCGGGAGAGTGGACCGCTGTAGATAGATGGGGGAAGGTGATGGAGATGTTGGTGAAGATGACGAAGGTGTTGGTGTAGATCGCCGTCACACGATGATGGCCCCGGTGGCACTCCAGTGCCACCGGAAGCGAGGGGGAGAGAGCCCCCCTCCTTCTTCTTCTTCCTTGACCTTCTCCCTAGGTGGGAGAAGGGTTTCCCCTCTGGTCCATGGTCTCCATGGCGTGGGAGGGGTGAGAGCCCCTCCGAGATTGGATCTGTCTCTCTGTCTCTCTCTGTTTATGCGTTCCCAGATTCTGTCCCTTCACCGTTTCTTATATTCCCGGAGATCCGTAACTCGTGGCCTACTCGGGCATTGTCTCATGTTGGTTCCGCTTCCCAAAATTCACATATATTCTGTCAGGGATATTACTACCAAGTATAAACCGCCCAGGAGGGACCGATTTATGTTATCAAGATTATCTTATCAAAGGTCCAGCGGAACATGAAGTAGGAGATTTCAGCCCAAGAGGTTTAGAGCCCAAGTGTTAGGGCCCATGATTTGTAAACCGCCATACTATGTACTTGGGATGTAAAATAGAAAGAGTAGGGACCGAGGCGGACACGTTTATGAGCCGGCCTAGGGACTCCGTAAACCGGACCGGGCGTCACCTCTTATATAAAGGGACGACCCGGCGATGGTTCAAGACAGAGAACGACAGATCGAGACACAGGCAAAGCAGATTCGCTCCCTGGTCATCGAAACCCCAGCAATACACACCGAACTAGACGTAGGATTTTACCTTCACTGAAGGGGCCGAACTAGTATAAAATCCCCGTGTCCTTGTCTGCTTTAACCCCTTTAAGCTAACCCGTAGCAATGGCCTCACGACTAAGTCCTTTTGCTAGGACATCTGCCGTGCTAAATCCACAATAGTTGGTGCCCACCGTGGGGCTATTGCACGATGGTTTCGAGTTCTTGAAGGGCAGCTTCGAAGGACTCAAGGGCTACGTAGTGGGCCGGATGACTAAGAGTCGTCGTGGCCGGATCTACATGGATGATGCAGGCTAGGGCCCCAAGGCCGATTCAATCGAATACGGGTACCGGGTCCCCTTCGGCGGCATCCACATTTTCATCGGCAAGACTGGCGAACCAGGCCCTGAGCCGGACATCTTCCCCAACATCGTCGAGCCGGCTCAGCGTGCGAGACCAGCCCGGATTAAGCCGACCGTAAAGCACGTCTTCGTTGGAGCAGTGCATGGAGTGCAAACCGAGGACGGATCGGACTATGGCGGCGAGACTGTTGTCTATACCGACGACGAATCTTCCTCCGGAGAGACATAATCTTTGTATCTGCTGCAGGACGGTCGATCGAAGGGTTGTTCCGAGGGTGACAGTATTCCGGATCCCCTCGATCCGTGAAACCGGGTCGCTGTCTTTATGGCCAGGTCACAGTCTATGCAGCAGCCTTCAACAATAGCGGCGTTAACATCAGACGCGATGGGAGCTAGAGCTGGAGATCCTCCCCATCGCCATCTGACACTTTATCCACCTTGATCGACACTTTGACGGCGCTATTGATAGCAGAGGTAACCCAGGCCAACAAGGAGCATCATGATGCGGAGGTCGCTCAGGTGAAAGGCCGGATTGAGCAAGCCAAGTTGGACCTGGCTGTTGAGAAAGCTAGGATGGCTACAAAGAAGGCGGAGCTTGATGCTCAGGCCTATCGACTCATGTTGGATCAGACCGCTTCACACGAGGTAATGATGAGAAGACAACGATCTCGCTTGCCACCGGTTTATGAGGCAAGAAATCTCTTCAGCACACCAGGAGCAGGAACCAGTAACTAGCCGGAGGTGGACCGGGGAGGAGCACCGGGCACGGGCGCGTTGGTTCAGCCGCCGGTCGCAGAGCCAAACCGCCAAGTTGTGCCGACCCAACATGTGGCCACCCCTCCTGGTTATTATTCTAATCCGCTGGATAACATAGTTGCCGCTGCTTCACGACTGGCCGCCCTTCCCATCGAAGGAACGTCCCTCATAGCAGTGGAGGCACGATGGGCCAGGGAGTTGTTGGACACGGTGCTAACTCAACAGCAAGCTTATTCCTACAGCCGAGAGAGGATTGAGTCGACTCCCCGCACAAGCCGGAGTTATACTAGGCGTCTGGATGAACCGGCCATATCAAGCAGTGAACGGAGACGTAATCAGCCAAGGCGGGATAATCCGGCAGGAGGAGAGGCGCACGCTCAAGATGTGGTGGATCAGGCCAGGCAGCGCCGGGAGGCCGAGGTAACAGCACAGTACGAAGCCCGTCAGGCGACGGCGGTTCGTCCCACCACCACGGTTGAACCGGGGGTCATGTCCAGTTCCCTGGGCGTGCCGTGTCTCATCCCCGCTTTACGGAACATGAAACTGCCCAAGGATTTTAAAGGTCCACGCAAAGTACCCAACTACACGGCGGATCTGGCTCCAGAGGCATGGGTTGAGAGTTACGAGATGGCAATGGAGATGCTGGATGTGGATGATGCAGTATGTGCTACGTATTTCACGATGATGCTAGAGGGCACGGCTCGTACTTGGTTGAAGGGTTTACCGCCTAACTCCATCGGATCTTGGGCCGAATTGCGGCACCTGTTTATCAATAACTTCAAAGATACATGCAAACAGCCAATGCCTGTTGTCGATTTAGCTGCCTGCGTTCAAGGAGAGCAGGAGTCTGCAAGCAGCTGGGTGCGTCGAGTGTCAGAAATCTTGCACTCCTCCAACATCATCAACCCAAGTACAGCAGTGGTAACCTTGGAGGGCAATTGCCAGTTTGAACCTTTGCGGCTAAAGTTGGGACGGCTTAAATGTGATTGCAGTGACATGGGAACGCTCATGGGCGCTTTAGTAAAGTACGGGGACTCTGATAACACCAAGCATCCAGACGCAGACGGAGACAAGTCAGGGAAGGCAAGCAAGAACGGTAAACCGCCGCAGCCCAATCCGACGAATCAAGGATACAATGGTAAGCGTAAAGCGGATGTCAACTCAGATTTTGTGGCCAACACCAACGCTCAGGAGGATGGGCAACACCGCAAAGGTAGACCGCCCACACGTAATGGGAGGCCGCCTATTAATCTGGAGCGCCAGTTGAACGTGCCTTGCCCAAATCATGGTACGCCAGAAAAACCAGCTACGCATCTCTAGAAGGACTGCTTCATCATGCAGGAATTCATGAACCGGAACAGGTATGATCACGGGCCCTCCGGTGGATCAGGCCCTGGGTTCCAAGGTCCGGGTTATCAAGGCGGTGGATCCGGTTCAGGATACCAAGGTAATAACAGCAATCACAATGGGCACAATCAGCATAACCATCAGCATGGTCAGGGCGAATACAACAATCAGGGAAATCAACAGCGTCAATAGCAACAGCAATCCGGATATCAGAATAATCCGAAGGAGCTAAGCAGTGGGCAGTATCATGTCTTCACCACGAGCTTGTGCAAGCGGGATCAGAAAGTTATGAAGAGGGCAGTACATTCTGTTGAACCGGCGGTGCCACGTTTCCTTCGTTGGTCGAAACAGCCCATTGTGTGGAGCAGGGAGGGTCATCCGCCCCGGGTTGACAATCCGGGTCAGCTGGCTCTAGTGGTAGCACCTCAGGTGGGTGGCTACAAGTTCACCAAAGTGCTTATGGATGGAGGCAGCAGCATCAACATCTTGTATTATGAGACTTTCCAGCGTATGGGGCTGACAGATAAAAAACTTCGACAGTCCAATACAGTGTTTCACGGGGTGGTGCCCGGTAAATCGGCCTATCCAGTTGGCAAGATCGATCTAGAAGTTACCTTTGGAGATGAGCATGACTCTAGGTCAGAGACAGTAACCTTTGAGGTGGTAAAGATCAAGAGCCCATACCACACTTTGTTTGGGCGGCCGGTTTACGCCAAGTTCATGGCTAGGCTGTGTTATGTTTATCTAAAGCTCAAGATGCCAGGCCACAAGGGAACTATTACGGTCCATGGGAGCCGCAAAATTGCATTGGAGTGCGACGAAGGTGATGCAGCTTATGCCGAAGCGGTTTGTGCAACTGAGGAGCTGAAATTCTTTAAGGACAATGTTGATCTGGCAGATATATCTCCGCTGAAGATGTTGGAGATATGCCCTAGAGGCAATAATAAAAGCATTATTATTATATCTCCTTGTTCATGATAATTGTCTGTTATTCATGCTTGAATTGTATTGTACGGAAACAGCGATACATGTGTGAATACACAGACCACAATGAGTCCCTGGTAGGCCTCTAGTAACCAGCTCGTTGATCAACAGATGGTCACGGTTTCCTGACCATGGACATGAGATGTCAGTGATAACGGGATCACATCATTAGGAGAATGATGTGATGGACAAGACCCAAACTTGAGCATAACACGAGATCGTATAGTTCGTAATGCATAAGCTTTTCGGTGTCAAGTATTTATTCCTTAGACCATGAGGTTGTACAACTCCCGGATACCGTAGGAGTGCTTTGGGTGTGCCAACCGTCACAACGTAACTGGGTGGCTATAAAGGTACGCATCGGGTATCTTCGAAAGTGTCTGTTGAGTTGGTACGAACCGAGACTGGGATGTTGTCACTCCGTATAACGGAGAGGTACCTCTGGGCCCACTCGGTAATACATCATCATAATGAGCTCAATGTGACTAAGTAGTTAGTCATGGGATGATGGATTACGGATCGAGTAAAGAGACTTGCCATGACGAGATTGAACAAGGTATCGGGGATACCGACGATCGAATCTCGGGCAAGTACCGTACCGATGGACAAAGGGAATAACATACGGGATTGAGTGAATCCTTGACACGGTGGTTCGTCCGATGAAGATCATCGAGGAACACGTGGGAACCAACATGGGTATCCAGATCCCGCTGTTGGTTATTGACCGGAGAGTGGTCTCGGTCATGTCTACGTGTCTCCCGAACCCGTAGGGTCTACACACTTAAGGTTCGGTAACGCTAGGGTCGTAGAGATTAATGCATGTGGAAACCCGAAAGTTGTTCGGAGTCCCGGATGAGATCCCGGACGTCACAAGGAGTTCCGGAATGGTCCGGAGGTAAAGATTGATATATGGGAAGTCCAGTTTCGGCCAACGGGTGATCTCCGGGGGTCACCGGGAGCGTCCCGGGACCACCGGAGGGGCCCCGGGGGTCCACCGGGTGGGGCCACCCCTCCCGGTGGGGCCCCTAGGCCGCAAGGGGGTGTGTCCAGCCCTCATGGCTGGCGCACCACCAAGGGAGGCCCACCTCCCCTGCGCCTAGGGATAAACCCTAAGGGGAGGGGGGCCACCACTTGCCTTGGGGGAGGGGGACTCCTCCCTGGCCGCCGCCCCCCCTTGCAGATTGGATCTGCAAGGGGCTGGCGCCCCCCTGGCCCCCTATATATATGTGGGGGGGGGAGGGGGTAGCCGCACCTCAGCCCTGGCGCCTCTCCCCCTCCCGTCACACCTCCCAGCTCCTTTGCAGGTCAGCCCGGCGAAGCCCTGCTGCGATCTCCACTGCATCCGTCATCACGCCGTCGTGCTGCCGGATCTCTGACGACTTCTCCTCCCCCCTTGCTGGATCAAGAAGGAGGTGACGTTGCTGCACCGTACGTGTGTTGAACGCGGAGGTGTCGTCCGTTCGGCGCTAGATCATCGGTGACGAAGAACGTGAAGAGTACGACTACTTCATCCTTGCTTCGTTGAAAGCTTCCGCACGCAATCTTCATAACGGTATGTAGATGCACTCTTAGTTGCTCGTTGCTAGATGTCTCCATACCTGGATCTTGGTGAAGACGTAGAATTTTTTTGATTTATGCTACGTTCCCCAACAGTGGCATCTGAGCCTAGGTTTTATGCGTAGCATCTTGGCACGAGTAGAACACAAAGCAGTTGTGGGCGTATGATCTTGTTCAACTTTCTTACAGTTACTAGTCAATCTTGATTCGGCGGTATTGTGGGATGAAGCGGCCCGGACCGACCTTACACGTACGCTTACGTGAGACTGGTTCCACCGACAGACATGCACTAGATGCATAAGGTGGCTGGCGGGTGTCTGTCTCTCCTACTTTAGTCGGATCGGATTCGATGAAAAGGGTCCTTATGAAGGGTAAATAGAAGTTGACAAATCACGTTGTGGTTTTGGCGTAGGTAAGAAACGTTCTTGCTAGAAATCCTATAGAAGCCACGTAAAACTTGCAACAACAATTAGAGGACGTCTAACTTGTTTTTGCAGCATGTGTTTTGTGACGTGGTATGGCCAAGAACGAAGATGTGATGAATGATATATGTGATGTATGAGATTGATCATGTTTTTGTAATAAGGAATCACGACTTGCATGTCGATGAACTTGACAACCGGCAGGAGCCATAGGAGTTGTCTTTATTATTGTATGACCTGCGTGTCAATGAATAACGCCATGTAATTACTTTACTTCGTTGCTAAACGTTAGCTATAGTAGTAGAAGTAATAGTTGGCGTGACAACTTCCTCAAGACACGATGATGGAGATCATGATGATGAAGATCATGGTGTCAAGCCGGTGACAAGATGATCATGGTGCCCCGAAGATGGAGATCCAAGGAGCAAGATGATATTGGCCATATCATGTCACTATAATTGATTGCATGTGATGTTTATCATGTTTTTGCATCTTGTTTACTTAGAACGACGGTAGTAAATAAGATGATCTCTCACTAAAATTTCAAGTAATGTGTTTCCCCTAACTGTGCACCGTTGCTAAAGCTCGTCGTTCCGAAGCACCACGTGATGATCGGGTGTGATAGGTTCTAACGTTCACATACAACGGGTGTAAGACAGATTTACACACACGATACACTTAGGGTTCACCTGACGAGCCTAGCATGTACAGACATGGCCTCGGAACACGGAAGACCGAAAGGTCGAACACGAGTCGTATAGAAGATACGATCAACATGAAAGATGTTCACCGTTTTTGACTAGTCCGTCTCACGTGATGATCGGACACGGACTACTCGATTCGGATCGTGTATCACTTGGATGACTTGAGAGATGTCATTCTGAGTGGGAGTTCATTAAAATTTGATTACGATGAACTTAATTATCATGAACTTAGTCTAAATTCTTTACAATATCTCTTGTAGATCAAATGGCCCACGCTCCAGTTTCCCTCAACTTCAACGCGTTCCTAGAGAAAACCAAGCTGAAAGACGATGGTAGCAACTATACGGATTGGGTCCGTAACCTGAGGATTATCCTCATAGCTGCCAAGAGATCATATGTCCTAGAAGCACCGCTAGGTGATGCACCTGCTCCCGATGCTGACCAAGACGTTTTGAACGTCTGGCAGTCACGTAGTGATGATTACTCCCTGGTTCAGTGCGGCATGCTTTACAGTTTAGAATCGGGGCTCCAAAAGCGTTTTGAGCACCATGGAGCATATGAGATGTTCGAAGAGCTGAAAATGGTTTTCCAAGCTCATGCCCGAGTCGAGAGATATGATGTCTCCGACGCATTCTACAGCTGTAAGATGGAGGAGAACAGTTCTGTCAGTGAGCACATCCTCAAGATTTCAGGATTGCACAACCGCTTGTCTCAGCTGGGAATGAATCTCCCAGATGAAGCGGTCGTTGACAGAATCCTCCAGTCGCTCCCACCAAGCTTCAAGAGCTTCGTGCTGAACTTCAATATGCAGGGGATGGAGAAGTCCATTCCCGAGGTATATTCGATGCTGAAATCAGCGGAGGTTGACATCAAGAAAGAACATCAAGTGTTGATGGTCAATAAAACCACTAAGTTCAAGAAAGGCAAGGGTAAGAAGAACTTCAAGAAGGACGGCAAGCAAGTTGCCGCGCCTGGCAAGCCTGTTGCTGGGAAGAAGCCAAAGTATGGACCCAAGCCTGAAACAGAGTGCTTTTATTGCAAGGGAACGGGTCACTAGAAGCGGAACTGCCCCAAATACTTAGCAGACAAGAAGGCCGGCAACGTCAAAGGTATATATGATATACATGTTATTGATGTGTACCTTACCAGCACTCGTAGTAGCTCCTGGGTATTCGATACCGGTGCAGTTGCTCACATTTGTAACTCAAAACAGGAGCTGCGGAATAAACGGAGACTGGCGAAGGATGAGGTGACGATGCACGTCGGGAATGGTTCCAAGGTCGATGTGATCGCCGTCGGCACGCTACCTCTACATCTACCCTCGGGATTAGTTTTGAACCTGAATAATTGTTATTTAGTACCAGCTTTGAGCATGAACATTGTTTCTGGATCTCGTCTTATGCGAGATGGATATTCTTTCAAATCAGAGAATAATGGTTGTTCTATTTATTTGAGAGATATGTTTTATGGTCATGCCCCGCTGGTCAATGGTTTATTTTTGATGAATCTCGAACGTAGTGATACACATATTCATAGTGTAGATGCCAAAAGATGTAAAGTTGATAACGATAGTCCCACATACTTGTGGCATTGCCGCCTTGGTCATATTGGTGTCAAACGTATGAAGAAGCTCCATTCAGATGGACTTCTAGAGTCTCTTGATTATGAATCATTTGACACGTGCGAACCATGCCTCTTGGGCAAGATGACCAAGACTCCGTTCTCCGGAACAATGGAGCAAGCAACCAACTTGTTGGAAATCATACATACCGATGTGTGCGGTCCAATGAGTGTTGAGGCTCGCGGAGGCTACCGTTATGTTCTCACCCTCACGGATGACTTGAGTAGATACGGGTATATCTATTTGATGAAACACAAGTCTGAGACCTTTGAAAAGTTCAAGGAATTTCAGAATGAGGTTGAGAATCAGCGTGACAGAAAAATAAAGTTCTTGCGATCAGATCGTGGGGGTGAATATTTAAGTCATGAATTTGGCACACACCTTAGAAACTGTGGAATTGTTTCACAATTGACACCGCCCGGAACACCTCAACGTAACGGTGTGTCCGAACGTCGAAATCGTACTCTGTTGGACATGGTGCGATCTATGATGTCCCTCACCGATTTACCGCTATCTTTTTGGGGTTATGCTTTAGAGACTGCCGCATTCACTTTAAATAGGGCTCCGTCAAAATCCGTTGAGACGACTCCGTATGAACTTTGGTTTGGCAAGAAACCGAAGCTGTCGTTTATGAAAGTTTGGGGTTGCGATGCTTATGTCAAGAAACTTCAACCTGAAAAGCTCGAACCCAAATCGGAAAAATGCGTCTTCATAGGATACCCAAAGGAAACTATTGGGTACACCTTCTACCATAGATCCGAAGGCAAAATCTTTGTTGCCAAGAATGGATACTTTCTGGAGAAAGAGTTTCTCTCGAAAGAAGTGAGTGGGAGGAAAGTAGAACTTGATGAGGTGATAGTCACCACTCCTGTACCGGAAAGTAGCGCAGCGCAGGAAACTGTTCCTGAGGTGCCTGCACCGACAAGGGAGGAAGATAATGATAATGATCATGAAGATACAGATCAAGTTACTACTGAACTTCGAAGGTCCACAAGGGTACGTTCCGCACCAGAGTGGTACGGCAACCCTGTACTGGAAATCATGTTGTTAGACAACGGTGAACCTTCGAACTATGAAGAAGCGATGGCGGGCCCAGATTCCAATAAATGGCTTGGAGCCATGAAATCCGAGATTGAATCCATGTATGAAAACAAAGTATGGACTTTGGTGGACTTGCCTGATGATAGGCACGCCATAGAAAATAAATGGATATTTAAGAAGAAGACAGACGCGGATGGTAATGTGACCATCTATAAAGCTCGGCTTGTCGCTAAGGGTTATCGACAAGTTCAAGGGATTGACTACGACGAGACTTTCTCTCCCGTAGCGATGCTGAAGTCAGTCAGAATCATGTTAGCTATTGCCGCATTCTATGATTATGAGATATGGCAAAGGACGTCAAAACAGCATTCCTTAATGGCTTCCTCAAGGAAGAGTTGTATATGATGCAACCGGAAGGTTTTGTCGATCCAGAGAACGCTAACAAGGTATGCAAGCTCCAGCGCTCGATTTACGGGCTGGTGCAAGCATCTCGGAGTTGGAATATTCGCTTTGATGAGGTGATCAAAGCGTTTGGCTTTATACAGACTTATGGAGAAGCCTGTATTTACAAGAAAGTGAGTGGGAGCTCTGTAGCATTTCTCATATTATATGTGGATGACATATTGCTGATGGGAAATGATATAGAATTCTTGGAAAATGTAAAGGCCTATTTGAATAAAAGTTTTTCAATGAAGGACCTTGGAGAAGCTGCTTACATATTAGGCATCAAAATCTATAGAGATAGATCGAGACGCCTCATTGGTCTTTCACAAAGTACATACCTTGACAAAATATTGAAGAAGTTCAATATGGATCAGTCAAAGAAAGGATTCTTGCCTGTTTTGCAAGGTATGATATTGAGTAAGACTCAGTCGCCGACCACGGCAGAAGATAGAGAAAAGATGAGTGTCATTCCCTATGCCTCGGCAATAGGTTCTATCATGTATGCCATGCTGTGTACCAGACCTGATGTGAACCTTGCCATAAGTTTGGTAGGGAGGTACCAAAGTGATCCCGGTACGGAACACTGGACAGCGGTCAAGAACATCCTGAAGTACCTGAAAAGGACTAAGGATATGTTTCTCGTTTATGGAGGTGACGAAGAGCTCGTCATAAAGGGTTACGTCGATGCTAGCTTCGACACGGATCTGGATGACTCTAAGTCACAAACCGGATACATGTATATTTTGAATAGAGGGGCAGTCAGCTGGTGCAGTTGCAAGCAAAGCGTGGTGGCAGCATCTACATGTGAAGCGGAGTACATAGCTGCTTCTGAAGCAGCACAGGAAGGAGTCTGGATGAAGGAGTTCATCACTGACCTAGGAGTCATTCCAAGCACGTCAAGCCCGATGACTCTCTTCTGTGACAACACTGGTGCTATTGCTATTACCAAGGAGCCCAGGTTTCACAAGAAGACCAAGCACATCAAGCGCCGTTTCAACTCCATCCGAAATTATGTTCAGGATGGAGACATAGATATTTGTAAAGTGCATACGGATCTGAATGTAGCAGACCCGTTGACTAAACCTCTTTCACGAGCAAAACATGATCAACACCAGAATTCTATGGGTGTTCGATTCATCACAATGTAACTAGATTATTGACTCTAGTGCAAGTGGGAGACTGTTGGAGATATGCCCTAGAGGCAATAATAAAAGCATTATTATTATATCTCCTTGTTCATGATAATTGTCTGTTATTCATGCTTGAATTGTATTGTACGGAAACAGCGATACATGTGTGAATACACAGACCACAATGAGTCCCTGGTAGGCCTCTAGTAACCAGCTCATTGATCAACAGATGGTCACGGTTTCCTGACCATGGACATGAGATGTCAGTGATAACGGGATCACATCATTAGGAGAATGATGTGATGGACAAGACCCAAACTTGAGCATAACACGAGATCGTATAGTTCGTAATGCATAAGCTTTTCGGTGTCAAGTATTTATTCCTTAGACCATGAGGTTGTACAACTCCCGGATACCGTAGGAGTGCTTTGGGTGTGCCAACCGTCACAACGTAACTGGGTGGCTATAAAGGTACGCATCGGGTATCTCCGAAAGTGTCTGTTGAGTTGGTACGAACCGAGACTGGGATGTTGTCACTCCGTATAACGGAGAGGTACCTCTGGGCCCACTCGGTAATACATCATCATAATGAGCTCAATGTGACTAAGTAGTTAGTCACGGGATGATGGATTACGGATCGAGTAAAGAGACTTGCCATGACGAGATTGAACAAGGTATCGGGGATACCGACGATCGAATCTCGGGCAAGTACCGTACCGATGGACAAAGGGAATAACATACGGGATTGAGTGAATCCTTGACACGGTGGTTCGTTCGATGAAGATCATCGAGGAACACGTGGGAACCAACATGGGTATCCAGATCCCGCTGTTGGTTATTGACCGGAGAGTGGTCTCGGTCATGTCTACGTGTCTCCCGAACCCGTAGGGTCTACACACTTAAGGTTCGGTAACGCTAGGGTCGTAGAGATTAATGCACGTGGAAACCCGAAAGTTGTTCGGAGTCCCGGATGAGATCCCGGACGTCACGAGGAGTTCCGGAATGGTCCGGAGGTAAAGATTGATATATGGGAAGTCCAGTTTCGGCCAACGGGTGATCTCCGGGGGTCACCGGGAGCGTCCCGGGACCACCGGAGGGACCCCGGGGGTCCATCGGGTGGGGCCACCCCTCCCGGTGGGGCCCCTAGGCCGCAAGGGGGTGTGTCCAGCCCTCAGGGCTGGCGCACCACCAAGGGAGGCCCACCTCCCCTGCGCCTAGGGATAAACCCTAAGGGGAGGGGGGCCACCACTTGCCTTGGGGGAGGGGGACTCCTCCCTGGCCGCCGCCCCCCCTTGCAGATTGGATCTGCTAGGGGCTGGCGCCCCCCCTGGCCCCCTATATATATGTGGGGGGGGGGGAGAGGGCAGCCGCACCTCAGCCCTGGCGCCTCTCCCCCTCCCGTCACACCTCCCAACTCCTTTGCAGGTCAGCCCGGCGAAGCCCTGCTGCGATCTCCACTGCATCCGTCATCACGCCGTCGTGCTGCCGGATCTCTGACGACTTCTCCTCCCCCCTTGCTGGATCAAGAAGGAGGTGACGTTGCTGCACCGTACGTGTGTTGAACGCGGAGGTGCCGTCCGTTCGGCGCTAGATCATCGGTGACGAAGAACGTGAAGAGTACGACTACTTCATCCTTGCTTCGTTGAAAGCTTCCGCACGCAATCTTCATAACGGTATGTAGATGCACTCTTAGTTGCTCGTTGCTAGATGTCTCCATACCTGGATCTTGGTGAAGACGTAGAATTTTTTTGATTTATGCTACGTTCCCCAACAGAAGAAACCAAGCACAGAGCATGATCCGGCGTTGAAGTTCAAATCAGCTGAAGAGACTAAGCAGGTGGACTTTGTTCCTGGCGATTCATTCAAGCAGTTCACTATCAGTGCTAACCTAGACCCGAAATAGGAAGGCGCGCTCATCGAGTTCATCCGTGAGAACCGAGACATCTTTGCATGGAAGCCTTCTGACATGCCAGGTGTACCGAGGGAACTCGCTGAGCACAATCTTAATATTGATCCTAAGTTTAAACCGGTCAAGCAGTATGTGCACCGCTTCAATGAAGAGAGGCGCAAGGCTATTGGAGAAGAAGTGGCTAGACTCTTAGTCGCAGGCTTTATAGTTGAGGTGTTTCATCCAGAGTGGTTGGCTAATCCGGCGCTAGTACTTAAGAAGAATGGCACTTGGAGAATGTGTGTTGATTACACAGATCTGAACAAGGCTTGCCCAACTGATCCTTTTGCACTCCCCCATATTTATCAAATTATTGATGCTACGACAAGATGTGAGCGGCTAAGTTTTTTAGATGCATACTCAGGTTATCATCAGATCAAGATGGCAGTTAAGGACCAGGAGAAAACAACCTTTATAACTCCCTTTGGAGCCTTCTACTATGTATCTATGCCATTTGGGCTCAAGAGCGCCCAGGCGACCTACCAGCGTTGTGTACAGAACTTCCTTCAGGGACAGATTGGGCAGAATGTTCACGCATATGTTGATTACATTGTGGTGAAATCCAGGAAGGAGGAGACACTGATAGCAAATTTGAAGAAAACTTTTGACAATCTCCGGGTCTATAAAATGATGCTTAATCCGGAGAAGTGCGTTTTTGGTGTTCCGGCAGGCAAGCTCCAGTGGGTTCTTGGTATCAAACAGAGGAATCGAAGCTAATCTGGAGAAGATCAAGGCGATTACATGCCTGGCTAAACCGGCGTGCATCAATGATGTCCAACGCGTGACGGGCTGTATTGCGGCACTCAGTCGCACTACAAGGATTCCGGTCTATTGCAACAATATATATTGCTACAACTACGTTTTGTCGCAATAAAACACAATATTACCAAATTCTCCGGTTGTGGTAATAGGCCACACATATTGCCACAACTTAGTTTGGTCACGATAAATACTAACTTTGTTGCAATAGAGGCCTCATGTTGCAACAAACTACATAGGCGTTGCAATATGATAGCGGTATTGCGACAAACAAATTCCGTTGCGCGAGGGTAGTCATTTTGTTGTAATAGAGACTAGGTATTTCAACAGAATAACTATTTGTGGCAATATTCGGGAAGATATTGCAACACCGGCATGATGTTGCATTAGTTACAAATATTGTTGCAAAAAAGTGGCTAACTATTGCAACAAAGTGCATCGACATTGCAATATGGTAGTGATATTGTGACAAACAAATTTCGTTGTTCGAGGAAGCCATTTTGTTGTAATAGAGACTAGGTATTTCAATAGATTAATATTTTTGAAAATATTCGGAAATATATTGCAACATCGGCGTGACATTGGATTAGTTACAAGTAAAACAGTGGAAAAGTATATTATTTGAATTTATACTCCCTCCGTTCCTAAATGTAAGTCTTTGTAGAGATTACACCAAGTGACTACATACGGAGTAAAATGAGTGAACCTACACTCTGAAATATGTCTACATACATCCGTATTTTGCATTCTATTTGAAATGTCTAAAAAGACTTATATTTCGGAACGGAGGGAGTAGATATTAAGTTGTGATTTTTGCAAGCTTTAAGGAGTAATTAAAATATATTTTAATTGCACCAATTTTAATTAACCAAAATAGTGGAAAAAGTTTATAAATGGGTAGAACATACTTTCTTGATAGGAATACATATTTAATTTGTTAAATTTGGATTTGAAATCACTACAAGGATAACCCATATAAAGCAATACAAATTCCACAACATTTTGACTATATGTTACAAAATTCAGTGTAGATACGCATATAAGCATTGCAGCTCATGTACTGCAGAGTTGCAGGTCATGACCATATTGTAGTACATAAGTTGCAAAAGAACATGTACGTTGCCTGGTATATGTTGCAAATTATATTTGTTATAAGACTGTAAATATACATAATAAAAAGCAAAAAGTAATTATACATGCCTGTACATATAAGGAATATGGCGCAGAAATTTTGCTATCCCGTTCGAGCAAAACCAAATCGCATGAAGTCCCTCTCTTTTATTTTTTGATACAGATTTATATCAGATCGATCTAGGTTTTTTTCTTTAGGGCTAGATTTTTTTAGGCGATCCTTGGGGTAGATCGATCTAGGCCTCTTCCTCCAACTAGGACACGAATCAGTAATGGAATCTCTTCTTGTTTAGCGATGGCGGAGATGGGTCACAGGCAGCCGAGACCATTAACTTTTTTTTTTTTTGAGCAAAGCCGAGACCATTAACTGGGCGTAAGAAAAAGTCCCAGCCCGCTGTAAAAACAAAACTTTCGACCTGGCGCACAGCCCGCTCCTAACCTCTAGCTGGGCCTCACATCTTAGCCCAATACTACCTTAGTGCTGAGTTCTGACGCTCGCGGGAGGTCCTATTGGGCGCTGCAAGCGCTGGGAACACAACCAACGCTCACAGCCGCGTCTGGGTGGGCCGGCCCAAAAACAAGAACAGCGCGAGAAAATACCAGAAAAATGGCTGTCGCCTGGACTCGTACACACGCCGTCATGCTAAATTATAGGTTGTCTAACCACCTGACCAACTAACCATTCATGACTGATTGTGTACAACGCAATAAGTCTTAAGAACAAAAATAGTAGACTGGCTATTTATTGTGCATAAACAGTACCATTTATATTTTATAAATATTTAAAAACATGTTTACATATTTCAAATGAAGTTCATGAACATGCAAAGAAGTTCACGTATTCACAAGAAAATTATCAAATGGAAAAAGTGTACGAATTCAAAGAAGTTATTTTTTTTAATAAAAGTTGAATGTATTTTGGAAAAAGATTGCAGATTCAAAAACAGCGTATGAATTTGAGAAAAACACAAAATCGATTACTTTTCATAAATTAAAAAAACCATCGATTTGAAAAATAGTTCATCGATTTTGGAAAAAGTTCATCGAATTTTTAAAAAGTTCACTGAATTCAAAAATAGTTTGTCGAATTTGACAGAGTTCATCCAATTCGTAAAAATTTCATCGAATTCAAAAATAATTCATAGAGTTAAAAAAAGTTCATTAGTATTTCATCGATTCGAAAAAGTTCATTGAAATGAGCAAAAGGAAAAAGAAGTAAAATAAATAAAAGCGAAGCCAAAGCATTCTGAATAAAAAGAAAAACGAAAAAAAGGAAAAGCAAAACTCATAAGAAGTAAGAAAAGTGTAGAAGAGCGAGAGATTTTCTTCGAGAAAATTTCATCAATTTTGAAAATAGTTCAACGAATTTGGAAAGAAAGTTCAAAAATTTGATAAAATTCATCATTTACACAGGCTCAGGGCTTTTCGTGGAGATAATACCCCTAATCCTGCTCTGCCGGAACTCCGCGTCATGACTATTGTCAATATGAATGTAGGATGAGCAAGGCTAGCTCTAGTTCTTTTCTTCTCTAGATGAATGTAGGATGGCTAAGGTTCTGAACCCCTTGCAATGGGAGACCTGTGGGGTTTATATAGGCCTAACCCCCAGGGGTACAATGATAATCTGGACGGGTAGGTCCCGGCCGTCAGTGTCTCTGGGCACCGGCTTCTCCGTCGGCTGCTGGGGCTCGCCGTCTGCCGGAGACTCGGCCGACAGATGGGGCCTGCCGCCCGCGGACCCCGCTGACCACTTTACACTGTTGCCTCGCCTCTGATGACGGGGGCTTTGTCGAGGAGGGCATGGCTACAGTCCCGTCGCCTGGTGGGCGCTTACTGTAGCCACACCCCGTCCCATCTTATTAATGGCGCGCAGACTCTGAGAGGAAGGAGTCGCCTGCTAACAGCCGGCCCACCTTCGTTGCCGCCTGCTCGGGGTTCGCCGCCTATGGCGGCTCGCGGACAGGTAGGGCCCGCCGCATGCAGGTCGTACCGACCGCTCGTCGTGGAAGCATGGTTCCCTCTGTCGTGGGTGATGTCACGGGCTGCGTGGCTACAGTGCCTAGCCGGCCGAGGGGTGTCCGCTTGATGCACCCATACTGTGGCCACGCTCTGCCCTAGATTTGAGGTACGGTCTGTACTGTAGCCACGCCCCGTCTCGTCGCGGTAATGGAGCGCTGGCTTTGAGGGGGCGAAGGGTCGCCTGCCAGAAGTCGGCCCCCTCGAGGTCGCCTGCTGTAGCTTCACCGCCTTCTAGCAGCCGGCCTCTTGGACTAGTCGGCCCAAGGAGGCGGCCGTGCCGTTGGGGGCGTGAGGGGCGCTGCTTGGCCTGATGTCTTAAAACATTATAGGGTGCTGTTGAGGGTACCTGTGGTCATTTACTCTGACAAATGTATATATGTTTGACTGAGTTCCGTCAAGTTTGCATGAATTGTGTCTGAATTTGCTTATATTACGGGCGGACGTTTGGGTGAAGCTCGTATCATTGTGCACCCAAACAAATATTGTGTCCATTTTGACGGCGGACGTTTACGATGACCTTAAACCTCATATGAGTGCAAACGTTGGAAAATGTTGCTTCAGCCTTCATGTCGATCAGAACTAGCTAGTGATCTGGACAACTAGTGATCTTAATTTGTACAACCTAGAAGAAGAACGTTCCATCCGACACAAAAAATATATGTGAAATGCCTGTCACGGGCAAGACGATATAGAATAACAAAACTTATAATTTGCTTCGCTCCAAAGTTTTGGACTCCCTCGTATTTCTATTTTGGTTTCGCTCCAATTTTCACTTTCCCTCGGCGTTCTCTTCCTCCAATAGCGACTAATCTAGTCAAAAAATATTTAAATACGCACGCTACATTACCATGGCCCCACTTGTCATACAAAGCCCGGACGAGACTAATATCAAACAGATCCCCCCGTATCAACACGGTTCCCTTCCATATCTCATCCCCAATCTCCACCGAATCCACTCGCCATCGCCGCCGCCTATCTCCTGCTCGCCGCCGCCTATCTCCATAGCTGGTGCCGCCATGGTTCCGTGCCCGCAGACCTCTTTCACTGCCTAGGTCGAGGGCACACCCCGTGCTCTGCCTCTACACAGCGAACCACACCAGTGTCAACTACACGGAGAATGTTTCAGGTTGTTCTTTCTCCCGATCTCCTTCCGTCGTAGAACTTCCAGAAATCCCAGCATCGTCCATCGGGTGTGGCGGTTGCCCAGCTCGCCGCGCGGTGCCGCCGACGAGGAGTCGTAGTCCACGATCTCGCCCTCCTCCCTCTCCTCCGCGCCCGCCGATGTGGGCCGCATCTCCGTGTCCTCGGCCATGCTGCCGGCGGCAGCGATGCGGTCCGGCGTCGGCGCCGACGAAGTTCCTGTCTTCTCCCCTACATCGCAAGCGCAGTGCCGGTCTGCCTACGTCGGGGTTGCTTGCCACATGGCCGACCCGGAGGTGGAGCGCCGCGACCAGGTTCATCACCAAGCCCCATCCCTGATCCTCCATAGCGAGGGCCGTCGATCACTTGTATTTCTGTATTCCTACTCCTGCTTCAATTAGCAGCCAATTAGGCTGCAACTTGTATTACCCTCCAAGTTCCTGGCACCTGGACCGTCATGTCTATGTAGTTTTTGTTAGATTGCCTAGGCTGAATTGAAGTCCGCGTTGTGAGGATTCAGATATAGCTCCATCTACTCCTAGATGTGTTTTCTGTTAATATGTGTCTGTATGATTCTTCTCCATATTCGTCTTAATGGATAATTTTAAATTGAAACAAAAGGTACTGTATTAATTATTGGCCCGGTGTTCATAGAAACAAGCTGTGTACCGTGGAGGTTAACTGAAAAATTGTTCACCCAAAACAATTAGACTCAAAGAAGCAGAGGAGAGATGTGAGAAACTTGAGAGAAAAGTGAGAAGGAATTGACCCAGTGTGGTACAATCAGGACCTTTGGTAGTGCGATTGGATCATGGGGAGATAAATGGATCTTCTCTAGAAGAAAAAGAGAACAGAGAGAAGAGAGGAGGAGACGTGTGTGAGGGGCTCGGCGGCGAAGCTGCACGTGACAGGCCTTATGGCGCGGGCGCGCAGCAGTGCCGTGGCGGCTGCGCGGTGGAGGGTGTCATGTGGGAAGGAGGCATGTTCCTCCCACTTTCGGTGTCATGTGGCATGGGCCTCCGTGTCATACTAGCCTATATGTTTTGATTCTTGGGATTCTTATGAACATTGACGGATTTTCCTGAATTTTCCCATCCATTGAAGTCCTATAGAACTCTCTAATTTGGTCCTAATTTTTGGTTTGCAGGTCATGCAATTGCTAGGCTATTCTTCCTATGCTCCACGCTGTGGTCGCTGTTGTTGCAACACATATTACAGGTTCTCAGCGAGTTGCTTCTGACAAGAACATATGAAGTGCATACTTTCAGAATCAAGAAACCCCATTCGCGGTTACAGTTATATCCTGAAACACACCCTATCTACTGTTCTTCTACTAATTTTCTATCCATTGACTGCCTTAAAAGGGTGTGGATATACTCTCAGCCTAGAAAAAAGCTAGATAAATCTAACATATAGATTCAGAACATTCAATGTTCAAAACTTTATCAAAGGTTGGATATACTCTCAGCCTACAAAGAAGAGAAAAACAGAGGGGTGTCAGCTGAACCTGTAACTATTTGCTCAACAGTTAAACTAATCATTGAGTAAAATTCGTTTTCCTAGCATGCTTTTTGTTCTTACTTAAATTTGTCCCACAAGAAGAAAATAAACTTAAAAATGTGAATAGAAAATGTTGTTGTCGACCTCTAATTGATAAGTATACATATTATTATTTTGGACACTACAAAAAAAATGATGAACATGTTCAACCTTCTTGCTCCCAGGTTTATTGAGCACGATTACCAGCAAGGCGAAGCCGGTGGAGCTCATGACCACCGGCATGCATAAGTACTGGCCAAGCCCGCAAAAGTAGTTTCGCGACAAAAACTGTATTTTTATCTACCATATGCACTCAAATGTTTTGCATTCCCTTGGGATTTTGGTGGATTTGAGCATAATATCTGTTTAATTGAATTTCTCTCAAACTGTTTCATACAAAAAATGTCCCGCGGGAAGAAAATAAATTTTCAAATATTGAAGTTAATAGAAAGTCAGCGAGCAGCTTCAGGCCCTTGGCTAGTGTTGATGATTTATTCGGATGCATGATGTTTTGGAAAGGCCCCTGGTCATTACTCATTAGTTGTTGTCTCCATTGCTATTTTACTGTAGGTTGAAATAATCATGGATCTTGTAAAATACTTGGTAATTAGGTGTCTCAGTTCTTAATTTAGTGTTTGGAAGTAACCAGGGATACAAAATTATCATTACATGTTTTTCCGTTCTTTATTTATCATATGAGGAAATCCACCCGCCTTTTCCGATTTATGACAGTTTAAGTTGATTTTGGACATATCAAGCTTACAGAATATATCTTCCAAGTAAGTTTGATATCTCTCGATACATCTTGATATTTTTTATTTTGGACTTGGGCTTTATCGCTTGAAAAAATAGTTGATCCAGACCAACACCATGTAGTCTTATGGATGATGGACGTATGAGCCATCTCGATGTATGTGGAGCTTTTCACTTGCGCCCAACTACTTTATTTTACGCTCTGTCAATGTAATCTCCAATTTCGTTCCCAGGTATACGATTACTATGGTCACGGTCTTGCAAATGCTTCATTTGTAGCTTTTCAGCCTTGCAAATTAGATATTTTGATTGCTACATGCATATTGTTGAAATATTGGTCCGTTGAACAGATATGGGTGGAATTAACAAACTGACTGGACATATGGAACAAATTCATGATGCATTGTCAGATCCTCTTGCTTTTGCTAATTTGAACAAGGTAATATGCAAGATTTATTACAATCTTCTGTTTCCTTGTTTTAGCTGAGTCACTTTTCATTAATACTATTGCATAAAATGTGGAGGATTAACCCGAGGAGGAACTTGAAGAATTGGAGGTAGCAGTGTGTCTTGTAAATAAGCAAGCAATTCTCCCTGCTCCACAGAAAGCTACAGCTGAAGATGAAGAGCTTGCTACACTACACGCTGAAATTTCACTATGACCAGGGTAATGTTTGATCTTCTGTTCGATCGATTTGTAAATTTTACTGTATAATTGCTGATTTCACATGATTAATTCAATGGCGCACGTTGAATACATACACAAGTAAATTTTCACATATGATTATAATATTAGTCAAGACGTGTGTTGCACGTGCACATTTACTAGTACATTGCTAAAAGTGCACTTCTATTTGCAGGTGACTACAAAGAGGATTCAGAAAGAAAATAGTAGTCCAAATTTGCAAAATACTCTTTTACAGAGATCTAGTCCTAATAAGACTCAAGGTGGAAGTCTAATTGTTATTTCTTCAAATGCGCTCATACAAGCTGCAACAAGGAATTCTCAAATGTTTAAAGCAATGGTAAGTCACAACAGTGCTTTCTCTTCATGTTCACATGCATTTTATACGTACGTCATTGGCCTTCCTAATTAGCTAGCTGCTTCTTCTCTTTCACCATGTGTTGTTGCTGCATTGAGTCACAGCTAAAACAAAACGAATATGTGCTAGCTAGGGACATGAATTTAACTGAAACTATAGATTGAGTCATAACTTAAATCAATAGAGGAAGCTTTTAGTACATGTACTTATGCTTATGCTTTAGACATTTACACTTGTAAAACTGTTCTGATCTCTCAGTTACATGCTTGTTGACATAGTGTTACTCTAGTTAGTCTAGTGGTAGTTCTTTTTAACAATGGGGCTAGAATAATTGTATGGCGTATGTTATGTTGGATTCATTAAATAGAACTAATTTTTTTATTTCTTGATTGCAGGATCCAAAGAACTAGCTCGACTGGCCTCTAGATCACGGATAGTTTAGTCTTGGCACTTAATTAGGATGGCTAAGTTACATTTGAATTTCATTTGATGGATATTTTCTATGAGTATTATGAATTTTATGGATCTACATATTATACGTATGGTTTTGAATATTTGTAATTGAACGGCTCTATTTTTTTTACGGTTGCAATAGGCTATTACCACAACCCACTTTTGGTTGCCACAAGTTAGCACCACAAAAAGTTTATATTGTCGCAATAGTTTCTCGCTACAAACATTTCACCCGTTGTGATATCTATTTATCACCACCAAAACTAGTATGTTGCAATTTCCTGTTACGACGACTGAAATATTTGTTGCCATAAATTAATGCCACAAGTGTAACAGTTCGTAGCAAAATGCCTAATGCCACGCAAGCAAGGATTGTTGCCATAGTTTATTGCAACAATTGACTATTGCCACGGAAGAGTATGCGCCACGAAACGAACTTCGTTGGCATAGGTTGTTGCCACAAATGTCTATCGCCACGAGCTACTAGTCGCCATGAGTCGTTACATGTTGCATTAAAACTATCTCCACAAAGCAAATTGTGGCATCAGGTGAGTGTTGCCACGGGAAAACATGTGGCAACTTCCCACATGGTTGTTGCAATAGCACACTTTATTGCCACAATTGCTTTTTTGTGGCAATAACCTATTACCATGCGTCCAGTCGCAACGGCTACCAACGAATGTTGTTTCGTGGCAATAGGTACTTATCGTCACAAATCGGCATGTATTGCGACGAACGATTTTGTTGCAATAGACCCAAATCCTTGTAGTGTCGGTTTATCAGCCGTTTGGGGGATAAGGCTATCCAGCTTTATCAGATGATGAAAAAGACAGACCGCTTCGTTTGGAGTGATGCTACTGATGCTGCGTTTGAGGACCTGAAGAGGCAAATGGCAGAGCCGCCGGTCCTTGCTGCCCCAGTTGACAATGAGCCGCCGTTGCTATACGTGGCCGCTAATGCCTGTGCAGTAAGCGTTGCCATTGTGGTAGAGTGCAAGGAGGCAGGCAAAGAATATCCGGTTCAGAGGCCGGTTTACTACATCAGTGAGGTGCCCATCGAGTCAAAGCAGAGATATCCGCATTGGCAGAAGCTAGTGTATGGAATCTTCATGGCAAACCGGAAGCTGAAGCACTATTTTCAGGGCCACCCAATCACCGTTGCCAGTTCAGCTCCGTTAGGGGATATAATCTAGAACAGAGAAGCTACGAGGCGGGTCGCAAAGTGGGCTATTGAACTTAGCCCGCACTGGTTAAAGTATGTGCCCCGTACCGCGATAAAGTCCCAAGCACTGGTGGATTTCATCAACGATTGGACAGAGTTGCAAGCACCTGAGGAGAAGCCGGATCACACATACTGGACTATTCACTTTGACGGTTCAAGGAAATTGGAGGGCTCGGGGGCTGGAGTCGTATTTAACTTCCCCACGAGGTGATACATTCTGCTATGTCCTCCGTTTAATGTTCCCTTGCACTAACAATGCTGCTGAGTATGAAGCTCTCCTCCACGGTCTACGGATGGCCAAGGAAATGAACTTGAGCCGGGTTAAGTGTTTTGGCGATTCAGATCTGGTGGCACAACAAGTATCTGGCAAGTGGGACTCCAAGGATCCACTCATGGCGGCATACCGACGAGAGGTGGACGCTGTCGCTGGACACTTCAAGGGTTATCAGGTGGATCATATAGACCGGCGAAAGAATGAAGCGACCGATGCGTTAAGCCGGCTGGGATCTCAGCATAAGCCGGTTCCACCTAATACCTTCTTGGATGTGTTGCATAATCCGTCGGTGCAGTTACCTTCAGAGGAAGACTTGGCTGTTCCTGATGCGGAGGCGCAATTGGTCGTAGCACTTCATGTCATTCCGGATTGGACGCTTCCTTACCTAGCATACATGAACCGAGGTGAGTTACCCGAGGACGAAATCTTGGCTCGACAGATAATCCGGCGGTCTAAGTCCATGACTATTGTCAATGGAGAACTTCATCATCGCATCGTTTCTGGAGCGTTTCAGCGATGTGTGTCACGAGAAGAAGGCTGTGATATTCTTAGAGAGATTCACGAAGGGGATTGTGGTCATCAAGCCGGTTCAAAATCTTTGGTGGCTAAAGCTTTTCGTCATGGCTTCTACTGGTTAACAGCTCATGCTGATGCAGAGGACTTGGTCAGAAAATGTGATGCTTGCCAGAAATTTTCGCGGTGTGCTCATATACCGGCGCAGGATTTGAGGATGATCCCAATTACTTGGCCGTTTGCGACCTGGGGGCTTGATATGGTTGGACCTTTCAAGAGGTCCCAAGATAAGAAAACCCACCTTTTGGTGGTATTGGACAAGTTTACCAAATGGGTTGAAGCAGAGCCTGTCAGCAAGTGTGATGCAGCAACAGCGGTTCAGTTCATCAAAAAGGTGATTTTCCGGTTTGGCTTTCCACACAACATTATAACTGATAATGGCACCAATCTATCCAAGGGGGCTATGGACGAGTTTTGTCAACGAGAGCACATCCATCTCGATGTGTCATCAGTAGCTCACCCTCAGTCTAATGGCCAAGATGAAAGTGCCAATCAAGAGATCTTGAGAGGCATCAAACCCCGGCTTATGGTTCCTTTACAGAGAACACCGGGTTGTTGGGTGGAGGAGTTGCCTTCTCTACTATGGAGCATCAACACTACACCTCACAGATCCACAGGGTACACGCCTTTCTTCATGGTATATGGAGCTGAAGCGGTCCTCCCTAGTGATACCCGTCATGACTCGCCGCGGGTGGCGGCTTACATTGAAGCGGATAATGAACAAGCAAGACAAGACGCGTTGGACAGGCTGGACGAGGAACGGGACACGACAGCAGCTCGATCGGCGATTTATCAGCAAGACCTGCGCCGGTACCACAGTCGCCGGGTTAAGACCAGGACGTTTCAAGAAGGAGATCTGGTGCTCCGGCTCTCCAAGACCAGACGGACATGCACAAGCTATCCCCACCTTGGGAAGGGCCCTTTGTGGTCAGTAAGAACCTGCACAACGAATCATACTACCTCGTCGACGTTCGAGAACATAAGGACTCACGTACGGCGGAGGAGGAGACCAAGCGGCCGTGGAATATCGCTCTTCTTCGACCTTACTATACTTGAGCCATAGGCTCCGCTTTATGTACAATGTATATATTATTTTCAATATAATAAACCGGCGCCCCTGGTAAACTGGGGTATCAGCCATCTTTTTCATAAGAGCATCACATGAGGGCTTCCGTGGGCAAGGGAGTTTCCTATGGCCTCTTAAACCGGCGCCTTCGATAAATCGAGGTATCAGCCGTCTTTTCTGTTCATAAGAGTATCACATGGGGGCTTCCGTGGGCAAGGGAGTTTGCTATGGCCTCTTAAACCGACGGCCACATCAAGACCATCATAAGAGCACATCTCTGGTTGCTTCGGCAATTTCCACATGATGATGA
The DNA here is from genome assembly GCA_902687465.1 of Secale cereale. Taxonomy (NCBI): domain Eukaryota; kingdom Viridiplantae; phylum Streptophyta; class Magnoliopsida; order Poales; family Poaceae; genus Secale; species Secale cereale. The sequence goes on from LR738711.1 coordinate 941,719,079, forward strand.
GGGGCAGAAGAGAGTTTGATGCCTAGCACAACTCAAACATAGGCCCCGACGAGCAATGCTCAAACGCTACCCGGGGTCTCCTGATGCAAGTTCATCAGCGAGTTGAAAACTCTTGTAGTGAACACGGCTTGGAAGCTCGGTGTATACACCTAAAACCCCGGATTAACCTGCCTGCATCAAGTAAGTCACGCCGCCCAGGTAAACCTGGTACGACCCGTCGAATGTACACACAAGTCAATCCTTATGGACCCTGAACTTGGTAACGTTAAATTGACGATCATCAAGTGATTACACAAGTCAAATCTTTACGAGATTTTGAACATTGGTAGCATTTGACATTGATGATTTGGTTAAGGATTGCGGACCATCTTAAAAGGCTTTGCTAAAATGGTTAATGACAGTAGCCTGGCAGCTTATAAAAAGCCTCGAATTTGGAGCCTGACAGCTCGTAAAAAGCCTCGACTACATGGTCTTATTTGCCCAAAAACTTTATTTTTCATTTTTATGTTTTCTCAAATCTTTATCCTCAAGGTCATTGGTTTTTCAACCAAGTCCATTGATTCAAGGAGTAGATGGCTGCAAAGTTGCCACTACATCTGTATTTACAGAGTTATAGTCTGGGTTATAAACACCAGCACTAAATTACAGCTAAACCGGAGTTCATCGTAACCCGGATCGGCCTTCATGGTGAGCCGACAAATAATCAAGGGAGTCATCAGCACTTACATCTTGAAGGATTTCTGCCGGATTAAGGTTTATTAAGATACACTTAACCGCAGGTATGGTACATGCTTATATTTTATACACAGTTCAAGTTATTAACTTAGCTCATGTGTTTGGGCAATATGACCCGTCCGACGATAAACCGCTAGGACACTTTGAGCATTGTTTTATGCAGAAACATGTAGTATAAATTGTCAAAGCATTGCAAGGGGGGTATATTTCAGAAGTTGCCACTTAAAGCAATCTCACAAATATAGTATCTCAGCTATCCTATTACAAGGCGCTGGAAGGCCCAAAAGAATATCAGTTTTTCGTGTAAGTGATCAAGGCATAAAGATAAACCGGAGCCGGTTTACGAGTCCGCATCAGCCCGTCGTGACGATTGAGGGTCAGCCTGCTCCGGGTCTTCGGCGGCTTCTTCTAGCTGTTGGAAATCAGTGGTGCGCCAGTCAATCTTGGAAAGGGCTTGGAAATAAACTTCATCATTTATAAGTTCTGACGGATCAATGTCAGGAGCGAAGGTGTGCTTACGGACGGGTGGAATAAGATTCTCAATATCATAGGATGGACGTTCCACCCGTATGTTCTCTAGATCATAGCCCGGGTGGTATCTTGATAAGTCTGCTTCATCAGCAAGTTTACTGGCAAGAGGCCGCATATCCTTGGTTAAGGCATGAAGATCATCGCTGGAGAAAGCTGATCCATCCTCCTTCATACTTGGATAGCCATTCATTGCCTCAGCCGGATCAAAATCAGGAACCCACGCCTTGGCTCGGGTTAAAGCCATGAGAGACCCAGCTCTTGCAGATGACTTCTTCACTTCAACAATGCGGGCAGGCAGAATTGACAACTTTTCTAAAGTACCTTGGATGGTGGTAGGAGCCGGTTTATTGTGAAAGATAGCACTAATGGCCCTTTGAGCGCCGGAATAAAGCTGCTCCACCAAGGTATATGCAGCTTTTAGCTTCTTTCGCATATCATCTCCAAGATGAGTGATGCGCCTCCCTGCGTAAGCAATATGAGTTAAACCGGAACAGTACATGGTTGCAAGGATAAGCTTATGTCACAAGAACTTACCGAAGATGGCAGAGGTCATGTCATTTATTTGCTGCCTCAACACGGACAACTCTTCTGTCACCGGGTTAAGAGCAGCCTCAGCATCATTGGCTCTTTTCTCCAAAGCATCCTTTTCCACCTCCCAAGTGGATCGCTCCGCTTCAAAATCCTTCTTTAGCTTCTCCATATTAGCTAAAGCAAGGGTAAGTTCCTCCTTGGCTTTAACCGAAGCAGTCTCTTGGAAGGTTAAGCTATCCCGGAGTTCAGTTATTTCAGAGGCCCTCCGGTTCAAGTCAGTCTGCCAAGGATAAAGTATATCAGATATTCATAAAGCAATTCAATCAAAGTCCCAAGCACATAACAAGTTATGCACTTGACACTTGGGGGCTAATGTACCTTTGCAGTGAAAGCAGGCAATTTTTCAGACAAGTCCCAAGCACATAACAAGTTATATACTTGGCACTTGGGGGCTAATGTGACATCATTCTAAACATAGGAAAAGTCCCGGTTCACCCGCAATGGAGTAAACCGGCCCTTGGGGGCTACACTATCGGGACCCCGATCCTAAGTCACACCGGTTTAGCATGTAACACACCATATCACTTTGCGGCCTCACGCACGGTATCCCCACGGGTGCCACCTTACCTGGCCCGGGACCATTTGCGCATTTTGGCTCACGTATATGATAGTGTCGCTAGCATCCATATGACAGAGAACCCGGGCCGACATGACCAGTTATAAACCAAAAGTGGCACTAAATTATAGAGACAGGCATACATGACCCAGCAACGAACGTGTCGGTCATCAACGTATGAACCCAAGTCGTAGCAAGCTACAGGGACTTGAAGGAACAACGCATGACATTTCCCCTAAGGGACAGACACAGGAACGAAGAAGGACACATGCCGGTCAGCCTAAGTGTTCCGGAGCATTAGGAAGCTACCAAGGCTCAGTGGAAGCACTAGGAGACATTTCCCTGTAAGATAGGCTACCAAGGGTAAACAACTAGGTGTCGGATCCCACACATACCAAGCATTTCAATAACATACACACAATATGCTCGATATGTGCAAATACAACATGGCATCACAACAAGACTCTAAGAAACAAAGTATTTATTCATTAGGCTCCGAGGAGCCAGATATTACAAACATGGGTCTCATGACCCAACATTCAGAGCATACAAGCAACAAGCGGAAGCACAACATGTCTGAGTACAGACATCTACAAATGAAAAAGACTAGAGAGCCTGACTATCTACAACACTCATCCAAGATCGTAGCTGAGGTAACAAGCTACTTGTCGAAGTCCAAGCGGAACTACCAGTGAGACAACAATCTCATCTGCAAAACATAAATTAAGCAAACATGAGTACAAAGGTACTCAGCAAGACTTACATCAGATCCTATCATACATGCATTTGTTTCAAGAAGGCAAGTGGGGTTTAGTTGCAGCAAGCCAGCTTTGACTCAGTGGCTATCCTGTTCTACGACTGCTGGTAACTCTTTGAGGTGGCGAACACGAGTCCACTAATCACCACCAAATACACCACTATGGATTCATCCCCGTCTCCCTACGAGAAGGCCATCCATAGCACTCACACTTGTCTTGAATATTTTAAAGTATCCACTTTCAGTTGTCTATGTACCACGTAAGCATCCAAGAAGTCCATAACCATGGACTCGGCTATTCGAATAGATCATCTTAACCCTGCAGGGGTGTACTTCTTCACACACGCTCTCGCCACTTACCGCCATGTACACGCCGTGTATCTCGGCAACCTTCAAGCGGAAGCCTGGCGAGGGTGTCGGCCACGACCTGACTAATCACACAAGACTCTAGTCCAGGTTTATCGCCTATTCGGGTTCCATCCGCAAGGGAGTCCGGCCGAGGTTTCCATCACGACCCTAAACGATGTGTACAGGTTTCCCGAGCCCACCATCCGGGTGCCACTCGGTACACCGGGCCATGTGTGCCTAGTCTATCCCAAGCCCACCCTGCCGGGTGCCACTTGGTGGAGAAATAACACTACCTACAAACACCAGAAACTAGTTGCGACTCCTGGACAGAGATCAAGTTGATTAATAAGCCGAGAGGGGTCGAGTTACCGGAACCCAATGTGTGGTAGTAGCTAGTCATTGGACAACATACACAGAACTCAGTGCTTAAGGACGGTTCTAGTGAGACAACCCACATGTACTCCTACATGGCCTCTCACCGCTACCTTTACCAAATCGTGTTCACACACTTAACGTTCAGCATCAGAACATATCACTGCACTCCAATTCATTCCCAATGAATCAGACCTGACATACTCTAAGCAATAGCAAGCAAGGCATGGTAAGAACACAACATGGCTTCAATCAACTCCTACACATACTAGTGGGTTGCAACTATTTACTGTGGCAATGATAGGTCATGCAGAGGAATGGGTTCAACTACCGCAGCATAAAGTAGTAGTTGAATCGTTGTTGTCCTAATGCAATAACAGGGAGCAGGAGCGAGAGAGTGGGATTGTATCGGAAAGAACAAAGGGGTTTGCTTGCCTGGTATAACAACGTGTAGAGCACTGCTCCTCTGACACGCACTCTGGAACGGTCTTCGGTGCTGGACCTATCGAGAAGAACCGTGCCGACAATCAAACACAAGCATATGCAACAATATGATGCATGAACATGGCATGAAGATGTGATGTTGTTTGAGCTAATGCAACTAGCATTTTATTTGGTTGAATTCCATTTGAACCAAGGGTTCAAATGCAACTCTAAAATAATCATTTGTAAATGCCATTTATGTGTTTTCATATATTCAGTAGGTATAACTTAATTTGTCATGCATGAAAACAGTACAGATGGATAGATTGAGTTTTTCTGATAATTTTTCATATATAAATTATTTCATTCTGAGCTACGGTTGAATTTCTGTGATTTTTTTGAAGTTTAAACATTTTTCTGGATTTTCCTAAACAAAAACAATTCCAGAAAATTGTTTATTGCATCAGCACCGCGTCATGCTTGCGTCAGCAAGTCAGCAGCGCTGACTCAAGTCAAACCTGACGTGTGGGGTCCACACGTCAGTGACACAGGGCTAAACAAAAGATTAAACTGAATTAATTAAAGGGTTAATGGCGCTGGGGCCCACTGGTCAATGTCAGGGAGGGTTAATTAGTTGGTGATTAGCCTTAAGCTAATCACCAGGCAGGCCGGGCCCACGCGTCAGTGAGCCAAGGGAGGTCAAACCCCTGGTCAGACGGGGTTGATCCGCCGGCGGCTCGACGCCGGCGTCCACAGACGCGGCAGAGGGATCGGGATCGCCGCACCGGCGACCAAACGGGCAGCGGAGGGCAACTACGGGGAGCTGGAGCTCACCCGCGCCCGTTCCAGCAAGCAGCAGCAGTTAAGGCGGTCGGAGCTCGCCGGAAACGAGCTCGAGGCGGTGGCCGGCGCTCGGGCGTGAGCGGGTTCGGTGCTAGGAAGCACGGG